>CM040118.1:21735789-22361804 GCA_022559845.1 Amorphophallus konjac
AACATGGTAAAAGTAACTAAAATATTTTATTAAATATATAAAACATAAGATTTTAAAATATATATATATATTATAATATGAAAGATTATAAGAGTATATATGTCATTATCTTAATTATGTAAAAAGATTAAATAAGAGTAGATTAATCTTTTTCTATCTTAATAATGTAAAAGATTATTATGATATATGATATATATATATGTCATTATCTTAATTATGTAAAAGATTAAATAAGAGTAGATTAATCTTTTTCTATCTTAATTTAATTAAAATTAAATTAAACAAACGATAGATAATGGCACTATATATATGATTAAATATAGTTATTATGTAGTTATGTATAATAATATGAAGAATGTAAAGATATAAAGTAGAATATGTAAGATTTTAGGGATATACATATATGGACTCATTCCTGATAAAAATTATGAATTTATACATTCTAAATTCTAATATTCATATATACATATGCATACAACATATGTAAAGAAAGTGAAATGATCCCACAATGATTTTTTACTATTTTTATTCAACAGATCACTTAAATGTACGAAAAGAACTATCTAGTCATCTTTTTTCATGTTATTAATATTTTCAACGATATACATATTTGCAAATGTAGAAATGAACATATATAATACTCATTTTAATAATGTTTATATAAAATCTTTTTCTGTCTGTAATGTACTTACTATTTCTCTTAGTCAGAATTAACCTTCTTCTTTGTCAAACAGTTATTCGTTAACTAACGGTGGGGATAAGGTGCTGCCGTAAACAGCCGGTTTAGAACCCATGGGCTCGGTGGATTGCGCGACACGGCAGCTGCAACGCGTGCCGCGTGTCCCAGCCGCAACGGGAGATGGGCCCACTGGCCCCAGCCTGGCGCCCCACCCCCCCCCCCCCCCCCACCCCCACATTGAGACCGGCGGATAATACGTGCGTTCGTAGGAAAAACGGTTGGTAATGCGGCAGGTGACTTCCGCGGGGGGTCATACAGGTCACACTAAAAGGAGGTGGACCCCACCTGGCCAGAGGAACGGAGCAAGTGCGTGTGCTTACGTTTCGGTGATAAAGGACCTGGACGTAATTCCCGCCACATTCATGGTTGAGGAGCACGGTTACATTAAAGTTAAATAGATATTTAGAAATAAAAATAAAAAGAATTTACATTTTAAACGGGAGATTTAAAGTGTTCCGTATGTCGCGTTTGAAAAGTCGCTGAGACGAGAGACTCTTCTCAGAATGGGTTAAAGAGGAAAAAGCAGGGTTGGACGAGTTTTTAGATATTCTTCTTCCTCGCCTTTCCCCCCCTATTTCTTATTACTTTTTTAAATCTCTCTTTTATAAAATTCGATGGGACGAGGCATCCTTTGAAAATACAGTTGAACTGTTATAATGATTAGAATTCCCCCAATTAAAAAGTTTATAAATGTTTAATATTTTCTTTTTCTTTCCTAATTATTACGTAGTCAAATCTTTATATTTTTAGAGAGCTCTCTCCGTACATTGCATGAAGTATATAAATATAATTTTTAATAAATGTTTCAGTTAACTCACTTTATCATCGCCGTGAGAGAAGATTTGATCTTAAGGCCATATTTGAGGACGGCGTTGAGAAAGAATTGGAGGAATTTTAATTGAAATCCTCCGACAAGAGTTTATCATTTAACATGTATTAAATCAGGCAATATCTCGTAAAGATCCGATAAACCTAACGTTATATTTTAAAAGTAAGTGAACCACAATGTTTGCGTCTCCTTACGTCAACATCATCTCTTATAAGGGTGCGAGTACACCGCATGAGATTGATCACAACCAAAACATGTAGAAATTAATTAGATTTCTTACGCACTTCTTCGGAACAGCACCTTCCTTTTTCATCCGTGGCCAAGGTTGCTCCTCACCTCTTCATCTTGAGATAGCGATGTTCATCCACCTTTGATGTGAGACCTCTGCTCCGAACCAAACTTGAAACGTTCACCGACCGTCTGATCTGAGAAGCATCAAACGGGACCATACAGATATCGAGCCCTATTGGCTGGTCCAGACTTGATCTTATCCCAAGCACTGGCCAGGTCCACCGAGGGATAAACACAGCCACGTGGAGGGCATGTGCACTGGCTTGGCATGGCCCCCACACTTTGTCGTGTAAAGAGATTGGACAAGGTAGCAAAGAAAAAGATGCTTTCACGCAACGGACAGTTAGCTCCAACTTATTAGTACAAATAATAATAGAATAGAAGCCTGGGCATCAATGATTGCTAAAACAAAGTATAACGGCATTGTCCTTTTGCCAATGGAAAAAGCATATGCCACGACTTTATGTAGTTGGGGGGGGGGGGGGGGGAAGAATTGGAGACGGGATATGCTGTCCGTACGCTAGCCAGGGTGGGGAAGCCAATTAAAAATATCAGGTGGATATATCCAAATTCCTAAACATATATAGGATCCCCATTTTTATATTCATCTCAAAGTTGAACGATCGAGTATAACCAACTGAATCCCGATTTGCATCCCCCCTCATGCCACGTTGCAAAGGTCAAAAAAAATAATAAAAGAATATTATGTTACTACATCTTTTATTCTTTAATTTTTCACACTCATAAAAAGTCATGATCAGTTACACTATTTTGTGATTTGATCAAAGTCTCTGTGCCCCTAACTTTGGGACCACCGAGTTCATTCCCAGAGTACTAAACTCTTCCTGATATGAGAAATAAAACATGATCAAAGAGGAGGACCAAATTTGTACGTGAACTTCTGCCTAACGATCTCGATATTAATTAATTATTGCCCCCCTCGTGCCTGAAATATTTGTGGCTGCAAATGGGTTGAATCAGAATCATATCTCTCGCCGGCCAATCACCGTCAAAGTTTTTATGGACCAAGGGAGTGGAAGAGGAGAGAAAAAGTATGACGGTGAGGCGGAAAGAAAAAGGATATTTACAATTTATAACCTTCTTACGTGTATGTGGAGTTGTCCATCTTAGTTTAGTATTTTTTTAATAATATTGGTTTGTTGTAATAGTTGTAAAGATCCTTTAATCCGGATAGTCTTTAATCAAACATAAAAAGGAATAAATATATTCTTAATTTTTTCTCTCTCTGCACCAAAATATGACAAATCGATATTGTACTACCCATACGTACCGTATTAGCCGACGATCAATGCAACCGATGTATGATACGTAAATAATATGTTACTCAAAAAGTATTAAATATTAAATATTTTACTTTATATTAATAGAACTTAATAAATAAATTGATTAGAGCAGTTTTAAGCTCTGTGATCCCTTGGGTTCTAAACATGCAGCACTCACGTTCTGTTTTCTTACGCTGTCTTTTTAGAGTTAAAGTTAATAATCTTCTTTAAAATATAAAACCCGTTCAATTCTAATCCAAAATCATAACTATAAACAATAGACCCCTTAACCAAGGGAGCTAATAAGTCATATTATTTTATTTTTATTTATAATATATTTATTAAAAAATATATTAATACGTAATAATATAATTTTGTACTGTACCGTTTCATGTCGTGATCGATAGACCGAATCAATAAACTCTACTCTGCACCTTTCTATCTATTTATCTCTCCCGCTCTTTCTACTATAATGCGTGGGTCTAAAAACCTATTCTATGAAGATATTGTTGTCTAAAAATTCCATTTGATGGATTAAAATAGAATATTAATTACATCTTAAATGAAGGTTGAGTAATGTACCGATGTTTTTAACACTATATTGATACAAGAAGATTATTAAAAAGTACATAAAAATATGATAGATGATTTTACAAACAATTAATCATACAAGGAGGTTATTTTTTGAAAAAAAAAATAATCTAAGGAAAAATGAAAGAAAATGAGTACTTATTAGGGGATAATTACAATTCAAATGGTTAAGTCAGCGCGGATTGACGGCGGACTATGGGAGTTCTGGTTCGACACGGACGGATAAAATCCAGTCAAAATTAAGCATCCGAGCATGGGAGGGTTTATAAGCTGGAAGGTCAAAGGGAATGTATTGTTTAATTCATGAGGAGCATCTTGACTTCTTCCTTGGCATCTGGGCTGCATGTGATTGACCTTGCCACCGCATAAAGGGGGAGAGAATTATAAGCTCAAAAACAGAACTACGGAGCAGTACTAGTTTTGAGAACAAACTATGATCGTTGTGATATAATTAACCGCCGTTACGCTTTTCCCATTCTTGAAAAATCTATGGCTATACATAGATTGACCAAAATATTGTACTTCGATTTTTTTTTTAAGTAGTGTATCTTTTTGCCCCACTTTACTTGGGGATTAAAATTAGTCCAGATTAAAATAAGTTGATCGAGTTAGTCTACTTTTATTTTTATTTACTTTGATTATGCACATGATTAAATTATCTCACCTGTGGAGGTTAGATAAGTTAATCTGAATTAGTCTGGATTAAGTTAAATTTAAGTGAATTTATTAAATTTACTTATGTCAAAGTAAATTGAGTTAACTTTAAGAACAAGTCGACTTATTCTCGAGATAAGTTCGAAACAAAATGGGGCTTTTAAGTTTAAGGAGGGTCTGAGTCGAAAGGCTCAACAATTTTCCTCCTGATAGGAGTAAATTTCTTTCCTTCAAATAATACAATTTTTCTGCCTAATAAAGACAACGATTATAGTAACACTGACAAATAGGGGTGTCAATAATTCGGATCCTGGTCAGATCCTTTAACCTCACTTTGGTAGAGAGTTTAAGTTAGGTTAAGTTAGATTAATCCAAGATTAACCTATTTTTGATTTGATAATAACAATATTAATCCAGAAGTAAATAGATGGACTAACTTAATTTTTTTTTTTGATAGTAACAATATTAATTCAGAAGTAAGTAGATGGACTAACTTAATTTCAATCTATTGTGATTTGATAGACAATGAGTTAACCCAATAATATTTCTAAGTAAAATATCATATTTATCTATCATTTTACAATTTTAAATCTCTCATTCTCTCTCCCTCCCCTCCCCTCTCTCTCACGTCACTCTCTCTCTCTCCATGCTACAATCATTAATTATCATTTTTATCATTTTTAGAATTATTTTATTATTATAACATTAGATTTATTAATTATGTTTTAAGATTTTTATCAATATTATAATTATTTTATTAATATATTTATTAACTATTATTATTTTTAAAGAGAGTATTAATTATAGATGTGCGAGAGAGAGAAGATGCATTTATTGAACATTGATTGTTAAGTTAACTCACCTTAATCCACCTCTGGAGGTGGATTTCAAAGTCCAAGATTACTCTGAGTTGAATACTCATCCTCTAAATTTAATCCAGATTTAAGTATCAAAATAATTTGGACTTCAAAAAGAGTTAATCCTAAATTAAATGATAACTAACTCAGATTTAACCATATATCAAAGTGAGGCTTAAGATCCGAACCCGGATCCGATAATCTAAGATCCAAATTAAAGTGTTTGTTTTGGATTCAAATCAGATCCGAATCCGAATTTAAGATCTCGGATCCAAATTTGCCCCGAAATTCATACATGCTTTTTATGGACAATAAACTATTAGATCCGAATTTGCATAATCGATTTTAAATTTTAAGATCCAATATATACAGCTCTTAATGAAGAAAAAAATGGGTACCCAGATTTTAAAAACAGTCAGTTTAAGTGCCTCAATGGCCAAAGTACTCTGAAAATCTAGACCACATCCCATAACCTCGACGTGCAATCAATTTCTCAGTATCTAGTGGCATTAATTAGCTATGCCATGTACTTTAGTTCCAGTAGCTCCAAGCAAGAGTTTCTTCAACCTTTAGCTGCAATGTATTCATGGAAAATTCTCATTTAGATGATTATCGACATATGAAAGCAGTTCATACAACGATGGAGTAAAAAATTGTGAACTTACCGGGACTAACAATTTTGATACATTTTGTTATAGTTTTCACAGAGGCTACTGATTCATGACCTGCTAGCACCATAAACCGAGAGGACTAAATAAGAGGTTTCACCACATATCGATGAGAACTGTAAACCTGTGGCAACTGACAAGAACATTATACAGCATTGACTTACCTTCTGTGACATTCATGCCCTCCTCAGAATTAATTTCTGATACTCTTGACAAGTAGGGATCAGACACATCATGACCCATGTCCAAACATACACTCTCAGATTCACCTTCTGACCTATTTTAATTTTGTAAACAAACAACTCAACTAAGGCAAGCAAGGCCAATAATAAGAGTATAAACCAAGTCACCTCACAAGGCAAATTAATACATGAGAAAAAAAATTAAATTAACAAAAGGCAGAATTGTGTACCCTGTGATGTAATCAGCTGAAGAAGGTTGGATGGCTGGCTGACGGTACTTCGTAATTTCTCTGCAAGGCAATAACCTATTAGATCCAAATTTGCATAATCGATTTTGATTTTTAAGATCCAATTGATATTTTTTCGGATCCATTCTTATGCTCCAACTCACATATGGGTTTCAATTTTGGATCTTGAGTTTTGGATCCAATTTGTTCTGTGATTTACATATTCTGTACAAAACTTTTCAAAACCAATGGATCTAATTTCGGATCCAGGGAGTAAACAACCATTACACTTAAAATTTTGGATATTTTCGGATCCACACAAAAAATACAAACATTACACATTCAAAAGTTTAAATTCAGATCCATTTTCTCCCAGCAAACCAACTTGA
Source organism: Amorphophallus konjac (assembly GCA_022559845.1). Taxonomy (NCBI): domain Eukaryota; kingdom Viridiplantae; phylum Streptophyta; class Magnoliopsida; order Alismatales; family Araceae; genus Amorphophallus; species Amorphophallus konjac. The sequence continues at coordinate 21,742,500 of CM040118.1, forward strand.
AGCTTAGCCATATTCACATAGAATGATTCACATGGTATTACTGGACATTTATCTAACATGTATAGCATTGATGATAATGGGAACTGTGACACTTTCACTTGCATAAACATTAAATTTCAGCAATAAGCATTACAAATTGACCTACTGATGGAGAGAATTCAATGATTCAGTAACCTGATCAACTCTCGTCAAGAACACATTTTACAAATCTGAAAGGTTTTTTGGAGGCTACCTGCTCTCTGAATGTTTCCTCATGCTTCAGCATGGCCATCTTCATGTACTCCTTATTATATACTGTTTCTGGAAGCTCTCCATTGGACTTCTCAAATCTTGGGGTTCCAACTGGAGTCTTTAGTACGACAGGCCAGAGATTCCTCAAGAAGATGGAAACTGAACAGTGTTGGGCCAGGAAATTGTCAGGTTCTGGAGTTTATAGAGCTGCCTCAGCTCAGTTGTCACTTGCATTGACATAGAACACTGGAATCTAGGGAATTTTTGGGTTCCCTTCGTTTTGGTTAATCTGAAATACTCAAAATCTTTGGATTTCTTTATTTGGATTGACGTAAAGTGCTGGAAAATCTAGAATCAGGAGACACTGTTTTACGGGGGGTATCTGTTGTTGGATCATCATCACAGATATTAGAACCCAGGAGAAGAATGGCAAAACCACAGCAAGAAAAAAGGTGTTTGAAAGGAAGAAAAGGTGGTTTCATTACCTGCGCAGTCCTGCTATCTAGAAGAAGGATCTTCTGCTCCCTGCGTAAATACTGAAGGCTGCCCGAATGTACTCTTCCCTCGCCTTCTCTAGCTCTTGTAAACTGAAGGATAAAACATGAAGGTAGCAAAACCTTAAGTTTGTAAACTGAAATATTCAGGTAACTATTTGCCTGATCTCAATGTCTTTCCCCCTGTTTTCATTATAAACAACGTAGCTGCATACAAAAGAGCATGACACAAACAACACATTCCACAATCAATAAAAAAATATTTTTTTGAAAGAGAATAGTACCGCTAATGTATTAAATAACAAAATTTGTTTCAAGTTACCTCTACAGTAAGATCCAGCTCAGTCATGGCCCCTCGGACTCTCCTGTAAAATGGGCATGCCTCTGTTCACAAATAAATTCAGCACAGTCCACTTGTGAATGAATGCTATTTTTAAAAGCAGATGGATAAATTGTAGCATACTGCAGCCATATAGACTACATGGGCCACATTGCCCAACTGAAACAAGTGAGATAGATGGTTCTTTTCGAGCAGTACCATCTTCCATATGTCTTTTGACTTGCTCACTGAAATTTAGATTTGCTATTCCTCTAGGGTGTTCTAATCGATGGAATATGTAAATAAAACGAATTTGGAGCCAGAAAATCATGGGAACGTCCTTCCTTTTATAGGCAATTACGCAAAAAGCGTCTCATATAAGCTAGTTAACAGGGATCAGAAGAATAAACTCACCAAATTCATAAAGTTGTAAGCGTACTGGAGGATTGTCCTCATAATCTTGGTGTAAACTTATTAACAGTGACTTTGTTCCCCATGGAAGCCTTGCCAAACTAGATAGAGAAGATGTTGCTACTGTGTAAGAAAAGAAGCATCAGAACATGAAAAAATGCTACATCAACTAGAAGAAAGAGTTGTTTGTAGCTTAACACTTGGAATCAAAACTTAATTCCAGTGGTGAGAATTGGAATAGTGTAGTCAGCTGCATTTTTTCATGTTCTCTTCAATTTATACTAATCTATTTATCTACTTCCAGCACAAACTAAAGACAAACAGTGTCATTAAAATTTGGGAAGTGGATCTTGATACACATCACATTTTACAATATTTAAGAATGAAAGGAAAGCATGAAAGTATTAAAACCAGCCACCAACGGTTCCTTGACCAGATAACACAGCAACCTCTAAAACTTCATTCCTTTCAAGGGTCCCCTCCCTGTTATCATCACAACAGAAAATAAGATGAGCAAAATTCAATGCTTCAAGCCTTCAACGAATAGAAACATATTCCTCCAGATGAATTGATGTTTCAGTCTTAAACAAGAAATAATTATCACAGAAGGTGTCCACCTGACTAGATGGAACTTCACGATCAAATGTGTATATTCCCTGCTATCCATCACCTTGTCTAGAGGCAAGCTTAACATAATGTAACTTCATGGGCATGAATAATCAGTATCTTATGTTATCAAAGTCTAGCATGTTACAATAAAATCTTGTCAAGTGTTACACATTGCAAAAATGGTCATGAGACAGTAACACTAAAATATTGTCAGACATTGTCACCTTGCTGTAGAAATGGTTTTGCCTGCCAAGAGAACATTCTATTGGGTGTTTGAGCATTCACTATTTATGTTTGTTTTTGTTCATTTGTCAAATACTAACAACGGTTGTTATTGTTGGCAGAAAAATTATATGCATGAATAAATGAATATATGCATAGCAAATGTAGCTGAACGAATACAACCAGCAATTGATCTCACCGACACTTAAACGTGTTTTCCAGGAATGAAACTTTAATCAATATTAGATACTTGAACCAGATAAATAGCAGTAAGACATAACAACTGTTAAGTTGACATTTTTACACCATAATTTGTTATATCTCATTTAGAAGATATGCTTTTGACCACCATTGCAATAAAAGATAAACTAATTACGTGACATCATTGCAATAAAAGATAAACTATATATTATGTGGCTGGTCATGTCTTCTTTGATAAAAGTCCACTACTCACCACTTTCAAAGAAAACACCCTGAGTTGTATCTCTTCTGTTTAACCAGTAGTATATGCAATGTGGCTGGTCATGCCTTCTTTGATAAATGGAATCTGTCTCCCCTTTTAGAAGAGACAAAATTTTAGTCATGGTTCCTATACAACCCCCAGTCCCACCCCACAAAAAAGGAAAAAAAACAAAAGGTGTGGTGATCTCATTATGAACCTGTTATGGGCTCTCCGATGTAAAGACTTGCTTAAAAAATTATAATAAGAACCAAAACATTCAGAGGAAAACCCATCTGAGATCCCATGGCAGACTCGAAACCACAGCAGACAACAAACCCAATTAAACAACAAGAAAAATCATGAAACCACCTTGATCAACACACAGTAGATGGACTTACGCAGAGACAATTTCTTTTCCAATTTTTCCATACCACTTTGCCTTCTTTGCATCCTGTGCACCCTACAAGCAAGGAAACACTCAGTAGTCCACTACTGCGCATTTATAGGGCATGTCATTCTGGAAAGTGCCTCATACAACTCAAAAATCACAGACCATAGGAACTCCAGCGGTAACTAAACAACATGAAAGACAGATATTTGAGAAGAGTCATTGCTATAGCAGCTGAAGCAAACACCACTCTATTTTGTATGCAGAACCGTGTGAAAGAAGTGATTTCTCCAGGAAAATCGGATTGCATTTTCAACACAACTTACTAAAGCATGGCAAAAAAATTTTGGCGGCACATTTGTTATCAAAATACAGGCAGCCTTGAAACTACGAATCGTTTGAGAACAAAAAAGCTCCCCATAAGACACTTGAGAAATGAGAACATTGTTGAAGGAAACGAATAAAGAGGGGAGAGAGAGAGAGTGGGGGGGGGGGGTGGAAGAGAAAAGAGTACCGGAAAGGAATGGCAACAAGAGGAAGAGAAAAAAGGATTCACCTTTCTCGTGGCAATCTTGCTAGAGCGCCAAATTGAGGGGCTGTCACCCCAGCCTCCCTGCTCACCAGAAATCCCCCTCCCAGCAAAATCCCCCCCCCCTCTCTGGCGAAACCCCCGGAAGGTCACATGCACCGAAAGCCCCATCCCCCCATCCCTATGGACACAGACTCCCCTTCCCTAGTCACAAGCTCTGAAAAGCCTCCTTCCCTCCTCCAGTGAAACCCCAGAACCCCCATTCCCGATCACAAGCGCCGAAAACCCCCCTTCTCTGCTCCGGCGAAACCCCAGGAGAGCCCCGTTTCCTGCTCACTGTAACCCTCTCTGTGCACAGACCCCCCCTCAAGCGAAACCCCCGGGACTCCCCTTCCCTGGCCACAGGTGCCAGCCCCTTGTCGTTGCACACACAGACTTCCCGTTCCCTAGTCACAAATGTCGAAAACCCCCCTTCCCTACTCCGGTTAAACCCCCAGACACTGCCCTTTTCTGCTTACTGGAAGACCCCCTCCCTACACAGCCCCCCCCCCCTCCGACGAAACCCTCGGAACCCCTCCTTCCCCGGTCAAAGGTGCCGGAACCTCCACACCCCCTCCATCCCTGCACACATACTCTCCTTCCCTCGTCACGAGTGTCGGAGACCACCCTTCCCTACTCCAGTGAAACCCTCGAAAACCCCCTATCCTGCTTACAAGAACCCAAGCAGACAGGAGACAACAAACCCAGCCGCCACAGGTGATGTTGCCGCCGTAGGTGGCCGATCGCCGTTGAGATGCCACTGGTGTCCGATCGCCACAGCGATGCGGAGACGGGAGCAAACCCTAGAGGGAGGCCGCGAACGCCGCGATGCATCGATGGCCGCAATGGGGTTGCTCGCCCCGAATGGAGAAACTTTATGGCGCCCCGATGATCGATCCGAAATTCCAGATTTCGGATCAAAAAAACTTCGCCCCGAATACACACAACCATCGCACTGGGAGTGAAATAAGCAACTCCGAATTCAAAAATAATTTCGGATTCGGATCGGATTTCGGATCCTAAAGATCCATTGACACTCGTAATCATAACTTCATAAGGAGGAATTTGTCCCTTGGTAGGAACCTTCCTTCCAAGCTATCAAAACTTTAAAAAAAAAAGGAAAATTCTTCTTCAAAGTGATGATCGTCGGAGAACCCTCCAAACATAAGTCTAATCACACATCACGACTTTTGATGATATTCCAAAAGCATTTAACAAAATAAAAAGGGATCCCCAACGTTCCCACTTTTTTCCTCACACAACATAAACAGAGAGAGGGCTCTTGACCACCACGCGGTTGGAGGAGACCCACCTCATCCTCCCTTGGAGCAGCGTCCCTGAGCTCACAGGGCCCACCACCTTTGATTGGCCCGCACGAAGTCCAGCGTGGTAGGCGACACCGTCACTTCTATCTCCACAAGGAAGTCCACTTCAACTGTGTACATTGACCTTGCGGGACCCACATTGGTCACGACCCTGCTGGCCTCCCACCTTCGCCCACCTCGGCATGGAGACCACGATCACTGGGTAGTTCGGCTGCACCACGGAGAGGGGCTTGACAGTGGTGCAGGTGATGGGGCGGCGGGCAACCATACCGACCTCTGGGTCCCTGAAGCCAGCACCGCATAGGTAGCGGACATAGTCATTTGGGTGGTTATCGTAGACGAGGCCCGGGTCACTGGCTCTTAATGGGTTGATGTGCCCGGCTCCTGCCGCGAAGATCTCGACGACGGTGCCAGCCTACAGTCTGGCGAGCCCCGGATGGTGTACTCCTACGACAAAGCAATCAGCGGGTTTGCAGCGAGATTGACATCGGAAGAAGTGAAGGCCATGGAGAAGAAGGAAGGGTTCCTGTCGGCGTACCCCGACGAGCTGCTGGTCCCTCTAACTACCTACACCCCTTACTTCCTCGGGTTGAACAGGGCGAATAGCCTGTGGAATGCCACCAAGAAGGGAAACGGCATGATCATCGGCATCGTGGACACCGACATCAACCCTTTCCATGTCTCATTCGATGATGCCGGAATGTCTTGCACGCCCAAACGGTGGCGCGGCTGGTGCGACTTCAACAACAAACCTATTTGCAACAACAAGTTCATCGGCGCCATGAACTTTGTCAGAGCTGCATACACACACCTACCCTTCGACACCAATGGGCACGGCACTCACGTGGCCAGCACGGCGACATTGAACTTTGTGCAAGGTGTCAGTTTGCAGGGCTACGCCGCCGGAACAGTGGCTGGGGTGGCACCCCGTGCACACCAGGCCATTTACAAGGCCAGTCAGAGCTCGGAGGTGCTGGCTACCATCGACTAGGCGATCCATAACCAGGTCGACATGATGTCCATCTCCATGGGTTCGCCATAAAATCGTTTCTTCCATCAGAGCGGCATCACCATCGGCGCACTGGTAGCTGCTGAGCATGGGATCTTCGTCAGTTGTGCGGCGGGCAATGATGGGCCATACCAATCTACAGTCTTTAATGATGCCCCGTGGATCCTAACAGTTGGAGCGACCACGACAGATAGAGCCCTGCGAGTGTCTGTGAGGTTGGACAATGGGGTGATCATCGACGGGGAAATGCTCGACCGACCGGACAGCTTTCCTATTGCCAGGTTGCCCCTCATCTTTCCTGGAGCTAGCGGCCACAGTCCAGCACGAGTGCGTGCAGACAGATGGCTAGGCGGCACTGACGTTGTGGGGAAGGTTGTGCTCTGCATGGGGGACCAACACGTGCCGCCCCATGTACCCGGGCAAATCGTTGGTGTCGCCGGCGCCATGATACTGGCAAACTCGACAGCAAGTGCCAACACAATCTCGGTGGTCGGGCCAAACTCTCTCCCCACAATGGTCATCAGCCATGCCAATGCCATGGAGGTCCTCTCCTACTTGAGGTCGTGGGATGAGCCTGGGGCAGGCTTCGCCCCCAAAGGCACCATCTACGGTGTCCGACCCTTCCCTATTGTTGCCTCCATCTCTGCGCGGGGCCCCAACACCATGAACAAAGGCGTGCAAAAGCCCGACATTGTGGCCCCCGGTGTCAACATCCTCGACGCATCACTCACTAGCTCGCACTTTGACGTCATGTCCGACACCTCAATGGCGACACCCCACGTCTCTGGTGTGGCGGCACTGCTAAAGAGCGTCGTCCACCCCAACTGACTTGATGGCAGCAGGCGACCAGTTGGGGTGGACGCTCTTGAGCAGTGCCGCCACACCAGAGACGTGGGGTGCCGCCATTGAGGTGTCGAGCATTACGTCAAAGTGCGAGCCAGTGAGTGATGCGCCGAGTATGTTAACGCCGGGGGCCACAATGTCCGGCTTGGGCACGCCGTTGTTCATGGTGCTGGGACCCCGCGTAGAGAAGGAGGCAACAATTGGGAAGGGCCGGACACCGTAGACGGTGCCTTTGGGGGCGAAGCCTGCCCCAGGCTCATCTCACGACCTCAAGTAGGAGAGAACCTCCATGGCATCGGCATGGCTGATGACCATTGTGGGGAGAGAGTTTGGCCCGACTACCGAGATTGTGTTGGCACTTCCTGCCGAGTTTGCCAGTATCATGGCGGCGGCGTCGGCCACACCAACGATTTGCCACGGTACATGGGGGCGGCACGTGTTGGTCCCCCATGCAGAGCACAACCTTCCCCGCAACGTCAGTACCGCCTAGCCATCTGTTTGCACACACTCGTGCTGGACTGTGGCCGCTAGCTCCAGGGAAGATGGGGTCAACCTGGCAATAGGGAAGCTGTCCGGTCGGTCGAGCGTTTCCCCGTCGATGACCACCCCATTGTCCAACCTCACAGACACTCGCAGGGCTCTATCTGTCGTGCTCGCTCCAACTGTTAGGATCCACGGAACATCATTAAAGACTGTAGATTGGTATGGCCCATCATTGCCCGCCGCACAACTGACGAAGATCCCATGCTCAGCAGCTGCCAGTGCGCCGATGGCGATGCCGCTCTGGTGGAGGAAACGATGAGATGGCGAACCCATGGCGATGGACAGCATGTCGACCTGGTCATGGATCGCATGGTCGATGGCAGCCAGCACCTCCGAGCTCTGACTGGCCTTGTAAATGGTCAGGTGTGCACGGGGTGCCACCCCAGCCGTTGTTCCCGCGACATAGCCCTGCACACTGACACCTTGCACAAAGTTCCCTGTCGCCGTGCTGGCCACGTGAGTGCCGTGCCCATTGGTGTCGAAGGGTAGGTGTGTGGATGCAGCTCTGAGAAAGCTCCAGCGCCGATGAGCTTCTTGTTGCAGATAGGTTTGTTGTTGAAGTCGCACCAGCCGCGCCACCGTTTGGGCGGGCAAGACATGCCGGCATCATCAAATGAGACATGGAAAGAGTTGATGCCGGTGTCCACGATGTCGATGATCATGCCGTTGAGATGTCACTGCTGGTCCCTCTAACTAACTATACCCCTTACTTCCTCCGGTTGAACAGGGAGAATGGCCTGTGGAATGCCACCAAGAAGGGGAACGGCATGATCATCGGCATCGTGGACACCGACATCAACCCTTTCCATGTCTCATTCGATGATGCCGGCATGTCTTGCCCGCCCAAACGGTGGCGCGACTGGTGCGACTTCAACAACAAGCTCATCGGCGCCAGGAACTTTCTCAGAGCTGCATCCACACACCTATCCTTCGACACCAATGGGCACGGCACTCACGTGGCCAACACGGCGGCAGGGAACTTTGTGCAAGGTGTCAGTGTGCAGGGCTACGTCGCGGGAACAGCGGCTGGGGTGGCACCCCGTGCACACCTGGCCATTTACAAGGCCAGTCAGAGCTCGGAGGTGCTGGCTGCCATCGACCAGGCGATCAATGACCAGGTCGACATGCTCCCCATCTCCATGGGTTCGCCATCTCATCGTTTCTTCAACCAGAGCGGCATCGCCATCAGCGCACTGGCAGCTGCTGAGCATGGGATCCTCGTCAGTTGTGCGGCGGGCAATGATGGGCCATACCAATCTACAGTCTTTAATGATGCCCTGTGGATCCTAACAGTTGGAGCGAGCACGACAGATAGAGCCCTGCGAGTGTCTGTGAGGTTGGACAATGGGGTGGTCATCGACGGGGAAACGCTCGACCGATCGGACAGCTTCCCTATTGCCAGGTTGCCCCTCATCTTCCCTGGAGCTAGCGGCCACAGTCTAGCACGAGTGTGTGCAGACAGATGGCTAGGCGGCACTGACGTTGTGGGGAAGGTTGTGCTCTGCATGGGGGACCAACACGTGCCGCCCCATGTACCCGGGCAAATCGTCGGTGTTGCTGGCGCCGCCATGATACTGGCAAACTCGACAGCAAGTGCCAACACAATCTCGGTGGTCGGGCCAAACTCTCTCCGCACAATGGTCATCAGCCATGCCGATGCCATGGAGGTTCTCTCCTACTTGAGGTCGTGGGATGAGCCTGGGGCAGGCTTCGTCCCCAAAGACACCATCTACGGTGTCCGACCCTTCGCTACTGTTGCCTCTTTCTCTGCGCGGGGCCCCAGCACCATGAACAAGGGCGTGCCCAAACCGGACATTGTGGCCCCCGGCGTCAACATCCTCGGCGCATCACTCACTGGCTCGCATTTTGACGTCATGTGCGGCACCTCAATGGCGACACCCCACGTCTCTGGTGTGGCGGCACTGCTCAAGAGCGTCCACCCCAACTGACTTGATGGCAGCGGGCGACCAGTTGGGGTGGACGCTCTTGAGCAGTGTCGCCACACCAGAGATGTAGGCTGTCGCCATTGAGGTGTCGGGCATGACGTCAAAGTACGAGCCAGTGAGTGATGCGCCGAGGATGTTGACGCCGGGGGCCACAATGTCCGAATTGGGCACACCGTTGTTCATGGTGTTGGGGCCCCGCGCAGAGAAGGAAGCAACGATTGGGAAGGGCCGGACACCGTCCACGGTGCCTTTGGGGGCGAAGCCAGCCCCCGGCACATCCCACGACCTCAAGTAGGAGAGAACCTCCATGGCATCGGCATGGCTGATGACCATTGTGCGGAGAGAGTTTGGCCCGACCACCGAGATTGTGTTGGCACTTGCTGTCTTGTTTGCCAGTATCATGGCGGCGGCGCCAGCAACACCAACGATTTGCCCCGGTACATGGGGCGGCACGTGTTGGTCCCCCATGCAGAGCACAACCTTCCCCACAACGTCAGTGCCGCCTAGCCATCTGTCTGCACACACTCGTGCTAGACTGTGGCCGCTAGCTCCGGGGAAGATGAGGGGCAACCTGGCAATAGGGAAGCTGTCCGGTCGGTCGAGCGTTTCCCCGTCGATGACCACCCCATTGTCCAACCTCACAGACACTCGCAAGGCTCTATCTGTCGTGCTCGCTCCAACTGTTAGGATCCACGGGGAATCATTAAAGACTGTAGATTGGTATGGCCCATCATTGCCCGCCGCACAACTGACGAGGATCCCATGCTCAGCAGCTGCCAGTGCGCCGATGGCGATGCCGCTCTGGTGGAAGAAACGATGAGATGGTGAACCCATGGAGATGGACAGCATGTCGACCTGGTCATGGATCGCCTGGTCGATGGCAGCCAGCACCTCCGAGCTCTGACTGGCCTTGTAAATGGCCAGGTGTGCACGGGGTGCCACCCCAGCCGCTGTTCCCGCGACGTAGCCCTGCATACTGACACCTTGCACAAAGTTCCCTGCCGCCGTGCTGGCCACGTGAGTGACGTGCCCATTGGTGTCGAAGGGTAGGTGTGTGGATGCAGCTCTGAGAAAGTTCCGGGCGCCGATGAGCTTGTTGTTGAAGTCGCACCAGCCGCGCCACCGTTTGGGCGGGCAAGACATGCCGGCATCATCGAATGAGACATGGAAAGGGTTGATGCCGATGTCCACGATGCCGATGATCATGCCGTTCCCCTTCTTGGTGGCATTCCACAGGCCATTCTCCCTGTTCAACCCGAGGAAGTAAGGGGTATAGTTAGGTAGAGGGACGAGCAGTGGCATCTCAACGGCATGATCATCGACATCGTGGACACCGGCATCAACCCTTTCCATGTCTCATTTGATGATGCCGCATGTCTTGCCCGCCCAAACGGTGGCGCGGCTGGTGCGACTTCAACAACAAACCTATTTGCAACAAGAAGCTCATCGGCGCCGGGAACTTTCTCAGAGCTGCATCCACACAACTACCCTTCGACACCAATGGGCACGGCACTCACGTGGCCAGCACGGCGACAGGGAACTTTGTGCAAGGTGTCAGTGTGCAGGGCTACGTCGCGGGAACAACGGCTGGGGTGGCACCCCGTGCACACCTGGCCATTTACAAGGCCAGTCAGAGCTCGGAGGTGCTGGCTGCCATCGACCAGGCGATCCATGACCAGGTCGACATGCTGTCCATCTCCATGGGTTCGCCATCTCATCGTTTCTTCAACCAGAGCGGCATCGCCATCGGCGCACTAGCGGCTGATGAACATGGGATTCTCGTCAGTTGTGCGGCGGGCAATGATGGGCCATACCAATCTACAGTCTTTAATGATGTCCCGTGGATCCTAACAGTTGGAGCGAGCACGACAGATAGAGCCCTGCGAGTGTCTGTGAGGTTGGACAATGGGGTGGTCATCGACGGGGAAACGCTCGACCGATCGGACAGCTTCCCTATTGCCAGGTTGACCCCATCTTCCCTGGAGCTAGCGGCCACAGTCCAGCACGAGTGTGTGCAGACAGATGGCTAGGCGGCACTGACGTTGTGGGGAAGGTTGTGCTCTGCATGGGGGACCAACGCGTGCCGCCCCATGTACCCGGACAAATCGTTGGTGTCGCCGCCATGATATTGGCAAACTCGGCAGCAAGTGCCAACACAATCTCAGTGGTCGGGCCAAACTCTCACCCCACAATGGTCATCAGCCATGCCGATGCCATGGAGGTCCTCTCCTACTTGAGGTCGTGGGATGAGCCTGGGGCAGGCTTCGTCCCCAAAGGCACCATCTACGGTGTCCGACCCTTCGCTATTGTTGCCTCTTTCTCTGCGCGGGGCCCCAGCACCATGAACAAGGGCGTGCCCAAATCGGACATTGTGGCCCCCGGCGTCAACATCCTCGGCGCATCACTCACTGGCTCGCATTTTGACGTCATGTGCGGCACCTCAATGGCGACACCCCACATCTCTGGTGTGGCGGCACTGCTCAAGAGCGTCCACCCCAACTGACTTGATGGCAGCGGGCGACCAGTTGGGGTGGACGCTCTTGAGCAGTGTCGCCACACCAGAGACGTGGGGTGTCGCCATTGAGGTGTCGGGCATGACGTCAAAGTACGAGCCAGTGAGTGATGCGCCGAGGATGTTGACGCCGGGGACCACAATGTCCGGATTGGGCACACCGTTGTTCATGGTGTTGGGGCCCCGCGCAGAGAAGGAGGCAACGATTGGGAAGGGCCGGACACCGTCGACGGTGCCTTTGGGGGCGAAGCCTGCCCCAGGCTCATCCCACGACCTCAAGTAGGAGAGAACCTCCATGACATCGACATGGCTGATGACCATTGTGGGGAGAGAGTTTGGCCCGACCACCGAGATTGTGTTGGCACTTGCTGCCGAGTTTGCCAGTATCATGGCGGCGGCGCCGGCGACACCAACGATTTGCCCGGGTACATGGGGCGGCACGTGTTGGTCCCCCATGCAGAGCACAACCTTCCCCACAACGTCAGTGCCGCCAAGCCATCTGTCTGCACACACTCGTGCTGGACTATGGCCGCTAGCTCCGGGTAAGATGAGGGGCAACCTGGCAATAGGGAAGCTGTCCGGTCGGTCGAGCGTTTCCCCGTCGATGACCACCCCATTGTCCAACCTCACAGACACTCGCAAGGCTCTATCTGTCGTGCTCGCTCCAACTGTTAGGATCCACGGGGCATCATTAAAGACTGTAGATTGGTATGGCCCATCATTGCCCGCCGCACAACTGACGAGGATCCCATGCTCAGCAGCTGCCAGTGCGCCGATGGCGATGCCGCTCTGGTGGAAGAAACGATGAGATGGTGAACCCATGGAGATGGACAGCATGTCGACCTGGTCATGGATCGCCTGGTCGATGGCAGCCAGCACCTCCAAGCTCTGACTGGCCTTGTAAATGGCCAGGTGTGCACGGGGTGCCACCCCAGCCGCTGTTCCCGCGACGTAGCCCTGCACACTGACACCTTGCACAAAGTTCCCTGCCGCCGTGCTGGCCACGTGAGTGACGTGCCCATTGGTGTCGAAGGGTAGCTGTGTGGATGCAGCTCTGAGAAAGTTCCTGGCGCCGATGAGCTTGTTGTTGAAGTCGCACCAGCCGCGCCACCGTTTGGGCGGGCAAGACATGTCGGCATCATCGAATGAGACATGGAAAGGGTTGATGCCGATGTCCACGATGCCGATGATCATGCCGTTCCCCTTCTTGGTGGCATTCCACAGGCCATTCTCCCTGTTCAACCCGAGGAAGTAAGGGGTATAGTTAGTTAGAGGGACGAGCAGTGGCATCTCAACGGCATGATCATCGACATCGTGGACACCGGCATCAACCCTTTCCATGTCTCATTTGATGATGCCGGCATGTCTTGCCCTCCCAAACGGTGGCGCGGCTGGTGCGACTTCAACAACAAACCTATTTGCAACAAGAAGCTCATCGGCGCCGGAACTTTCTCAGAGTTGCATCCACACAACTACCCTTCGACACCAATGGGCACGGCACTCACGTGGCCAGCACGGCGACAGGGAACTTTGTGCAAGGTGTCAGTGTGCAGGGCTACGTCGCGGGAACAACGGCTGGGGTGGCACCCCGTGCACACCTGGCCATTTACAAGGCCAGTCAGAGCTCGGAGGTGCTGGCTACCATCGACCAGGCGATCCATGACCAGGTCGACATGCTGTCCATCTCCATGGGTTCGCCATCTCATCGTTTCTTCAACCAGAGCGGCATCGCCATCGGCGCACTGGCAGCTGCTGAGCATGGGATCCTCGTCAGTTGTGCGGCGGGCAATGATGGGCCATACCAATCTACAGTCTTTAATGATGCCCCGTGGATCCTAACAGTTGGAGCGAGCACGACAGATAGAGCCCTGCGAGTGTCTGTGAGGTTGGACAATGGGGTGGTCATCGACGGGGAAACGCTCGACCGATCGGACAGCTTCCCTATTGCCAGGTTGACCCCATCTTCCCTGGAGCTAGCGGCCACAGTGCAGCACGAGTGTGTGCAGACAGATGGCTAGGCGGCACTGACGTTGTGGGGAAGGTTGTGCTCTGCATGGGGGACCAACGCGTGCCGCCCCATATACCCGGACAAATCGTTGGTGTCGCCGCCATGATATTGGCAAACTCGGCAGCAAGTGCCAACACAATCTCGGTGGTCGGGCCAAACTCTCACCCCACAATGGTCATCAGCCATGCCAATGCCATGGAGGTCCTCTCCTACTTGAGGTCGTGGGATGAGCTTGGGGCAAGCTTCGCCCCCAAAGGCACCATCTACGGTGTCCGACCCTTCGCTACTGTTGCCTCTTTCTCTGCACGGGGCCCCAACACCATGAACAACGGCGTGCCCAAGCCGGACATTGTGGCCCCCGGCGTTAACATCCTCGGCGCATCACTCACTGGCTCGCACTTTGACGTCATGCTCGACACCTCAATGGCGACACCCCACGTCTCTGGTGTGGCGGCACTGCTCAAGAGCGTCCACCCCAACTGACTTGATGGCAGCGGGCGACCAGTTGGGGTGGACGCTCTTGAGCAGTGTCGCCACACCAGAGACGTGGGGTGTCGCCATTGAGGTGTCGGGCATGACGTCAAAGTACGAGCCAGTGAGTGATACGTCGAGGATGTTGACGCCGGGGGCCACAATGTCCGGATTGGGCACACCGTTGTTCATGGTGTTGGGGCCCCGCGCAGAGGAGGAGACAACGATTGGGAAGGGTCGGACACCGTCGACGGTGCCTTTGGGGGCAAATCAAAAACATGCACAAACAATGGCACAACATACTGGTTGATTGCACCGTGTGTCCTTGTAGTCTAAAGCATCAATTGTGAAGGTCCAAACAACTTGCAACAACATCGAATAGCTGTGTGGATCTGATCCGATCAAGGTCTGAAGAGACTTTTATTTAGCCAACAGGATGATCGATCAGCATTTGTGTCATTGAGACGACAGAATGCATTTCAAGAGTTATTCCATTCAGGGCCAACACTAAATATGAACATAAATAGTATTTTCATTATAGTATTGTCATTATAATTTAAATGAACGCGTTTCGCGTGTGAATTTATTTTGATCTATTTAAAAAAAATTATAATAACAGTTTCAGTCATTTTAATCGATGGCAAGAAAAATAAGTGACAAAAAAATCGAAAACTTCATAGTACCCATGTTTGAGTGTCCCTTTGACAACGTAAAATATGGACGTAAAATATGGACATAAGATATTAGCCATGTCAATAGAATTATTTATTGGCAAGAGAGTCAACAGACAGAGAGACAAACATTTTGAAAATGTGAAATTCATAGGCAACCTCATAACCAATTATGCTGCTCATGCAAAAAGAATTAATGTACAAATCATAGTATATGTTAGAGCAGGCAAACTCTGCATTACTTCTGAATAACTTGTCAGAGCATAGGAAGTTTCACACAGGTAAAGCAACAATCCAGAATGGCAACTTGCAAGTTACATGGCCACATTGATATTAACAAAAAATTACTTGAAAAAATGAAAAACTAACAAGATCAGGGACGTATGATAATGCCTATGTACCTGTGTTTTCTAAAATCAAGAAAGCTAGAACCTCTCATAGGCTAATGAGTAAGGATTTTTTTGGATAAAAAACAAGTTATATTACCGATTTTGTTAATAAATAGAGACACTACAACCGAAGTAAGATAAGGAGAGATTCCTCACCAAACTCTAACTCTGAAAGCTGAAAGTGAAAGTTGTTATTATCATTTACTCAAAAGTGTACAACAAAATTGCAAAGGCATCTTCAAGAAAAACCAACTCTATTTATAAAGAAAGTAAGAGCCCAGAGAGAAATAATTTCAATGTAGATTTTATTTCCTCAAAAGATGGAATCATTGCATTCATTCCAAATACACCAGTAAACCAGATAGCCAAAGTCCTCTAGTTCCTCTACAGCCTCAAACCTCAAGCTACGCTTCACGTCCTATTGACTAATGGTAAGTTCCAAACCTCATGTACATGAGCTCCGTCAAGGGATCTGGTTAGAACATGAAGTCAAGATAATAGTAGCAGCTCATGGTCAAGAATGTGATCAACGTCATCCTAGGAGGACGAGTACTCGTCTCACATACAGTAGGACCAATCGAAATAGAAGTAGGACCGATCGAAATAGAAGTCGTGGAAGATCTACAAAGAAAAGGAAAGTATGAGCAAGACAAGGGTTGTAGAGAACCAAATGGAAGGCACCCCTCCCTTGGTATGTCTCAGTAATGTTTGGTCTTTGGCTCAATATATAGGTGAGTCCGCAGAAGGCCGAGAAACTTGTCAGACAACCACCAAGAATATATATATACGAGAAGATTAAGCCAACTGACTGCCAATGGGAGATTCATAATCTTTAAAAGGATATTCAACCTGACAAACAACAGCAAGGCATAGCATTGTAGATAAAGTCAGTGGAAGGCAACGAAGCCATTCATTAATTCCTCCTCTTGGCCTCGTAACCCACTGTAAATATCAATATGCAGAAGCACATCATAGTCGCATGTCAAATAATTTCATCTACAATTAACATGTCAAGAGAAGATTGAAGAAAAAGTTCATTTACTTCAAAGGCTAAAAGGATGAAGCAATTACAGTGTTAGTTTCTATCATATGTCCTCATCATGATTGCCATCATTAACATAAACTCTATCCCATCACTCAGTTGTCAGCTAGATCTGATGAGGTTTATAAGGAACAAGAATTAGGCAAATTTCCCGAGTAAAACACAAAATCTCCAAATATAAATATAAAACAAAATTTTAACTGACGGAAAAAAAACTCATTATAAATAACACTCCCTTTTAAACAGTACACATAAGCACAATTTAGCATAATCATTCACAAATCAAACCCAATTGCACCACATTTGCACCACATTTAAACCTAAACATGGATTAATCACATAAGCACAATTAGAGCACCAACCATTCACCAATCATTCACACCATATATAATATGAAACAATTCATTTATTGATCACAAAATATTGTTTAAAGTACTCAAAGTGCTAGTACAAAGAAGAACTTGAAATTAACACCATTAGCACCAAGTGCATATAAAAAACGTACATAAATCTTGTTCATTAGCAAACATATAGATATTACTATTCAGTATCTTCCAACACTATTTTTCTTCTTTTTGTCTTTAACAATTCTTGGTCCATATCTGTTTTGGTTTCACAAAATTCATCATCTAAGTCATTCTCTATTGGAGACTTTATTTCATGAACTCCAATGCACGTGTAATTTACTCCAAAAGTACTTCCTTCTCTACTTGTAGCTTTTATTGTCAATGTGAGTTGCTTTGCCAAACATCCGTCCATAATCCTTTTGAATTCTGTAAATTCAATTTTCTGTATGAAAAAAAATAAATATCAGAATGACAGATAAAATAATATTTTATTATTTAAAGCATACCTTTATTTTTTGTAATTTGTCTATCGGGACACCTATAACCTTTTCAGCTTCTTCATTAAAAAATGTAACACATATACTTGTCGTGTCATCAGCTACCTTCAATCTCAAGTAATACCTACACGATAATATATATATATATATATATATATATATTACTTATCTTCAAGATCAAGATAAATATAATAAATGCTTTCAGTTTGATTACCTCTTAAGGACTTCGAGACGGTAAGATGTACATTTCGGACAAAATAATTTACCATCACTCTGTGTTAGTGTTTTGTTACAAATACTACATGCTGTGTACTAAGGATCTTTATTTTTGTTCATATCAATGACACGCATTTTGACTTGATAAATATTTTCCTACATAAGAATGTTAAGATTGAATAAAAATTTATGCATGATATATAAAAAAGATTGAGTTTTATTACCATACCTTTGAAATTTCATTTTTTGTATTTTTCAATAGTTCTTCTATTGTTACAAACTCGTGTTTTGGAGAAATTATGCTTTCCATTTTACTCTCATAGATCCTATCCTTGAGTTCATGTTTGTTTAATTTTTCCCTGCATAAGAAGTAGAAATTAAATGATTATATTGAGATATTATTCAAATTAAATAAAATATGTTCAAAAAATAATTTATACCATTCTTTGTCGTCTATTTTATTGTCATCTATTGATTGCAATTTGATTCTTGTTCTTCCTGTTGTTGTTAGCCCAAAGATTTCTGTACAAATCATTGAGTAAGAAATTTTTGAATAAAAAATATAATTGTAAAGGGAGATATTACCTTGAAATTTATTCGTGCGAATTGTCGATGCCCTTATTATTGGTCTCTCATCTATTGATTTCAGAATTATCGCTCCTTCTTTTAGAACAAACTCCTCCCATAAAGTTAACACGATTTGTTTTGTACAACTGCAAATTTAAATTCAAAGTTAATAATGATAAATAATAAATTTATTATATAATTATTATACATTAATGATTGTTATACTTAGGAGTTGTCTATTAGTGTTAAATTTTGCCTTGGCATTTTTTCCCATCAGATTTTCTTGTAACAGTTGTTGGCTGATCAGATTTAATAACCACTGCGATAATATCTACAATAAAATAAAGATGTCAGTGAAATTATTGAATTCATACAGTTAGTGAGAATAAAAATGAAGTTAATGTGAATTACCTAGTATATCATTTTCTTTCTGTGTGCTTAATATTTCATTTATTGTGATTAACTTCTTGTGTTCATTTTCTTGAGCATCTGACATATCTGAAACTAAATTAACAATTTGAAAAGTTGATATCTCCGTGATTTCTATATTGATGTTCAACACAATGTTGTTTTTCACTGTTCCTTTATTGCAAAGTGGGTTGGCCACTGTTGTAACTAGAAAATAAATGTATATATATGTTTATATATGTACGCATGTGTGCGTCAAAAGCCCATGCTTACGGTGTTGGCTCAGTCCAACCCGTTCTATCCCGCGGAAGCGAGGAGAACTCGCGATAAACCCACGGAGACTATTATAGTCATGTGGTTCCGGGTTTTAATCAATCAACCCAAGCCCTAAGGGTGTGAAGACGTGCTATGCACATTGTTTTGGTACCTCGACGGCGTGTATCACGTCTCGTAGGATCGAAAACTCCTTCCCCGACAGACGAGCGAGGTGCGGAAGACAACGAACAAGGCGAGGAGAAGGCTTTTCCTCTTCCACGTGGAGTCAAGTGCAGAAATGTCGCTGTCGGAGCCGTACGGAGACTTTTAAAAGAAGCGAAGGGGACTGCCCGGGGAGGGGGGAACCCGCCCGGGGTATAAGGCCCCCGGGCGGGTCTCCCCGCGGCTGCGCGCGGGCTGGCAGACCCGCCCGGGGTCTGCCCACCCCGGGCGGGTCCGCCCGGGACCGCGCGCCCCCGGGCGGGTCCGCCCCGGACCGCGCTTCCCCGGGCGGGTCCGCCCGGGGTGCTGCGCCCCCGGGCCGGTCCACCCGGGGTGTTGCGCATTCGGGTCAGTCTAGTAACTGCCCATTTTTCAAAAAAAAATTTGATTTTTTGGAGGGAAAGGAACCCGCCCGGGGTCGTCTTGACCCGCCCGGGTCCCACTTCCCCCGGGCCGGTTCCCTACTTTCTATAAATAGACCCCATGGGTCCCATTGAAACGGGGACGGAGGAAGAGGAGGAGAGGTGGACTTGCCTAGACTTCAAGTTCAAGTTGTTCGTTGTTTTTTGGTCTGAGTGGGGTAAGTCCCCGGGCCTTGTGTATATGCCCCTGCGGGGTATATTTACAATTATGCCCTTCAATAGGTCGTGTTCATAATGTGTTATGCAACGGAGTGACGGACTTATGCAATTATGTCATTATGTCATTACGATGACAAATTGTAAAAATGTCCTCCTCGAGGTCATGAAAGGCCTAAGTCCTATAAATTGCAGTTTTACCCTGCAACTTTTGTAATTAGGGGTATGCCCCTACTTCCCGCCATGATGCGGATGTATGTACAGTCGATAATTTGTCGACACCCTCTGTACTCATGCAAAATTATAAGAGCACCTTATTATGCTCGGCACACTTCATTAATACAATATTGCATATAAACCCTGACTCTCTAAAAACTTGCATACTTACCCCTACTTCCAACCAATTGAACCCGTGAGTGTCTTCTCTAGAACCTCTCGTTGTCGGCTTGGTCTGGGAGTGCTGTTGGCTCAGTCCAGCGCTCGGGGGTCATCTTAAACCTAGGCCTAGGGTTTGGTAAAGTTACCGAAATACCCCTGCGACCTAAGAAGTGATCTAATGGTCTCCCAAACCTTCTGAAAAGGGCCTCAGAGACTTGGAAGGTTAGTAACCCGGCTTCATGTCTACCCCAGCCCAGAAACTCCTAAATCCCTCTGGTCTGGTCATTTACTAAAATACCCCTAGGTCTAAGACCGCCGCTTAAACCCCAGTGGCCCACTTCAGCGTGTTCAGACAGGGTCCCCGTCAGCTCCCCCGTCCTGTTTTAAGCAAACCTGCCTTATTGGTTAGAGCCTCGAGGAAGAACTTTAAGCCTTCATGTTGTCATTTAATCAAGGGTGTTCGGACATTAAACCGATGTAAATCAACGTCGACTCCGGTCGGCGGGGAGAGGTCCAGCACTCGAACCTATATCGTCTGATACGACGTGCACCCACGGAACCCTCTCTATGCAGAGGAGTGTTTCTTTTCAAAAAGAACGAAAATCTACCCTTTATATACGATAAAGGCCGGCCTTAGCGGCCTTTAGATTTTTTCCGTGTCTCACAGACTGGCACGCCCGGTGGGACCCCTCCCGCCTTTCTTCTCTTTGACAACAGAAGGCTTGCACCTCTTGAGGTTCTTATTGCTCTCCCTCTTACAGGACGAGGGAAGAACGCTTTGCTTGCCAGTTTCAAGCGCTCTGTCACATCACGATCACGACAATGGCAGCAGTGACGTATGGACCGCAGGTGGTCGCTACCCACGCCAGGTATGGCTACCTGGCGACGCCGATTGCTTTCGGCGACTTTCCCCCGGTGGTCGGTTCCCCTTTCTTCTTAGGGGTAGTCCCGATCACTGAGGAGGACGCAGTGCCAACTGCTGGCCGGACTGCTCCGGCTAAGAAGACTGCTGCAGAGGGTGCTAGGCCCTCCGTTCGTGCTGTAAGCCGGGTTCACCCGGCTTCGAAGGTGTTCGCCGGGGGTGTCAGGCCCTCTGTTCCTGCCATTGGTCTGGTTGTTCCGGCCGAGGCAACTGCTCTGAAGGGCGTCAGGCCCTCTGTTCCTGCCATTGGTCGGGCTGTTCCGGCCGAGGCAACTGCTCTGAAGGGCGTCAGGCCCTCTGTTCCTGCCGGTGGTCGGGCTGTTCCGGCCGAGGCAACTACCCTGAAGGGCGTCAGGCCCTCTGTTCCTGCCATTGGTCGGGCTGTTCCGGCCGAGGCAACTGCTCTGAAGGGCGTCAAGCCCTCTGTTCCTGCCACCGGCCGGGTCCGCCCGGTCCGAAAGATGCCTACCGGGGGTGTTAGGCCCTCTTTATCTGCTGTTGGCCGAGTCAGGTCGGCCAGACAATACAACATGGCTGGGGGTGTCAGGCCCTCGACGAAACCCATGCCTGGAGATGTCAGGTCTTCAGTCCTTCAAGCTAGCCGAGTGTTCTCGGTCAACCATATTACTGTTGAGACTGCTCCTTCCCGACAGGAACAACGCCGCCCTCGTCGTCGCGGGAGCCGCACTGAGACGGTTGCCCCTGCTCAACGGGGGCAACGCCACGCGAAGAAACAACTTCGGCCCGTGGCCACTACTTCGCATTCCGGCAAGACTATTCTCGTCGGCGACGTCCGTATCAGGCTCGATGGAGGCGAGCCGATTGTACCCCGGGACCGACACGTCCCCACCATCCCAACCTCCAACCGATTCGAACTCCTTCGGAAGATCCGGGAGGAGGGAGCGAAGGCAAAGAACGTCGCTACGCCCCGGCCCAAGGTGGCAGCCCCCAGAGTCAGGTCTGGGGGTAACCCAACTGAGGAGCGTCAGCTCCACCGAAAGGAGATATGGGTCACCAAGGAGGAGGCCCAGGCAATTAAACGCGCCCGGGCTGAGAAAGGCCCACGCCAGTCTGGGCCGCACTCGGGGCAGGGCCCCTCTATTCATGAGTTAACTAAGCCCTCCTCCTCTCACAAGCCAGGCGCTCGCCGGCAGCGGGGGCAATGCCGCGCCCGGCCAAAGCCGGTACGTCCGACACCCCCCTGGGTTACCTCAGACAATTCAAGAGGGGGCAATGTTCGACAGCGTCCGGCCCCTCGAGCATCTGTCTTCGACCGGCTGGGGGACATATCTCCCCCGGTGCGGCATCCGCCGAGGAGGAGGCGGGTAACTCGTGTCGCAGATGACACTGTCAGGGTGTTCACCTGCTACACCTCCTCCACGGACAAGCACACAGAAGCGGCTCAGGGAGACCTCACCCAGCCATTGCAAGCTATAAGGAGGTCGAAGCACGTCTCTCGGGTCGTGGCTCAACTAGACTCAGTTCCTCTAGCAGGAACTTCACAGCCAGACCCTGCACGACAGGAGGAGCGCCAGAATAATGATCATGGTGCTGTCGGGGAGGGCCTTTTCCCTCGCGAGGAAGGTACAACGGAGGGGATTCAAGCTCTCACCCTGGAAGAACTCCGGAGCGAAAACCAGGAGTTGAAAGGTCTGTTGCAAGCACTCCTGCGCGATAAGGAGCCTCCTGCCCAACCCGCTGCAGTACCGGCAAGCGTTGAGCAACAACCGTCTCCAACTCCGGCCACTATTAATGGGTCGGCTATGGTGGCCAGACCACCTGTGGCCCTGGAAGTGGAGGTACCTCAGCAGGAGCCTAATACAAGGTTCTCTGCTACTCCTGCCGAAAGTTTGGCGGCTCAGCGGCAGATGATTGAGCGGATTGTAGAAGCAAAGTTCGCTCAGCATGGTGAAGGAGTGGCCACAGTCGATCTGTACAGTGTGCCCTACCCTCTCCATCACCAATTCAAGAAGCTCCCTCCGGACTGCCCCAAGGCCCCGAAGCTGCAAAAGTTTAATGGGCAGGGTTCGCCCCATGAGCACCTGGCTTACTATGTAACCGCCATGGGCGAACTGGCTTTGGACGAGTCCTACCTCTTGCGATATTTCGCCACTTCTTTGACGGGTTCTGCCTTTCAATGGTATTCCCGTTTGAAGCCCAATTCGGTACCCGATTGGGCAGATATGCAGAAGAAGTTTGTGGACCGGTTCCAAACCGCTGAGCGTAAGGTTTCCTTAGCGGAACTTTGCGCTTTAAAACAAAGAAGGGGTGAGACAGCCCTTGACTTCATCAAGAGGTGGAGGGATGTTAGCATGCACTGTGATAACCCTCCCACGCCGGAGGATGCTATTACCATATGTCGCCGAGGTCTGGCGGCCGAAGTTAGTGAAAAGCTCTTGGGTTCCAGTATCCGGGGCTTTGATCAGCTCAACTCGGTGGTCGCGGAGATCGAAATGTTCTTCGCAGACCATCCGACTCATTCCTCGGCCAAGGGCAAAGCCCCCAAGGACCGCCCAGTTGGGGGAAAAGAAATCAATGGAGTGGATTTCTCCCCGACAAATGGCGAGAAAGGAGGCGCTAAGGGGAAGGGTAATGGTAAAAAGTCGGAGGTCAAGAAGGCTGCTGAAGCCTTGGCGGAGAATATGAAGAAGCCGTACTCCTTCAGGAAAGAGCACACAAAAATGCTCTTTGATTTGTGTATGCAGGAGGAGCTGTTTTCCTTGCCAGAGCCGCGGAGGCCGGCAGAGGTAGACAAGACGGATGACCCCAACTACTGCGTGTACCACCGGAGATTGGGGCATACCATTGCAGAGTGTTATGTCTTTAAAGACATAGCTGAAGACCTTATTCAGAAAGGTCTGATAAATATGCTTGGTCACGCGGTTGAGCCTCCGCAGCCGCACCACTGGAGTCGATCCACTCGATCGGCCAATGTGGTTTATATGGCGGCACCGGTTTCAGCATCGCACGCCGCCGAGGCTGGGTCTTCAAACCAGCAACCTCAAGCCATTCCCGAGTCGTCGTGCTGGCCGGGAGCGGAATACCTTGCTGTAAGAAGGCTCCTCTGGAAAGTCCGCCGGGAAATCCACCAGCTGAGACAAGAACAGCGAGAGTTGCTACAATTTCTCCATTATTTGGATGATCAGCTCGCTGCTCTTCCCCAAGCCCAGAGTGAACAGCTCGCAAACCTTCATGGAGCAGAGGCAAACCCACTTCCACCTGTCTCACAGAGGTCAGGGTCAAATGGTTGGCTGTCCGAAGACTCATCAAGCTCGTCAGAAGAGGCGGAACCTGCAAAGCCATTTTCTTTTCACCGCGAACAAACTCTACAGATTTTCTTCGCGTGTTGCCGTGCTGAGCTGGTAACCCCGTCAGTGGCAACTAATCACCAGCGACCTGAAGCCCGGTTCTATCAAGATTACTGCCCTTTTCATGAGGCATCGGGTCATATTATTTTCAACTGTCAACCCTTTAAGGACCTTGCAGAAGATTTCATCAGGCGAGGGATAGTTGATATGGGTGATTCCTTAGTGCGCCCTCCACAGCCACATGCGGGGCGATGACGTTCTCAGTTAATGTCATCCATACGCCGTTGGCATTCAACCTGCCTGACCCTTCTGCTGAAGGGAATGTTTCCCGACAGCCGGGAACCGAGGCCACACTCTGGTACCCAGGACAGCGACCTTCCCATCAGTGTTCTTTTCCCAAGGAGGACACTGAGAAGATATTTGACAAGCTTCTGGAGGATGGATGGGTATTGGCATATGGCCCTCCGTCTTATTACAACGAGACGGCCAAGAGTCATCCTCGCTATTGCAAGTATCATGCGAGGGTGTCCCACCCTACTCAACACTGTGAAGATGTTCAAGACTTCATTGAAGCTCTCATTCAGAAAGGGGTTGTGGATACCCAGGGGAATTCTATGACGAGGCTACGCCTCGCAGAAGCCGCCAAGGAGACTCTTCAGCAGGTTCGGCGAGAGAACGAGGCCTTTGCCCGGTTGGCCCGCCCAAGCGAGCCTCAACAAAATGGGAAGTTCCCGTTGCTCGCTAGGGACAAGACTGCTCGTGAGAAGCCTAAGGCTCAGAGCCCGGGAGACTGCGCTGTGCGACGAAGCCCTGGGGCTCAACCCAAACCGACCCAGCCAGGTGTTGTCATAAGAGGATGTCCTTGGCCAGTTGATAAAGGAAAGGCCAAGGTCCTGAATCCTCAGGGTGAGGCTCCGGCTGGATCAGCCAAGCTACAAAGCCTGGAGAAGTCTCAACCGGCGTAGCCCGTCAAAGGGCCGGCCAAAGCCCCCATGCAGTCCGGTCGCCTTGAGAAGGTTGCCACTAGCTGCCCACAGAGCAATGATAAGGGCAAGCGTAAAGTTCTAGAGGTTGAGCCTAAGACTCAGCCTGGAGCTAAGTCAACAAATCCTCAACCTGCGTCAAAGAAAGAGTCGGCGATTTCGCAAAAATCTTTGGGGCTCCACTTCAGCCAGAGGGAGTTCCAGGAGTTGCCACCAGAAATAGTTGCTCAGGCGATCGAGGCCACTTTCCAACCCTCCCCTGAGGCAGAGGAGTGGACCCGCGTGAGCCCAAGGAAGAGCCGCGAAAGCAAAAGAGCCAGACGGCCAGTGCGACGCGGGAGTCAGAGTGGTGGCGTTAAGCAACCTCGTTCCGCAAAGTCATCTCCTCCTTCTTTAGAAGAGGTCGCTCGCCTTAAGAAGCAAGAAAAGAATCGGAGAAAGAATCTAAAAAGGAGGCTTAAAAAGCAGGCTGAGCAGGCAGTCGCCATGGAGGCCTCCAAACAACTCACTCCAGTGCAACGGCTGCAAAAGCTTATTGACCAACTGGAGGAATACGTGCCACCTTGCCCCACTGGGATGGTCACGTTGGACAAATACATCCCCTGGGAGAAGTTTGGGCATAAGACCCGGCTCCTCAACTGGCTACGGGAGACTCTGCATCGTCTTGAAGCCGGCGAGCGGATTCCAATTCCGGAAGAGCTCTTGCTGTTTTATAAGGACGAAGAGCTTACTATCGAGGCCCTTGACCAGGCGATGCGGGAGTTGTCATGCAACATGATGGCCATTCCACCCCCGGACAACATAAATACTCCTGGCGGAGAAGGCTGTGCACCCATGGCTACATACCAACGCCGAGCAGGAAGAAGCCGCCGAGCTCGCGGTCGAGGCCGCGGCCGAGGGCGTGAAGTTCCCCTGACCCTTGACCGGGTGATAACGTTCAGAGGAGAACAACCAGGGCCGATCCCTACGCCACAAGTGCGGGGCGTCCCTTTTATTCTGGCATCCTCGGAAGGTGTCGACAGAGCCCCGGAGAACCGAAAGACGGGTGGCGTCCCTTTCGTAATTCCCTCCTCAGAGAGAGAAGAAGCTCCCGCGGATGACTCTCCGTCAACTCCGGCTTCTGAGCAGGCGGGTCCTTCGAACAGTGCCTCGGGAGAAGGTCCCTCGGGTCATGCCGAGCCAGCCGAATCTCAGTCGGCCTCAGATGTGTCTTTGGCACCACTCTTTCAAGAAGGAGCAGAGATGCAAGATGAAGGTCAACGTCCGTTTAAGCGGGAGAAGCCCTATGGAGCTCCGAAGACTCTGGAGGAACTTATCCCCCCATTTGACAAGATCCGCGCTAGGGCGGACCGTAAAATTATTCAACACATGAGCCGGTTCCCAACTAGCATTACTGTATGGGAAGCTATCGCCTGGAGCAAGGATCTCCGAGAAGCTCTGGTAAAGGTGCTCCAAGACCCCGAGGCGTATGAGGCTCATGTGGCAGAGTTGCAAGCCCAAGCATATGAGGCTCTGGCAGCCAATATTGTTTTCACAGACAAGGATATGCTGCTGGCTTCCCCTTGCCACAATCGTCCCTTATATATGAAAGGGACAATCAACGGCCATGAGGTGAATCGAATCTTGGTCGATGCAGGGGCCGCAGTAAATATCATGCCATTAAAGACGTTCAAGTCTCTTTATTTGGCACCTTACTTGCAAAAGGTCAACGCTGTCAAGATTTCGGGGTTTAATCAGGGCTCCGAGGAGGCCCTTGGACGTGTCGAGGTGAAGCTTGTGCTGGGCGACTTCACCACCAAGGCGATATTTTACATCATCAACTCTGACACATCCTACAAGATGTTGTTGGGAAGACCCTGGTTGCATGAAAATTGGGTCGTCCCATCAACATTGCACCAATGCCTTAAATATTCAAAAGGGGGAAAGCAGTATACAGTCTTTGCAGACCAGGCTCCTTTTCACCCCAATGAATGCCACCTGGCGGATGCCTCCCTGTACTTCGGGGAACCCACTATTTTAATCCCCGATAAAGTCCAAGACAAGGGAAAGCAGAAGGTCGAACCTGAACCAGAAGGAAGCCAACTCTTCACGGTCAATCGTGAGATGTTAAAGCTCCACCAGTTGAGTCTCAAGCCTGCGTCGAAGCCTACGCAAGCAGAAAGAGACAAGATTGACTTTGAGGCCAACCTCATCAGTCAAGCTATCAACTGCAGTGTACCTCTGCCCCCAAATTGCATTCAACTTCCCTTTGTTAAGGAAGAGCACGGGGTGGAAGAATTGAAGACCTTTGTAGTTTCTTACATACGCAAAGGTCGAAGGAGAGACCATCACCCGGTTCAGCCGATTGTCTTCAACAGAGGGGACCAAATACCGCCAAGTCCGCCGGAGGACGACTTCGGGTGGGCATCGCCAGCTGACAAGGTGTCAGAGCCTATCCAGGCCATGGCTCATATGCCTGCCCGGCTCAAGCACATGTGCATGAAGCAGGGGATTCCACAGCAGCAAACTTCTGCGCAGAAAACATATTTTTCTAATCTCTGGAATCCTCCACATGTCAGGGGGCAACTTCCATTTTCTCACAAAGACACCCGAGGATTGGGCTATGAGCAGGAGCCAGAATTCCGGGTCCATTATGCTATTAATGCCGTAGGGCTCTTATCATCCTCTCGTGAGGAGGCCCGAAAGGAGCCGGCGGCTGAAGAACTCTATCAGGAGTCTATAGAAGCCATGGCGTCTCCTCCGTCAGTGTCCGGCGAGGATTCGCAGACAGGAGAAATCTCCTCAACTTCTACTGGCGACTTGGTGATACCAGAGGAGTTTGAGATCTGCGAGATCAGCCCTGACGAAGCTGAAGACTTCGTTGACCTCCAACCAGCTCCACCTGAGCTCGAAGACGGTGGTCAAGCAACTGTTGATGAGTTGGTCGAGGTCAACCTTGGCACTCATGGCGAACATAAACCCACCTTTGTAAGTGCCCTCCTTAGTGGGGAAGAACGACAGGCATACCAGCAACTCTTGAATGAATTCAGAGACTGCTTTGCCTGGACGTACAAAGAGATGCCGGGCCTTGATCCATCCGTGGCAGAACATGAACTGGCGATACTCCCGACAGCCAAGCCAGTTAAGCAAGCCCAGAGACGCATGCGCCATGAACTGGAGGTGAAGGTGAATGCGGAGGTCGACAAAATGTTAGACGTGGACTTTATCGAGCCATGCAGGTACCCTGTGTGGCTCGCCAATATAGTCCCCGTCAAAAAGAAGAACGGCCAAGTCCGGGTCTGCATCGACTTTCGGGATCTGAATAAAGCCTGTCCAAAGGACGACTTCCCGGTCCCGATCATCGAGACGATGGTGGATATGACTACTGGTCATGAGGCCCTGTCTTTTATGGACGGGTCATCTGGTTACAACCAAATCCGTATGGCTGTCAAAGACAAGGATCATACGGCTTTCAGAACCCCAAAAGGCATCTTCAGCTACAAGAGAATGCCATTTGGCTTGAAAAACGCCGGTGCCACATATCAAAGGGCAATGACCAAAATCTTTAATGAGATGCTGCACAATGTTGTCGAATGTTATGCCGACGACCTGGTCGTTAAGTCCAAAAGGCGAGCTAATCACTTAGCCGACCTACGTCGGGTCTTCGAGCGGCTTCGACAATATCAGCTCAAGATGAATCCGATGAAATGCGCCTTTGGAGTCTCCAGCGGCAAGTTCCTCGGTTTTATCGTCAGATACCGAGGGATAGAGATAGATCCTGACAAAATCAGGGCTATCAATGAGCTCCCTCCACCCAGGAACATAACGGAGCTCAGATCTCTGCAGGGAAGGCTCGCTTATATCAGGCGATTCATCTCTAACCTCTCAGGAAGGTGCATGCCCTTCGGCAAATTGATGAAAAAAGGAGCACCCTTTATCTGGGACGAGAGCTGTCAAAAGGCTTTCGAACAACTCAAGGAGTATCTCTTGACTCCACCAGTCTTAGGGGCACCTGTCAGAGGAAAGCCTCTTATTCTTTACATCGCAGCCATGGAGGCTTCCCTTGGGGCTCTCCTGGCCCAAATTAATGAGGAGGGTAAAGAGCAGCCACTATATTATCTCAGCAGAAGCTGATCGGCCCCGAGTGTCGGTACTCACCTATGGAGAAAATGTGCCTTGCTTTGGTGTTCGCTGTCAAAAAGTTACGGCACTATCTGTTAGCGCACCGAGTGGAGCTCATCTCTAAATGGGACCCGCTCAAGTACCTACTCAGTCAACCTGTCCTCTCTGGAAGGTTAGGGAAATGGGCTCTTATCTTGATGGAGTTCGACATTACATTCGTCCCACGCAAGGCGATCAAGGGACAAGGGATGGCTGATTTTCTTGCTGCACACCCTGTGCCGGCGGAGTCGTTCCTCAACTTCGAACTACCAGACGAGGAGAAGCTGATGCAACCACCTGATGCTGAAGAGGGTGCAGATGTCTCACTCCATCCTGAACAAGAGGTGTTGTCCCTCGGCACACCATGTTGGGAGTTGTATTTTGACGGTGCATCTAGGACCGTTAAGAAGACAGGCGGTCTCGTAAGCTCTGTAGCCGGCGCCGGCATAGTCTTCGTATCCCCTCAAGGGGGTATACTTCATCATTCCTGCGCTCTCATGAAGTCATTGACTAATAATGAGGCGGAATATGAAGCATTAATCATTGGGCTACAGCTAGCGCTGGAAATGGAGCTCAAATGTATTAAAGTGTACGGGGATTCTCAGCTCATTGTCCGTCAAGTCCTCGGTGATTATGATGTGCGGAAAAAGGAGTTGATCCCTTACTTTGAGGCCGTTATGAGGCTTAAAGAAAAGTTCTATCTCTTTGAGATAAGCCATGTGCCGAGGAGTGGTAATTCTCAGGCAGATGCGTTGGCAAAGTTAGCAGCCGCGTTGAAGCTTCCACCTGACGGTGAATTGAATATTACAGTCAGGCACAGAAGGCTCATGCCCAGCATGCTTGATGAAGAATCGGGCCTCACCATTTATGAGGTTCACCACCTCGAAGAGGGAAATGATCCAGAGGAAGAAGATTGGCGCGAGCCAATTATACAAATCAAGAACGGGCAGTTTCCTCCGGAACGAGCTCGAAGGGTGCAGTTGCTTAGAAGGGCTGCGTCATATCGGTTGCTTGATGGTATTCTCTTCAGGCTCGCCCAGGAAAAGGACCACCCGGTGCTCTTGCGATGTCTCTCACTTAAGGAAGCCAGGACCGTCATGCGGGAGGTCCACTCTGGGTTGTGCGGGGCTCACCAGGCCGGGACGAAGATGAAGATGAATATCAAACTTAAGGGCTTCTATTGGCCTACTATGTACGAGG
The DNA here is from genome assembly GCA_022559845.1 of Amorphophallus konjac. Classification (NCBI taxonomy): domain Eukaryota; kingdom Viridiplantae; phylum Streptophyta; class Magnoliopsida; order Alismatales; family Araceae; genus Amorphophallus; species Amorphophallus konjac. The sequence goes on from CM040118.1 coordinate 21,772,964, forward strand.
ACTGTAACCAATACGCTCGCACCTGTCACCAGTGCCAAGCTTTTGGGCCAATCCCTCGGAGGCCTCCAAGTTCTTTACACCCAACGGCTCCTACATGGCCGTTTGCAGAATGGGGCATGGATATAGTGGGACCATTCCCTCCATCCTCTCAAGGGCATAAATTCATTCTAGCAGCCACAGATTATTTTTCTCGCTGGGCTGAGGCTATTCCTCTGCGAGAGGTTACAGGTGAGGCAGTGGCTCGCTTCGTAAGATATCATATTATATACAGATTCGGAGTCCCTAGCCGAATTATTTCAGACAATGGGACGCCCTTCAGAAACAAGACAGTGTATACACTGGCGGCTAAATTCCATATTGATTGGAGAACCTCCTCGGTTTATAACCCTCAGGCTAATGGTTTAGCGGAGGCTTTCAACAAAACACTTTGCAAGTTGATGGCAAAGATTATAAATGGCCGAAAAAGGGATTGGAGCGAAAAAGTCCACGAAGCCCTCTGGGCCTATCGGACTGTTTATAAAACCCCTACGGGGTGTTCCCCATTTTCACTGGTGTACGGGGCTGAGGCAATCACCCCTGTAGAGATTGAACTGGCTTCATATCGAGTGGCAGTTCAGGCAGGCCTACCCGGCCAGGAGCAGTCTGAAGTCGAAAGGAGGCTGGAGGAATTATCCTCTTTAGAAGGCAAAAGACTTCAAGCCTATCAGCATTTGCAGATCTACCAAGCTCGCATGGCGCGTGCTTACGACAAGTTAGTCAAGCACCGGCATTCAAGAAAGGCGACTTGGTCATGCTTAAAGAAAAAGAAGTCATTGCCGACAAGCCAAGCGGGAAACTCCAACCTAATTGGCGGGGGCCTTACATCATCCAGAAGGTCTTCGAAGGCGGGGCTTACACGGTGGTGGACCACAAAGGCAACAGCCCGTTCCCTCCTCTCAATGGCAAGCACATGAAACTCTACCATGCGCCACCGCAAGAGTTTCCACAGCAGTCCTCACAGGACAGTACCTCTCGTCAGTGAAGGTTCAAAAAAAAAACAAAAAACAAAAATAAAAGGGGTTAAAAATACTGATACCCCGGCGGACTCAGTCAGCCTTCAACGGTTGGCTGAGGGTAAAAAGGCCACAGACCCGGTCGAGGTGAAAATCCGAAAGGGCGCCTCGGGCAAAAATGGGCAACCCCTCGGTGTGAAAACCCGAAAGGGCGCACCGGAAAAAGCTAAAGGGGGCCAACCTCGGCGAAAACCCGAAAGGGCGGTGAGGTTGGTAATGTGAAAGAAAAAAAATTTTCCTCTCTCTGTCTATTCTATGGGTGGCTCTAAGTCAATGACTCCACCCCATCTCCACCAAAACATCATATTGATGTCATGGCTAGACCTTACATGTCATTCTATGACACCTAGTCCTACCAACATTTTGAGGTTGTCATATTTTGTCCCATCGGGCATGGCCTCAGTATGCTCTCTCGAGCTGCCAACCGATGTCGTCTTTTGACTCCTTTTTGTCCCATCGGGCATGGCCTCAGTATGCTCTTTCGAGCTGCCAACCGATGTCGTCTTTTGACTCCCTTTTGTCCCATCGGGCATGACTTCAGTATGCTCTCTCGAGCTGCCAACCGATGTCGTCTTTTGACTCCCTTTTGTCCCATCGGGCAGAGCCTCAGTATGCTCTCTCGAGCTGCCAACCGATGTCGTCTTTTGACTCTTCTTTGTCCCATCGGGCATGGCCTCAGTATGCTCTCTCGAGCTGCCAACCGATGTCGTCTTTTGACTCCTTTTTGTCCCATCGGGCATGGCCTCAGTATGCCCTCTCGAGCTGCCAACCGATGTCGTCTTTTGACTCTTCTTTGTCTCACCGGGTTTGGTCTCAGTATGCCCTCTCGGGCTACCAACCCATTTCACCTTTCGGCTCGTAGATTTGACTCATTCGTCCCACCTGGGCTGTCAAATCTACCCATTTGTCCCACTTGTGTAGCATATACGTCCCTACGGGAATGCCACTTTCTCCTCGCCCCCTGGGCGTTATAGGGTCAAAAAAAAAATTGGAGTTAAAAATATTGAGGCCCCAGCGGACTTGATTGTTTCTGTTAGAGGGAACAATCAAGGGTAAAAAGGCTTTTAACCCAGCTAGGGTGAAAACCCGAAAGGGCGCCCTAGGCAAAAATGGGTACCCCTCAGTGTGAAAACCCGCAAGGGCGCACTGGAAAAAGCTAAAGGGGGCTGGTCCTGGCGAAAACCCGAAAGGACGGTTGGACCGGTAAAGTGAAAAAAAAAATATAAAAAAATAAAAAAAAGAGGTGAAGACATACATACAGAAGGATGGGAGCAAAATCAGCTACGCTAAAGCTCTGTCTTTCATTTGCCAATGTCAATAATGGAGTCCGAGACAAGCCCTCGGGGAAGATGTACATGGCTGGGGTCTGAATGCAGCCCCACACAAAAAAAAAAGAGGAACAAGAAGCCATCAAAGCCCGAGATCAGCCCGCAGGCCGGCAAGAAGAGTCTCCTGCTGTGTCAACGCCTCCCTGACTCCTCCGAGCTCGTGCTGGAACTCCTCTTCCTTCACTCTCAGGAGGTCTTGAGCATCCCGGGCCTCTCGGAGCCGTCGCTGCAGAGCCTCCAACTCCTGCTCCAGCCCGTCCACGTGCGAAGAAGCCACCCGAGACTGCTCCTGAGCTGCCGTCGCCTGCACGGATAGGTGTTCTTGTCTGTTGCGAAGCTCAGATGTTGTCTCCTCTGCCTGCTGAATCAGAGCCTGTAGCTGTAGCCGTCTCGCCTCAGTTGCGTGGCGGCGGGCAAACTCAGCCCATGCATGCTCTAGCCGGGGCATCCACGTATCTCGGGAAAATCCAAATGCGTGATATCCTCGGGTGGAGTTGGCTAAATGCTCCCTCATGACCTCAACTGAGGGAAGCGGGGTCGTCTGCAAGAGGAGCTCGAGGTTTTCAATCAGCCCCGCTTCTAAAGCACTGCCTTGGGGAGCCACCAGAAGCTGAGGTCCCTCTGGCCAGTCTATGCTCAAAGCTGGGAAATCTGCTGGCAAAGACGGGGTATCCTCCCCAGCACCTGAAAAGACAGTTAAGAGGGAACAATGCATTAGCCTCCACAAAAAAAAAAGAGGAACAATGAATGGCCCCTCAGGAAGGCCAAGCAAATAGCTAACCTGAGGAAACTTCCGGGGCCGTGTCTGAGACGACCTCTGGTGTAGCATGATCATTAGAGGTCAGCATACTCCCTGCCCCCAGAGGCGGATCGCCGGTCACAGGCATGGACGGCCCTGCCTCCTGCGAAGGCACAACTGAGTCCTCAGAAGCCGCCTCAAGGCTCTCCTCCCCCACTGAGGAAGTCAGTGCAGCATCACCTGTGTCTGTGTGGCATAAGGGGCAGAAAGGTCATCAATAAGACACCAACATGAAAATACACAGGGAGGCTGAAGCTTCAATGCTGATTATACCTGACAATAGGGGTGTCGCGACATCTGGCCCCACTGTCTGATCACCCTCCTGGACAGTGGCCGGCGAACTCTCTTGTAAGGGAACCGTCTCCGGAGCAAGCAGGGGAGTGGATGCAACCACAGAAGTGCCAGCTGCTATTTAGGCAAAAGTGTGGTTAGCTCTATGACTGAGTTTAACCAAACAAAAGGCAAATACGAGGCAGACCGAAGACACACCAGTAATGTCTCTGCCTGTGTCCTCGGCCCGTCCACCAGTGGAAGATAGCAGGCTTGGGGCGAAATCAGGAACCCCAGCATGGTAAACCCCGGCGGCTGAGACTGGGACGCTTGGGGCCCCAATAGAAACTTCTGGGTCAACATCATAGGCCGGAAGCTCAGGGCCAGCCCCAGAGGAGGAGATCAACTTAGCCAGCTCGGCTGTGGAGTTGGCTAACTCAGTGGCTGCACAGAAAGACTGTCAGAGGTTGCAGTGACAAAAGTAATTGTCAACTCCAAAGAGGGTCAATTGAGTTTCTTGGTATACCAGAAACAATGCCCAGGTCGCCTCCCTCAGAGGAGCTCAAGGACGAAAGGGAAGGAGCTGTCTCTGTCTCAGAACCAGTGCTGGAGCTGCTATTACTCAAAGAGGTGCTGGAATCCGAAGATGTGTCAGTCCCTTCTTTCTCTCTGGGAGCATAGTGCTCCCTCTGAGGCTCTGTGTAAAAGAGAAAACAGAGTCAGTAAAAAAAAATAATAACACCTCACTTGATTCAATGAGTAAACAAGGAGGAACTATGAATTTCAAATTCACCTGGAATGGGAGAAGGTCTGCTCTCTCCAGTCTGGCCAGCCATACCAGCGGAAGGACAATCCCCTAAGGGGTGGTCCAAGTCCTCCAGCTCCAATGTCAGATCCTCTGGGACATCTGCATCTGGTATAATTGGCGGAGTCTTATTCGCAGGCCCTGGCGAAAACTGCCCTAGTAGTCTCATCTCTGGGGGAGCTACACACAAGACACTCCTTCAGTAAAACAGAGGCACAATTACAAAACTATACATAAAGGGGTTCATAGTTTCCAACTCACTCAAAGGAGCTCCGTCCCTGGCAGGGGTGGTATCCACCCGAAGGCGTGATGAAGGCTGAATCTCAGCTCCTAAGCCCCCACTATGCAGCCGTTTCGCCGCCGGACTATTATCCACGGGAGGGTGAGCGGGGAGAACATCCTCTGAAGGTGGAGCGTCGGCAACCTCAGCAATTCCTACAATGGAAGTATGGCAATCAGCAGTTGACAGCTCCAGAACATTTATATCTTATTATAGTGATAATAAATGCAGACGGAGAATTAGAAGGTTCATACCTACCGCCCCTGCATCAAGACTAGGGCGGGTAATCAGCTGATTCGGGTCAATCCGGAGAGCTCTAGCGGCCTGCTCCACGGCGTCCCTCAGTGCCTGAGGTGTAGAAGCCACCTCCAAAACCGGAATATGGGCTAGCAAGCCTGCACAGCCCACGGCATTGATCACATGGGCCTTCCAGAAAGCGAAGGCCGTGCCCACCAATGCTCCCTCCGGGATGGACTCCGACAGCTGAGAGTCGTGGGTCAGACCACAGGAGGCCCTCAAGTCCCCCCACCAGGAGTAGCCCGGAGTAGGGCCAGAAGCGCCTTTGCGGCGCGAACTCAAAGTAGAGGCCTCCTCAGACGTCGACCTCAGGGGCCGCAACGCCCCCGTATACTGACTCCTGTCAATGGGCAATGAATGCCCCTGCTCCCGCCATCGACTCTCGATGTCTCGAACCATTGCAGCCAAGCTGGAAAAATGAGCCCTGACGAAGCCGGGATCAAGGAAAAGAGGAGGCAGGTCCTCCCTCTTCAGGCGCTTCTCCTCTGCTGCCCTGATAGTGTCTGCCCGCTCTCTGAAGATGTTGCTGGCTTTAAACCACCAGCGGGCATAATGAATGTCAAAATGTCCCACCCGGGCCTGGGCCGGAAGAGGGATATGCTCCCTCGCGCTGCGGTAAAGAAAGTCCTGCCAGCATGCGGCAACCAAATGCACGTCCTTCTGCTTGTATTGCCTCGATGTCAGAGGTAAATCAACATTGAGTGGAACCGCCTGGTCATAGCCAAAGTTGCGGGCAAATCTGTGAGGTAGTATGGCTCCAGAACCACTGTGTAAGAGCGCCGGTAAACCAGCACGCTAGGTCGTATACACACAACCCACTCCCCAAAGGCATGTGGGGAAACAATGCCCTTTGAGGACACCTTGCAGACCACTGAGTCTCCATGTCCCTCCAGATACGGGCGATAAGAACGGGAGCTGTGGTCAAACTCCAAGCTCTCTCCCCTCCTCGTATGAAGGAAGGAAAATGCTCGCCGGGCACCTGCAAGCTGTGTCACAGCATCCTGATCCTGGTGACCAGCAAAGGCAAAGATAAGCGGAGCCTTTATATTCGAATGGAGGACCGCTGGGACAGCTCTGGAAGAAGTAGTCCTGCCCAAGCACTCAAATAATGAGTGGGCAGCAAAAGCTTCTTATCTCGCGGGCTGGCATGCGAACTCAAGGCACCCAAGCAGTGGTAGATGTTCGCCAAGGCAGCAGGGGCAAGGGCCAGCCGACGTCCACATGCAAGCAGGCACGCAGGATAGATCACCTCGACCCGGAGCAGCTCCTCTTCCCCATGTGGGAAGACAAAGGTAGACAGCCAGTAAGCTAAATATGCGGCCAAGTACGTCAGTGTAGGTAGCTTCCTGGAATTCCAACCTTGTGCTGGAGCTGGCAAGTGCCGAGGGTTGGATGCAAACTTTATGAGGACCTCTTTACATTGGTCCCAAGTGGCGCCGAACGAAGGGAATTCCTCGTAGAAACAGTACGGCCCGCTGTAGAAGTACATAATCCAGGCGTTAAGAGTAACCCTGGGTGTCCTGGCAGTCTTCTCCTTGCCCACCAGGGCCAAATCTCTCCAAGTCTTCATCAGATAACGGAGGCAGTAAGGTAAAAGATAGTGGCCCGCCCCATCTGAACTGTAAAGGTGGGCGTCATCGAGGCACAGCTCCTCGTAAGCCTGTCCGCTGATCGGCAGGCCCGAAATCCGGTGAAAAGACCACAAATCCAGAGAGGTCTCTCCCTCAGCGGTGACCAGTGTGTTCCAGCGCCTATTCCACCTCTCTACCATAGCTTGGAGCAATCCTGCGTGACAAGGGTATGAATACAAGGCTGCAGTAACCGCGTGACGAATCCCGGCTCTATCCAGAGTGTCACCGTGCACAGTCAGTATCCCCCAGAGCCACTCACCTGCACCTCTGTGGAAGCAATGGGAGGGGACGACGGACCAACTCCCGTACCAGCTAGGAACCCTCAGTGAAAGGATTCCTTCCAACATGCAAAGATGGTCATAGCCGTCATGGGCAAAACGGCTTTCGGAGGGAGCCAGATATAGCCCGTCAATCACTACATCGACGGCCTTATGATGCCCCGCCAAGTGCCACACTGCAGGGGAAGAAGGTGTCGACCTGACCACAGCAGCATCCAGGTCCTGGTAGAATCCGAGCCATTTGCTGTCGGGAAACTGGGGCTGCCGCGTAAATCCCCCGGGAAAGCTGGCATATGAATATGTGCAGGTACCTCTCATGCTGTCCCTGCCAGCTAAAATAGCCCCTTCCAGTCGTCGCCGCTGCTCTGGGAGAGAAGGGTCGTCACTATCAAGTCCCGGTGGAATGTAGCTCTGCAAGAAGGCAATCAGATGCCGGTCCACCGGATAGTGAGATGAATATCCCCCAGAACGGTCGTATGCATAAAGTCCGCCTCGGTAGTTGATCCGAGAAGCCTCGACTAAGCCCTCGCCGACAGGGATATCCTCCGTTGGGCCTTCAGCGATCCAAGATGTGCCTTAATCAAGTGCGTCGGAACTGTCAGAGACGACGCGGCGAGGAGGCAAAGGTGACATGGACTTGTCAGTCCGTTGCACGTAATGCTCATTATGGCCAGCCGCCCTCGACCCCCGCGCGGCAGCACGACTCCTGCTTGGACGAGCCATGTCTGTGGAGTTTTCAAGAAAAAAAAATGCATTAGAGATCATGCTGAAAAATATCTCGATGCAGGAGCTATGCTCCAAGCCCAAGTCCCTCAGCGGACGTGTTACAACATTTATGTAAGTGCACGGGTCATCCGCCCCTGCCTCCGGCTGTCTCGGATGTCCCGTGGGGGGCACTTGTTGTAACTAGAAAATAAATGTATATATACATTTATATATGTACGCATGTGTGCGTCAAAAGCCCATGCTTACGGTGTTGGCTCAGTCCAACCCGTTCTATCCCGCGGAAGCGAGGAGAACCCGCGATAAACCCACGGAGACTATTATAGTCATGTGGTTCCGGGTTTTAATCAATCAACCCAAGCCCTAAGGGTGTGAAGACGTGCTATGCACATTGTTTTGGTACCTCGACGACGTGTATCACGTCTCGTATGATCGAAAACTCCTTCCCCGACGGACGAGCGAGGCACGGAAGACAACGAACAAGGCGAGGAGAAGGCTTTTCCTCTTCCACGTGGAGTCAAGTGCAGAAATGTCGCTGTCGGAGCCGTACGGAGACTTTTAAAAGAAGCGAAGGGGACTACCCGGGGAGGGGAAAACCCGCCCGGGGTATAAGGCCCCCGGGCGGGTCTCCCCGCGGCTGCGCGCGGGCTGGCAGACCCGCCCGGGGTCTGCCCACCCCGGGCGGGTCTGCCCGGGACCGCGCACCCCCAGGCGGGTCCGCCCGGGACCGCGCGCCCCCGGGCAGGTCCGCCTGGGGTGCTGCGCCCCCGGGCGGGTCCGCCCGGGACCATACGCCCCCGGGCGGGTCCGCCCGGGACCATACGCCCCCGGGCGGGTCCGCCTGGGGTGCTGCGCCCCCGGGCCGGTCCGCCCGGGGTGTTGCGCATTCGGGTCAGTCTAGTAACTGCCCATTTTTCAAAAAAAAATTTGATTTTTTGGAGGGAAAGGAACCCGCCCGGGGTCGCCTTGACCCGCCCGGGTCCCACTTCCCCCGGGCCGGTTCCCTACTTTCTATAAATAGACCCCATGGGTCCCATTGAAACGGGGACGGAGGAAGAGGAGGAGAGGTGGACTTGCGTAGACTTCAAGTTCAAGTTGTTCGTTATTTTTTGGTCTGAGTGGGGTAAGTCCCCGGGCCTTGTGTATATGCCCCTGCGGGGTATATTTACAATTATGCCCTTCAATGGGTCGTGTTCATAATGTGTTATGCAACGGAGTGACGGACTTATGCAATTATGTCATTATGTCATTACGATGACAAATTGTAAAAATGTCCTCCTCGAGGTCATGAAAGGCCTAAGTCCTATAAATTGCAGTTTTACCCTGCAACTTTTGTAATTAGGGGTATGCCCCTACTTCCCGCCATGATGCGGATGTATGTACAGTCGATAATTTGTCGACACCCTCTGTACTCATGCAAAATTATAAGAGCACCTTATTATGCTCGGCACACTTCATTAATGCAATATTGCATATAAACCCTGACTCTCTAAAAACTTGCATACTTACCCCTACTTCCAACCAATTGAACCTGTGAGTGTCTTCTCTAGAACCTCTCGTTGTTGGCTTGGTCTGGGAGTGCTGTTGGCTCAGTCCAGCGCTCGGAGGTCATCTTAAACCTAGGCCTAGGGTTTGGTAAAGTTACCGAAATACCCCTGCGACCTAAGAAGTGATCTAATGGTCTCCCAAACCTTCTGAAAAGGGCCTCAGAGCCTTGGAAGGTTAGTAACCCGGCTTCATGTCTACCCCAGCCCAGAAACTCCTAAATCCCTCTGGTCTGGTCATTTACTAAAATACCCCTAGGTCTAAGACCGCCGCTTAAACCCCAGTGGCCCACTTCAGCGTGTTCAGACAGGGTCCCCGTCAGCTCCCCCGTCCTGTTTTAAGCAAACCTGCCTATTGGTTAGAGCCTCGAGGAAGAACTTTAAGCCTTCATGTTGTCATTTAATCAAGGGTGTTCGGACATTAAGCTGATGTAAATCAACGTCGACTCCGGTCGGCGGGGAGAGGTCCAGCACTCGAACCTATATCGTCTGATACGACGCGCACCCACGGAACCCTCTCTACGCAGAGGAGTGTTTCTTTTCAAAAAGAACGAAAATCTACCCTTTATCTACGATAAAGGCCGGCCTTAGCGGCCTTTAGATTTTTTCCGTGTCTCACAGCCACTTTGATTAACCCATTTGATATTTTGTAATAATGGTCTTCAGCCAATAAAGAATCAAATTTTGTTATGCTCTCTAAAAACATTGTTGCTTGCATGATTGTACCCCATAAGGAAAAAAATGATGACAATGTAAGTAAATTATTGGGATATGTACAATAATTTTTGGATATGTATACTTAGAAAGAATTAAATCTATGCAATGAATAATATATCATTACCTTTTCATCACAGAGATAGATGTTTTTGACTGCTCCAGGCGATCCATTCCTCGTATAATGATGTGACTTATCTTTCTTGAGGAGTTTACATTTTATTGTCCAATCTTTCATATCTGTTACGAATTCTGACAAAAACATCCACTTGCTATCCATGTTCCTGCATGTGCATTGTTGAGATTGAGATAAAAATTATATTGAAAGGTAAATATAACCATAATATAAGTTAAAGTGAATACCTCATGACATGTAGTCATAGATCTCAGTGAAAACGATATTCTTTGTATATTCATTGTCATCTTCATAATTGTGACTATTAGATGGTTTTATAAGAAATTTTGTTGTTGCCCTTGATATCCCTCTTGACATGGCAACATAGAGTTGTCCATGTGAGAAAACTGACTCTGACAAATAGATACCCACATTTGGTATTGTTTGACCTTGTGCTTTATTTATTGTCATAGAGAAAGCTAATCTGATAGGAAACTGTTTACGCTTAAAAGAAAAAGGGTATTTTATCATTTTCAGCTCGATATAGAGGTATTCTTGGAAGTAGAACCACTTGTCTAGAAAATTGTCCAACTACTATTTTTGCTCGAATAACATTTCTCTGGAAATCAATGCACACAAGTCTTGTCCCATTGCATAGTCCATTAGCTGGATCTAAATTTCTGAGAAGCATTATTGGACAATGAATCTTCAATATCAATTTGTGTGGTGGCATCCTATTTGGTGTAAGATTGTTCAGAAATTCGACCTGGTAGCTGTTGTTTGTTTCACCCATTGCACTGTCAAAACTGTAATAGCTGTATTCATTTCCTGGGAACTTCTTGATAATTATTTCATTTAATTCATCAACATAGTCATTCTTAGTGGCTAAAATAGCTCGGTCTGTGATGTAATTTGAATAGTGCCCTCTTTGCATCATCTGCGGGAATATGACATCAATTAACCTTTGCTTCGATGTTTCTTCTGTGTCATACTTAATGAGCATATCTTTTGGAATTGTTATCATATCTTCATCATTTGTTGGCTCCACTCCATCTCCAATTCGCAGTAAAAAATTCGTAAATTCTGAGTCATTTATTGCCCTCATATTCTTTTTAAGTTGCAATATCTTTGTGATAGGCCATAGATATGAAGTGACAAGACATTCTTCTATCATTTGCTTTCTAGTTCCTTTAGGGACAACTAGAAGAACTTGTCTGTAGTCTCCTCCAAACACTACAACTTTGCCACCAAATGGTAATCCCGAGTCCATTATATCTTGTATTGTTCGATCAAGAGTTTCAATTGCTAATTTTGTTGACATTGGAGCTTCATCCCATATAATCAACTTGGATTCTCGTATAAGATCTGCAAGACCGCTTTGTTTTTTAATACCACATATTGATGAGTGATTCAGTTCAAGTGGTATTTTGAATCTTGAATGAGCAGTGCGTCCTCCTGGTATGATTGATACAGCCACTCCACAAGTTGTTGTGGCTAATGCTATGTTGCCATTTAATCTAATCCGTGCAAGAAGTGCTTTGTATAAAAAAGTCTTACCAGTTCCGCCCGGACCATCCACGAAGAAAATAGCCCCTTGTTGTTTATGTACATGATCCATTATTGTCTCGAAAATTTGTCTTTGCTCTTCGTTCAACAACTCATGTGCATTGATATCTTGTATTGGTGTGACAATTGACATTTCATCAAGGATTTCTTTGGACTGTGCACAGTATTCATCCATTGTAATATACATGTTGGGTATATTCTGTGATATTCTTACACATGCCTTCCAATAAAGATTTTATGTCTTTGAATGTTGCAAACGATTGTTGTACCACAGTTAATTTCCCGTCTCTTGCATAATCTTCAGACATGTGGTTGATGAACTTATTCTATAACATAGTGGGATCATTTGGCTCACAATATGCTAGTATTGTAGCAAACAATCTTCGTAGAGAAGATGGCATTTGATAATGTGTAGCTTCTTCGAGAGAACTGAAAACTCCATTGTCACATTCAAGTAATCCACGCTTTTGAGCAGCCTCTCTAAAGGTTGAATATGTTATACCATTGACAGTGCACAAATCTTCGTATGATGTGGGGCCACCAACATGATTTAAAAGAATCCTTAAGATGTGCCTCTCCTTCTGCTAGATTTGTTGCATTTACCCTACGTATTACTTACTTTTGCTTTCTTTTTGTCCAAGATAACTTTTGTTTGTTCCATACATAATATTCTGGAAATTCTCTATAGAGTAATTTCCTTGCTTCTTCATCCGTAGCATTCCTCTTGAAAAACTCAATAAGCATAGTCTTTGTAGCACGGTCTTCTGATAAAATCTGAGTTAAATCGTTATTATTTTTATAAGAGACCAATTGTTTGTCAGAGAGATGCATTTGTAATGATATGACTGACGGATACATCTCATTAAGTGAAAATTGATAAATTCTCCACATGGCCTCTGGTGGTGATATCCATCTTCCATCTTGGAAATTTCTTATCTCATCCACAGTCTTTCTTTCATCTTCAGGATGTATAAACACCGAAACACGATCATGACCTTTATACACATACTTATAGAGAAACTTTACAGCTGTTATGCAAGAACATATTTCGACATTGATGTGACAATTGTATCTTCTCAATAAATATTCGTTGTAGGGCACAACCCACCGATTGTCTAAGATTTGATTTCTTACATTTACTTGGCGGCCATTATTTCTTCTGCGATACAATGGATAAGAATTCCTCCCTTGCATCGATCTTTCACAAAATGAACGAGGATAATGGGATTTGCATTTTGCTTTCTTCATACAGGGAGAAGAAGGTCTTAGATTCCCACATGGACCATGCATCATGTGTTTTAAAACCATTTCATATAGCAATGGATCAAGGTTATGATCCGGTATTTCTGCACTGACTATCTTGTCATATACTTCTGGTGAGAGAATCTTATCATCTTGCTTGAAAATGACTAAAAAGTGAGCGTGTGGTAGTCCCCTTTTTTGGAACTCAATCACATGAACATGAGCAGCTACTTTGCCAAATATTTCATCTTTGAATAATTTTTTCTTCAAATCTTGCAGCTTTGATCTAAATATGCGTGATGTTATGTCTGGTCTATTGAATGAACTTTCCCATGGTTGAAGTTGTGCTTTGATCTCGTCCCATTCTGGATTGCAGGTTATAGTCAAGAAGATATCTGGCTTCCCAAAACGATGGACTAAAGCCATCGCATTCAAGTAACGTTTTTGCATATCTCGTGGTCCTCCAATAAAAGATGCTGGCAAAATAACTCTCTTTCCAACTTTATTGCCATTAGCTTCACCACTGTTAACAGCATCAACAAATCCTTGATATAAGTCTGCCCTGATTGTTTGTTGATTTTTGTAAAAAAAGTCCAACCCATCCGTCTCTATCTTGATATACATATCCACCACATATTGTTGCAATAGGCGACCACTAAATAATATTGTAGACTGTTTACTTTCTCTAATTTGTAGAAGATAAGCATAATATTCTCTAGCAGAGACCGTTAACCATCTTTGTTGTTCAGCTATTTCTATTGAAAAGAATATGTATGATATTAGATAATTTACATGTCAATTTATAACTAATAATTTAGGAGATATTAACATACCTTCTTCTCTACCGATAATATCTTGGAACTCCTTGTCATGACTTTGTGGAAAGAATTGATCTAAATCAATTGAAATTGTTTCACCGTTCTTTTTCTTTATACCTCTGTGCCATCCTATTTCGCCTCTTGGAAAAAGTAAAGGATATTGCAAAGGATCGTAACAGCCATAGTATGATTTGACTTTGTACGCATGTCCACCATGACTTTGAACAAGGATATCAATCTCATATCTTCCTTCTATATTATTTCCTTCGACCCAAATTGCTGCAACTTGGTTTGCTGATGGTGTGTTATATACACGTTGATCTAGGCCACAATCATTTCTGATTGTAATTTTTTTATTTTCCAAAGCATCTAGATCGCTCAGATTTCTCAAGAACTATGTAGTCTGAGGCGCGCCTCAGAGGTGAGGCGCCCCCAGGTCGCCTCGCCTCGCCTCGCCTCGCTCTGACCACAGTTTGTCTCATTCTCTCTCTATCTCATATAGACACACAAAATTTGATTTTTGACTGTGGTTTGTTAAATTCTATGTGAATTTAGTGAGTCACTATAATTTGAATCATAGGATTGAATGAATTTAGGAAATTTATTGACTTTATATAGGTATTTTTGTGATATTTAGACATATAATTTATTTTTTGTCTCATTCTCTCTCTATCTTGCCTCAAACGCCTAGGCCATCGCTTAGGCGTTTGAGGCATGAGGCGACCCCCCGGTCGCCTCGGCCGCCTCACGCCTCAGACTACATAGCTCAAGAATGTAGAATAAGGATTAATTCTCAATATTGATATCAGTTTGTCAACTGTAATGGCATTTAGGTTTGGAAGATGAGACATCCTATTGGCTACTTCGTTTCTTGTGTCATAAAAATATAATTGAAGAAACTTTGCTTTATTGTCAGTAGGAAATAATGTAGGTATGTAATGATGGACTTGTCCTTGTACCCTAAAGGTGTATACTCCATTCTTCATGTTTGCTAGGGATCTGTCTAGATTCACTCCGAGTGACGTAAACGCAAATGCACTGTTATATCCACGTATTGAATCTCTAAAATCTTTAGACTCTTCAGTGTCGAATGTGTATAGTTGAAATAACTCTTCAGGCATATGATTGATCTTCAATTGAACCTCTCCTTTGAAACAACAAAATGTTGGTGGCTCATACTCAAACCTTCTAGCCTTACAATAAATACAATCCGGAGTATTTTTCACATAATGTAGACCATCGATCTTCTTATGATATTGTTGATGCTTTCTCTCTAACAACATCCTCTTTTTCTTCTCATCCATATTTGCATATTTTTCTCTTCTTCTTTTATTCCTTTGTTCTCGGAGCTCTTCAAAATTAGGAAAATAGTTAGTTAACTTGTTCATTTTAAGTGAGTTTAATTTTTTGTGAGAGTAATATTACCTTTATGATGTTCCCCAAAATCACGATCGCTTTGAATAAAATTTTCATCCATCATGGCACAAAATAGAATTGTATAGAAACTAAAAAAAATAAGAAGGGGACATAAGCTTGGGCTTTAGGATGCTCAAAATTAAACAATACAATTGAGGCATTCATGGTATAGAGAGTGTCCGCGATCATGAATAATGTTGTGAGGGTAACGCATTCTATTGTGTATGGGTTTTTGGAACAAAATGCTAAACACGATCTCTGGGTCCATCGCATCCAAGTCATTCAAAACAGAACAGAATCCAAATAGAATTATGTTCCGCATTTCCAAAGACCAGTTAAACTGTATCTTGCACTAATAAGATGACATTCTACGAATTTTCAATATTTGTGGGATACAACCTGCTCGGCGTCCATGTGGGAATCCATGGTTCACGGAGTCTTACGGAGGTCTTGGTGAAGAAGTTCCAGTCCGACAGAAGGAATATCAGGCGGAGGGTTATAACTTCACCAAGAATGCTTACTGATGATACAACCAGGCACATAGGAAAGAGAGAAAGAAGATAGGGGGTATTTATGTCCTTTCCCACCTTTTTACCTCCAGAGGGAAGGAGAACCCACTTCCTGTAGAAGGAGAAAATTTCTTCTTTCTTCCAAAGTGGGTTTTTCTCCTCCAGCATGGAGCAAAAGGTAAAACTGTAAAGTTTTTCAACATTGATCAATCTTGGTGACGTTATTTTTGAGGAAAGAGAAGTCTTTTAGATTGCAAAGTGGGTTTTTCTCCTCCAGCATGGAGCAAAAGGTACAACTGTAAACTTTTTCAACATTGATCAATCTTGGTTAGGTTATTTTTGAGGAAGGAGAAGTCTTTTAGAAGGACTTCCCAGAGTTCCCAAAACACATCCTAAGTAGCTTGGCTTTCCAATGAACTACCAGACATCTGGAAGTCCCCAAAACACATCCTAAGTAGCTTGGCTTTCCAATGAACTACCAGGCATCCTAAGTATGGCATGAACTACCAGACAGAGAACGCTTGTAATGGAATTTTGTCCATGGACAGCTCAATATATGAAGACAATGAAGGAAACACAAGGTTTTGTAGTAGAATTTTGTTCTATAAATAACTGAACAATAGATGGATTGCAGCAGAAATGATATGGATCAATGAATGATATGGAAATCACCACACAATATGCTAGATATACATGAAGCTAACCTTGTAGGATCATCTGCTTGCAGCAAAAAGTTTGAGCTTAGCTAATGATTTAAGGAGGAAAAAGTTTGGCTGGGAGCTAAGAGGAGACTGACCTGAGTAATGAGATCCTTTGCAGCAGAAAATGCAACTGATTTGAGTGGAAACTGGCGGTCCAGTTCAAGATGCATAAGAAATCAATGATCAGAACGGACAGATTAATGAATAATATTATTACAAAATATAACTAATAATATTAAACTTCACCAGGAACGGCTCATGAATAATTCATGTACTCTAATAATAAAAAAGGACAAGAGATACTTATATGTTTTCTCTCCAACAATTTATACACTAATGAAAGTTCTACCTGTAGTATAATTTTATTCAAAAGAGTAACTCTTCAATTTGTTTAACAATTGTCAGAAAAGAAATTGGGAATGACTCCCCATTATTATTTTTTATCACAACCTGCCTTCTGATTATGCCAAAGCATAGAAGTACAAGATTTACGTTGGTTAACTAATCCTGATGTTAACCATCATGTATTCCCTAATCTATATAGCAATCAATTCCCATCCTGAAGAAAGAGATGAACTTTAATGGAACAAAATCATCTACTGGCTCATCCTTCACGTTATTTGATGGGATTTGTGGGGTGAAAGGAACGGACAGGATCAGAAGAAAATATTGCTCCTACATAATTTATTACAAGAAGCGAGCATTATCATAGAAGGTTTATCATTGAATGCTCAAAAACTTTTGTCATGAGGACATTAGCCACAAGATAACTAAAGTTTTTATATTTTGTTCCGCTGAGTCTAGTGAAAGACTCCCGATAGGATTCTGAGAGGAAAAAACAAAGAAACAAACAACCATAATCTTCTAGTACACATTCCTGCCACTAATTTTTTGAAAACTCAACTTCCATACAAAACCAAACTCAATAAAACGTAAGAACTGGACTAAGATTCACCGAGTTGACCACTGTTCCAACCTGATTATTAAAAACTGACAAAGTTCAAAGCAGAAAAGAAAGGTTCTAATTTTAACATTAAGCTGGTAGTTCTTTTCCTGACAGATGTATGTGTGTTTGTGTGCAGAGAGAGAAGGAGGGAGGAGTGATATTAGCCACATACTATGCATCAGTATGCCCGAAAAGTTAACAAAAAATATTCAAAATGCATTGTTAACAAAGTGAGGGCACTGGTGTCCTATGGAGCAGCCCCCCCCCCCCCTACAAAATGCATGCATACAATTATCAACAGGTGGATTTGAACACATAATTTCTGAAAGATAGTCAAAGGTTGTAAACTGCAAGATTAAAGATTACTTTTTGTATATGAAATTCAATAAACAGAATCTTTAGAGGCAAATATTCTTTTCAGGTACCTTGTGACTTTCTTCAACGAACTCTACTTTCTTAATGCAGGAGGAACAGTTTGGACAGGTATTTCAGGATTACAATCTACTTTTGTATGGAACATGGTTTAAGCTAGTGTATCTAAAGCTAACATCTTCCATATCACAGATGGGTCACCTCCATTTCAGAGTTTAGTAGGCATCAAAGAAAGGAAGTTCTCCCTTGATATTTCCAGTTCATACTACAAAGATCCCAGTGAGGTCAGTCCCAAAAATGATACAGCAGCTGCAAAACCAGAAAGTGAAAATGCATCCTTATAACACTTATGATGTTCATTTTTATGCATCTTTTGCATTAGTTATGCTATTTCCTAAACTTGAACTCAGCATCCAAAGAGACTTTGCGGCAGCAGTGATGATGCATGATCCTGAGAAAGTGCAAATGCTATTTGATGGGAAGTGGGCCCCTCGAAAGGTAATTGGTGCAGTTCCTCATGATCTTAGAATCCATGATCCATGGTTTGAGGTAAATGCTTACGACCTTCACAACACAGATAGGTGGAAAGATTTGAACCCAAAATTTGTCCTTCAAGTGTACAGAGACATAGTAGCTACTGGTGATAAGTTATTTGCACGTGCTGTTTGGCTTCAGTCTACACAGCAATGGCGTATATGGAGCAGTTTGACAAGGATGGGGATGGTGTGATTGAAAATGAAGGGTTGCCAGATCAGACAAAGTTTCTGAGGTTTATTTTTGGAATAAATTTCAGAGGTTAATGCATACCTATTGCATATTCTTCAGTTATGTAATGCATACCTATTGCATGGTATTCTTCATGCATACCAACTTTTGCAAATAATACATGAGATAAAAACCTTGTGTCAGCTCCATATATATATATATATATGGGTATACTACAGATTTGGAACTGAAGCCAAAAATTAGTCACTATAAGGTGGACATGATCTAAGCCTTCAATGTTAATGTTAGTAGGAAATTAAGGCCCAAATGAGGGAGAGACCACTCCATTTCCATGTCAGTTTTGACACACTATCCAATAACTCAACAAATGGGTTGGTTTTCAATTCAATATTAACATAGTATATATCAGAGGCAATTCATTATATATATATATTGACCCAACATAGGTGATGTATATCTGCCTTTTGAAAGACAAAATATTAGTATAGGAGCAAGGTGAGTGAAGGATAAGGGATTGGTACTATTTCATATTGTCTCCCACGCATGACAATGATCTCCATATAACTAATTTCAATGTAATATATACCCTTGGAATAAACACAAGAACATACAAACAATGCCACAGAACTTGTATTTATCATTTGTTAAAGAGGACAATCTTGCATATTCTTCAGTTATGTAATCCATACCTATTGCCTGCTATTCTTCATGCATACCAACTTTTGCAAATAATACATGAGATAAAAACCTTGTGTCAGCTCCACACACACACACACACATATATATATATATGGGTATACTATAGATTTGGAACTGAAGCCAAAAATTAGCGGCTATAAGGGGGACATGATCTTAGCCTTCAATGTTAATGTTAGTAGGAAATTAAGGCCCAAATGAGGGAAAGACCACTCCATTTCCATGTCAGTTTTGACACTCTATCCAATTACTCAACAAATGGGTTGGTTTTCAATTCAATATTAACATAGTATATATCAGAGGCAAATTTTTTTAATCTGGGGTGAGGCACCACTTCTTCCCATGTAGTATCCCTCTTTTCTAGTAAACAATGAGGACTAAGGGTCGCCCTGGGGTCCTATTCAAATTCTCAGGCTTAACAAAATAAATAAATGATTTTGACTGTTGTAAGGAAAAAAAATCAATAAAGATTCTGATTGGTCTCAGTGCACCAGGTTAGGGTTCACTATCAGAAGATTAGAGATGGCCATCCAGCCATTTCAGGAACAAAGCCATGATTTTGACTAAACTCACTCATTTCAGTAACTAAAAAGAATCCAAGGCATCCATATGATCTCCTCCTCAACAGCTCAAAAACAACAGTAAGCATTCCTCATTCTTTGAGCACCCCAATTCCCATTAGAGTAAGCCAGCTACCTGTCCAGTTTGGTATTCAAATACCAAGGGGCTTCACAGTCTTCTCAAATAGCATCCAACCCCCGAGTTTAGTTTCTTTATCCACATATTGTAAGAACCTTGTATGTAAATTGGCATTCGTAGTAAGGAGAAATAGAATTGTAGCACATAGTTAATCTGGTTAATCACCTTGAGCTCCAAAGTTTCATACCCAGAACAAGAAATCAGAAAGCACCACAGATGTTATACAAAGAAAATACCTTCTCCTGTAATCACACTGTCATCATCCCACTTCTCAAAACTATTGGGTGGAGGAGGTGCTCATCTTTTAATGTGATGCTCTGTCTAATGGGAGTGATCGGCAATCATAAATATGAAATATGCCACCTGGATTATAATGGCTCCTCACAGTAATGCACTTCAAGCATCCTGAAGCAAAATCATCAAATCTCAGATTCAACTCCGAACCAAAGGGAGTCTTCACCCTTCTTCCAGACTGCTCTTATCGTATTCAACAGTAAAAGAAATTTATGTTACATCAGTACCATGAGAGAATGCACACTTCAAACTTTGCTTGTTCTAGCAGACTTCATCCCCAAAAATGAAAAATGATCACATCAACATGTTTTTATTTTTTTAAAGCTTGAATTTATCCTTGATGGATCTAGTTTACCATTGTCCACACACCAATTCTTATGGGCCACACCTCTTGCATCTAGGATTACAATCATCACAACTTCTTAAACAGTTGCCCCAAATGTTTAAGACTGCCAAAGGATCCACTCATGCATGCCAAAAAAAATGAAGAAGAAGAAAAGAGGGAAAAAGAAAAAAGGAAAAAAAGGAATCCTGAGTAAGAATAATGATGCAAGATGATCATAAGCATGGGGCAATACATAAGTGTCCAAGATGATCAGAAAGGAAAAGACTATTTGAATTTTTGACAGGATATCATTGTTTGGCAACTGGAAACGGCCAATGAACTCAAAAGGGAATTAAATCTGTAAGCTATGCCCATTAGTGAGTACAAACACAAAAGGAGAAATTGGAAAGATGATCAGAAAATACAGCAGGTGAAGAGACAGATTTGACCATATTTTATGTGTTCAACCTTAAGGCCCCCGGAAAGAAGAATGCCAGAAGAGGGAAAGCAAAGAAAACATGTGACCTCAACTGCGAAAGATGTGAGAGATTTCAAGTTATTTCTAGTGTTAATGCCAAGAAACGGAAATAATAAATTCACACTACTTTAAATCTGGAAACATAAGAAAAAGTATGTCAGGACAGAAAGAACTAAGGAAAAGTTGATAATTGAGACTCCATGTTTTTAAATCTCTCTCCCTCACCTATGTCAATTGGGCGTCGAGAGACACAAATGAGATTTTGATATCTTATTTTTAAAAATAAAAAATAAAACATGTGAGATAATGTACAGTGAAAGAGATTGTTGACATTTTCTTCACCTAAACCGTCTAAACAAACATCAACTTAGAAGTTCTAGTCTTATATCACATAGAGAGGTATTGGAATCGAATTTTTTTTTTCATGGAGTGTGCGGGATGGAATTTGGAGTCCAACCTTGTGAAGGTTATTCTCACTAAAAATGGGGAATGAACCCACAAAGAAAATTGCAAAATATAGTGTTTTCCTAGTTTGACCTTGCAATTTCAGAAGCTGTCAATCTTGTCTGTGCTTTCAGAAAGGAAAAGACTATTTGAATTTTTGACAGGATATCATTGTTTGGCAACTGGAAACGGCCAATGAACTCAAAAGGGAATTAAATCTGTAAGCTATGCCCATTAGTGAGTACAAACACAAAAGGAGAAATTGGAAAGATGATCAGAAAATACAGCAGGTGAAGAGACAGATTTGACCATATTTTATGTGTTCAACCTTAAGGCCCCCGGAAAGAAGAATGCCAGAAGAGGGAAAGCAAAGAAAACATGTGACCTCAACTGCGAAAGATGTGAGAGATTTCAAGTTATTTCTAGTGTTAATGCCAAGAAACGGAAATAATAAATTCACACTACTTTAAATCTGGAAACATAAGAAAAAGTATGTCAGGACAGAAAGAACTAAGGAAAAGCTGATAATTGAGACTCCATGTTTTTGAATCTCTCTCCCTCACCTATGTCAATTGGGCGTCAAGAGACACAAATGAGATTTTGATATCTTATTTTTTAAAAAAAAATTAAAACATGTGAGATAATGTACGGTGAAAGAGATTGTTGACATTTTCTTCACCTAAACCGTCTAAACAAACGTCAACTTAGAAGTTCTAGTCTTATATCACATAGAGAGGTATTGGAATCGACTTTTTTTTTTCATGGAGTGTGCGGGATGGAATTTGGAGTCCAACCTTGTGAAGGTTATTCTCACTAAAAATGGGGAATGAACCCACAAAGAAAATTGCAAAATATAGTGTTTTCCTAGTTTGACCTTGCAATTTCAGAAGCTGTCAATCTTGTCTGTGCTTTCAGAAAGGAAAAGACTATTTGAATTTTTGACAAGACATCATTGTTTGGCAACTGGAAACGGCCAATGAACTCAAAAGGGAATTAAATCTGTAAGCTATGCCCATTGGTGAGTACAAACACAAAAGGAGAAATTGGAAAGATGATCAGAAAATACAGCAGGTGAAGAGACAGATTTGACCATATTTTATGTGTTCAACCTTAAGGCCCCCGGAAAGAAGAATGCCAGAAGAGGGAAAGCAAAGAAAACATGTGACCTCAACTGCGAAAGATGTGAGATATTTCAAGTTATTTCTAGTGTTAATGCCAAGAAACGGAAATAATAAATTCACACTACTTTAAAGCTGGAAACATAAGAAAAAGTATGTCAGGACAGAAAGAACTAAGGAAAAGCTGATAATTGAGACTCCATGTTTTTAAATCTCTCTCCCTCACCTATGTCAATTGGGCGTCAAGAGACACAAATGAGATTTTGATATCTTATTTTAAAAAAAAAAATTAAAACATGTGAGATAATGTACGGTGAAAGAGATTGTTGACATTTTCTTCACCTAAACCGTCTAAACAAACGTCAACTAAGAAGCTCTAGTCTTATATCACGTAGAGAGGTATTGGAATCGAATTTTTTTTTTCATGGAGTGTGCGGGATGGAATTTGGAGTCCAACCTTGTGAAGGTTATTCTCACTAAAAATGGGGAATGAACCCACAAAGAAAATTGCAAAATATAGTGTTTTCCTAGTTGGACCTTGCAGTTTCAGAAGCTGTCAATTTATCGTATGACTTCACCTGGATTCATGGATCCAGGGAGATAGCGTGTTGATGAAAGCCAGATAATTTTACATCAAGTATATATTCAAGATGGAGAATCACATATAAACCCTGCAAAACCAGTGGAGCCCGATAATGTTACATATAGTTGATAGCGTGTTGATGAAAGCCAGATAATTTTACATCAAGTATATAGATGCATCGACATTCCATGGTTCTCACAAGACAAGAATACAGAAAACGTACAAAAATAAAAAATAAAAGAATCATAAAAGACCAACCTGCCTTCCACCAGAAAAATTTAAAGACTTGTATGTGTTTTTCTGCTCTCCCTCTGGCAGCGTAATTTCTGCCAAACAACGGTGATAACTCAGTCCTTGAGGTATTTCCCCAAAGAGAAAATAAAAGAAAATTTAAAAAGTGACTTACCTTCAACCAGTGTTAAAACATACAAAAACGAGGACGAGGATGGAGTCGAGGGCGCCTTATATAGAAGTAGAGAATCTCAATCTGGACTCTGAGAGGAAGAATGAACATTGAATCATAGTCGGAGTCCATGGTGGAGAAGGAAACAGAGTAGGGGGGAGGGATGGGTTAGTGTTGTGGGGAGTTACCTCAAAAGGGATTGTTTGTTCCAAATCAAACTCCGACGACTCTGCCCCGTCCGAATCAGCCGCTGCTCCCCAGAGGTCCTCTGCGCGCACGGGACCTCGAGAGCCTCCAAGTCGAAGGAGTCGATGTGCTGCCCCGTCCGAATCAGCCGCTGCTCTCCAGAGGGATTGTTTGTTCCAAATCAAACTCGGACGACGGTAGAAGACAAACACCACAAAATCTCGGACAGAATGTCGACGACATCCCCAACCTCGAAATGGTTCCTCTGCGCGCACGGCACCTCGAGAGCCTCCAAGTCGAAGGAGTCGACTTGCTGCCCCGTCCGAATCAGCCGCTGCTCCCCAGCCTCGTCATCCTCGGACTGGAGACCCGACTCCCCGCCGTCCCTGTGAGAGCTCCCAGCCGCCGCCTCCCCCTCCTCCTCCTCGTCGGCGTCCCGGGAAACCCATCTCGAATCTGTGGAGTCCATCTTCACCAGGACGCCATTCCGCGAGGAGCACCCCTCCGCCATGGGATCCCCACCCGCCGCCTCTAGGGGACACCACCTCAGACCATCGTGGAGGAGAGAGGACGCCGCAGGATCGAAGCCCCGTATCGGAGGCGCGCGACGAAGGGATAACCGGAGAAGATGACGATACGTATGGAGAGGGTAATGATCTGAGTAGAAGAAGAACGAGAAGGACCGGGTAAAGGAGAACCACAGTAGAAGAGCCTTGACCTCAGACACAGACCACCTCCACGGTCTATATGCTCCTCTAGACAGCTGGTTAGATAGAGAGGCGGTACCCATAATTATTCCAACTAAACAAGAAGAGGGGGGTCGGTTTATTCTGGGGGAAGCAGGGAGGAGGAGGGGTGGAGGGACACGAATGGGGAAAGCTGCTATGGGAATCCCCTTCTGCTAGATGGGAGGGCCAGAAAGGCGCAGCGATCACTGCTCGGTGGCAGAAAAAACTTGCGAACAAGAGGGGGGTCGGTTTTTTCTGGGGGGAAGCAGGGAGGAGGGGGGGTGGAGGGACACGAATGGGGAAAGCTGCTACGGGAATCCCCGTCTGCTAGATGGGAGGGCCAGAAAGGCGCAGCGATCACTGCTCGGGGTGGCGGAAAGAAATTGTGAACCGGCGGAAAAAATCGAACTGCGAACTGCGAACTGCGAACCGGCGGGAAAAAATATGAACCGGCGGGGAAAAAACCGCCCTTCTCTCTCATTGTATATATATATATAGTATAGATATAGATTATAGTACATAATATAGATAGATATAGATTGGTTAAAATCTAACTAAATTGAAGTTGTTCGATTTGAGTTCTACGGTAAGTCAGCTTGGTTTGAGTTTGAAAATGTTTTCATTGAACCCAAATCAAACTCACATGTGAACACCCCTACTCAAATTTCATGAAAAGCAATATTAGTTGCTACAATCTCTTGTCATTGGCCTGTACATGACGAACAAATGTGGGAGAAGGATGTGAATCCCCAAGCCATTTTATTTTTCCACGTCATTTTTTTCTTCTACGCCACATCGTGGGAGAATGGACCAAAAAGAGTGTAGATTACAGATGACATGAGACCGATTGCAATTTTCTTAAATTTACACAAAGTCTTACTCTTAGTTACCATGTCTTGATTGTTTCTTTTTCAGAATAAAATAAAGATAATTTCTTAAACGGGATGCCTATCTTGGATACTCATTTACATCTAATGACATTTCTATTATATTATAGATCGCATAAATTTTATATATTATTTATTTTGTCATAATTTTGAATCATGTGATTTTATCGTATCTATATAATTCATGAGACTTACACATTTTTCTTCTTCTATGTCTATTATTAAATATGAATAATCACATAAATAAAAATAATAATTATTCATGTATAAAATAATTTCCATTTGTCTACACATGTCCAAAGTAGTTGTCAGATCCGGGACACTTCGAACAGTGGAGACATAGGAGCACTCAACATGACAATCACATGTGAAATTATCAAGTTTGGTAGATGTAAAAATTTGACATTTGAAATATAAAATCCTCTCGAGAGAAAGAAAGAAAAAATAAAGTTGGAAACATGGATCAAGCTCACAAAAAGAGATATCTAGATGAGTGAAATTTCACAAAGAGAATAGTATATCTGTCACATTTTATTTTCAGTTTTCTAAGAACTTGGGAACTCAAAAACATTGAATTAAATGGATTAAAAAGAGACTCAAGGTCAATCTAATAATGGACTTGGAAACTCTTGCTTGATAAAAAATCATTCGAAATTAAATCAAAATAACCTATGCTATTTCAATTATCATATACTAATTATAACGCGAAGTCAATTAGCTCCACTTTGTTTGGGACTTATCTCAAGAGTATCTCTATTTTAGTCTAAACTTAAGTCATTTTATTTTGACGGGAGAAGATTTAGATAATCTGCTTAAAAGTAATTTTATATGACTTAAGTCGGAATAACCTATCCCATCTCCACACGTGGGATAATTTAATCCAGTATCATGTCAAAGTAAAAAAATATAAAAATAGATAAAATAAAACTACTTAAATTCGATCGAGATATATTTAATCCCAAAATAAAACGGGGCTTAATAAATTGTCCTTCAAACGTCAAATTAATCCATCCCAAAATGGAAGGAAATGCTTGGCTCACCCCCAATTTTTTTCATAGCTTCAGATATTTGGAAACAAAATCCATGAACCCTTGTGCATGGAGGCCAGCTCACAAATGAGGCCCTTGACAGAGTGGGTGCGGTGGGACTTGGCAGTGAAAAGATAAGGCAGGTATAGAGAGAGAGAGAGAGAGAGATGAGGCAAAGGCAGGTAAAGACCAGGATAAGTGGCACCCAAGAGTGACATAGTAATCTATCCATAAGTAATTGCAAAATTACTATAATGCCATTGACGTTCGGTTTCATCTCAATGTTGCGACTTGTGGGCAACCCCCGAAGAGGCAATTCCGTAGTTTTCGAAAAACGTAGGGTATAATTGTCATTTAGGCCAAGAAAGGCCCTTTATATCGTCCCTTCCGCGACTTTCCTCTGTCGGTTCTCCATCGGAAGAAACGAGATCAGTCTCATCGCACCTTCCCAGGTTCCTCTGCCACCGAAGGAAATCCAAAAAATGGGCAGGAAGTTCTTCGTCGGTGGCAACTGGAAATGCGTACATCTCTTCTTCTTTTCCTGCCGATCTTTCCATTTCGTGTTTCGATTTCTCTACCTTCCTTTCGTGAAGCGCTCGTGATCCATGGCTTCAGGCGTACAGTGTTGGCCTGGTGGATGTTTTTGAGATCAGATGAACATTGCTGTTCATGGATCCGTGAAGTCTTGATTCGGAACTCGATTCTTGTGTTTTTTTTTGCTTTTTTTTTCACGGTTTGGAATTATCATTTATTAGTAGTAGATGTACTAAGAATTTTACAGGATCATGATTTGCTCGATATCGGCTATATGGATCTTTTGCGTAATGATTAATTTTTTTGAGGCCGTGGAGTACAGTTCACGTTGACCTGGTGATGATTATGCTAAATTTCGTCTCTAATGGTGCCAGTTTTAGTCTAATTGTGAGCCAAATTGCAGAATGGGACGACTGAAGAAGTGAAGAAGATTGTGACCATCTTGAACGAGGCTGAGGTGCCTTCTGAGGATGTTGTGGGTATGAACATAACAAACCAAAATTTTGATCTGTGGTGGCTGTCATTTTGTTAGCAACTGCTACATTATGTACGCTTTAGTAATTCTACGTTAAGGTTTCTAGTAGGCATCATCATGCCATACCATCTTGAAAAAAAAAACATCATTCGGCTGCATTTTTTGAGTTTCTAGCTCACCGGCTACTGAAACCATAAAACCATAAGATAACAAGGATGTTATTTTGTGGGCATATGCACATTGGTTTGCCCATGCATCTGTACCCATTATTTTCTTCCTAATCAATTGCTACTGAAGGAAAATCTCGCAGCAATCTCACATTATCATGTGTGTGATGCATGTTCCAGGAAGCAATCTTGTAGATGAAGTGTAAATGTGACGTCTTGCACAAAATTGGTTGTGCTCGTATATGTTTATGTATTGTGCATATTTTGTATCTTTGATAACATAGTATATATTTGATTTGTGCATATGTTGTATTTTTTTTCTGGATAGAATAACATATATTTGGACCATAGCAGCCATGTTAAAATTTCAATTCGACGTTCCTTGCAGAGGTTGTGATCAGCCCTCCGTTTGTGTTTCTTACATTGGTTAAAAGCTTGCTGCGTCCTGACTTCTCTGTTGCTGCACAAAATTGCTGGGTTAGGAAGGGAGGTGCCTTTACGGGTGAAGTTAGGTAATACATGACATGCTCTCATGTTTTAGTCACTCTGCTTTGTTCTTTGATTTTTCTCTTTTTACCATGTAAATTTCTAGTTGATGTAGATATCATGGTTTCACGTACAAAAAAAGAACTTTTTTAGTTATTGGTCATAAAAAGACTTATTGCCTCAATCATGTATGTGGCCATACTTTGCCTTGATGCTTCTTCAATCACGTTAAAATTCTACTTAGTAATTTGCTTTTGGGGTGTGATAACTGCAGTTAAGAACTAGTTATCACTTCCATTATTAAGAATACCCTTAACAAAATGATGTGATTGGGATTCTTTTTGTTCAAAGATTACGTTTCTATATGCTTGATGGTACTCATGGTACATGCCCTTCTGGAAACGGCCAAGATGCCCTGGGATCCATTGGGTATCAAAATCCAATTCTTCACCCTAATGTGGCTGACTTAGGTTGCACACACTAATCCTTTCCTTATACACTCGCTTTACCATCGTACAGTTTATCTACCTTCTTTATTCTTGTTTAGTTCGTTTATGAAGTTGTCATAAAGTATTTGAAAGAACAAGAATGCTTGATCTTCCGCAATTTGTTATGTTTAGCCAGCTTCTAAATGTCTGTTGCATACAAGGTTTTTATTTCAAACTTTTGATCTGGTGTTTCAAATAGTAAGAATTTTCTGCACATATGGGAAATTGAGACCATATCTATAGCATGGTCACTTGCCTTGAATTGAATCATCGATGCCTTTTTTTTTCTTGTTTTGTCTTTTTGCAGTGCAGAGATGCTTGTTAATCTGGGTATCCCTTGGGTCATTCTTGGCCACTCTGAGCGTAGGTCTTTGCTCGGTGAAACAAATGAAGTAAGCTTTAAACCAAGCATCTTTCCTAAAAATTGAACTATTTTAGCTCTCTATCTGGAAGCTTTACTGACTCATTTGTCAAAATGCATGGTCTTTAGATATCCGTTAGAGAAGCGCTTGGCATTGTAGAATTGATGATAGGTTTTGTTCATGATTACTTCTCATTATAATATTGACACAGGGGAGAACTGCTTGGAGTCTTGGACATCAATGCGTGGTTCTATAAAGCATATCTTGTCAATAAGATTTTGACCCATTGAAATAGAGATCAATAGGTTGGATTCTTACAAGATATAATAATTCTCAAAAGTTTGTAAAGGACATTTCAAGAATCAGTCAATCAGAAATTCATTTGGTAGAATATTTGCTTTACATAATACCTTCCATTTTGCTGCGACATCCATTTTTATGGACTTTATTCTCTTTCCAGAAAAGGATTGCTTTTTTCACATAGAAAATTATTCACATAGGACAACCAGTATTTTGTATTGTGTCAATTGAAGTACACTACCCTGTCTTCTGTTTATGACTGGGCAGAAGCATAGTTGCCACAATTTACTTTTGATTATTTTGTTTCTCAATCATTTTGAATTCTTATGAAGCATTCGTATCATGTTTGCAGTGTTATATTCCTTCTAGTTATGCTAGAGTATAGATGCTTGTTTTTCGCCAATTTTCCAATCTTGCCATGAACATTTTTTTTAGAAGTCGATGATACCACAATTGTATTAAAGGAAGAAAGTGAGATGTACAAGTATAGAAATGAGAAAGAATGCAAAATAAAATTTCTCATGGGTGGTAGTTGTATGGTTATAGTTTATGATTTTACTTCAGTACCGTGCAAAGCAACAGCATTGGAAACATTAATAGGATATGCATATTACTCCAGTAGATTTTACATTTAAAATTTTAGATAGGAATTTTGATATGTAGGCTTCAGCAAATATTTTTTCTCCTCTTTATACATTGAACAATTTGTTGGCCTTTTACTTTATTGTACATCCCAACTTACTTCATATCATCAATATCACAGTAATCTATATTTGTTTTAATAAATGGATCAAGAATAGTTACAAGTTAGGGATAATTACATGAATGCTATGGAATCTTGCATATTTTACTATATATCCCCATATTCATGATATTGTCATGTATATTCTCATATTAAGGAATATTATTTCACTTATATCTGTCATGTTCTAACACCATCAAGGTGAACAGAATATTCGTTAAACATGTAAAATATAAAGTTGGGAAAATTACCTATATATCCCTGAAAACATTAAATATTATCTCTATACCCCTACCTTTATGGAATTTACCACAATACCCCTCAAATCTACTAACCAGGGTTGCCATGGCCCTAAGGTTACACTCTATGAAAGGCATGCCTAACGGTTGTAGGAAATGATTGTTTTATCGCTCCCTCTACTCCTCCTCCCTTATCAGCCATGCCAGCACCGGCGTCGTCAACTCCACCCACCTTGCCCTCCCTAGCTCCGTTCGAGACAGTGTGGCCGGCGATTGGCTACTGATAGATGGGGAGGGGGAGGGCTAATCTACTGTTGGGGGATGTGGCGGAGATGCAGTTGGTCGGCACGGCGTCTATAGTTCACACCAGCAGCAAATCCACTTGTTCTAAGTGGGCTAGGAGATGCAGGGATGTAGTCGGCCACCCGTGGAGCTTGCTGGTGTTGGACCTCCAGGGAGATGGTCCTTCGAGGGCTGCTCGCCTGAGTGGGCTGCTGCCGACACCGGAGTCAACACCCCTCTCTCTTCTCTCCTCCCTCCCTCCACTCTATCACTGTTGCTGGGAAACGTCGGCACCACCCAACGGGAGAATCCGGTGAGGGTGCTTGTGGCAAGGATTGGATTTGATTTCTGTCAGTTTCATCTATGCAAAAAGAGTCTGCTCCGATCGAAACCTAGGAATCACTCCGAACAGAGCCTTCAAGAGTTGGAAACCTGGGGATCCCTTTCTAGTTCCCCCCTCCAAGAGGGCCCTCACCATTGTTGCACGATCACTATGCAACCACTCCGCATGGTCGCACCCTCGCCGTGCAGCTGCTCCGCCATGGCCACACCCTCATCCCTCACACCCTTGCTCCTTGCCGCGGCGCCTGCCCCCTCCCTGCACTCCTCGCTGCGGTGGTCGCTCCCTCCCCCCTTGCCACAATGGTCGCTCCCTCGCCCCCTGCCGCAGTAGTACTGCTATCGCCGTCACCATGCACTCGCCGTCGCTGTCACCATCATTGTCCCCTCCTTGCTGGCCCTACCTCCATACCTGGACCAGCTCCCTCCACCTCCATGCCTGGCACCGCATAGCCTTCTCCGAGGGCCCGCCAAGCCCCCCTGACTCAAATGTAGAGAGCATGGCGATGGTGACCACGATGGTCTCGTCGCATTTGGCTTCCGTAGACAGTCTCGTCGCACCCCATCTCCCTCCGGAGGACTAGCAGCAGCCCGGTGGAGGGGGAGATCTCCCCAGTGATCCAATGAGCTTCAGAGAGAGAGAGAGAGAGAGCATGGCGATGGCTTCCGTCGGCGGTCTCGTCTCATTTGGTTTATGTCGACGGTCTCGTCGCACCCCATCTCCCTCCGGAGGACAAGCAGCAGCCCGGTGGAGGGGGAGATCTCCCTAGTGATCTGATGAGCTTTCGTTATCTCCCTCCAGAGGACCAACTTCAACCTGGTGGAGAGGGACATCTCCCCAGTGATCCGCTTAGCTTCCATCATCAGAGAGGGGAGAGAGAGAGAGAGAGAGAGAGAGAGAGAGAGGCATAGTGCGTTCGTCATAAAGATTTGAGGGGTATTGGGGTAAATTCCATAAAAGTTTTAGATGCTTATACAAGATAATATGAAAGATGATAGGGGTATATGTGCCATTATTTTGATTATGTGATAAGATTAAACAAAGGTAGATTAGTCTTCTTTTCATCTTAATGTACCTAGAATTTAAGTTAAACAAATGGTAGGCGATAGCAGGGATATATATGATGAAATACGGTTGATTATGGGGTTATACATGATAAATGAAGAATACACTATAAACTAGCCTCGTTGTATCTCTAGCTGGTTTCTAGAGAGAGGCTATGAGGATTTGTGTTCTCCCTTTTCTAGTGATCTCGCGACTTCGGGCTCTAGGATGCCTCTAGGGCTCTCTGGGCCCAGTCTGGTTCAGCTGTGGAAGGAGAGGGAATTTGCGGTGTGCGTGCAAGGGGCGGGGGAGTCGGGTCATGGAGGTTAAGGCCCCAGGGGGGCAGAGAACGGTATCGTTCGTGGATGTCGTTAAGCCATCAAGACCAACTCCAGACCTTCCTGTGGCCAAGGGGGAGTTCTTGCACGTCGAGACTTTCCCCTCCGTAACCCAAGCGAACTAGCTGGGTAGGTGCATGTGGGTTTCCCCTGTTCATGGGGGAATAGAGTGGAGGTTGTTAGGGTTTTGCGGCAGGAGCGATGGCCTCGGGGCGGACCATGCGTGGTCAAGCGTTTACATCGGAATAGTATGTTGGTAATCGACTCCTGTCTTCATGGTGTGAAGGAAGTGGAGGCTACCGGGGTCCTCATGTGCGGAGGATCGATCCTCTGAGTCAAGCCGTGGACGGTAGAGCGAGGGACCTACCTTACCCCGGGCAAGGTGCATCTGTGGTTAAGTTGGTTGGGGTGCCGCTTTTGCTCTGTGACGAAGCCGGCATGGCCTTCCTAGTGAAGGCGTTTGGTAGCGTAAAGGCGGGGTCCCTGCCTCTGGTTCCGGAGGGGATTTTGAACTGTTTGGAGGCCCTCGTGGAGGTTGCGTCACCGTATGTAGTTTCTACAGTCATCCTCATCACCGTCGAGGGGACCGATTTGGTTGTGAGGGCCTCGGGTTGGCTAGCGACGTAGGAGAGGCGGAAGCCGCCGCAAGCTCTAGGGCAACCCGGACAACGGCTGGAGGTTGAAGACGAAGTGTGGGTGGGCGATTCAAAATGCCCTGCCATTGGGCCTGGGCCTCTCGCTGGGCAGATGGCGGTCCATGCTCTTGGGTCATTTGGGTTGGTTGGCCCAATCCAATTGTTTAGACTCGGCGGGTGATCCAATGACCTACAACTTACCCGTATATGGGAGTTGTGGGCTAACGGGTCCGACGGGACCCAACTTCGTTCGTCCCTGCCACTTGAACGTGACGGGATTGTAGGAGGTCCTTGCCCCAGCACCGTCGGTGCTCGTCGGGGACTCCACTGTGGCATCGTCTGGCGATCCTTCATAGGTGCAGGCACGGCCGAACCGCACTGTGCACGGAGGAGGGCTAGGTGGCTGTGCGAGCGTTGTGGTGGACTCTTTGCCCTTCCAGGCCCTCTAGGGGGCTGACCCCCTGATGTTCGTGACGGCGGCTGATCTTCTCCCCCAGAGGCTCTTGTTGGAGGATAGGGGGGTAGACCTTCGCCTCTGGCTCAGTAGGCGGACCCAGGTGGGGAGTGGCGACATGCTTGGTAGCTGCCACGATCGTCATGCTGGGGGCCACCCAAGCAGCTTCTCCTCTCCTCGTACTTCCCTGTCTCCAGGGTGGTGAGGCAGGGAGGGGTAGACAGGATCTCCTCATGCCTTCAGTGCTGAAGCCCCCTTTCCAACTAGGGCAGGGTCATCGAGGGCCACCTCTTCAGTCCCTTGCGAGGCATAGATGTAGCCGATGCTCGGCCCGTTAGAGGAAGGCGCGGGTAGGGTGGAGGCAGAGGCAGCACATTCCTGAGGCTGCCATCGACACCAGTTGTCCAAAAATCGGTCTCTGACAGTCGTCTACTGTCAGTGGCACCGAGTTTCCTGCTTCGAGTGGTGGATAGCCAGGCGATGACTCCCCTGCGTTTGCGCGTTCGGGAGGAGGGGGAAGCCCTCTACGCTTTGCCCTCTCTCTCTTTCCTGTTCGAAGAGAACTTCGGGCATGTGCTTCAGGTGGAAGGTGGGGCCTTGCGGGGTCTTCTGGCGCTTGAACCACCATTCGTTGGGAATGGAGGTAGGAGGAACCCCGGTTTGAGAATGGGGATCTTGTGGCGGAGACGACTGTTATGCTTTTAGAATGATTTGGCCAGCAGGAGGTGTTAGCCCTACCTCCCCCGCCCAGGAAGATTTCCACGTCGAGGAAGCATATCAAGGGGAAGGTTTAGCTAAGGTAGAGAACGGGTGTCTTAGCAAGGAGGAGGTCTAAGATATTTTAGAAAAGGTGGAGAATTTTATAGAGATGCAGGCGAGTGAGATTGCTAGGCTGATTGGTGTATCTGATGTTGGTGTGGATAGAGGGCTGAAGTTCTCTTTATGCTTGATCAAATGTGGATGGCTGGTGGATATAGCTAGGAAGGCGAAGGCTAAAGCTACTAGTAAGAAAGGAGAGATGGAGCAGGCTAAGGAGTAAGTGGAGGAAGGGTTGAGGAGGGTGGTTTTTGTTCATTTTGGGAGGCTTCCACGTCCATTTCTTTGTTGTTAGGGTGTTGTGTGATTGGGTGGTCGGTGTTGATAGGTGTTGGGCCTTTAGTTCCCTCTCGTGCTTGGTTAGGGGTTGAGCATAGCGGGTAGGTGTCTATTTGCTTCTTTTTTACTCCCGAGGCAGAGAGTTGTCTACCACCTTTTGTATTTGGGAGTTGAGTGGGAGCACTCCCCCCTTACATGTATATCTTTTCTCTTTTATATTACCAGTGGCACTACCCACGTTCAAAAAAAAAACTGAAGAATACACTAGTGGTATTAAATAGAATACCAGAATTTCTGGTGAATATGTGAACTTCTTGCAAGAATCCCAACCTATTGCAAAAGAAGATGCATTCAATAACATATTTAGTTTTGGCTTGGTTCCTGGTGGGTTAAAATAAAGTCAAGAGGCAGTTATGTTATGCCTTGGATCATGGTATTGTGATCAATGTCTGTGACGATTCAATAGGTTGTCTATCTTTTGATCCATTCTAATCCTTACGTATTGCCATATTCTTCCTCTGGATAGGAAAATGTGGCGACAGCGTTTAATATTGTTATCATCTTTTTCTCCTTAAAGTGTCAAACGGCTCGAACCTTACTCAGCATTTTTCTCCTGTTGTGGCTAACTTTGTGTAATATTATTTTTTTCTTTCAGTTTGTTGGGGATAAAGTTGCATATGCTCTTTCTCGAGGTATCAAGGTGATTGCTTGTGTCGGAGAGACTCTGGAGCAGCGAGAGTCAGGATCTACCATGGAAATTGTTGCTGCACAAACAAAGGCTATTGCAGGTGTGGTTTTGAATCTGCATAGCTAATGTATGTTCTTTTTAGTCCATGTAGTTCACTGGTAAGCATGGAATGAGGGATCCAATGATTTGGATAGGGATCAGCAATGGCTGATCCAGTTTATGCCCTTGAAATCGATCCCAACCAGAAACTAAAAAAAAAAGAAAAAACAATAAAAATAAGCCTAATGTGGGCCGAATCAACCCAAACTGGGCTGAAAGTGCCCATTAAGACATGATTGGTCAATTCCTTTGTGAATTGACCAAGATTTATCGATTAGGATTTGATTATAAGGGAGATGGATAATTATAAAAATGCCCTTAGATAATTTTGTATTTGTATAAATACTCTTTTACTTATAAACAAACCCTTTTATCTACAAATCCCCTTTTCCCATTATCAAATATATATATATATAT
This sequence comes from Amorphophallus konjac, assembly GCA_022559845.1. Taxonomy (NCBI): domain Eukaryota; kingdom Viridiplantae; phylum Streptophyta; class Magnoliopsida; order Alismatales; family Araceae; genus Amorphophallus; species Amorphophallus konjac. The sequence continues at coordinate 21,808,150 of CM040118.1, forward strand.
ATTGGGGGGGTGTTCTTTAATCTTAATTGGCTTACATTGGATCCACCGATCTGGCCGATCCAGTTCGATTCAGATCAAGATTGGGCATACATGATTCAGGTGCCCCAATCCAATCTTGAATTCCTTGCTGGTAAGTGCCATCATTTAAACATGGGTGAATCAATTAACAAATGCAGTACCAGATTTCATGACTGGCTTCAATTGTTTCTGTTTTACTGTAATTTTCTGCAGCTCTTATGTAAAAATTATGCTGATCATGTACACATATCATCGAGTTTTTTAGAGTTGCATATTGGTTTTTTGAAGGCGGGTAGTACCACAATTGTATTAAATAAAAAGAGAATGTGATGTACAAGTATGGTCAAAATGCTCCCAAAAAATCCCTATACAAAAAGGTCACACCAAGACGGTGAGGGCCACACTAACCCCCCTTCAGAGTTGCATATTGTTAAGTGATGATATCTTAATATTGATTATTGTGCAATTCTGTTCTGATAATTGTGCTTGTGGCATGTTAAAGTAAAAGAAAGGTACTCGCAATATCCATCATCTTCACTAGTTAGATGTTTGTTTATTGGGTGTCTGTGGACCATATCTGATAAGACATTGAACGCAATATTGTTGACTGTGGCATCCACCAATTACATAAAAAACCACTGTGTTGTACAAGGGATTTTTCACACTACTAGTGAACTTTAGTCGTTTGAATATTGCATCTTGTCTGTCTTTTCTATTTCCCTGAGGGATTTATGAAGAACAATAGTTTCATTGAGATCCTTATGAAACTGGGAAAGGTACTTCAAGAAGATGAGAGCCAATTGTCATCATTGAAAGCCCATCGTGTGATGTCTTTTACTTCACTCAATGTTGAAATGATCAATGATTTTGGTCTTTTCTTACCAAAGCCAATTGTCATCATTGAAAGCCTATCATGTGCTGTCATTTACTCCACTCGTTGTTGAAATGTTCAATGATTTTGTTCTTTTCTAACCATGAAAGCTATCAATAAGGATCACGATTCATGATTTTGAGTGAGATACTTAAGCAAAGTATCAGAGCTGGATAACCTCAATTATTAGGAAGGAACCATTTTGTGCTTGTTGTCCGGACATCATGACAAACATGGTTTCATGCATCTGAGGGATCTTGTTCAAGTGTTTCCATGGACTAGGGATAAGTTAAGCAGTTTCGTAGATGGTTCTCTCCGAGCTAAATGGTTTACGTGTTGGATGCTCTAATAAAATCTTTTTTATCATAACCCTAAGATCTTGATTTCATGTTACTATATCTATAAGTAGTACGTGAAGTATGTGTATCCATGTTATAATTATTCTTCCCATTACCTCAAACTAACATCATGTAGGGTATTAACTTTTGTTCAAAAAATGAAGCTTGCCTCTTCACATACTGGTATTCAAAGAATTCTTCTATTTTCAAAGTGTTTTATGGTTTTAGTGATTGCTTTCAACCAGAAGGATTTGCTTGCATATCTTTTGTGTTCGGTGTCCCATTCCTCATGTCTTTGTTTTCTGAGTACTTTAACCCTGAATGATCTGTACTACATTTGTGACACCTTTTTCCTTTTGCAGAACGAGTGACAAATTGGGCTGATGTTGTTGTTGCATATGAACCTGTTTGGGCCATTGGAACAGGCAAAGTTGCTACACCAGCCCAGGCTCAGGAGGTAAATTCCAGTACTCATACGATTGGGGAATAACACTTCAATGACTCATTTCTGAGGGTGCAAGTGCCAACAGAATTTTACTGAGATATTATTGAAAAAGTGCACATCTAATCCTGTATTGATGGGACATAACTTGTCATTGATCAATTAATTCGATTGTCACATATGGGACTGTTATGAACTGACCCTTGAGAAATCCTCTTTAGCGATATGTTATGACGTTGAGATCTTCACCGTTTGTTCATTTCAACAATGTCCTACTGTGTTTCAACAGTACATTTTGAATTCGAAACCAAATCATTTTATGCAAAGCATATGTTTAACAGAATGGCAGGTTCTTCCTAAATTGTAAATGTCCTTTTGTGGTCCTCATTCCACTCCTTTTTTCCCTTAGTCATATATTGTCTGAATTGCCGTATGGGATTAGGCTTTTTATCGTCCAAGATCTCCGATCTCTGTTTGAACCTGATAAAAAACAATGGATTACTTTGATTCTGATGTCCGCTCTTCTAACTTGAAGTCTTTGAAAAACCACAATCCAAAAATCCTTTAAAGATCATTCGTTCATCATCTCCTTCACATATTATGTTCTTTGACGAAGGTCGCATTACAATACATCTCTTATCTTTGGTACAAATGTTCCTCGTGGTTTAGGCTTTCTTTTGAGTTTCCATTCATCAGATTGATTTCCCGGAGGGAAATTTCATTTATTTATTTCCTGCCTGATTTAGAATATTAATCTATCCCTTATTTTTACCCCCTTTTGTTTATTGCCAGGTACACTATGAGCTGAGAAAGTGGCTTGCAGCAAATGTGAGTGCCGAGGTTGCTAATTCAGTCAGAATTATTTATGGAGGTAATTTTTGCGATTCAAACCCCTCCCTGCCCCAAGATTACTGAACTATGTGCTTAAAGTGGCATAAATAATCCAATAGTCTCTCGGTATCATTTCTCCTAGTAACCCCTTGTGGTGTAACTTTGGATATCTTGGTAATCACACAGGTTCTGTTAATGCTGCAAATAGCAAGGAATTGGCATCGCAGCCTGATGTAGACGGTTTTCTCGTTGGCGGGGCATCGTTGAAGGTCCGTGGGTCTCTACTTTCCGCTTCAATAAATCACTTGGGCATATATATATATATAGCTCATTAACTCATGATTAACCTGCTACTTGGCCTTGCTTCTCTGAATGTCGTTGTTGTTTCTTTGCCTCTGTTTGTCTTCAGCCGGAATTCGTGGACATCATCAAGTCTGCTACGGTTAAACAGAGTGCTTGAGAGGGAGGAGCTGTCGTGCATATTTCAGAGGATATGCTTCATCAGTATAATCTTGTTTTGAGCCACGTGAAATTCGGAAAGTCACTTTTTTTTTGTACTATGGCACCTGGGGCTTCCGGTGAAACAAATCACATTCAATTTTCTAGTTTTGAAATAACAACCTGCATTTGCCTTTCGTGGCAAAATCGAAGTTGGTCCCGCTGATCGATGAAATACCCTTTTCTCATCTTTTGCTGTTTGGGGGTGTATGGTATGCCATGTTTAACGGTGGTTTCTCTATCCGATCGAAGGTTCTTCTGTTTAGCGTGCATGCCATGTCTTGATGGTGCAATGCCACGATGCCTGGTCGTCGACGTAAGCAACTATCAAGTCGTCAGGAGCTGGTCATTACTTTCTTTTTTATTATTCCTCTCTCATTTTTCAGAGTTACTGCGCAGGCAATGATTCATGTTGAAAGAGTAAGTTGTAGCACCCCATAGTGCGCAGTTTTGTATAGTCATATGTCTGTTATTGGTCCTGGTATCTTGTACGGGGAACCAAGCCGTTGAAGAAGATCAACGTGAATGTTGGAATCACGTGATGTGTGTAGCGGAAGACCCGATGGCTGTTTTCATAAAAATTAAATATTAACTCTTTGGAGTTTGGAATGATAGGTGGATATTATGAATGAAATATGCTTGTTGGAAATGAGATATATCTGTGTATCTATTTCTCATTCCAAAACTGTATGTTTCATTTTTGCGAAGTGGGTTTAAATTGCTTTTTTCTTGTTAAACTAGAAAGATGGTGAACACAAAAATTACCCAGGTTATTTTTCGGAAGTAACAATAGAATTTTTAAAGCAATTAAAAGTTAAAAATTAAATGTCTTAAATAAAATTTAGAGTAATGTCATGATGTCATATTATTTATATTCAGTATATAGTTGTTAGGGTTTTTTTTTCATTATGGTATGCCATGTCAAATAAGACGATAAGAGTTTGATTAAGATGATGATGAATATATATTTGTTATCACAGGATAAGTGAATTTGCTTAACTTCACTATGTTCATTTATATGCGTTTTGTCATTAGAGATGTACTTGATTTATTTTTAAAGCATTGAAAAAGTGTATACATAATAATATCTTGTATCATGCTGAGCTGACAATCTTAATTTTACAGCATATAAAATGAAGTTCCAGTTTATTTTTTTTTTATAAAAGGATTGTCGTGTCAGGAAAATAAGAAAGTAATATCTAACTGACCTTTCTGTGTAGTATTAATCTATATATATTTTCTCTGACCATCACAAGTATAAAAAGTAGAAATCATCTTAAAACAAACGTTATTTTATACATAAAGCAAAAATAAAATAATAACTTAATTTACACAGATACATGAGAGTACGCATGAAAATGTTTTGTTGAAGATACCTTTTTTCTCTTACCATTACAATTGTGCTAAGAGTTTTTATAGAGATAATTGCAAAAATAAACATGCATAAACATTAAGTATAATTTTTATTCAATATTATTTTTAATAACCTCGCCATGTTTTAATATTTACAAAAGTATCTTTGTCATCATCAATTGTTAGCATTTTGTTAAAATCTTTTATTTAATGTTAATTAACCTTTAATCAAATTTGAAAAAAAAATAAAATATCTTTAATCTCTCCTAAACTCCTCCCCTCTCTGCACCTATTTATCTCTTTTATCCAATGTTATCAGAACCGAACCGATGTCTGAATCGGATAATGAGCTGGTTCGGTTCGAACCGGTTGGGCCGTTCAATCGAACCGGTTTGAACCGTGATGTCATTATAATATTGATATATGATCCGACCCGATTTTATTATCTAAGACATTAAGAAATAAGATATAATGATCAAAATAAATAAACATATATGTATACTTATTAGTCATGATTATGTAACTACTAACTATACAAGTAAAAAAATAACAATAACATAGTTAAATAAATTGACCTTAAAATTTTATAATATTTCATTGGTGTTCACTCTTCAGAATTGATATTTATACTCCTTTAAACATTTAAATTTTAAATCTATCAAAAACAAAATGATAAATAACAATAAATCAATAATAATAAGATACTTTTGTTCACACAGATGTATCATTTTAAATATTTAAATATTTTTATAATTTTTTTGAAGGGTGAATCGGGTCGAACCGATTCGGACCGAGGTTCGACCCGATTCACCGGTCGAACCGCGGTTCGTCCGGTTCGTTCGATTCTTTAACATTAGATTGGACCGGATCTAATCGGATAGATTCCTGAACCGATTCACGGTCGAACTAATTCGACTGACCGATTCGATCCGGTTCTGATAACAATGCTTTTATCTCTCCATCTTTCTCTTTGGCACAATGAGCAGGTTAAAATAACACCTTTTATAAGGATTTTTCCTTAATCTTAAGGATAGAAAAGGAATATTCTTTATGTCTTCAACGGAGGATAGTTCTATTTTTGACAGTATATTGGTACAAAAAGTTGTTAAAATAAAACATAAAGACACAGTTACACTTTAAAAGTTTTTTTTGCAACTATCTCTTTTTACGTGTACCAATTTCTCAAAATAATAATTCTAAAATAAAATTTCATACACACTGATAGCAAAATTGTGCATTTAAATAAATTTATGGTAATGTTATATTTAGTTTCTAAAAATAATATATGTATAAATAATTTTTTTAGGTGAACAATCTCAAGATGTTGATAGTCCCATCGAGGCTGGACTCGTATTTAGATTGTGTTTGGTAACTAAATGGATCATAGATTTTGATCTTAAAATTTTTACCTCTCAAAAATCTCATCAAATATATCATTGTCACGTTATAATTATTTAAAAATTAAATTATAAATTTTAGATAGAGATGAGAAGAAAAAATATACTTTTCATAATCTCTAAAAATTGATCTCTATCAATTTTTTCTCTCTCTAGAGGATTATGAAAAAAAATCATAATTCATTGAGTTACCAAACGCAACCTTAAGAGGGAAGTAAAAAGATGTCGTCATATTCAAAATTTTATCATAAGTTTACGACCATTACATAAATATTTTATTTCATAGATAAATTAATATTTTTTGCGGGGCCTTCCATCGCGAAGATGAAGGCAGATTTAGGGGTGAAGATCAAATTTATAAATATAAATTTATTTTCTTAATAAACAACCAGTGTATAAGTATCAAGATTATTTATGTCTCTGCATATGTCATAATCTATTGGACCATATTTATTTCGCAATTAAGATGGGATAATTGACGAGAGAGAGCCACGTAGGTCTCAATTTTCTCTCACACACAACAGTGTTAACTGAGATCGATTAACGTATTCGACTCTCTAAAGTCGTTTGCGCTAATCGCATCGAATTAACAAATAAGTCGTTATTGTTTGTAATCCTGCTGTTGCGTGGTACATTTATCTCCACCTTCACATAACTCAGGAAGGGAAAAAGAATAACTAGTGATTTTTTGTTAAATAACTAAATAATAAGTACATAAGTACGTACTAGAAATTTTTATAATCTATTTTATACACTCCATAATCGTGTACTTTGTCTCAGTTATGTCTAGATAACAATTTTATTTTTAATGAAATTTTTATCCCCTTCGAAGAAGAATGGAACTGAATGAACGTAGTCACGACAGTGTTACCTTCGTAAGTTTATGTACGACGATAGTGATATCTCACGTATCTTGGAGGTATGTTATATAATTATTTTTTAAAACAATAAAATTAATATCCTAAAATATTTAGACATTAACCCCGTTAATGTTGGTATTTACTTATAATTCTCACAATCTCAAGTTATCTGATGAATCTCTTAGAAAAGAGAAATAATTTCTTTAATTCTTCTACAAAATAACTTTTTTAAAAAAAAGAAAAACATCAAACAAATGTAACTGAATAGAGCCAACTTAAATATCAAAATTGAGAGTAGGCAAAATTTTAGATGCAGCCAGATATTACGGAAATGGAACCCCTCACTCAGAAAAGATCACGGAGATTCTCCTCTTCAGCGCTCCCACTTCCTGCGAGGCTTCTGTCTCTCCGCGGGCAGAGGGGGAGCAGTGAGGAGGACGGAGAAGTAGGAGTGCCTCTGGCGCTTCTCTTCCATGGCGGCTCTTCAGCATGTATGCTCCGTCCCGCTCGTGCGCGCGGTGCGTTCCCGGGCGCTGTCGTTTTCGTCGGCCGCCGCTTCCACCGCGGCGCCGCTTAACCGGGCTCCCGCCGCCGACTCCCGGGTACTCCTGGGCATGTCCGAGCAGGAGCTCCAGAAGCTCGCAACCGACTTCGGACAAGTAAAAATTGTTTTTTTTTTTAGATTTCTCTACCGTTTTCCTTCGTACCCTGTTTCGTCTCGTTGTTTATTTACTGATGTTGATTCTGGCTCAGCAAAGCTATAGAGGGAAGCAGCTCCACAGTCTTCTGTACAAGACGAAGGCCAAGGAAATCCAAGATTTTGGCCAGTGTATGCTTTTCTCTGTCATTCCCTTCGGGATATTTGTTACCATAGCCATCTCTTTATCTGTTTTCTTCGTCCAGTTTTAATGAATGTTTCATCTGGTGTGGTCATGTTGTCGAACAGTGCCTCAGGCATTCAGGGATGGGCTGCGGGAAGCGGGATGGAGGGTTGGGCGGTCTCCTGTTCATCGGGTCGTCGCTGCAGCAGATGGGACCATGAAGGTAATCGTCATGCACAGTGACTTGCCGTTTTACGGTGCGGGGAAGGGGGGTTCTCACCTTTCATGGTAATTTTGGGTACCATTCACTTGCCTACTCATCTCCATTAGATTGGAGGGTTGTCCTTTTTGTCGTTCTGCTCTAGATAGTACTGGATAGGTATAAAGAGGATGCGGACACATGAAAAGGAGATATTTTTAGCTTTTAACATGTAATATCAGGTTTTGAATCTGGATGTTTGTTGGATTTAGTATGTAAACGTGGTTGGATATAATGGATAAATAATAATGTATGCATATAAATATATAATCAAACCATGGTAGATAAGAGATTTTAAGGTGGTTCGGTCTTCCAGACCTACATCCACCCCACACTCAACCCGAGTGTGGATTCCTGCTGATACACAGCTTAAACCGCTGGGCCTCACAGCTTGCCTACAACCGCTGACAAACAGCTTGAATAGCTGGGCATTACAGCTTCGCCGACCAGAGGATACCACACCTCTGCAACCGCTGGGGATTACAGCTTAATCCGTCCAGAGGAATCCTCCTCTGCAAACCGCTGAGCTTCACAGCTTGCTGTCCGAGGTATCCACCTCGCCCGCTGACAAACAACTTGAAGAAAGGTTAAAAATGAAAGCAGGAAACAAGAAATAACAGCGACTGAAAGCTGTAATCAATGAAATGCAAATGTGGCTCCCATGGAGCTGACTGGATTGGATTTGATCCAGATTCCAGTGAAGACAGATCTTCTGATGGAGTCTTATATCTTCTTCTTCACGAACTCTCTCTCTCTATTCTTCTGTAAGGCCCGAGAGGGGCCATCCCCTGCCGCTACCATGGCCTTTCCCCTCTCGTCGGTGGACCTCCTCCCTGAGCTCCTTCGCACCATACTGGCTTTTTGTACGTTTCCCACAGACGGTGCCAGATGAAGAGGCGTGATCTCGCGCTGGTCCTGAGCGGATGGTGGATCACCAGATAGTGAACTGTAAGACAGGGAAACGGATCAGGGGGCCCAGGGGAAACCCTGGGGGAAACCCTCCGATGCTTAAGTCAGTGGAGCTATGGCGAGAGCAATAAAGGGAGGTGAGAGCTTGTGCGCGAGATCCCTCTCCACCAGAGGGTGAAGTGGTTCTTGCTCAGGAGCTTTGAGCGTATGAGTGCCCTTACCTTCGTCGGAGGGTCTCCCTGGTTTAAATAGTACGCCGTCTCCTGAAGTCCTATAAGTCGAGGGATTTCAGGTGGGAGTTACGTCCTCATCGTGGGCTTTCATTGCCTTATCGTGGGAACGTTATCACCTTGGGGGAGATGAAGTCCCTTGCCTCCCTGAATTCCTGCCGGCTGTGGACTCTTAACGGCTGCAAAGGATAAGCAATCGTCGGTCGTCCCGAGCGCAGAGAGGCCAGCCCTACCGGGCGATAGGCTTAGCTCGGAAGAGGATGGGTCGGATGGGTCGGCGTACGCCTTCTTCTCCCGGGCGGAGATATGGCTTGGGCCGGACCTTCCCTGTGACTTGACCGACACTCGGGCCCTCCGAGCCTAGAGGCCGCCTAGGAAGGTTGTGTCCTCGAGCGACTTTTTATTGGGCTTTCTTCCCTGAGTGGGCCCTGTGGGCTGTCACTTAGGCGAGCTTGGCCTCGTTGGATCCTGTTGGGCCTAGTCGGGCTGCTCTCTGAATGGGCTACAAAAATCCCCCTCTCCACTTGTCCCCCTCCTACTCCCGAGCCAAAGGAGGCTCGGACGAGTAGTATTTGAGGGCTTTGGACCGGCGTGGCTCAAGTGGGTGGAGATCTGGCGGTGTTATGAAGCCATGTGCCGTGATCACCTGAGCCCGTAATAATTGTGATCCTGACGGATTTGAAATGAAGGGGCCCCCTTTTTCTCGGAGGTCGGAACGACGCGCCGCCTCCGCAAGGGTTTATAGGCGTCGGGCGTTGGTTGTCATTCCAGACTCTCTAGGGTTTTGACTTTCCTTCACTCCTTTGCTTTGGGGCTCCTTGATGCGCCGTGAAGACACAGCGGAGGAGCAGAGACTTGCGGCGGCGTTTGAGGAGTTGGCGAGGATAACTGCGGAGGCGGTCCGGTAGCTTCCTCCTCCCCCGGAATCTTCGAGATCCCTTGAGAATTCTTCTTCCAGCTCTTCCTTGGAATCCATGGCGGACCAGCGTTTGTGTGCCGGAGGATGGGGCGACGAACCGGTGGCGAGAGCGCCTGTCCCGAATCGCAGCGAACTGGGGGAAGCTGAGGTGAAGAGGCTGGAGCACAGGTTCCGTCTGCCTCTTAGGTACAACTTTGTTGCTGCTGCCCCGTATGAGACGAGTCTGGACGACCGCACGGGCCACATCTGCACCTTTCTTCTGGCGTGGAAGAGCGGGTTTCGCCTCCCCTTCGAGCCCTTCGTCCTCACACTCCTCAATTTTTTCCAGTTGGCGCCCATTCAGTTGGTTGCCAACTCGTACCTCCTCCTTTCTGCCTTTCGAATTCTCTGCCGTTAGTGCGGGGTTCCTCCTTCTCTGGACCTTTTCCATTATTTCTTTGAGTTGAAGGCGCATCCGTCGGCGGGGAAAGGGTTTTACTTCATCCAGGCGAGGAGGAACAGGAGCTGCATTTCGCAGGCGGCGAAGGATTCCTCGTATAAAGGGTGGAAGACCCAATTTTTCTGGGTGAAGATACATTCGGTGGAGGAAACCTGGAGATGCCAAGTGATGCCCAATTTCCACCCGAATATCCCTCCCCGGCAGGAGGAGTTCTCTTCAGATGTGGAGGAGTATGCCGCCCGTCTGCTGAAGCATCGCCAGTCCACCGAGGAGTTGGTGACGCCGGAAAATGTCGAGCGGTGTCTTCTCACACGGCTGAAGCCGTCAGGTACCACCATCTATGTAATGTCCTGGATCTCTATTGGATATTTATTAGGTTTTTCGGATGCCTCATTTTCAACCGTTCACCATCTCTCTTCGTTCTCTCTCGTTTCAGGGTCTCTCGGCGCGGGGTGCACACCGTTGCGGAGTTGGCCGAGGCGAGGACGCGATGGAGTGATCGGGACGCGGGATGGGGCGGCGGTTTGAGCGTGGCGGGCGCGATCCCTCGGTGGATTCCGAGAGGGCGTCGTTCGTGATTCGGTGGTTTTCGGCGTGGTTTAGTCCCCTTGGGGCGCGGTTTCTTCGGTGGAGGTAGGGAGATGGATCACCACTTCGTCCTCTACGTTTTCCCTGTTTTTGTGCGTGGTTTGGCGCTAGAACGGGTTAGATCGGGCCGGTTTGGGAAAAACTGATGTTTTTGGGGTTTTCAGGGTTCGCCGGAGAACGGCAACCATTCTCGGTCTAGTTAGTGTTAAAATGACCGCTGGGATGTCTGGATCCCATTCACGTAGGTTTCGTGTCGATTGATCGTCATTCGGGGCCGGTAGGAGTCCGGGAACCTCGGTGACTCGTTTTGGGTCGATTTGAGGAAATCGCCCTGATCTCGCGATCCGGCGCGTGCATGTGGTGTTTTTAGCCTCTAGGGATTGTGTTTCGTTGTGTGGTCCTTTTGAGACCGTTCATCCCCTTGTGTGGTCAGTTTTAGACCATTCATCCCGTTGTATGGTTCCCGTGCGACCGCTCATCCTGTTGAGTCGTTTGGTGTGTCGTTGGCCGGTTCGGGTCAACCCGGTGTGACCCAGTGGTTGACATGTGACCCGGTGTGTGTGTCTCGACGGTTCTGTCCAGCTCGAGATGGTTGTTCTGGATGACTCGAAGTATCGTCTCACCTCGGTCCGCGTGTCCAGGTGTGCTGAGGGTCTTGGTGTTCCCTCAGATTTTCGTGAGTTGTTTCCTCCGTGTGAGTCGTTTCCCGGCTTAGGATTAGCTCGATTGGCGGTGTGTTACCGCTTTGCACGACGATCTTGACCCTGAGTTGCGTAACTCAAGGATCGTGGTGTTTGCAGGTCTAGTTGTCTTATCTTGAGTCTGTTGGCAGTTGGTGTTCTGCCTTTGTGCTTTGTAGTACGGGCGACAGCGCGGCCTGGCCTATCAGTACTCCAGCACTCGTGTTTCAGAGTCTCCGTGTCTTGTGAGCCTCCACTGGTTGTAGCCCTACGACGCGGTCGACCCACCAGGGAGAGGTGGTAGGGTATCCCGATTAACGGTTCCTAAGCTGTTCCGTGGGCCCCCGGCTTGGCCGTAGCGTCCTACGGAGGGGGAAAAACTAGCTAGAGGGCCTGGCTCAGGCAAGAGCCAGTGTGTGCACACGTGGTCAGGGGCTGAGGACATGCGCCGACGGGCGTGACCCTGACTAGTCACTTGTTACTGTAGCTCCTGTTCTGGTGCTGTGGTTGTGTCGTAGTCTCTGTCGGGCCGTTGTGACGACAGTGTAGACGAGACACTTGTCGGCGCAGCATAAGACGTCGCGGACGCAGTTGGCCGTTCTACTTGTGAGGTGGTCGTAGTCTCTGTCGGGCCGTTGTGACGACAGTGTAGACGAGACACTTGTCGGCGCAGCATAAGGCGTCAGTGGACGCAGCTGGCTGTTCTTCTAATGAGGAGGTGCTTCCGTCACATGACGCGTGACTCTCGTGTTTTCTCGGAGTCTGTGTTTCCCTTCTGAGTTGGTCTGTTCTGGGCTGGGCCTGGACCAGCTTGGTGTGGTACACGACGCTCCGGTCGTGTACGTGGCTGTGCTTTGGTGAGCGTACACGGCAATTGGGGCGTGCGTGCGCCCGAGTCTCTCTGTGTCGTGGTTCGAGTGGCTTTGAGCGCCGTGGTTTGTCGGCGGCTGTATTCTGGTGAATGCGGCTTTTATCTTCTTTTAGCAATAGCTGCTCTTTCCGTTGACGGCTTTCTTTTACAGCTTTCTAGTAGTAGTTTTCCTGCTTTGCTATTACTGCTGTTTTCGTGTTGCGTGTTACTGCGTTGCTTCCAGTGGGGATCCGCGTGACCCCTACTGAGCCAGTGACACGAGGCTCACCCCTGCTTTTCAGGTGGGGTGACGTGTTCGTTCTGCTTCCGCGGGTCCTGGAGTTCGAGTAGTAGCTGCCAGCTGGTACCTCCGTCGGGCTTCCCCCGACTTCTCGGTACATCTTTTCTTTCTGTCGACTGTACTGTTAGACTGCTGTCTTTAGCTTTGAACTTGACTCTGGTATAGAATTGTTTAAAATCTGTTAATTAAAATGTACTTTTATTTCTGCTACTTTAGCAAACCGATCTAATGGAATTTAATTGCTTGCTGTTATATCTGTCAGTTCAATGTACTACACGACAATCCTTTTTCCCTTCGGAGCTTTACCGCTCTTGGGAGGCCTCGCGGGTTCCAAGTGGTATCAGGTGTATTCGATAGTCCTATCGGGTATATCTGGTATCCGGAATCCGGGTCGTCACAGTTGGTATCAGAGCGTTGTTGTGTGAAGTACATGGGAATCTCAGATATACAGTTTCCAGAGTCGTAAAAGTCTAGTACAGTCTTCAGCTGGCGTTAGGTTTCGTGATTTCCGTTTCTTGTCGTTGTGGGTCTTTTCTTGGTAAGCTGCTCGATGCATGACTCGTTCCTCTGTAGTCGTGTGTCCAGCTACTGTCATGCCTTGAGGTGACCCAGCTTGCAGTTGTGTTCCGTGGTTCTGTGTCCTGTGCGGAGCCGGAATCCTGCAAGTGCTGCTGCTGTTGTTTTTATAAGCGCTGTTTCTTTATGATTTTGTTTGTCTATCATTAGTAATTTGTGGACCAACTCATGTCGGTTCGCTTTGCTATACTCTCTTCCCTGGTAGAGTTAGCTTGCGACTCGATCAGGTGTCTCGTGGTCCGGTGATGTTGTTGTGCTGTCGTTTCTCCGTGAATTTGTCACTGGTGTCCCCTGTGCTAGGTGTTCCCTGTCGCCTTTGGCACTGGAGCCGATGATGTTGTCAGGCGGTCAGCTGAGAGGACTGTGTTTCCTTGTTTAAGCTGCTCCCTGATGTGTTTGTCGTTTTGTTTCTCGGTATCTGTTGTTCTGGCAATCGTGTCTCTTTTCCCTGTGAGACGTAAGCGATGTTGCCGCGCTTCAGAGCTGTCGGACGTCTGTTCCCTTGTGTCGCGCTCACTCCCGAGCGTGTACTCGTGATAATGGTCTGACGATGTTCCTCTGGGCTTTGTTTCTCGTGTTTTGTGTCGTTTCGCAGTTAGGTTGTCGGGTTGTTCTTCCCTGCTTCTTCCTTCTTGTAGTCCTTAATTTCGATGACGAAATTTCTTAAAGGAGGGGAGGATGTAATGTCCTGGATCTCTATTGGATATTTATTAGGTTTTTCGGATGCCTCATTTTCAACCGTTCACCATCTCTCTTCGTTCTCTCTCGTTTCAGGGTCTCTCGGCGCGGGGTGCACACCGTTGCGGAGTTGGCCGAGGCGAGGACGCGATGGAGTGATCGGGACGCGGGATGGGGCGGCGGTTTGAGCGTGGCGGGCGCGATCCCTCGGTGGATTCCGAGAGGGCGTCGTTCGTGATTCGGTGGTTTTCGGCGTGGTTTAGTCCCCTTGGGGCGCGGTTTCTTCGGTGGAGGTAGGGAGATGGATCACCACTTCGTCCTCTACGTTTTCCCTGTTTTTGTGCGTGGTTTGGCGCTAGAACGGGTTAGATCGGGCCGGTTTGGGAAAAACTGATGTTTTTGGGGTTTTCAGGGTTCGCCGGAGAACGGCAACCATTCTCGGTCTAGTTAGTGTTAAAATGACCGCTGGGATGTCTGGATCCCATTCACGTAGGTTTCGTGTCGATTGATCGTCATTCGGGGCCGGTAGGAGTCCGGGAACCTCGGTGACTCGTTTTGGGTCGATTTGAGGAAATCGCCCTGATCTCGCGATCCGGCGCGTGCATGTGGTGTTTTTAGCCTCTAGGGATTGTGTTTCGTTGTGTGGTCCTTTTGAGACCGTTCATCCCCTTGTGTGGTCAGTTTTAGACCATTCATCCCGTTGTATGGTTCCCGTGCGACCGCTCATCCTGTTGAGTCGTTTGGTGTGTCGTTGGCCGGTTCGGGTCAACCCGGTGTGACCCAGTGGTTGACATGTGACCCGGTGTGTGTGTCTCGACGGTTCTGTCCAGCTCGAGATGGTTGTTCTGGATGACTCGAAGTATCGTCTCACCTCGGTCCGCGTGTCCAGGTGTGCTGAGGGTCTTGGTGTTCCCTCAGATTTTCGTGAGTTGTTTCCTCCGTGTGAGTCGTTTCCCGGCTTAGGATTAGCTCGATTGGCGGTGTGTTACCGCTTTGCACGACGATCTTGACCCTGAGTTGCGTAACTCAAGGATCGTGGTGTTTGCAGGTCTAGTTGTCTTATCTTGAGTCTGTTGGCAGTTGGTGTTCTGCCTTTGTGCTTTGTAGTACGGGCGACAGCGCGGCCTGGCCTATCAGTACTCCAGCACTCGTGTTTCAGAGTCTCCGTGTCTTGTGAGCCTCCACTGGTTGTAGCCCTACGACGCGGTCGACCCACCAGGGAGAGGTGGTAGGGTATCCCGATTAACGGTTCCTAAGCTGTTCCGTGGGCCCCCGGCTTGGCCGTAGCGTCCTACGGAGGGGGAAAAACTAGCTAGAGGGCCTGGCTCAGGCAAGAGCCAGTGTGTGCACACGTGGTCAGGGGCTGAGGACATGCCCCGACGGGCGTGACCCTGACTAGTCACTTGTTACTGTAGCTCCTGTTCTGGTGCTGTGGTTGTGTCGTAGTCTCTGTCGGGCCGTTGTGACGACAGTGTAGACGAGACACTTGTCGGCGCAGCATAAGACGTCGCGGACGCAGTTGGCCGTTCTACTTGTGAGGTGGTCGTAGTCTCTGTCGGGCCGTTGTGACGACAGTGTAGACGAGACACTTGTCGGCGCAGCATAAGGCGTCAGTGGACGCAACTGGCTGTTCTTCTAATGAGGAGGTGCTTCCGTCACATGACGCGTGACTCTCGTGTTTTCTCGGAGTCTGTGTTTCCCTTCTGAGTTGGTCTGTTCTGGGCTGGGCCTGGACCAGCTTGGTGTGGTACACGACGCTCCGGTCGTGTACGTGGCTGTGCTTTGGTGAGCGTACACGGCAATTGGGGCGTGCGTGCGCCCGAGTCTCTCTGTGTCGTGGTTCGAGTGGCTTTGAGCGCCGTGGTTTGTCGGCGGCTGTATTCTGGTGAATGCGGCTTTTATCTTCTTTTAGCAATAGCTGCTCTTTCCGTTGACGGCTTTCTTTTACAGCTTTCTAGTAGTAGTTTTCCTGCTTTGCTATTACTGCTGTTTTCGTGTTGCGTGTTACTGCGTTGCTTCCAGTGGGGATCCGCGTGACCCCTACTGAGCCAGTGACACGAGGCTCACCCCTGCTTTTCAGGTGGGGTGACGTGTTCGTTCTGCTTCCGCGGGTCCTGGAGTTCGAGTAGTAGCTGCCAGCTGGTACCTCCGTCGGGCTTCCCCCGACTTCTCGGTACATCTTTTCTTTCTGTCGACTGTACTGTTAGACTGCTGTCTTTAGCTTTGAACTTGACTCTGGTATAGAATTGTTTAAAATCTGTTAATTAAAATGTACTTTTATTTCTGCTACTTTAGCAAACCGATCTAATGGAATTTAATTGCTTGCTGTTATATCTGTCAGTTCAATGTACTACACGACAATCCTTTTTCCCTTCGGAGCTTTACCGCTCTTGGGAGGCCTCGCGGGTTCCAAGTGGTATCAGGTGTATTCGATAGTCCTATCGGGTATATCTGGTATCCGGAATCCGGGTCGTCACAATCTAGGTTTTTCTGTGGGGGTTGCATTTCTTTTCCTGATCACGCTTTCTCCTCTGTTGCAGACACTAGGCGGGAGCCTCTGGAGGAAGTTGCTGAGATCATTGATCTTGCCGACGACTCGGCGGCTGATGAGCCGGGCGTCCCGGTGGGTCGCTCCCAAGCCCGAGATAAGGGCAAAGGGGCGGCTTCCGAGGGGGCCTCACGGCCGGGCGACGCAAAGCGCAAAGATCCCATGGAGGGAAGGTTGCGGGAAGCCGCGAAGGCCAGGAAACGGGCCAAGAAGGCCGGTCTCCTCATCACTGCCGGGGGCGACTCTGGTTCGGCGGCGCTCCTCTCTCGGGGGCAAGATGGGGCCGACCCAACCGGGCTGGCTCCCCCATCTGCCGAGCGAGAGAGGGCCGAGGAGACCAGGGGCCCCTCAAAGGATGGTGATGATGGGTCGGCTCTCCCCTCGGTGGGAACAGAGGGGGCCGAAGTAGAAACAGCCGAGGCCGAGGCCGGGGGGCCGGTCGAGGTAGGTGATGTCTCGGGTGGCGATGCGCGGGCCGAGACAGTTGAGATCGGGGGTTCGCCTGTAGAGGCGTCGCAGCCCCAAACGTCCGTGGTGCATGGGTCGGCCGAGCTCGCAGCGCCGATCGAGGCCAGGGGTTCGCCCGCAGGGGCATTGCAAACTCAGCCGACCGTAGTGCGCGGAGCGGCTGAACCCGCATCTCGATCCGGACCTTCTGGCGAGGCGCCGGGCGCGGAAGGGGTTCCCATGCCGGTGGCGCTGGAGAGGCTCGGTATCTCGAGCAATCTGTACAAGCTCTGTCGCGAGGTGTCAGCGAGGATAAAAGGCGGAGGCAAGCGTCACTCCCCGGCAGGGGTCCTCGACGTCATCATGGAGGGCGGCCTGGTCATGGCCCAGATGGGGGCCACGATGGCGGAGACCTATGCCCGGGCGGAGTCAGAGCGGTCGAACCTCGCTTGGACCCTCGGGGGGTGTGAGAGGAAGTTGGCTCAGCTCAATGAGGCGCACGAGGGGCTCCGGCGGGAGTTCTCCGCGATCAGGGCGTTGGCGCGGTCGAGCCGGCTGGAAGTCGGCGCGTTGATTGAGCAGCTAGCCAAGGCCCGGGAATCGCCTGAGAGGAAAAGCAAACTCCTTGAGGAGGAGCGCCTTCACCATCTCGAGCTGGCCGGCCGTGGGGAGGCTGAGCGCGCCGAGCTGGTGGACCGAGCGGAGGCAGCGGAGCGCCTCCGTTTTGAGGCCGAGGCCGACCGAACTGAGGTGGAGGAGCGATCGGCGGAGGCCGAGGAGCGGGCGGCCGAGGCTGAGCTGAAGTTGGCTAAGGCAGAGAGGCGATCAGCGGAGGCCGAGGAGCGTGCGGTCGAGGCAGAGCGGAAGGCGGCTGAGGCAGAGAGGCGATCAGCGGAGGCCGAGGAGAGTGCGGTCGAGGCGGAGCGGAAGGCGGCCGAGCTTGCCGAGAGAATGGGGCTGGTCGGAGCGGAGGCGATCGAGCAATACAGGGGCTCGGAGGCCTACCTAGCCGACCTGCAAGAAGCTGCCCTTCCACACTACGAGACAGCACTTCGCCGAGGCATCCGCAAAGGGTTCGAGCAGGGTTACCGCCGGGCCATTGCCTATGCCGAGGCACAAGATTCCGGGATCGACTTCCCTTCTGGCCAGTGTTATGACTCGGACCAGTCGTCCTCTAGCTCCTCTGCGTCGGGCGGGGAAGATCCAGAGAGCTCTTCTCCGGTGGGATCACCAACTCCGGCTGCCTTGGGAGGGCTCGCGGCAGAGGCAGTTCCCGCGCAGGCGGGGTCAGTGCCAAGGCCGGCCGTCACCGAGGGTGCCGGGGGCGAAATACACGTGCCTTCCGTTCCCGAGCTTCAAAGTGGGCCCGAGGCCTGATGTATCGCTCTATTTTGCCTTCTTCCTTTGTTTGTCTCTTTTCCTTTTCTGAAAAAGAAAGACTTTCCTTTTTGCAAGGCAATAAATGACTTACTTGTTTCTTGCCTTTCTTGCCGTGGTTCGATTAGCGTATCTGCAGTAGTTGGAAATTGTCGATACGTCCTGCGTGGTTTTCGCATGCCGGTTGGACGGGCTCCTGACAGGGTGTCTTTTCGTTTCCTCACGCTTTGAATGCCTGGCTGCTTCGTGTATCCCGCTGAGGCGGGAAACGAGGGGTTTGAGGTGACCGTTCAAAGGGAAAAATTCCTTTGGCGTGTTTTCGAGGGGTTTGAGGTGACCGTTCATTTAAGGCAAGTAGCCTCCCTTAGCCTATAAAAAGATCGAAGGGCGTCCCTTCCTCTCCATCGCTTAGGATTTTCACTACAAGTCTTTCCTCGCCCCTTCTTTCATGTTGCGCTGTGCCGTTGTATTCGGAGCATGGAGGATTCTTCGGAAGACGACGCTGCCGGTGATGGAGGAGCAGAGAGTTCTTGCTGCTTTGGGCTATTGAGCAGGTCCGACGGTCGTCGCGCGGATCTGGGGAGGGTTCGACGTGCGGAGGCACGCCCCCTTTACCAGTTCCCGAGAGGCTTCCCGGGGGGCGCCGAGATGGAGGGCGGATGGGGGCATCCGGGACACCCGACGCCACTCTCTCTCTGCTCGCTCCAGGGGTGGGGAGGAAGCAAATCAAGCTCCCTCCTTTCTGGGCCCTCCCCTGTCATTTCTTTCACTCTGCGGAGGCTGCTTGCTCTCTGTACGTTCCAAAGAATTGGCATGTTGGGAAGGAGGAGGCCTTCATAGGTGTTCCTTCCCTCTTCCTCTTCCAAGTTCAACTTGGAAGGTAGCCTTCCTTCTTTTTAATCCCTCTGTCACCTTTGTCACGGGCCACCCGAGCCAATTGGGTCGACCGCCTCTTGTCCGAGCCAGTTTCTACACGAGGCAGAGTCAGTGGCTGGACGCGAGGAGATCAAGACCGAGTCGGCCGAGCGATGGCCTCTTGCATTAGTGCTAGATGGATTTTGTGCTTTTTGCTATGTGATGTACTGGCTTTGCCTTTCTGATGTACCAACAATTGTTTGAATGAAAAGAAGAAAGTTTTATTTCATCCAATTTGTTTGCACAAATTCAAAAGTAGAATCTGCGTAGTGTGGCTGCGTTCCACGTCCGAGGGATGGGTTCCCCTTCCATTGTAGCTAGCCTGTACGCACCTTTCCCGAGCGTCTCGACCACTCGGTAGGGGCCTTCCCAGTTAGGGGATAGCTTGCCCGCCGCCTCTAGTGGTCGAGAGGCTTCGGCTTTCCTGAGGACGAAGTCTCCTGGTTGGAAGTGCCTATCTTGGACTTTGGCGTTGTAGTATCGAGTGAGGCGGCGCTTGTATTCCGTTGCTCGGATGCTGGCGATCTCTCGGAGTTCATCTGCTAGGTCGAGATTCTCGAGTAACTTTTGCTCGTTTACCTCGGGCGAGAAGCGGATGACTCGGAGAGAAGGGTTGGCAACCTCTAACGGAATAACGGCCTCAGTGCCATATACCAACTGGAAAGGACTCTCACTGGTTGCCGTTCTGGGAGTCGTTCTATGTGACCAAAGTATGCTAGGTAATTCCTCGAGCCAGCTACCCTTGGCCTTACCGAGTCTGGTCTTTATGCCTTTTAAGATAGTCTTATTGGCATTTTTTACCAGCCCGTTGGCCTGAGGGTGGGCGACCGAGGTGAACTGGTTGCGAATGCCTAGGTCGGCGCATCTATCTCGAAAATAGCGAGAATCAAATTGCCGACCGTTGTCGCTCACTATCACCCGGGGGATGCCGTAACGACAGATGATCGACTTCCAGACGAAATTCCAGACGACTGTCTCGGTGATCCTCGCCATGGCTTCGGCCTCGATCCACTTGGTGAAGTAGTCGATGGCGACGATAATAAACTTCTTCTGGGCCTGAGCCGTGGGGAACGGCCCAAGGATGTCGATCCCCCACCGAGCGAAGGGATATGGCTCGGTCAGGGTGACGAGCTCCGTAGCCGGCTGATGGACTAAGTGGTCGAATCGCTGGCATCGGTCGCACTGTTGTACGTGGGCGGGGCAGTCGCGCTGCAGGGTGGGCCACCAGTAACCCTGCCGTAGCAGGATCCTGGCGAGCGATCTTCCTCCTGAATGCGCTCCGCACAGACCTTCATGAATCTCTTGGATGGCTCGGCTGGCTTCGTCGGGGCCGAGACACTTCAGGAGGGGACCGGAGAAAGATCTCCGGTAGAGAGTGTCGTCTAGAATGACGAAGTGCCGGGCTTGGTACTTCATTCTGCGAGCTTCTCGAGGGTCGGGAGGTTCTTGGGAGTCCCGTAGCCACGACAGGTAGGGGGCACGCCAGTCGCTGAGAATGGCCGAGTCAATCACGAGGAGCTCCGAGTCAATGCTCGGGCGCTTTAGCTCTTCAAGGAGGACCGATCGGGTGCCTTCACGATCGAGAGAAGAGGCCAACCGAGAGAGGGCGTCCGCCCGGGAGTTTTTCCTCCCGAGCTATTCGGACTGCCTCGAATCTCTCGAACTGTTGGGCCAGGTCTCTGACCAATTGGAGGTATTTGATCATTGGTACCTCTCGAGCTTCGTACTCGCCGTTGATTTGGCTAGCGACCAGCTGGGAGTCAGTGTGGATTTTGACTCTCTCAGCCCCCAGCCGTCGGGCCATGCGTGCTCCCGAGATAAGGGCCTCGTACTCGGAAGCGTTGTTGGATGCCGGGAAGTTGAACTTCAAGGCGTACTGTAGCTCTGCTCCTTCGGGGGACTTCAGGAGGATTCCGGCACCACTACCGACCGAATTGGAGGATCCGTCGACGAACAACTCCCAGGTTGGCCCGGGCGCGGACGGAGATCTTTCTTCAGTCGGGACGGTGCTCTCGGCAATGAAGTCGGCGAGCGCTTGGCCTTTCACAGCTGAGCGCGGCCGATAGGATATATCGTAGGCCCCGAGCATGATGGCCCATTTGACGAGTCGCCCCGAAGCTTCGGGATGGGTCAGAATCTTCTTCAATGGTTCGCCGGTCAGCACAGTGATGGGGTGGCCCTGGAAATAGGGTCGGAGGCGCTTGGCGGAGGTAACCAATGTTAGCACGAGTTTCTCGGTTGCGGGGTACCTCCTCTCAGCCTCGTTGAGCACCTTGCTGGTGTAGTAGACCGGCCTCTCGACTCCCGAGTCATTTCTGACTAGGACCGAGCTGACTGTGGATGGTGTTGCCGAGAGATAGAGCTGCAAAACTTCGCCCGAAACGGGCTTGGAGAGCACCGGGGGCGAGGCCAGGAACTCCTTAAGCTCGGCGAACGCTCTCTGGCATTCCTCATCCCATGCGAACGTAGCAGATGTCAACTTGGGCCCCTTCAATAGCTTGAAGAAGGGCAAGCATCGTTCGGCCGCACGGGACAGGAAACGGCTGAGAGCGGCGACACACCCAGTTAGGCGCTGGACGTCCTTGATGCTGGTGGGCGGACTCATGTCCAGGATGGCCTGGATCTTGTCGGGGTTGGCTTCGATCCCACGCTGAGTGATCAAGAAACCCAGGAACTTCCCAGATCTCACTCCAAAGGCGCACTTGGCAGGATTGAGCTTCATGTTGTACTTCAGGAGGGTGCCGAAGGTTTCAGCGAGGTCGGGGAAGTGGTCTTGGGCCTTGGGGGTCTTGACGAGCATGTCGTCAATGTAGGCTTCGACGTTCCGACCTAGTTGCTCCTCGAACATGTGATTGACCAGCCTTTAATACGTAGCTCCAGCGTTCTTCAACCCGAAAGGCATTCGGGTGTAGCAGTATACGCCGTAGTCGGTGATGAAGGCGGTCTTCTCGATATCTTCTGGGTCCATCCTGATCTGATGGTAACCTGAATAGGCGTCTAGGAAACTGAGTATCTCATTGTCCGAGGTTGAGTCAACCAATTGGTCGATGCTCGGTAACGGATAGCAGTCCTTAGGAGTGGCCTTATTCAGATCGGTGAAGTCCACGCACATCTGCCATTTGCCCGAAGCTTTAGGTACCAGGACGACGTTGGCTAGCCACGTCGGGTACAGGACCGGTCTGAAGAGGCCAGTCTCTCGTCCCTTGGTGACCTGCGCCTTGATGATCGCCTGCTTCTCTGGTGCATGTTTCCTTCTGCGTTGCTGAACGGGCTTCACGGCGGAGTCGAGGTTGAGCTTGTGCATTACAGTCTCCTCTGGTATCCCAGGGAGTTGATCATCGGACCAAGCAAAAACTCGGATGTACTCAGAAAGGAATTTCTTATATTGCTGCTAAATCTTGGGCGGTAGGTCGGCTCCGATCCTTACTCCTAGGGTCGGGTCATCGTTTAGAAAAACCGTCAGTAATTCGCCACCAGGCTCGGTGGTTGCGGTTTTGTCCTCGACTCCCCGGGGGCCCTTGTCCTTCCCATCCGGCCTTGTGGCCTCTACCGAGATATTGTAGCACCTTCTGGCCATGGCTTGGTTACCTCGGACTTCCCCCAACCCATTCTTGGTGGGGAACTTCACTTTTTGGTGATAGGTAGATGGTACGGCCTTTATCCGGCTGAGGATGCCCCGGCCGAAGATGGCGTTGTACGCTATCATACATTTAATCACTATGAAGTCCACCATGACCGTAACGGTTTTGGGTGGGGTGCCGAGGGTAACCGGCAGGCTTAGGGCTCCCTCGGGATAGGTGGCCAGGCCATTAAACCCGCAGAGGGGGGTTCGGACCGGGCGGAGTTTGGATGGATCCTCCCCCATCTTAAGGAAACAGTCATAAGACAGTACATCAGGGGCACTCCCATTGTCAACTAGAATTCTATCTACGTTACAATGGTTTATCGTAGCAGAGATCACGAGGGCGTCGTCATGCGGGGTGCTCAGCCCTTCCAGGTCTCGGTCGGAGAAGACTATGACCTGGGGCTCACTTGGCGGGGCCTTAGGAGGCTCTATGGCTCGGCTCGCCCGCTCGGCATGACGCTTCCTTCCTCGGCTGCTGTCGCCCCCTGATGCCGTCCCTCCGGAGATGACGTTGATGTGGACCCCTCGGGGGGCGTTGTCAATCTCCTCTGCGGCGCCTCGATCTTCTTTACGCTCGGCAGCGAACCGAGCTAGGTGACCCAGACGGATGAGGCGCTCGATCTCGTCCTGGAGCTGGTGGCAGTCACCGGTGTGGTGCCCGTGATCGCCGTGGAATAAGCAATGCTTGCCGCGGCTGCGGTTCTTCGACCTCATCGGCTCGGGTTGGCGGAGAAGTCCCGAGTCTTTGATGTCTTCATATATCTCATAGACCGGTGCGGCTAGTGGGGTGTACCGCTCGTACTTCCGCTTGCGCTCCCCATCACGGTCTCTCTTTTTCCCCGGGCCTGAGTTTGGCTCGGGAGCCCGCTTCTTGTCCCCCTCCCGACCCGGGCCGGTTGGGTCTCGGCAAGCGCTGAGCACTTCTTCGCACTCGGCGTGGCGCAAAGCCAGAGTCACTAGCTCGGCGAGGGTCGAGGGAGGGTGGAGGACAAGCTCGCGGCGGAGATTCTCGCCCCGGGTGCCCCCAGCCAGTGCGGTTATGGCTGAGGCCACGTCCAGGCGGGGGATTCTCAGGGCTTCCGATTTAAATCGGTGAATATAAGCCCGGAGTCTTTCCCCTTGTGCCTGTTTGAGGGCCAGGAGCCCCGCTGCTGATCTCGGGGGGGCACTTCCGGCGAAACTCTCTTTGAAGACTCGCCCGAATTGCTTGAAGTCGGATGGATCCGAGGGCGAGGGCCCGGAACCATGCCTAAGCGCCTTGGACCAAGGTGGTCACGAAGGCTCGGCACTTGATGGCGTCGGATGCTCCGTGCAGGGTCATTAGAGCGTCGAAGCTATCGTAATGATCGGCCGGGTCGCCCTGGCTGTCGTAGGGCTTGAAGGTAGGGATGGAGGTTCTGGGAGATACCTCTGCCTTCAAGATGTACTCGGAGAACGGGAATTTCTCCTCGTCCTCCGGAAAAGAGGTCTTCTGCAGGGCGCGCTCCTGTTCTGCGAATCGCCTCTCGAAATCTCGTAGTCGGAGGGATAACTCTGGCTGCTGCCGCGTCGTGGGGCTGGGGGGAGCGTCTGGGCGATCTCCGGGAACGTCAGTCTCCGGGTTCGGACGGCGCGCCCCCAGTTTTCCTCTCCTCGGCGTGGAGGAAGCCTCTTGCTCCGGAGGCGGAGCATGCGAGGGACCTCCCGTCCGGTTGCGGATGATCTGCTGGCCGCGGAGGGTGAAGCAGCCTCCGGCGGTGTGCTGGGACATATTTTCGCGGGGAGGGCTCCCTGTCGGAGCGCGGGACCTTCCATCCCTAGCCGCCTGGGCCCTCATGAGTTCCACGAGGACATCCAGTTTCGCGTTGAGGGCTTGGAAGGCTTCGGCGCCACCGTTGGGTGGTAGCCCTGCCACCGCAGGAGGGGGTGGTGGATTGTCGGCGGGGGCGCTGGTGTTGGAGGGAGGGTTCTGTGAGGCCCGAGAGGGGCCATCCCCTGCCGCTACCATGGCCTTTCCCCTCTCGCCGGCGGACCTCCTCCCTGAGCTCCTTCGCACCATACTGGCTTTTTGTACGTTTCCCACAGACGGCGCCAGATGAAGAGGCGTGATCTCGCGCTGGTCCTAAGCGGATGGTGGATCACCAGATAGTGAACTGCAAGACAGGGAAACGGATCAGGGGGTCCAGGGGAAACTCTGGGGGAAACCCTCCGATGCTTAAGTCAGTGGAGCTATGGCGGGAGCAATAAAGGGAGGTGAGAGCTTGTGCGCGAGATCCCTCTCCACTAGAAGGTGAAGTGGTTCTTGCTCAGTAGCTTTGAGCGTATGAGTGCCCTTACCTTCGTCGGAGGGTCTCCCTGGTTTAAATAGTACGCCGTCTCCTAGAGTCCTGTAAGCCGAGGGGTTTCAAGTGGGAGTTACGTCCTCATCGTGGGCTTTCATTGCCTTATCGTGGGAACGTTATCACCTTGGGGGAGATGAAGTCCCTTGCCTCCTGAATTCCTGCCTGCTGTGGACTCTTAACGGCTGCAAAGGATAAGCAATCGTCGGCCGTCCCGAGCGCAGAGAGGCCAGCCCTACCGGGCGATAAGCTTAGCTCGGAAGAGGATGGGTCGGATGGGTCGGCGTACGCCTTCTTCTCCCGAGCGGAGATATGGCTTGGGCCGGACCTTCCCTGTGACTTGACCGACACTTGGGCCCTCCGAGCCTAGAGGCCGCCTAGGAAGGTTGTGTCCTCGAGCGAATTTTTATTGGGCTTTCTTCCCTGAGTGGGCCCTGTGGGCTGTCACTTAGGCGAGTTTGGCCTCGTTGGGTCCTGTTGGGCCTAGTCGGGCTACTCTCTGAATGGGCTACAGAAATCCCCCTCTCCAGATATAATGGATAAATAATAATGTATGCATATAAATATATAATCTTGTGTCTTTCTGGAGGGACCAGGAGATGTTCCTTGAATTGCCCACTATCAGACTTTCTGTCTGGCTTGTAAGTGTTAAGTTAACAATTTTGCTATCTGACAGTTTTCACCAGAGGAACATTGTCGATGATGCTGATAACATTAGCAAGTTGATGAGGAAAACAATAATAATTGATATACAACATCTTCAAGTTAATCAAATGGAAAAACACTAGAATGTCTGTTTCCCGAAATTCTTGATCCTACAACTCTGTCACTCCAGAGAGGATTGTTTCTGAAACTAGGGCAATATTCTTCCTTTTCTTCAGCAGTTAACAAGTTGGAAAATTTAATGGTCATCAAAAGAGCACACTTGAGCCATATTGAGGTACCTTGAGAAAATCATTTCACCCTGTGGTGGCTGAATAGAAGAAAAGAACTATTGTCATTTTGTTGGGATTCCATCTCAAAATATTACTCCTAAAATGGTTGTTTCATTTTAAATGTGAACGCAAAACATAATCTTAAAACTCCATGGTGATGATGGAAAATTTCTCATCACACAACGACTGAAATTTGTTTTTTTTCACAGTTTTCTAAGTAACATGTGGAACTTATTATTAGATATACATTACCCCTTTGGGGAGAACAATAATTTACGTCTGATAAAGTTTTCTCTTTAATGTAAATTTGTTTTGATCTTCATAGGTGCTTCCTAGTCTATTTCATGCTTTTTCTGTCCCTTCTTATTATACTTCATTAATTTTGCCTTTATACGTAATTACCTATGATATTCCCAGATATTGATAATGCTTGAGGACAGCAGATTGATTGAAACTGTAGGGATACCTGTTGAAGACGAGAAAGGATCCTATCGCCTAACTGCTTGCATATCATCACAGGTAGAAAGTTTGTGATTGCAATAACAGCATGCACTCTTGAAGCAAATTTATTTTTTTTCTCTGTGTTACCAGACATTTTTTGGGTAATTTTTACTCACCATATCTAGGTAGGCTGCCCCCTGCGATGTTCATTTTGTGCTACTGGCAAGGGAGGATATGCAAGGAATCTTCAGCGGCATGAAATTGTGGAGCAGGTTGTCTTGTATGCTATAGGATCCATTGGAAGATAACTGCTTTTTATTATTTTTTAATTTCCTTTTGGTGTTTTCCATCTCCTTTTATGGATCTAGGTTTTGGCAATAGAGGAGCTTTTCACTCACAGGGTAACAAATGTGGTATTTATGGGGATGGGAGAGCCAATGCTGAATCTTAAGTCAGTTTTAGCTGCACACATATGCTTGAACAAGGTCAGCAGCTAACTGAGTTTCTCATTTGGTTGTGGTCGATGTTTAGCTTCAACTTGCTCTAGTGTTGATGTTCAAAGAGTTCTTATGATGGAAAGATGAATGACCCATTCCTGGGTGCAATGCTGATACATAAGAAGCCATTATCCTTTATCTCTGATAATAAATAAATTTCTGAAATATATCTTGAAACAATAAGGGAAGTTTGTTGAGGTGGACACTGATATATCCCTATATCCCCATGTATTATTCTGAGTCTGTGTAGATTTTATGTGATTTGAAGCCATTTCTTGTCCTACTGGTTCTTGAGCCTTTAAGAAAGAAGAGTGGCATGAAATGCTCGGGTCCTTTGATGTTTTCGAGTTTTTGTTCTTTTTGGTATCACCAACTTGCATGTTTTCTGTCTTTTTCTCAAAGAATGTGGAACTTGAATTTCTTCTAGATCTTGAGAAAGCTTTTAGGTCTAGTGTTCTGCCAGTTTTTGTAAGAGAAGTTCCTTGCTATTGCACTTGATGCAACTGCCACACTTGTTATTTCAAATCACACAGAGAATATCTCTTTCTTTGCTCTGTGCTTGCTCAAACAAGGAGACTGATATCCTAGATGGCTTCAGAATTTGCAAAGAATCACAATATGACAGTAGAAGTGAACATGGCATATTATGCTGTGCTATAATTCAATGTCTCATCCCTTTTTAAGCACATCTCTGAGTTTTCATGTCTAATGGGCTGTGTATTAAATTATCAACAAAAAGGAGTCAGTATCTTTTTAGCTTTAAGTTAGCTTCCCAATGAGACCCTTTTCAGAAGAAACTTGTTGTTTCCTTCTAGGTTCTGTTAGTGATCTCTGCATTGTTCACTTAGTGTCAGAGGAACTGGGGAGGACCTTTTCAAATATTGGGTAGATTAAGAAATGGATGTTTGTTGTATAAACTGCACTATGCTTATGATACTTTGCTTCCTTGTGAAGTGGAGAAAAGACAGCTGCAGGGCACCCCTCACCCCCAACCCACATTAAGGACCTTCAAAAAGATTTCTGTAATGTGAATTAACTTTGTAAAATTCGTAGATGCATGGATGAAAAAAAAAGCTCTCAACAGAGCTGGAAGCAATTAGATTTAGAGACCTGGGGTTGCAATACCGAAGTTATTGTATCTTGCCTGGATCCATCCCCACACTTCAGGTAGCTTAGATGACAAGTTTGAACCACTGGTGGAGAGTTTGAGAAACAACCTCTTGCAAACTGGAGAGTCTGTTGTTTATGCATGGTGGACGTCTTACACTTACGAATGCATCAGTGCAATATTGTTGTCTACATGACACCCTTTTGTTGGATGTGTATGTCAGTCCTGAGAGCTGTTTGAAGATTTAGATGACAGAAGAGGCCTGTTTATAGGAGGGTGGAGCAAGGTCTGTAAAAGCACGGAGGGAGGTTTTGTGAGCTAAAGACCTTTATAACTTGAGGAAGTCACTATTCTGGAAGCGGTTAAAGTGCCAGAGCAGCTTATGGAAGTCATAAATTATAGGTACAAACGAGCTCACACTTTGATATTGGGAACCTCATTGGGCATGGGATTCATGAAATCATTGATGAGCACCACTGGTTGTTGACAGATGTTATACCCTGTTTTACTTAGATTGTTATGGAGTGAAGCCTCATGTTTAGGAGGAAAACAACGGATAATGAGGTGCAGAATCAGGATGTTTTAATAGGGATGTACATCAAGTTCAAGTCAGTATGGAAGAAAGGAATATCCTACTACAAAACAATGATCCTGGTTGATTTTTCCAGTAAATTCTTGCTGCAAAAACTGTTCTGCAGTCATCCAAGATGGGAATATGTGGGGGTTTGGTTGGGGATGCGGAGACAGGTCCAGAGGTCCAAGGGGCAGCACAGAGCCATGAAGCTTCTCACATTGCAGAGTATGGGAGGGTGAATTTTACACAGCCTACGATGCAAAGAGGCTGTTTCCAGTTTTGAACATGTGACCTCAAGGTCCAAAACCTTACTGCTGCAACAATACTCATCTGGAAGTCCAAGATCCTACTGAAATATGCTTCTCACTCTTGTTTATACTGTACAATGATGAGATTGCAGTAGTTGTATGGGGCATGTGGAGCAGAAAAGGACATTCTTCTTCTGTGGCTGGAATCTTGAGAATGCGGACAGAAACCCCAAGAAGAAGTGTTACCCCTGCTGGCTCAAGCACTGTTAGAATAATTGCAAAACAGGGAGATGGTAAGTCATATAGGTCATCAATGAAGAAACACAGGTGAAATATTGTGCTATGTTTAACAGCAAAGATATTGGTGTATTCCTGAAGTAGTATTCTTTTCACTGGATTTTGCATGTATATCAGTGAATGTTTTGACCTGTTCTAATCACATGGATTGATCAATTGTTGTTGGTATTGTTTATTTCTTTAGATGTAATGTAGTGCCAGTAGACTGCAGATCTCAGGGATTCTCTTGCTTTTATCTTGAGGGCTGATTAGGTAGTATGACATGAATCATCTGGATGTGGTCCTTTGTTATGGGTTATAATCTCACCATTTCTTTGGAAAAGGCTAGTTGGTGGTGCTTGCATGGGAAAGGGGTTTTATATTCTTAGCTGGTACAGTACTCATTAGGGAATACTGAAATGTGCTACATCGATCAATCATAATGTTTGTACACTATTCATGCATTGCTTTGGAATTTGGATCTTATTCCCAAAGGGCTGTTTTGTTAAGGGAATAGGGGCGAATGGGGGATGGCGTATTCGCCGGTGAGTGGCCGGTTTCGCCGGTGATTGCGCTTATCGGGGTTAAGGGGGTCGAACAGGGCAAAAATTGGGCTTTTCTTGAGTTTTCTCATTCCAGTGGTTGGGGTCGAATACCCCATTCGCCCGGTTAAGACGAATGGCGTATTTGACCTTAACCTTGTCCGATTATCAAATTCGTCCAAAAGGACTTTTCAAGAATGGCAACCAGTGATCGAACTGGCATTTGTCTGATCAACTTTTGGCGATCATCTGCCTTATAAGTGACAAGTTAGGCATAATCCCAAAAGATGCTGGTCAGCATGTTGAAGAATTTCTACACTGAGGAAACAGTTTACACTTCGAAAATGAAAGCAACTACATAGTAGAACAGCTAGATTAGTTAAGACAACAGTGAGGCAACACCTTTATGAATAAGTAGGCAAAGTAGCCATTTGGACTTCTTTCAATGTGGAGTGGCAATTAAATGCATCATTATTTGACACTATGGAGTTACCAATCAAATGCATTAGGACTTGGCTCAATTCCTTTATTAAATAGGAGCAATTTGATGAGAAAATAGCACTCTGGGCATCTGGGCGAATTTGTCCCAAGCATCATATGTCAGCTTCTTCTGGTCCACCACAGATAGGTATACTATTGTTATGCTTGTGCTTGTAGGCCGATAATTGCATCACGTGTAAAAAGCAACTTCAACTGTTTAAAGTCATCCCTAGACATTTGAGTTGGTAATAAAAAGATTGTTTAATAAAATAAATTGAACCAGGTATGGAACACGATTAGAGATTGCTGATTCCATCTCTTGAAGTGCTAAATCCGCATCGAACATCCACATGAAGCCATATCCATCGGACGCAATATACGTTATAAAAATTTTTATGTTTAGAAGCTGGTTTGCTATGGAGAAAGTGGTAATTGGATAGCTATTCATGTAAAACAGATGTCCAGAGACACGGGCATGTTCTAGATGATAAATCCAATTTGCGTTTAAAACTTAGTACCCAGAAGTCATGCATTTCTTATGCTACCATTTCTTGTATGCCCATGCATCCTGTAGTGATCCTTTTTGTTGCTCCATAACACATAATTGATGGACTGTAGGTACAACTATTTAACACTCTTTTCTTTCCAGGATATACAAATTGGACAAAGAATGATGACAATTTCTACAGTAGGTGTCCCCAATACAATTAGAACATTAGCTTCTTACAAGCTCCAGTCAACTTTGGCTGTCAGGTACTGTTATCTACCATATGTAGTTGTACTTTTTGCTTACACTAGCATTGAAGGCACTAAGTTCCTGAAACATAACAGTTTCAAAAAACGTTCCTGAAACATAAGCATTTAAAAGTGTCCAAGATCACAAACTTACTGTGTTTGCTGGCGGTTTCTTTTTTATTTAGATGCTGGAAAGTACTTATCGTTATCTTACTCTATTTCTGGTTTTGATGATTTCCAACACCTCCTAAGGGGAACCGTTGGAGGAGAAAGAGAACAAGTGTGTTTGCAGCCTATTTTATTAATCTTAAGTGTGTTTTATTTAGCACATCTCAGGAACAGATACATTTTATTAATGGAGTTGTCATTGCACCTGTTTTAAGACTAATTTGCCATTTTTTTGCTTGGGAATTAATGTTTCAACTTTCAACCATCACATTCCCCCCCACCAATTCATTCCCTGTATAGCTTTACTCTGGTTGCTCCCTTTTTACTAATAAAACAGAAGAGAAAAAGATTATAGTGCAAGTGCTCCCTGATTTTCATAACTTCATGGCATAAGCACTTGATCTCTCATGCATTTTCTTTCTTTTGACTGTTCTTGTCGCGTTTCTCTGGAAATTGTAGCCTGCATGCTCCAAACCAAAAACTTCGGGAAAAAATTATTCCCAGTGCGAAGGCCTACCCCATAGATGCAATAATGAAGGATTGCCAGGAGTATTTTCTTGCAACTGGACGAAGAGTATCATTCGAATACACACTTCTAGGTTCGTAAAATCCTCTATTTCAGCACTGTTTGGTTTTACTCATAAAACCAAGGTGGTGGTGCAGTCACTGAAGGTTTCTTATTGTCCTGCAGCTGGTGTTAATGATGGTGTACAGCATGCAGAAGAACTAGCAGAAATGCTTCATACCTTTGGCCGTGGTTTTCATGTGAACCTAATTCCCTTCAATCCAATAGAGGGTTCTGAATATCGCCGTCCCTATAAAAAAGCAGTATGCTACCCCATTTTGTGGCTTTTCTTTCAGTAGTGACCATTGCCATTGTTGTGAATAGATTGGTCAATTTGTAATGTTACTCTAGTCGTTTTAGCTGTCTTAATAAAGACCTTTACTCAAGTATACCTTCAACTAATGGCATACAGATACATTCAACTATCTTTTGCTCGTTTCTTGTCTGGCAGGTCCTAGCTTTTGCTACAGCCCTAGAGAACAGGAAGGTGACTGCTAGTGTGCGTCAGACACGAGGTCTTGACGCAAGTGCTGCCTGTGGTCAGCTCAGGAATGAATTCCAAAAGAAACCTTTGCTAGAGCCATCAACAACTGGACCTCAGCGTGCCCCTGTATGACACAGCTGAGCGTCACTTCTGCTTCTTTTTCCTAGGAGGAGAAGCATCAGGATTGTTTGACTACTGCGACCCACTTACTAGAAATCAACAAAGCATAGGTGCTTCATGTGGTTTTGATAGCTCAGCACCGTGCCTGGTGTGCAAATACTTACCTGCAGAGTTGTTCCTAGTGGGTGAAGAAATGCTGATTTACAGGAGGACCATCCTTGCACACGTCCAACTTTTGGCATAGTGTCTGTTCTCTGATGTAAATTTCTGTAGCTGAACAAACCAGCTGGTGGCCAAGGCTGGGAAGTTGGACTTGTATCCGTACATTATTGGTCTTCACCTGTTCTTTTACGTATGTATGGGAAGCGAAGAATCTGGTGATAGTCTCTAAATGTGTTTTGATACTCTCATAAGTTGGAAATGTGGTCACAGCTGACGAGGCAGTAAATAAAGCTGGCGAGGCAAACCAAACCCAAATTTCAGGGTAGCTCCTTTGGGGGTCGTTCTATTTGACGCTGCTCCCTTCTCAAGCCGAGCCGAATATACGATATGGGCCTCATTTTGTCCATGGACGAAGCCTGTCACTGTGTTGGTGCGCGGATGTGGAGCACCTTGCTGCACAAGGCTGATGTGCAATGTATCACTACTGTTAACAACTAAAAGTGTGTGCGCTAATAATATGGTGGTGGAAGGAAGGAAGGAACGAATTAAGATGATGTTATTACTGTTTTGAGATACAAGTAATCTCAGAAGATAGGGACCAACTTCACCATCATATTTAGGCATCACCTCTTCCAATCCTGATATTTGTTCATGACCACTCACAATTGCATGTTTTATTTCGATACCCTTTCTTCTAGGAAATTTTCCTAAATATTTGAGGGGTTTATACCTGATTTTATGGAGGGTTTATCAAATAAGACTTATTATAAATATCACGTACAGACTGGAGGGGTCAAACCGGGAATATACTTTATCCGATAATGTAACCTTCATACTATCCGATTTTGTGGTCGTCTCAAGATAAAGATGTTAATGTGCACGAGCATCGACAGAGATGAGAACATGCTCATTTCTCTGATGACAGGACGAGGCATAGGATCTATTATCCGACCTGCTGGATAACCTTTACTGCATTCTTGTCTAAAGTTATCGGGATTGTACAAGGATGACGCGAATATGATGTCACCTTTAGGCTGAGCAATCCGACGCAAAAATGTCTGACTCTCGGTTGAAATAATGGCTCCATCATATTGCTCTCAACTTCTCAGGATAAATATCGTCAACCACCTTCTAATCTTTATATCTGTATTTATATCTTCGTCCTTAAAAATTATCAAACCTAGACATATGGAAGTTAAATCCCCACGCAAGTTTTCTTCGACATAACTTTGTGTAAGATTTCTAGCCAAAAGATAAGACTCATTATGAGTACTGACACTACGAAATTTTCTGTCACACTCGTGTGCATACGGTTTATACTTGCATAATGGCATCACGCATGAAAGTGCGCCATATTAATGTGAATAAAGTTATTCAATTAAACAAGTTTTGTAGAATGTGTACAAACAAAAACCTACAACATTAGCATGTACCTAAAACCGACTAATCACGTAGTTAAACACCTTCAGCTGTGAAGACGGATGAATAAGGTTCAGGAAACGTAGGTGTTTTTCTTTCTCATATCCCAGATGAAGAATATGTTTACCTTCGTCCTGAAACAGATGTATATGGTTGCACCCCCTTTCCACACTCGTTACACAAAAACGAAAACGGACGTTTTTAAGTTTACCTCCACCATGTTCATCCCTACAGAGAGAACCAACTAGACAGTCGTGTCGTGTGTGATCGGTATCGATTGGTACAGATTGGTGAGATGAGACGTGCCGTGGAGATGGGTCAGAGGGCCGAATTATCCAAACCCACATGGGCTGTCTGGTGATGGGGGCCAGGCCATCCTCTTTCGCTGTTGCGAGACAGCAAATCTTCCCGGGGGAACTCTCTCTTTTCTTCCCTTTCTCTCGCATGCATGCTCATGTCTCCATCTGCCATGACCACCTCAACAACGTGAATGGGAAACCATTTAAAGTTGCGTAGCATCATCCCTCACAGTGTCGACAGCGGAATCAACAACAACAAAAAAAAAGAAAGAAGTCTTGGGACGGCCAGCTGCCCTCCAAGCGCCGGCAACTATAACGGCACACCGCGTGAAGGGATCTGGAATCCAGCGCACGAGCCTTTTTGTGTGTCTTCCGCGAGCACATCGAGTGCCCGTATCACAGGGTCAGTGAAAGGAGGTACCCCTTCCGCCGCTGCTTGCATGGGGCGGGTAGAGGGGCCAATGGCGATTATGGCAGAAGTGCCCGTGGTCATCGTGAGCCCGTGTAAGTCTATGGGACATGCTTCCGGTTGACGGAGGGCACGGGTGCCCTATCCATTTGGCCGGGCAATAAGGGGCCGGGAAGGCCACCTGACCCACTCAAAAGCAAGGGAACTGCATATTGATCCCACAGGCTGAGCCCATATCGACAGGAGAAGATTGAATAGTGCTTTGTGCCGAACCAAACATTACTTTTTATCAAAATAAAAAAATAAAGAGAAATGTTTAATAGGGTCTTTCGGAGCAATTTTTTCTTTAAAATTATTTCTATCTAAAAAGTTATGGTATATTAATTTTTATATTAATTTTTAAAATTAACAAAAATAGATACTTATCTGTTCAATAAAAAATGTTATAATCCTTAAATCTTGTGTGGACATATTTGATAAAATAACCTAGAACACCTTTCAAGTTGACAAAGCAAGACCGCTCTCGGCTGCGGCCTCCCACATGAGGGCCTTCCATCTCTCCTAACTCTCCCACTTCTGGTGCTCTTTCTCCACCTTCTCCGCCCCTTCGCCTACTAGGCCTCTCTATCTCTAGAGGAGCTTCTTCACACCCCTCCCAAATTTCTGCATGCCTCGATGCACCTCCCCTCCATTCTTCAATCGCCGCCTCTTCGCCATCTCCTTCTCCATTCTAGGGTTTGATGGGTCATCCATGCACGACTCCCATTATCCACGGGTGATCTGCTTTCGCAACTTAATCGTTGGGCCCACCTTATCTCTAGATCATGTGCGGTCTCCGATTCTTAAGTCTGGTCGCCGTCCAAGGGCATGGTGACAGAATTGGGCAAGGCCAAGAAGAAGCCATACGACTGTGCTTGTTCCAACATGTTGACAATTGTCGTCCAAGGGCATGATGGCTGATGCTACATCAAGTTGCTAGTGGCTTTAGTCGGAGGAGAGAGGAGGAGGAAGGTGAGGAGAGAGATTCTTTCACGAACAACAGAAGGAGGCAGAGAATGTGAGAGTTCCTCTCTTTGAAAAAATACGTCAACATCTGTTTTTTATTTCAAAAGAAGTTATAACAAGATAAAATTTTATCATAAAAAATAAGAGGCCTTATCAAACGTGTTTATGGAGTTGTTTATTTTTAATTTTAATTTTGAGAAAAAATAAGTAAAATACTACATCCAAACATCTTATCATAACTGTCTTAAATAGGCAAGACAAGATTGATCCACATGAGTGATTGTCAAAATTAAAAAAATAAAGAGAAATATTTAATATATGTTCAATGGGATTAGTCCATGTGAATACTATGAGTGCTCTACATCACTCAAATGAACAAATCATACCATAGATGTATAAAAAACCTGACCTCCAAGACATACGACTATCGTATCTCGAAACACAAAAGCCTAGGGAGGGAGGGAGGCATCAGGCACGTCGTTTTTGAATGTGATAGATATCAACAAGTCAGTATAC
The DNA here is from genome assembly GCA_022559845.1 of Amorphophallus konjac. NCBI lineage: Eukaryota > Viridiplantae > Streptophyta > Magnoliopsida > Alismatales > Araceae > Amorphophallus > Amorphophallus konjac. The sequence goes on from CM040118.1 coordinate 21,844,221, forward strand.
TAAAATCACGTTTAACATTTGAATGAAATTATAACTTTTGAACTCGAAAATCTAAAATTTTCAAAATCAAATCAAATGCACCTAGATCATATTAATTTTTAAAAAACTAGCTATTAAATTACAGAGAGAGATAAAAAATGACTCACTTTTCAAAAATTCTAAAAACTCTTTAATCTTAATTTTTTCTCTCTAATAAATTTTAGAAAAAAATAAAAAACCAAGAGAAATGCCAAACGCGGCCTAAAACATCACTAGTTGTATTCCAACAAAAGCTTGTACATACACAACAGATGATCACACCACTAGCACACTACTTAATACTCTCCTTATGCTTAGATATTATAAGAGGATAAAGATAAAATGAGCAGCTGCGGGCTACATTTTTACTTTTTTTTCCCTTTTCCTGCAGCCACTTCAGCCACTGCTACTGCTTGACACTCGGACAACAAAAACAACCCGCCCATGTCAAAAGGAAAAAAACAACAGAACAAAAGAAGAAGAAAAAAAGCCAAAGCAAAAAGATAGCGAAGACGAAAAAGGCAACAAGATCCAAAACACTCATCTCCACACCTCCCCCAGTTTCCCGCCCTGTTAAATCCCCCACTACCCTTACAACTCACTACTTTCACAGTTACCAATTATATGTTGTATGCTAAACGAAGCACGCCGTTCAAAAAGTAGACGCATAGACGAAGGTTTTGGCGCTCGCCCCGCCAAGACGCGGAGGGAGGATTTGAGTTTCGGAAATCCCCGCCGCCGCGGCCGGCGAGCGCGCCAAGAATGGGCTGGGGGGAGCTGGCCAGCCACCCCCCCCCCGCCCCAATTTCAGACGCGGAAGTTCTTGCCGGAGAAGGTCTGGCCGAACTGCCAGTTGGCGGGGGCGACGTTCAGGGAAGTGGAGGTGCGGTGGTCGCTGCCGGTGACGCGGAAGGAGAGTGACTGGCCGACGAGGACGGCGTTGGACTGCCAGTTCTGGCCCCAGTTGCGGCTCATGGGCATCCACCCGGTCTTGGACCCCTTCACGCTCGCCCGAACGATGTCGCCGGCGCCTGCCACGTTGGTGATGAGCACCAGGTTGAAGTAACTGAACCCGTTGACGGTGAACCGGATGCCCCCGTTCTTCCTGCACGGCACCCTGCATTCCTCCCCCCACCGCACCAAAGACAAAACGAAACACGCGGCGCGTCAGTCCACTCAGTCAGCTAATCTGATTGGCAGCAGCAGCAGCAGCTGCGACTGCGGGTGCAGTAGTCCTATCGGATTTGGGTCGTCGAATGGACCCCCATCCCATGTGCCGTGTGACCTGAGATTTGACGCAGTCGCGTCACGTGCCGCCACCAATGCGTGTCATACACTACGCGGTATTTATCGTGCTCACAGTTTTACAGTAATGCCCTTCCGGGTAAGGTGGGCGTCGGGGGAAGCGAAAAAAAAACTTCGGACGACAGGAAGGAATGGGCCGTGGAAGCTGGGGCGACGGCGACGAAGGCGCCGAAAAAGCAATGGCTCCGGCTCAAAAATAAAACAAAAAGAAATCGAGACGGTCGTGTGTGTGAGTTGAATAAAAGAGGAAAACATATACCGAGTTACAAATTACGCTCGAGAAACAAAAAACGGGAGCTACCTGGCCGGGGCAGCGAACACGAGAAAGGGCCGAGTTACGGGGTGTCAGGGTTCGTTTGATACTTGACCCGTGAGTCGGACCACTCCGGTTCGATCGAGCAAGCCAGGCTGGTCGATGTCCTTCCACATCACTTACGAGGGTTCGTAACACAAGCCCCATTTTTTCTCCTGCCCGTCCCTGTCCTCGTACGTTCTTGACCATCCAGAGAAAGAGGCGTGCAGAATAACAAGAGGCAGTAATTTTCTCGAGGCGTAGAAACGATCAACACGTGCCAACGCAGACACAGTAACATGCCTTGTAGGCCAGATTGGGTGAACTAAGCCGGTGAGTATTACCGTAGGACGGATGTCACAATTTTTTAACCTAAGTAGCTGGGATTAACTTGTTAACAAATCCTTTTTATCATAAATAATAAGAATACTTACATGAATAATCCTAAAAAAATCCAGGGTTGTTATTTCCAGTTTTCGAAATTGTACTTCCACTACTGAATACTAATTTCTTACCCACATAACTCCCCATTCTCCTAAGGTGGATGACAACTTAATATGATGGGAAAATGCTCAGTGGAGATAACAACACTCTTGGCATCAAAAAAAAAAAGTCTGGAAATCAATCACAAGTGCGATGAATGCTCTTCATGTGTTGTGAATGTCCACAGAACATGGGCATCCCTGTTCTAGCAATATAAAATTTATACACGTGTCCTCAACTAAATGCCGAAAAAAGTATTCATAAAAATATGAATCTCAAATATTTTATATAAATAAAATTTACTAAAATCAAATGAATTTCACCTCCGCGCGATTTTAATAGATCTGGTCCAAATAAAGTGGGACTGAAGAGAATGCATGATCTCGGGGGGTGTGGGTGTGTTTTGGTAAACAAATCGGACAGGGGAGAGCAAACGTTCCTTCCCCCAAACGGACGGATGAGGGAAGGTAACAAGACAACGTCCACGACATTCTATTCTAGTAAATGTAGATATTTAAGAGAATTAAAAAATAGAAGGGGGCAGATTCGGCAAATCAACAGAGAGGAAAGACACGTGGCCCCACCCTATTGGTCGAATTCGGGATCAAATAACGTTAAAACGGAAACGTCGGTCGCGTTGCCGCGGTTAACCACAGTTGTCAGCCGGGAGCAACGACGGGGGCAAATGGCCATTTCCGGCTCTCTGCTGCCGGACGGACCAGAACCAATCGTAGGAGTCCACGGATCCCAGATCTATACCCTACAACGCTGCACACGGCGGCGGAAACTGCAACCCTTCCCATGGGAGGTTATTCGACGGCGGTGGAAGAGCACGGAGAGAGGGAAGGGAAGAGGTGACAGACCTGCGGTAGGCGACGGGGACGATGCCGGCGCGGTACTCGGCGATCTTGAGGAACATGGGCATGGAGAGGTCGAAGTGGGGGCGGGGCGGGTTGCACCAGCCGCCGTTGTCGGAGGGGAGGGCGTAGTTCGGGGGGCAGAAGTTGGTGGCGGTGATAAAGATGGAGGGGCTGCCGCTGTGGCACCACTTGGGGTCGTCCGCGCACTTGATCTCGAAGCAGGACCCGCAGCTCAGCCCATCGTTGAACAGCGCCGTGCTCAGCGCCGCCGTCTCCACGCCATAGCCCTGGCTGTAGAGGTTCCCGTACCCACAAGCCCCTCCTGAAGCACAAAACACACCACAATGGCACATTAGGACAAGATCGAGAAAGACAGAGAGGAAAATGATCGGTGGGTTTGAGGTGCGATTCTTGGTGACTGCTGCTGCAGAATGGATCTACTTGTAATTAATTTCCTCACAAATGGCGAGCAGTCTTTCTGAGTGAGGATCTTGAAGCGGGACCTCATATTCTAGATCAGATGAACCCAGGCCCACCCTTGAAGGCTGGGGCAATGGTCATGGAAATGGCAGAAGTGCTGAAGCACATTGTGAAAGAACGGAAGCATTCACAGCGGTCAAGAGGGAAAACAGGAATGCAGGTGAACAGAACACGAAGCAGGGCAAGCGGCGGGGGAAAGCGCAAAATGGGAGTGCAGATGAAGGTACCCATGGTGCCGGAGGCGTCGCTGCCGCCGTAGAAAGTAGCGTGGGCGCTCTGCCACGGGCCACCCGTGTAGACTCCGGGGATCCGGGCATCGACAATGCTCAAGTAAGCGATGAGCAGAACGGCGACGGAGACGGCGACCTCGAACTCCATTTTCTCCCTCGAGACACAGAGAGAGAGAGAGAGAGGGAAGGAGGGAGTGGAGATGGGAACGAGGTGGTAGAGTGAGCTTGGGAATGCAGGGGAAGGAAGAAGGAAGAATGTGTGGGGGGCGAAGCGGAGGGGCAAGATGCGCTACTTATGAAGCCGTGTGGGGGCGGCCTGGGGGGGGAGGGAGGGCGGGGGAGGTGAAAGGACAAGTGGAGGGGCGAAAATTATGGCACGGTCAGAACTCGGAAGCATGGACGTCGAGGTGGCGGAAAGGGGACAAAGGGAAACGTAAAAAGCGGTGGAAACTGGGAAGGGGTCCTATACCTCTGTACAGTGCGTAACATAAAACCCTAATAAAAAATGGCACCCTTTTAATTTCTAATCATCTAATGTCATTTTTTTACTCAAAGAATCAATATTTTACGGAATGAGATCCCATGATTTTAATCGTGTATTTTCTTTAAAATATGTATCTTCTCTGAGGAAATTTAGCATTTATATTATATTTGATTAATAAAAACTTGCGCATTTTTTTTGGCAAAATTTACAATTTTTTTAATCAATCTGACATTTTTAAATCTCTTTTTCTTCTCCTAGATCTTGACTTGGTAACATGAGTTTTTCTCCACATAAAAACTCACAATTTAGACGACGAAAGAGTCTTGGGCTTCTACCAATATCCAAAATATGCGGTGATTAATTGTACTGATCCGAAGAAATGGGGTCTTCCGTATTGTCGAAGATCGATACGAGGCATTCTGCAGTCGTCTGTCTCGCCCACCAACATCCACGTACGCCCAATGAAATAGCTCGTTTAAAGTCCTTTTTTTTTTAATTGGACGTAGTATCGTCAGACTCAGAAGATCTAGGATTCCAAGATCTACTAGTGTCATCGTACTCGAGCACCCTAATCCTACATGGGGGCTCTCGAGGTGACCCGGAGGGGGGTGGGCGCCACCGCCGCTTGCCTGGGCGTGCCCGAGCCCGCCTCGACCACCATCGCCGGTGCCGCCGTGGGTGTGAGCGCGGCCATGGCCGCCCAGGCCGTGTGGACCCACGTTGCCGTCCGCCGCTGCAGCCTCCTCGTGCGTCCGCTCCACCACACCCGACGAATGTCGGCACGTAGAGAGAAGGGAGGGAAGGGGGAGGCGCGGGGGAGGGGGTCGCGAGTGGGAGGGAGCGAAAGTGCCGAGGCTTCGCGAGTGTTTTTTTTAAAAAAATTGGTATACACTTGTTTTTCTTTTGAGGAAGATTTACACGGGATGAGATTCTCTCCCTAAAATTTAGGAGAAGGATATCAAACGGGGTTAGAAGATCTCTTATTCTCTTTTTTAAATTTGAGAGAAAAAAGAGGTAAAAAAGAGCAACCAAACACCCTATAATATTTATTTCCCGATAGAGATTAGAGAGAGAGAGAGAGAAGATAGAAAGTTTAATAGGGTGTTTGGGAACACTTTTAAAAAAAAATTCTTTCTGCTTTAAAAATTATGACATATCAATATTTAACCTAATTTTTAAATTTGACAAAAATTTAAGTCACTCTCTATTTGACAAAAATATCATAACTTTTAAATTTTAAATAAATTTATTTATTAGACAAAAAAGTGCAGTCAATATTATTTTGACGGAGGTACAGAATACGGAATATCAAACAGGTATTGCATCTATTCAAGTTTCTGGTGCTTGTTTAACCAGACCCGAGGAGAGGATCCTTGATCTTGGTAAGACTTCGTCAGTGACTTCAGCGAGGACGGTAACTACGGAGATAAATAATATGATGGTAGATGGCGAGGCATCTGGCTCACCAGTTTCAGGTGCTTCTACTGTCTCTCGCCTGTCTGTGAAAGATCTCAACTCCAAATATGCAGAGCGAGAACCATCAGAGGAGCATGTTGTAATTCAAGAAAATCTGAGGCCAGGCACTCGGAACTTGGAATTGTTGGCGGATGACAGTACAAGAGTTACAGAAAGAACAGAGGCAGACGAAACATTTCAAAAGTTGAAGGCAACAACGACCACCCATGACCTTGAGGAATTTTGGGATGGCCGACTATGTTGCTGCTCTAGAAGAGAAAGCATGTCTTACAAAGTGCTAGTGAAGGAATGATGCTACCTACAAAGCCAAAGCAAATTAGCTCATCCTTACACATGAGACCTGTTGATGCGGGACGGGACCACGGACACGACAAGTTTACGATTGTCCCTTAACAAGGGAAGCGTCGGACGTACACGGTTGAGAAACCGACAATGAACTAGGGTGGTCGGCTCTCACTTGTACCCGGATCGGGTCACGGGACGATCTCGCACTCTCTCGCAGCAGCGGTAATAAACATATATAGCGAGCTAGATATCCCTACACATGCTCTCTAGCAGCGGCATATAAAACATATAAAGAGATAAGCGAAATACCGAGTGTAAGAGCGAATACGATACCTCCACGCTCTCGGCGTGGGGAAGACGGACCCAGCTGAAACTCGTACTCCCGGAATAATATTACACACTTGTTACAGCAATGAACCACTGCCCACTCCACGTAGGGAGGTAAAGGGCGACACAATGGGATCCGGGAGGACCGAATTCGGGATGACGGGCGGCTTCTCGCGTCTCTTCGGCAACACCCGAACACGTGACGGTGGGGCCCACGTACTGTCTGGAGGGACCGTGTGGGACCCGGTGGCACCACTGTGGTGGGGACGCTTGTGGAAGCGTTCCCTGGGGTGGCGGCACGCTGGAACGGCGACCGGAGGCCGGGCGGCTCCGTTCGGCACCGGTCGGAATAACCGGCCACGGATCTGCCGGTTCTGTTTTCAGGCGCGCGCTCCGGCGAGAACGGATGCTGCGATCACTCCCAATGTCGGATCGGGGCGCATGAGCTATCGCTGGAAAGCTCTCTTGAAGTACTTCAATCTAGGTTTACAGATCGGACTTGGATCTGCACGGATCTTGGCTTTAATGAATTTTTGAGTTTCTGTTGTATAGTGACTGAACTCTCAGATCTGCAGAGAACTTGTCTGAGAACTGTAGTTGACCGCTAGGAAGACGTCCGATTCAACTTCCGAGATCTTCACAAAAGTTATAGGATTTTGAACAAGGAAGATGGAAATATTTTTTGTCGACTGATTGGAGGTGGCTACGAATTGATATGATTTTTGTACTGGACAGAGGTCAGATCTAGAAATAGGTGGACAGCACTGTAGCTAGCTCTAAAAACGAATTTTGAAAAATAGATGGAGGGATGATAAAAATTCAGAAAAATTCGTGGTAGGAGGGGTGGTGGACAGAACTCCCAGTAAAATTGGGAGCCCTAGGAAAAATCAAAAGATGGATCTAAGATGCGAAACTCAGAAAAAAATGAAATTCAGATCTGAAACTGGCAGAACTGAAGTTGGGACTTGAACTAAAATGAGAAATTAGCAAATGGAGGATTTATGACCCACCAATTTTTGTAGGATGTGGGGAACACCTCTGAAATATCCCCTCAAAATCCCAAATCGAAATGAGCTCGGAGCTGACAGCAAGAATTCGTGGAAGGGGCTACTGTTGGCTGAAGACAGAACTCCGACGGTGGCTCGATGGCGGCTCGATGGCGGCACGAACGGCGGCAGCAGCGCACCAGATGAAATCAGAGATTGGGGAAGGGGGATAGAGATGAATCCACTCTAGAAAGGGGGGTTGGGGAAGGAAGAACACTAGGAGAGGGCTGGGGGCGCAAGGAGGCTTCAAGCTTTCCAATAATTTTCTATCTTTTTCATTAATTTTCAAAGGAAAATACATGGTTTTATATGCTTCCAATCAAATCCAATGTAGACCCTTGGATCTAGGGATGGGGAATGAAGGGCTGGGATGAAGTGTGAACAACACACAAAAATTAAAATTAAATAAACAAGAAGGGGGCGGCCTATTGACTATATGGGAGAGTGGAATGGGTAGGTGGCCAACCTTTGGAATATTGACCCATTTGTCTCCCATGTGTCCATATGACTAGTCCAACCTTCTAGATGTCCATCTAGGATAGTTGACCAGCCCCACAAGGTGACATGGACCAATGGGAAAGGGCTGAGGGACCCCTAGCTGGACCTACTACACAATTACACAAAAACTCACACAATCCATGGGGATGATTCATTGGCTTATAAAGCCTTACATTTGCATACATACTTTCCCAAGGATATAAACACAAATTAAAAGGACATAAATATAAAAGAAAAGGTATAGGCTCGGCGTCGATTCCCATCACCTGTGATCACCCCTTCTGGAACATATTCACATTCAACATCTGAAGTGAAGGTCGAGAGAGAGAGAGAGAGAGAGAGAGAGAGAGAGAGAGAGAGAGAGAGAGAGAGAGAGAGAGAGAGAGAGAGAGAGAGAGAGAGAGAGAGAGAGATGTCGCGGCTCTCTTAAAATATTATGAAAAGGTTTATTTTTATTTTGAGGGAAGTTATAACGGGATGAAATTTTATCTTAAAAATTTGAAGATTTATCATATGTGGTTAATGTTATCAGAATCGAATCGGTGCCTGAATTATTCAATGAGCTGGTTCGGTTCGAATCGGTTGGACCGTTCAATCGAATCGGTTTAACCGTGACGTCATCATAATGTTGAATCATTGATACATGGTCCGACCTGATTCTATAACCCAAGACAATAAGAAATAAGATATAACGATCAAAATAAAAAAACATACATGTATAATTATTAGTCATGATTATGTAACTATACAAGTAAAAAAATAACAATAACATGCTTAAATAATCTGACTTTACAATCTTGTAATATTCCAATGGTCTTCACTCTTCACAATTGACATCTATGTTCTTTTAAATTTTTAAACTTCAAATATATCTAAAATAAAATGATAAATAATAACAAATAAATAATAATAAGATAATTTTGTTCAAACATAAATATCATTTTAAATATCTAAATAGTTTTACGTTTATTTTTTATTTTAAAGGATGAATCGGGTCGGGCCGGTTCGGACCGATTCACCGGTCGAACTGCGGTTCGTCCGGTGCTTTAACATTAGATCGGATCGGCCTTAATCGGACCGGTTCACGGTCGGATCGGTTCGACCGGCCGATCCGGTCTGATTCTTATAACAGTGGACGTGGTTAAGTAGATCACTCATTTTTAGTTTTTATTTAAAAAAAGGTGAAAAATTACAACCAAACACCCTGTAAGAGAAATTAGAGGTGTTTTTATCTTTTTTGAATTTGATTAAAGGTTAAATAGGTTTTTTAAGGAAAATATTAACTAGGGTTAAATAAGAGTTTTAATGTAGTACTAATAGGTAATGATGCTAAGGACATTTTTGCAAGTAATGTATGCTATATAGTAAGGTTATCAAAAGATATGAAAATAGGAGGAATACTTCTGAAAATAAATTTGAAAGAAGAGTATTTTTACAAAAATCCTCTTTTTTTAAATATAATTGGAACTATGAAATTTATTTCGCATAGACAATAACCACATAATGCAATGAGATCGTTTTATTTGAACTTAATTTAATATTTTTATGTTTTTTTTTAATTTGTCAAGTTATAAAAGAAATGATGATTAAAATGACATAGAGAGTTTCACAGCTCCACCCTAAAAAAGAGAGAAAAAAAAAGTGAGGTGCTTATAAAACTGCCTCTACACGATCTGATTCCTCGTAGTATGGAGGACGACGGATGTGGAAAGAGCCCAACAAAGATATGCTTTGCTTCCATCGCAAGACATGCCCTACTGAATGAACGGCTCTGATTTGCTAATGATCTATTTTATCCTTGGAGGAGGAAGGGAAAAAAGAAAGAGAGAGAAAAAAAATCAAACCTAGACGATGAAGAGAAAGGAGATTGGCGAAGAAGTGGGAATGAGATCCAACGGTCGAAAGCAGCTCCTGAGGAGCGACGGAAGGCCAGAAGGCATAAGTACGGAGTACACAAATAACACAACACCCTCCACCCCCCCCCCCCCCCCCCCCTCCCTCCAAAGTCCGAACCACCACGCTTTTTACGGTCTTTTCCTTTTGTCTACTAGTTATTTTGTCTACCAGTTTACTCGTTTTAAGGTACGTTGTTTGCGTGTGGGGCCCGGCACCATTGATGCGTCACGCACGCCCTCGAGCCCACCCATCCCCACCACCGCCAACCAAATCCCACTCTTTTCTTAATTAATGACACGTTAATTAATAATAATAATGATAATAATAACAATAATAAACGTCTCCAAGACCTGAGTAATTTAATTAGATTAGACTGTGGACGGATTCGACCTAATATAATAACGGTGGTAACCAGAAACCTGGTTTAAACCTCGGTTCTCAGAGGTCAGGATGTGGACGTACGGATTCGACCTAATATGATATAATAACGGTGGTAACCAGAAACCTGAGGAAGTAAGGTTATGTTTGGTATGTATAATCCATTCTTCGTTTGATATGGTTAAATTTGACGAAGATATACGGAGTTAAAAAAATAAGAATAATCTTAAATACGGAATTAATATAGAGATAACTCGTTCCAACAAAAAATTAAAATGATTTATCCCTAATCTCTAACCCCATTCTCTCTCCCTATCACCGTGCTCTCTCTCTCCTCTCTCCTTTTACATCTCGCATAAAATAATATAATTAATACTAATAATTATAATAATTATTATTATTAATGATGATGGACTAAAATTATAAATTTAACAATATTAATAATCAAGAGTAGTATACATACACATATTAATAAATCTCATGGTACTGTTAATCAGGCATCAATAAGAGGAGAATAATTTTAAAATAATAATACCATTATCATTAATTATTATTAAAGAATCTTATTACTATTGATGATGATTGGATAAAATTATTAATTTAACGATACTAATAATAAAGAGTAGAATTGATGAACACATTAACAAATCTTGTGGTATCGTTAATTAATCATCAATAAAAAGAAAATAATTTTAAAATAATAATATCATTGTCATTAATTATTATTAAAAACTAAAAAATACCTTAAGTACTAGTTTCATTTGTGCTAATCATAATTAATCAAAAAATTAATTTGATAATATTTTTATTATTAAAAATCAAGATCATCAAATATAATTAATTAGGTTTATCATTAGTCATAATCATAATTATTATTATTAATCAAATATAAGTTGAAGATTTGAAAAAAAAAATTAAGTCATCTTAATTCCAACCAAAATAATAATAACAATGTCTTTTAGCGAAGATAAGAAGGGTAAAATAGTCTATTTTTAACACTTATTCTCGTTCCTATCCTTATTTTTTACCAAACGAATAATAAAATACTAACATATTTATTCTCTTGTATATCAAACACATATGAGAATAAGAATAGAAATAAATTAACCCAAAATGATTTACACCTATTCCCATTACAATTTATTCCGATACCAAACATCCCCTAAGAGTGTACGACTAGAGGATGCTGAGTCCAAAGCACTCCCACGTGGCAAGATCAGGTGGGATTCACCATCACAAACTGATCTCAGTCTCCCGTGTCATCGGAAGCGTTGGGGATGTCACGAAATTGCCTCCATGTACTCGGCCTCGAGCGTTTTCACATTCCCAATCCATTTCAGATTCAGGTCCTCCACAGTCAATCATTTCCACCGTCCACACGGATCTATCAATTTACCACGGTCAATGGAGTAGGTCGAGTGGGTCTTATAGGTCAACAAATTTAACTTAATTTAGAGTCAAGCCCTAAGTCTCTCTTCTCCCCAGAGTCTTTAGTCAGATTTAAAAGTTTGATCTGATTAGATTCATGGGTCATATTTAAATTTTGAGTTCGATTTTTTATTTATAAATAAATTAAATAATTAATATCATAATTTTAATTAATTCAAAGAAATTATAAATTTTATATTATTAAATAAATTATTTTTTATTTTTTATTTTATTTAAAATTTTAGACCAGACCGAATCTTAGTCGAACTTCATATTTTTTATAAAAATATCGAATCCCACCTGTCCTCGGACTTTAATATTGATGAGTCATATTTGAACTGAGCTAATCTAACCTCGGCTCGAGTTCAGTCCATTGACAATCCTATATGCTATACCCTTATTTTTAGATGTGTCCCATTTTTTTTAACCACAAAATCACCTTTTGAACCGTGATCATGAATTCAAGAAAAAAATGGTTATTTTGACATATGTTCCTGCTAAAAGTAAATTTACATAAAAATCTATCTTACATATGTATTTGTACGTATATATATCCTTCTTATATTTTAAATATCATGTATTTTATGTTAACTGACCATTAAAATCTCCCGGGGAGTGACGAGGAAGGTAGGCCATAGAATATTTTACGGATATTTTGATATCAAGAGTGGATGTACATGATATTAAGATCACGTGAGGATGGGGCTGGAGGTGGGAGCCGGGTCGCTGCGCGCCGAGCGTCTCTCCCCCTCCGAGGTCGCGGGGGTTCTTCCCCGGCGGAACTCCGGTGGGGGGAGCCCCCACCTCACATTCTCCCCCACGGGAGGTTTCTGCCGGGTGGCCTCCGAGTCCACCTTGGGTTTTGTCAGGTAGGGTTCCTTCCCTTCCTGGAACGGTCAGGGACGCCGGGGTTTTTGCCCCGATCCCCCCCTGGTTTTTGCTCCGCCCCTCCTTCCGTCCCCCCCTTCCCTCTCTTGGCCCCGCCCCCTCTCCTCCCCGGCGACCTCCCCCTCCCCCCCCTTCCTTTGTTTCTCCTGCCTCTTCCCCTGGACTTCCGCCCCGCCCCAGGCGCCACCCCCTTCCACTCCACACTCCCCCCCCCCTCCTTCTCGTTTCCCTGTCCACTGCGTTCCCAGCCCCGCCGCCGCTGCCTCCATCACCTCCCCTCTCGCCGCCGATCCTCCATTTCTGGCCTCCCCTCACCATATCCACCCCATCTTCCCCACCTCCCTGTCTTCGGCTGTCCCTCGGACCCCCCATCCCCCTCCGTCCCTCTATCCTCCACCTCCCCGCCTTCGGCCGTCCCTCCGTCCCCCACCCCTCTCCGTTTTTGGCACCGAGCATTCCTACCCCTTGGCCTCGGCCCTAGTACTTCCTCTCACCTTCCCGTCCGGTCCGCCCACCCCTCATCGTCCCCGCCGCCCTTCCACCTGTCCCTCTCCCCAATGTCTCGTCCCTTTCTTCCGTTCCCCCTCCACCCTCTTCCTCTCACCCCCATTCCGATCTTCCCCTCTTGGATGGGTGCTCCCTTGAGGCCCCGGAAATGTTTGGTTCTGTTTCGTGTTGCAGGTATCAGGTTCTCAACCTCGTCTTTGAAGTGCCTCGGAGATCCTGAGCTTATCCCCCATGCATCCATTGTGGTGCTAGCCACCCGAGACTCTCTTCGTCACCGTCAGAAGTCAGTGCGGATTGGAAGCCCTGTGCTCCTCGTGGAAGGCTCCTGTATCCTTCAATTGTGGCAGACCCTTTTCCGGCGCCTCCAGGCCTCCTCATCCTCGGCGTCCATCTACCCCCTTCCTGTTCCACGCTATGTTCTCTGTGTTTTCTTCTTGGAAGTCTTTGGGTTGTGTATCTGGCGTTCGCTCTCGCTCGGTTGCAGTACGTTGCCTTGTAAGTTCTTCTTTCCATGAATGATATGAATCAATGTTATGCTTCCAAAAAAAAAAAAAAAGAAGAAGAAGATCACGTGAGGATGGTATACATGTAAATACAAACACACAATCTATTTTTCTTGACGGTTCACTTTTAACGGGGTTATGAGGTGGCAGGTTAGACGCAAGTGCTAGATGAAGTTAAAATCAACCCGTGTCATATATAGTAGAGGCATTAATGCAGGTATTAATGAGGATAGTGATTAGAGAGAACAATTTTATCTCTTCGTATATTATCATTGTCCTAAATTCTAAGTGATAGTTGATCAATATCAAAAGAGAAATGGGACAAACTAGACCTATATATCCCGTTCATACTCCAATAATATCAAATATGCCCTAGAAATTTGAACAAAATTTTCTAACTTGAAGATGAAATAATGCAGACAGATCATTGTTCTAGTCTCCAAGAAATTAAGTTGATGGTTTCGAGTTTAGAATTAATTCATCTGGGGACTAATTACCTGATCCCCGCTGAAACTACTTCGGTGAGTCTTTTATGATCATTTTGATCTAACCTTACTTGTAATGACAGAGAGAATACATATATTATGTCCCAATAAGGGGAAAAAGTGCAAGAAAAATATTGAATTGGGCCCAAAAGATCTCACCCCCGGCCCCTCTACCTCGTCCCACCTTTAACCCCGGCGCTGAAAGAGCAGACATAAATAATTAAACATCGCAATTGATGATTATGTTTGAAAAGAATTTTATTTAATTAAGGTAACCTGCAACTTCGACTTAATTATTTTAACATAAAAATATTAAATGACGACGGGTGAGCACTTCTTGAACACAACATGCTAATTTAGTGTGTTAGATGTAATCTCTTTAGTTAACAGTCGTCTTGTAGCTTTCATAGTTCTCATTTAGATTATAATTCAGGAAGTGTTAAGCAATAGGGAGCTTCAAATCGCAATTAATGCCTCTCATCTTTTCCCTGTTGGCTGGATACTAAGAACATCAGTCATCACGGACCAAGTCTTACCGAAAGGTCATTCATCACACACACACACACACACACGTACTCTCGTTGGTGATCGGGAGGGGGGGGGGGGGGGGGCGAAGGGAAGGCCGACAGAGAGGTGGTGATACCCATCACTTATTAGCCGCATGAGCTGCAGAGAAAGGGCCAGCAAAATTGAAGTAGAAGTAATACCGACGGCAATCAGACACGGGCCCACCCAATCAAAGGAGGACGATATGGGAGGTGAGGATCACCTTCCGCCATCATCGCATGTGCACATGTCTTGCGGATGACGTACCCATCCCCTCACCCCCACCATGAAGAGAGAGAGAGAGAGAGAGAGATGTAGTCAGGCGTTGGAATAGGTCCGATGCAATGAAAGAACATAACCGTTGGCAAAAAGAGATTTTATTTTTATGATGTGAAATCTAGCGTAATGATACTCGAGCATAGTGATAGTGTAGTGATACGCGAGACCGTGAGAGACATGACTTTAATTAAGCAACACCTAACTCACACCCATCTTATTTTCATTGAGTTCTACGAAAAAATCTTCCCAAAGTCTCAAGAGATTAAAACACTATAAGATATTTTGAATTTGCATAGCACTGAATTTAACAGTAAGTCTAAAAAATGGCTAATTAACTTTAGGGAAAATGATTTCTAATGTTTAAGAGGAGAATGGAGACCACTAAGGCTCAAAAGGGAGATCCTATGCTACACATCTAGCTAGTGACCTTTTCCCTTTATAATTTTATTCCACTTATTGTTAGTGAATTCTCCAAAGATAAAGTCTCTTGGATAGTTTGTTTAGAGATGATTCCTTGTTAGCCAGATGTGTCAGAGATCCTAAGTAGATGGATATATTGCAGTTTGATGCTAGAGATTCTTTCTAAAAACTTCTGCAACTGTAATGTCTCATGTGGTCTATATATTAATATGGTTTTAAGATGCTTTTCCAAAAGAAAGATCACTCCCAAGATCTAAATTCAGTCAGGCTGATCATAAGGCCTAGTTGACTCAATGAGATTCGATAGGGCTTGGGCCAAGTAAAATGACCTTCTCTTTTTTTATTTTCTTTTTTAAGTTTGACCTTAGATCAAATAGGGTCAAGCTCAGCTTGGCTCGACCCAGTTCCTTCCAGACCCTAATACCCTCCACTCTTTACAACCCTACTTCTCTCTCTTGCACGTTTTGTCTAGAGTTCGTCAACTCGTTGATCCGTATCGGATCGAGATCTTTCTGATCTAATACGGTACGCCCGAGTCGCAATCGACTCAGACAGACTTGGCCCTCTCTCTCCCTCTCCCCCTCCTCTCTCTCTCTCTCTCTCACACTGTGACTCGGTCCGACTAGGCCGATCCTGGAGGTGATCTATAACATATCGGATTTTTCCAGATCCAGTACGGTACGCCCGAGTCAGACCGAGTCGGCGAATCATGATTTTGTCTACCACTTTCAATAATGTTGCCTATTGAAATGCCCCCTGCTTCCCCCTATACAGTTGGAATATGACATGGAACGTGTTGATTGATGCCTCACTAGAAAATCACACATATTGCTTAATCTCCCCACCGTTGAATTTTCTCCGTATTGTCTGATCTTGTTCAGCCTCCATCGTTTGCTAGAGTGCCCCCCATTTCCCTCCACCCCTGTTCGAGTATACTTGTAAGAGCAACACTATCGTCTTCTATCCTATATATTGAGATAGCACGCGCGTTGTTCAATCTCCTCCATTTTCTAATCTCTACCACTCTTACCCAGCATTGTTTGGTTCTAATTTTTCTTTTACAGAAATGTTAAGTGTTAAAGTGTTATAAGTATTTAATGTTGAAGTGCTAAAATAATGTCCAGATGTTAACAATATGTTGACAATATGTTGAAAGACTTAGGTAGACGATATACCACATTCTATCATCCCCAGATGTTATAAGTATTTAATGTTAAAAGACTTGACAATATACAACATTCTATCATCCCTAGATGCTAATGTTGAAGTGTTTACTCTACATCTTTGCAAAAGGCGAAACCAGATGGTATGGTAGGAGGCACCAAATAAGGATAAGTAAAAAGCAAGGGGCAAGGAGTAAAGTGAATTCTGACGAGGGGGAGCAAATAAAGCCAAGACATTATCAAGGGGTCTTAATTATAATTATCTCTTAAATAAAAACAACAGAATGTATGCAAATAGGTAAAAATCAATTTTATTGCATAGAATCCACAATTTAAACTTTCAAATTATATATTTTGGCTTATTCTTGAATAGTGCATTCTAATTCAGAATAATGAATTTGTGCCACTGAAACAAATAATTGGGATGAATTATGAAGAACTCATTGTTGAGAAGGTGTCCCATATTCAGACGGTATCTTAGGCTTTTGGAAACAGTGTGGGGAGATTTTCTGGTGGCGTCCTTAAAGCCCGAGGCATATGAAGGAGAATTCATGGTGTCGACAAGATCGGGGAGGGCAAGTGAACGCTCATGGGGGCAGATGAGCTGTCCACTTCAGGGCTTATCTACTCTGAGGTTAGAGCAGCGACAAGATCCTTGTCTATTCTTGAGAATAGAAGCAGACAAAAATGTCTTGATTTGGGAGATCTTGTTAAATTTTAACGACCATATAAATATTAGTGCTGAGCATTAATTAAGATGGCTAATTAGTTATCCGCCCCCAATTCACTTACTTGCTCGTCGAATTCTAATCTTATCTTGACCGAGAAGGCCAACGCCGGGGATGTGGCCCGACTAGTCATATGTAAATGTGGACCCCCGAGCCTTATCGGAGAGGATCCAAATTAATCTAACCATCGCCAACTAAAAGGGCACATAAACCTCTTCTTAATTTTACAAAGTGTAAATTATTGACAATATCGAGTTAGGCCGTCACATTCAAAACCTTAAACTATTAAGGAAGATGACACTATTGTTTTAAACACATTTTGTTTCGGCCTCCATTTGATTTGAGATCAATCTAATATGTCACTTGATGTGCAAGCCGACTTTCATTCGGTCATTCAGACCGTGACAGGCACAAAACCCTCTTTGATAGAGGGATAGATAACATGAGATTTATATCTCCTAATTAGATTAGTTTGTCTCGGAGTTAGTTTTATTTATTTTGATACGCAAGGGGTTATCTTTTTGAGACAAATGAGGGTAAATTATATTTCATCGGCTGAGGTGGAACAATATGTGTGTGAGTTAAACGAGAGTTACCTCTTAATCTAATCCGATTTTTTTTTTTACCAATCAAACTAAAAATGGGACAGACAGGAGGTTCTCCTCGAGACAAATGGGAGATAATTAACCCCCCGTCAAAGCCGGGAAAGTGTATGGTTTGAAATATAACTATTAATTTTAATATTATATTAAAATTATTGATCACAGTCAAAATTTTAAACATTTTTTAATTTAGTTTCTACTTAATGTGAGCCTATATTCTATATGACGTATAATTATTACCGTCGGTGCACGTGACAAGGGAGGGTGGGATTGCTTGTACCGTTGAGTGGAGTGGAGAGACGTCACAGCATTAATTTGGAGCGTTGTGTTATTATAAAGTTAACAAGAAAGTAATGCATGTTGTTCAATGTGGACTCGCGACTAACTCTGTGTGATTGTTTGTATTGAGTGGCCCCCCAACAAGGGAAATGAGGGAAATCCCTGTTCATTACGTACTGCTAATTGATGTTTTCTCTTTAATTATTATAAGCATCAGGTAATTATTTTGTATTATATTTGCATGCTGATGTTCGTTGGCCTCAGTGCTGGCTAATTGATGCCGGCCACTGCCCACATAACAATAAATTAGCCACAGAGAACGAAGACGACGCATGCACTGAGCTGAGTATAAACAATAGTGAAGATGTTCGACTGAATGACTATGACCCTTTAAAATTTGATCAGAAGCGCGATCTTTGGGACTTGAGTGGGATCAGATTACGTATACCAAATTACTGTTAGAGTCATTCAATAGGTTTATAATTAGTCACATCAAATAGTATTCACTTCATTATCTATTGGCAAGTGTTCGGTGATCAAGTCCCCTGATAATAATTAACATAGGTAATTAATTTATCGATGCCAATTATTCTTTCTCATTATAAATTAGTGGTCAGATTAATTATGATAAAAAAAACTTGAAAGAGAGAGGCAGGAGGAAACAACAGAAAAATGACAGATTTCTCAAATTTTTGTACCAATAAAGTGATGAGGAAAAGGTGCAAGAAGACTAATTACCTCCCTAATCAAAAACATGAGTAAGTCGATGGGAATCTGCAAGTCTCATGCGTGTTGTTTCCATTTAATATTAGATCTGAAGGATGCGTGTAATATCTACCCAGCTTCCATATAAGGTGGTTTCATTTATTAATTAGCCGGGGATGAAGAAGAGATCTAGCTAGCAAATACTTGCAGACGTTGACGCAGAGTCCGTTCAAACCCTCGGCAAGAAGGCACTTGTTAGATTAAGTTTGCCGTCACTCGTCAGAAGATACCTTAATTACATAATATTGCACGCCAAGTTTTTGTAACAATGCTCGGATCTAAGAGGTGCTAGTCGCAAGAGAACATAAGCTCTCTTATGCATGTGGACGCGCGGCGCCTTCATGCATGCATCCATGTGGGGCAGGAAGTACGTACGTAATTTTTTCTACTTGAATTCAAGTAGATTCAGCAATGAACCGTAAGAGATCTAGATTGATGTGCTTTGGTGATCTTCTATATAGCCGCCATGTTAACTAACGCCAGCAACACGGCCTTACATGTTAATTTTAGAGTGGTGCTACTCTTACTCCGTCATGCATTACGGTAACTCCTGCATGTCTTACACATTATACTCCTCCCATCGATCATGTACCCTCCATTTAGTGTTCTGTGAAATCATCATGCATGGAAAAAAGATTTCATGCAACAAATATTAATTACGAGTGAGTGAGTAGTTGAATGAGTGAGTAGTTGTAGTCACAAGGCGTCTCTTATTAATTATGGGAATGCTCTAATGTTAACAGACGACCGCGCACGTACTACATATAACATATGTGTGGATGTGGGAGTTCCTTTCTCAACAAGCATCCGTCTTGTTCCACGCCGTTGGGTCTGAACGAGAAGCCAAGTCTCTGGCCCCATTCACGTGGATGCCACGTTTATTGGCCAGGGAAATAAGAGGGTACTGCATATGATTAATAAGGTGATGCATCGGATCTCTTGTGGGTTTATTATTAAAGACCTTATCTCGTGATGGGGAGATATATCGCATATCTTACATAACTTACCTATATATAATTCTTAATTTAGGGATGTGAGTCTAAAATTTGTTATCCTTTGAAATAAAAAATGTGCATGAGTTAACGGTAGTTGAATTTGAACTCAAATCTCTTACACTCCGCGTATACGAAGACTTAAATATCACCTTGTCAGTTTCTTCGTCACAAAAAAAAAACAAGGTGATACATAGCTACAGAGATGCGGCCAGGATGGTGTAGATATATAGGGGAGGCCGTTCAAACCCGCCGAACCAGGTCATGCACTTGAGAGAATAAGAAGCTTTTGCCTTTGGATGATGGGCATGCATGATCATGGGAGTGGAGATGCTATCCAAGTTACTTAGACATTAATGCTGGTCTCCAGTGCACTCCAATATATAATCATCTTTTAGTGACCATTCTGTTACGTAATTATTAGATGTGTGTTATTCTTATTTCAATATATATGCTCTTTTAAGATATATATTTTCACGATTAAAAGACCTTCACTTTCATGTTCTCCGCTAGCTTTCTTTCTGGTTCACTCTTCTTTCATAAGTCCCTGTCTTATGCATAACCCTCTTTTTCTTTTCTTGGACAATATCGACATGTCGCTTTGAGAAGAGATGCTCTTTCCATTATAATGCCAATTAATGGATTCCTTCTGTCGGGTCTATCTTTTCCTCATTATAAGCAACTGGAGTCTGGAGCATTTATTTGAAAATATATATACATAAATACCAGTGTTTGTATGGTATAAGTTTCAAAGTAAAAAGAAAAAAAAAACCTTCATAATATTCTCAAGTGTTTCACAATTAATTTTTTCTTAACTTAAATCTATATGATATAAACTTTGTACTATTTAAGACAAAATATCTAAAAAACAATATGACTTGCTATTGAATTCCGAATAATATCCTTAGGTGATCAGTTTTACCCACACATTTTTTTGGGTCAAATAAGGGTCATCAAATTTGACTCAAACTCATCCCAAACTACAATGTCCTATAATTTATGTCCCTAATCTCCCTTGAAACGGCTTGACCAACCTCAACTTGAGGCAGCTATGGGTGATCACGATGTTCTGACCTGAAGGATCAGATTAGAGTTTATATATATATATATATATATATATATATATTCTCACCCAGGCCGTGCGAAATTCTTGGAAGCGAGCGACCTCCCCCTTTGACCAGGGAGCTTGTTCCTTGAGGCTCCGTGCGGGAGAGAGAGAGCTGGTGTGAAGCCATTGAAAGCCCAACAACGGCTTGGTTTTACTTATGGGCCCGGTGGCGTCTACAGAGTGGCGCTACGTACCGTCGGTCGCCGTCCCCGCATTGGGTCAGTGGCGTCGTCGATGGGAGTAAATTGATGGGAGGGGCACTGCATGCATCAAATATTATCTGTCGTCCAGTAGGGAGCCATCGTCACTGATTGCTACCATCTCCCCTGTCACGTGGTCTGGTGTTTGGCGTCGCCTTCGCTGCATGCTTCCTGCCGCTATCAAAACAGTGGCAAGTACTGCTCTTCAGCTGGCATGAACATGCATGGAGGCTCCCTACCCCCACAAAGGTCTCTCTCTCTCTCTCTATTCTTCTCTCCTTAATTATTGTCATTACTTCCATATCAACATCAAAAGTAAAACTCAAAATTGATGCTCCACTGTTATCCTATCTGATTATTAATTTGGATGTGCCAGAGCAACATCTACCGAAAAGGAGGAGACTTTTCAACTGAATGCGTGATACCTATAGATCGCAGAGTATATGTTTTTTTATTCGTGTGTACTAATTAATATTTTGAAGACGGACCAATATTTTTGACACATAGCATCTATTAAAACCTAAGCAGTAGCATTGATGTTTTTTTTCTCTCTCTCTCTCTGGCTTTTTAAGGCGGGAGAAGCACCGAGTCCCATTCATCCATTTGAACTTAATTGTTCCTGTTGGAGAACTAATTAGGACTGATCTAAGTTTAGTTGGGTCAAGCTGGGCTTTACCTGTCACTAAATTGGGCCTGACCGGTTGCTCCTTTGCCCAGCTCAACCTCTCATGGGTCATGGCATCGGCCCTACTCTCCAACATCGTGGGTTGGGTTAGATGACTCGATTACTCGGAGATTTATAGCTAGGCCAATCAAACTGGGTCAAATCATTCTAGTTTAATGGTCTGAGCAAATAGCCCGAGCCCAATGTCGGATTTAGGTGTCATCACTGATGAAGGGACTGAAAGGGCAATGGATGGGAATAAATAATACTTGTTGTAAACCCTGATTAATTAACAATGTGATACCTAGCTAGCTGTAGAGATGTTGCCATGCACGATGGTGTGGAGGGGGGAGGAGACCGGTCGAACCCGCGGCACCAGGGCACATGCACCGGAGAGAATAAGAGGCTTTGCCTTTGGATGATGGGCATGATCATGAGGGTGGAGAGCTGGCTATGCAAAACTTAAAAAGACAATTAATGCTGGACGTCTTCGGTGGACTCCAATAAGCATCTTTTATATTTGACCGTTCTATCACGTTATAATTAGACGTGTTATTCTTATTTCGATATACTCTTTTAAGATATTTTCACGATTAAAATGATGACTCATTCTTACGACAAAACATATTTTAAAAGTGCATCTCGAACGGTGCAAAGTACCCTTGTCATACCGCATTCGATCAGAGCGGTTCAGAAGTCAAACGCTCCGCGAGGACGAGCCCCGTCACCGCTGAAAGCGACTGCCTCTTTGTCGCATCTCGAAGATTCCACAGCCAAGTCTGGTGTCTGTTATCTCTACCATTTTCCTTTTGCTATCTTTCTCTATGTTGGTCGGTCGTTTGTTTGGACCCGATTTGGCCGTCGTTATTCGTCTATGTGTTATGTGTATCCCTGTACTTGATGATCGTTTATCATGAATGAAATCAGTATGCTTATGCTTCCAAAAAAAAAATGACATTATCCGTATGCCCGTAACGGATGTTTCTAGAGAAGTGGTCGTTAGATGGGGATGCTAGAGACCTTTGGATAGGAGCCTTAAAGCGCGGGGTCCTGTCGCCTATATATATATATATATATAGGGGTTGTACCGGTGGTGCCGGCACCACCTGGTGCCGGCCCCACCCCCCCTCTCATTCACCCCCCCTCATATATACTCTCTATGTTATCTTGGCCTTCAACACTGAGTATTACGCAGCAAACAAGCAAGTTTGATGTTTACAGTGAAAGCATGTAACTACGAATTGCAAAGCCATGTCCCCCAGTACTGCCTTGTTCTCGGTAATTATGAATCCTAAATGCCAATCCAATATGGAGACTTTATGCATAGATCAACTTATCTGTCACATTTGCGTCCACGACGACGGTCAGAGAATATATATATATATATATATATATATATATCTCAAGATGTGAATTGTAGACGAGGGAATATATATAAATAATTGCAGGGCAGGAGAATATACATGCAAGAACTGGCTTCAGCGCATGCACGGTGACTCACATTAAAAAAGCCCATATGATGCGTGGCGTGGCATACTGGCATGTAATGCGAGGTGATGGGGAAATTGGTCGAGCAGGCAGGGTCCTCCCTCCTCTCTCTTTTAATTCTCCTTGCATGGACCAGCTGTTGCGTAGTCGTGGAAGCGGCGACCTCCCTCTTTGACCAGGAACCTGCTTGCTTCAGATCCTGCGTGAATAATTAATGTGCTTGTGTGAGTGTGAGTGTGCGTGTATGTGTGTGTGTGTGTGACTGGGAGAGAGAGAGAGAGAGAGAGGTGCGGGCGGTGAACCCATTGAAAGCCCAATGCAGTGGTTTTGGATGGGATTAAGAAGGGCTCGCTGGCAACATCTGTCATCTGTGGTGTTTTGGATGGGATTTCCCCGTGATACCTCACTGGCTAGAAATTAGAAGTCTCGTTTGATAGCTGGATGGCTGGACAGGTTCTATCAGACGTACGCAGGCCACGCCACGCCATGCACGTACGCTGTGTGGTTTGTTGTATTGTATCCCAACTCGAGGGGCCACACTTCCTTCCTTAATTTGAACCCAGCCGCGGTGTATGAATTAATTAATTAGGATGCAATAAGACAAGAGTGCATTTAAATTATAATTTATCATAAACTCATTTTTATACATGGATTGGTTGAAAAAAGATTTACCATAAATTTATATGTGAGATTATGATCATGAACTCAAAATCTCTCCATAAATATATTTTAATAAACTAATTATACGATGACCTGGTTAATTTCTGTTAAAGAGACGCTTAATTTCCATATATAAATACAATTTATAATAAAATTAATTTTATATATTTGAGTATAATTACCAAACATGAGTATATACAGGACATATAGTACAGTAGCTAGGACTATTAATTTTGGTATGGTATGAGTTTTGATATTTAATATTTTTTAAGTCTAACATTAGTTTCACCAAAAAAA
Source organism: Amorphophallus konjac (assembly GCA_022559845.1). Taxonomy (NCBI): domain Eukaryota; kingdom Viridiplantae; phylum Streptophyta; class Magnoliopsida; order Alismatales; family Araceae; genus Amorphophallus; species Amorphophallus konjac. The sequence continues at coordinate 21,868,281 of CM040118.1, forward strand.
AAAGGGAGAGTTAGAGGTCGGAAATTAAGAGAAAGGAAATAAACTCTAAAAACTAGATTCTAACATTTTTAATACAGATATATTCAAGTCTGCTTGGATTTGTTATGGAAATACTCTTTCTTAAAATGATCGTATCGAATTTGATAGAGTATTATTAATCGAACAAGTGCGCCCACTTTAATTAATTAGCCCCAATATCAAAATTAACATTGATACAGCTAATATAACATCGTAACCAAAGTGACTCTATCAAATTTTCTATTAATGACGATTTTGATATTATTATTGACAATAGATATATGTTTGAATATTGTACTCTAGCAATTTCAATATTTTTATGCTAGAAGAGCTCAATACTATTCCGAATTTAACATGAGGCCAAACTTGTATTAACATTGATAGTTTAGATTTTTGTGATTTCAAAAAATCTCCTTCTTCTTCCTCTTTAGTTGTCACTCCTATTTCAATGTCAAAAGAAAAACTTGCAACTTCATTATCTGATTATTACTTTGAACGTGTCATAACGACATCGATCTGTCAAAAAGGATTTAGACTTTTTGACTTAATGCATGATGCATATAGATTGTAGAATATATATATATATATATATATATATATATATATATATATATATATTTACTCGAGTCGACAAATATGTTAAAGATGCAGCACTATTTTGACGCATAGCATCTATGAAAACTTAAGCAATAACTATGATTTTTTCATTTTAAGGCGGGTCCTATACAGCCGTTTGAATTTGTTCTGGCCCTGGATAAGTTAGGAAATTTAGGTGGGTCAAGCTTCTCCTACCTGCCACTTACATGGGCTTCACTGGTTGATCCTTTACCCAGACCAACCTGCATAACATGCCCATACTCTCCACAATCGTGGGCTGACTTACATGGACCGGGGCTTTCCTGGGTCTATCGAATTGGGCCATCCCAACCTTAATGGTCTGGGCAAAAAGCGGACTCCAATGCTGTGGCATTTCGGTGTCATCACTAATTAATTAAGGGACTGAAGGCGACCAATGAGAGCAAGTAATACTTAGTATACATAAACCCACATTTTGATATAGTCCCTTATTCGTTTTATTCTTCACGTCACATCACATGTACGTGGATTAATGGAAGTATGTTTCGTAGCAAATTAAGTTAGAAAAAAAAATGTTTTCAGAAAGTATTAGTCAAGAAGAATACACCGTCTTCATTTTTTTTCGCTCATTTGTTCTCCTTGAACGGTAATGTCATGGAGAACCCTATAAATTAAAAATATTCCTTCACATAATACTTTTGGCTTTTTGTGGGTATGTAAGCAGAAGTCTAAAACCACATATAGTTGTTGAATGCCTTTGTATTTTGCATTTTTTGGATTAATTACGATCCTTGGTAACTTCATATATTTTAAAAAAAATCCGTGTATCTTAGCTTATTAGATATTAGGCCTTGCAAACTGAGTGACAGTTGTTTTTTTATTCCTTCTAGTCATTGGAACATACGGCTACCGATGGATATCTGGTATCCGTTATTCCAATATATTTCTTTTCAAATTAGAGAACGGATACAGAATCCCATAAAATCCACCCGATAATTTATCGGAAACAAAAAGTGGATACCAAATAAATATCGGAGCTGAAAAAATTAGTCGTTCCTGCATCCAGAAACATGTTTTTATTTTTAATAGCAAAATATAGATTATTAATAAGTTGTTTGAATATAAACCATTGGATTGGATTCTATGGCACATCCAATCTTGGGTCTGTATATATACACATGTGGATAGTGTGATTTTTGTCATTTATATTAGTTATGGTGTCATTTTTTAATTCATTGACCTTTTTTGCAATAGGTAATCAATATATTTTGTGAGTTTAAAATTTATCTTTGATTGGTGTAGTGACACTTCCACGAGAGTTTACAATTTTAAGTAGGGTTTTTAATAATAAAGTATTATTAGAAATAAATTTGTAAAATAATCATTCATGAAAATATATTAATAAATATATCACTCTTTAAAATCAAATAGTATATAAATGTCACGTAAAATCGTCTACATATGGTTTTTTTGTATGTTGTCGTCAAAAGAAGTGATATGTCTACAACTAAAAAGACATATTTGCACTATTTCATTCTAACTAGTGGTGTGTCTGATAATATTTTTTTAAAAATATTTTTTTATAAATTTACTTCTAATAATAATGTATTTACAAAATCCTTTTTTAAGTATCATGTACATTGGTTATCTAGACTTGTATAATGTAAAATATTTGAAATTTAGTGAAGTAGATAAAATAGGAAATGAATGGAAGGGTAAACTGTTGTATATCCACGTGGGTTTGACGATGACAAATAATTTTGATGATGATAAATACTATGACTCATCATGAGTCTACATGAGAATGGAATGGTGAAGTCATATTTGTTAATGGTGCATTGGCTTTGGTGCATTAGTTTTGATGTTATGAAACTTAATGCAATTGACTCTATCATGTTCTCTTTATGTGTAGAAGCATATGTTTGTATGCTAAAAAGAACAGGTGTCAAAGGAGTCGAATAAGCAGAACTCAAGTTTGGAGTGAAGCCATGATAGTGATGTAATCAGTTCATAAAAGTAAGGGTAAAAGCAGTCCAGCGAAAGTCAGAAGAAGCCATTTGAAGTTCATTCATGAAGAGGAAGTCGACTTGAGAAAATGGAGAAGTCGACTTGTGGTCTGATAGAACAGAAAGGTTTCATGAAGAATCAGGACAGAGCAGGAGCTTCATGCCTCGATGCATCAAAACACTCAAGTGTTGTATCGTTAATCATGTCGATGCACTTATCAGTCGCGTCGATGCAACAGAACAAACTCATTGAAGGTCGATGCATTCAAGTAAAGAAAGAACTATGCCAAAAATGCAAGAATGATAAACAGTTATTATGAAGTCTTGCACATATCAGTTTGTAACCTAAATACTAGGGCTATCAATGGGTCGGGCCCTGGCCGGGCTTTGGTCGGCCCAGCCCAGGCCCGACTTAACAAGATTAAAGCCCGATTCCAGCCCGGGCCCGACTTATGTCAGGTCGGGCCGAGTCAGGCCCGACATTATTTAAAAAATACGAAGCCCGACTAAAGTCCGGCCCGACCCGATAACTTAAATAAATAATAATAATAATATATTTAATAATATAAAATTTATAATCTCACTAAATTAATTAAAATTTTGATATTAATTACATAATTTATGTGAAACGATAGTTTTAAAATTTTTAATTAAGTAAAATAATATAATTTTAACTAAATAGTTTCTAAATTTTGAAGTGAGAATTAAAAAAGAGATCGGGCCGGGCCGGGCCGGCTCGCGGACTGAACTCAAAACCCGAGCTCGGCCCGCGGGTCTAGTCGGGCTGGACTTTTAGGTCTGACTAAAAGTCCGGGGGCCGAAAAAGACGTTGCGGCCCGACCCGAAATCGGACTAGGCCCGCGGGTTTGTCAGGCCAGCCTGGCCTATTGACAACCCTACTAAATACCATGAGGATTCCAGAAGAGACCTCAAGAGAACAAGAGTTATGTTTGCCATGAGAGTGTCGAAGATGGATCACCACTGCCTCGATGCAGCCATGCTCACAGTAGAGATTTCAAGGAACATCATTGACGCAATAAGAGCGGCCTCGACGCAGTGATGCTCAAGGAAGCCATTCCCAGAGTATTACCTCGATGCAGTCATATCCACAGAAGTGATTTTTAGAAAGCTACATTGACGCAACACAGAGCTGCACCGACGCATCAAGTAAGAAGTCAGAGTTTGAAGTCTGCTCTATCTTCACACTGTCTCGATGCATCTGAGGACTACATCAATGCACCTAGCTCGAAACCAGTAGTTGAAGCCAACAAGGTCAAAGCAGTAAACTGATGATCCGACGCAACATGACATGGGCGATATGTCTCGTGATGAATCAAGTAGATCACGTGCCAACAACCTGAAACCTTTTGGCGTGCAATCCAAAGCAAAATTGGGTAAACTTCCATTTTTTGTGTAAAAGTGGGAATGGTTGCATAAGTGAGGGTTTGCCAAACCGCCACAGGATGGGATGTTCGTAAGATTTGATCCCGAGACATCTTAGACGAAATGCACGAACTGTCTGACCAACTAAACTAAGAGTTTTCTTATATTATTTTACATATTATATATATATATATATATATATATATATTCTTTGCACCATACGGTACGGAGCAGGATAGTACCGTCCTGTCTCATTCCGATAGAAAATCAGGATGACCGATACAACTGAATCGACAAACCTTGGCATAAGCAGAAACACCTATTTGCATTATCGTTTCTATCATTGACAATTCTTATATAAGAAATGGAAGCAAAAGATGCCATTTCTATTTCTGCCTTTGACCCATTACCATTAGCAGCCCTATTAGAAATGTGAGAATATTTCAGAAATGTGTTCAAAAGATTTTGTCGAATCCCACCGGACATTACTATAGGTCTGAAAGACCATTTTAGCCTCCCTGTAGAATAAAATGGATGAACGTTTCAAAAATTCATAATAATTTAAGAAAGTTTTGGGATCTCGTTTCTAATAATTCGAGCAAATGATCACTTACTCTATCCCACATATATGACAAAATAGTCATTTCGAGAACTATAGTAATGTTTGATATCATTTGGCGGAATCTTTTGAACGTGATCGCAGAATATTCTCACATTTTAGACGGCGAATGATCGGAGAGACTAAAAAAAAGTAATTGTCACTATATTTAGGGTTTGCAGGGGTTAATAAACAATAAGTCAAAATATAGAGATTTCTTTCGAATATATGAAGTTTTCAAAAATCAAAATATAAAAAAACCCTTATACTCTATGAGCAGTAACGCCTTCTCCAAGTAACAATAAACACTTGTGTAGCGGATGGAATCTGATTCCTATGCTATGTATCACACCTTTCTATTTATTTGTTGGGAGAGATTGTCTGGCACCCGTGGAAGCCTGCAATCACCAGAAGGAAGAGCGTCAGAAGGAACCCTGGGCGCTACCCTAGGAGACAACTCTCCGATGTTTAAGTCAGTAACAACTCTAGTAATGAATAGAGAAGAGTAGGAGAGAAAGTAGAGAGGGAGGCCACTGTAGAAGATCTGAGAGACGTGTAGACCCTCTAGATGAGTGCTGGTCGGCCCTAGTGATCACTCGGGGAGTACTCGCTAGGTGGTAAGGTCGTTCAAGAGGGGATTCTCTTCTCAGGGAATAAGCAGTCGTGGCCTCTTTAGTAGCAGGGCGTGTAGCTCTCTAGTTGGCTTCTATGTAGGCGTTTTGTTGGTGAGATTCACCGTGAGGTGTACTTCGTCGGGGTCCCTTTTATAGGGGGTTGTCTTAGTGAAGGCGGTTGATCCCTTAACAAAGAAGGGCGTGCGTCGTGGGATGACGTTCCCCACGATCATGGCGGGAGTTTCCTGTTGAGGGGCGATTACCTCGAGGTCGGCCGGTTCCTGGGCGAGTCTCACGACGCCCGTGGGGCATGCTCGCCCTTAGTGGAGTCGTTACCCGTATCGTGGGGGGTAACGGTCGGTCTTCGGAGGCCTATCCGGCAGTCCTTCCTCCCGATTTAAGGCCTTTCCCGTTGTCGAATCTAAGGACTGTCGTCCTGAACCATTCGCTATGGACCGCGACCATGGACCGAGACCCGTTAGACGCATTGTGAATCGTAAGTCAAGGTAGACTCAGCGCAACCGAACCTTATTTAGGCTGAACCGAATTTACCCTCTTCAACTTGTAAATTAGATTTGCCTCTATATTATTTCCTTGCAGCATACAAATTCTCATTCAAATTATTCCTTTTGAGGATTCATACACGTGCGAAGAGGACACAGCATCAATTAATACACCTCCATGGTTTATTGTAGACTCTTTTACCTAAAGGTCACTCTGTATCAATTACAGGGAGACTTTGTTTTTCAAATAGGGTCGTGTTCAAAGAACCGAGTGCAGATCTCAGTCAATCTAAGGAACTATGTGTAATAGTTCAAGGGCCCTTTGACGTGCGGATATAGTAGCGGGATAAATAACCGATAAAATAGAAGAAAAAAGTGAGTCTCACTTTTTCTCCTCGCACAGTCTCTACTAATCGAGATGAGATAACGAATTCGTGCTCACCCCCCTCAAATCTTAAATCCTAAACCCTAAAACCCTAAATCCTAAACCCTAACTCCTGTTTATACTCATGTTTGGTAATTATACTCAAATATATATAATTAAGTTTATTATAAATTATATTTATTTATGGAAATTAAGGGTCTCTTTAATTGAAATTAACCAAGTCATCGTAATTAGTTTGTTAAAATATATTTATGGAGAGATTTTGGGTTCATGATGATAATCTCACATATAAAACTTATGGTAAATCTGTTTTCAACCAATCCATGTATAAAAACGAGTTTTTGATAAATTTAAATTTAAATGCACTCTTGTCTGATTGCATCCTGATTAATTAATTAATTAATACACCGCGACTGGCTTCAAATTGAGGAAGGAAGCGTGGCCCCTCGGGTTGGGATGGTGCTCTACGTATGAGAGAGGTCCCGATCGGATACAACAAACCACACTGCGTGCATGGCGTGGCGTGGCCTACGTACGTACGAGAGAACCCGTCCAGCCATCCAGCTATCAAACGAGACTTCTAATTTCTAGCTAGTGAGGTACGTATCACGGGGTAATCCCATCCAAAACACCACAGATGACAGATGTTGCCAGCGAGCCCTTCTGAATCCCATCCAAAACCACTGCATTGGGCTTTCAATGGGTTCACCGCCCGCACCTCTCTCTCTCTCTCTCTCTCTCTCTCCCAGTCACATACACACACACACACATTGCCTCTATATTATTTTTTTAAAAACGCTTTCTTTGCATAGTTATCCAAATAAAACAGGACAAAATGTTAAATTTTGACGTCAATAAAAGAGCAGTACATTGTGAGAGTTAAATCAGAAGATGACTTGTAAGGGTGGGTGAACTGCGGAGAACGCGTTTGAGTTCACAAAATCCCAACTTTAGAGGTCCCTCTATCATAAAAAAGAACAACATTTACGCTCTCTCTCTCTCTCTCTCTCTCTCTCTCTCTCTCTCACACACACACACACACACACACACACACACACACACGTACTCTCGTTGGTGATCGGGAGGGGGGGGGGAGGGAAGGCCGACAGAGGGGTGGTGATACCCATCACTTATTAGCCGCATGAGCTGCAGAGAAAGTGCCAGCAAAATTGAAGTAGAAGTAATACCGACGGCAATCAGACACGGGCCCACCCAATCAAAGGAGGACGATATGGGAGGTGAGGATCACCTTCCGCCATCATCGCATGTGCACATGTCTTGCGGATGACGTACCCATCCCCTCACCCCCACCATGAAGAGAAAGATAGAGAGATGTAGTCAGGGTAGTTAATCTTTGGTATTGATTTTTTGTGAGTCAAGGGTTAATCTAGAGATATTCTTGGGTTTTGAAACTCACACCTAATGGTGGGTTAAGGTGAGTTAACCTACTACCTCAATAAATACTTAATTAAATATGTCTCTCTCTCTCTCATAATAAATATTATTTCTCTCTCTCGTTATTACTAGGTTAATCTACTATTTATCAAATCATACTAGATTAAAATTAGGTTAGCCCACATCCTTACTTCCATATTAACTACCCTCCTACCAAATTAAAAATGAATTAATTACGGGCTATTTTAATCGGGTTGACTTAGCTCATCTTTAGCCTAACTCCATATCACTTTGGTAGGGGATTTGGGTTAAATTAAACTACTTAGGTTAGTCCATAGTTAGCATATTTTTGATTTGATAGCAAGAGTGTTAACTCGGAAATAAGTAGGTAGGCTAACCTAGTTTGAATCTATTGTGATTTGGTAGTTAGTGGATTAACCCAATAATATTTATAAATAAAATATTGAGAGAGAGAGGGGGTGCATTTATTGCGCATTTATTGTTGGGTTAACCCTTCTAAATCCACCTCTGGAGGTGGATTTGGAAGTCTAAGATTACTCCGGGTTTAATACTCATCCTCCCGATTTAGTTCAAGTTTAAGTATCAAAATAATTTGGACTTCAAAAATAGTTAAATCTAGGTTAAACTATGACTAACCCATGACTAACCTAGGCCAAATATTTCAGATTGAAAAATTAATGATCTTAATTTGGATATGGGTACAAAGTCCGACGATCAGTCCCAAGATCAGGGCGGAGGCGATGGTGAGAGGAGAGGCATCCGGTGAGTCCCCTCCAACGTAGAAACAAAAGATCCAGGTTGATAGAAGGATGGAGAGTGGTGTGAGGAGGAACCCTCGCGGGTCTGGGCCACAAACGATGTGCACAAACACTAACAAATATAAATGTTCCTGTTATCTCTTAGGAGGGCTAAATTTGCAAACTCACCGCGCCAGGGCTGATCATATAACCAATATTTTTCAGAAGTGGCATGAGGATTCAATCCATAATCGTGTGGAGAAAGATCCACAGTTTAGTACAGATAATAATGAATTTGAAAAAATAAAACCATATGATAAATAAAATGAAGTTAGCACCCCTCCTACCCTAACACAGGGCCCTTTATTCTTGATTCTCTGGCTGTCTGATGCATCACGTCGGATGGCAGTTATCATTTTCTTCCCTAACAGTAAATAATTGAGATGTTGCCTTTTTAATTAAAGCTATATTTTTTCTTCTTTAACAGCACCCGGGCAACAAAGAAAAAGCGAACAGATGCAGTTAGAAGATATCAAATCGTAGATATCGACGTCATTAATATTAAAGTCTTATCCCATTTATTCGAAGGTAGCTACATTTTTATACGTCAAATATCACTTTTATTAGCTTATAAATTGTTGAAGAGAAAACATATAATTATTTATTATCTTTTTTATTATTAAAGTATATGAACTATTCATGAATCATTATTGGGGATGTTAGAACTCTCCGTTTGGTATTATTTTTGCCATGGATTCTCGTATAGACGTCGAGTATGTTGTAACTCAAAAATAATGAATATCCTTAGAATCTCACCCTACTGATGTAAGATGCGGTTCAACCGGTCTTTGAAATCACGAAACATAGTTTGAACTTGAGTTTTGTTCTGTTTGACTTGGATAGTGATTTTGACCTTCTATTTTATGAATTTTACAACTTTTAAAAATCCCAATTAGACGAGATCAACGTAAAAGATTTTACGAAACCTAAAACATTCCAATTTAATACACCAAAATGGCCCACCGTGATTTCTTACTGCCTATATTTCTTAGCCATTGATGCATTTTGGCCAAAAGATGTAGATTCACGATTGAGCAGAGAGACACATTATTTCCGGATAACATATCTGATCTGTATTTATTTCTCACAAAATTGTAACTCTCTCTACGACGAAGTGGGACCAATGTTTCGAAAGGTGGAAGTGGATTCATAAATTTTCATTTCTCCGACATTACTAAATTTTAACCTTCATCAGTTTTAACACTTAATTACTCAACTATGATAACTTCATCATTGACCTTTATTGCTCTATTATCCATGCATGTTGTGAAGCCTTTCCTTTGTTTGGTCGTTCAAGATTATGTTGAAATGTCAAAAGCATATCGAACTGGTGAATATTTTTCTATTGCATGTCTGGATCTGTTCTTCTTTGCTTGTCAAATTGCAAAGTTAATTCTTAAACAACGATGAATCATGTTTTAATGTCAAAATCTTTATTATTTAACATTAAAAATTGTATAAAATAAACTCACTCGCGAAATGTGTTTCTTTGACTAGTCTATATTATATACTATAAGGCCCTCTTTGATTCTCAGTTAGGATGGCTTGTTCGACTCCGAAGGGTCGAACAAGCCGCCCGGGGTCGGATACGCTGCTTGTGTGTGAGGGGAGGGTGTGGGCCCCACCTCTATTTCTCTCTCATCTTGTAACAAATCTCCCGACAGTTCGATTATCAAACTGATCCTAAGAGAATATGCAGGCTTTTTTTCCGCCGGTTCAACAATTTTTTCTGCCGGCTCGATGACTTTTAAAGTTTACAGTCTACCGGCTTTTTTTTCACCCCGTCGCCTCCTCCTCCCCTTCTCCTGGGTGGTGGGGACACCGGGCCCACTACCGGACGTCGCACCCCCGCACCGAGCTTGTGGGTCGGAGATTCAGCTACATGAAGACTCGGCGTCCTTAGCATAATATTTATTTGTGTGTATTTATATTGTGCATATTTGTGTAACATACATGTATTAGTACATGTATTTTTTACTTTCGTCTTATTAGGTTAAGTCATAGTCAATAAACATGTGTGTTTTGTGTATTTTATTTGGTTAAAACCTCCAAGTCAAAAGTTAGGTAAGTAAGCTTGTTTTATTAGGCTAAGGACATATGTGCTATTTGTAAAGTTTAAAAGGTGTGGTTGCTATAGCCTCCTCCTATATAAAGGAAGGCCAAGAGTGTTACGAGATATGATTTGATGAATAGAATGAAAGGTTTGATTTATGCATGAGAGAGTTTCCCCTCTTTCATTTCCTTCTCTCTTTCTCCTTGTGAGTTTGAGTGTCGCCCGGTGTGAGACCGTCCGGCGTGAGGCCGAACTGTGTGAGGCCGAACTGTGTGAGATAGCAGTTATCCGTTCCCGTCCTGTTCGCGTCCCGGAGTGCCGTCGATCCATTCCCACGTCGCCGCCGCGTCACTGAGTGTCTCCCCACCCCGGTTTCTCTTTCACGCCGCCGCTGGTTCTCTCCTCCTCCCCTCCTCCTGGGCGTCTCCACCGGTGCAGGGTTCTCCTTTCTACACTAGTGCTTCCACTGGCAGTGGTGGCAAGGGTGATGGGGGCGAGCGGCGGCTGGAGGCCATCTTTGGCGACTGCCGGAGACGGTTCGAGGTGGGGTAGGTCAACGCCGATCGACAACCTGGGCGCCATGTTCAGGGGCTACGGGACCTTCCTTCTCGCCGCCTGAGAACAAGAAGATTCCTGAGGCTCAGTGTAGTTGGGATCTTGTAGCAGCCCACTACATTCATTCCTCTCCTCTGCCTATTTTGCGTGGTTGCATCATGTTATACGACGTGATCTGATGGAGAAGGCTATGCAGATGGGTTTTGACGCGTTGAAAACTTCTTTGTTGCGCTTTCTGCCATGTGTTCTGGATGTTACTGGTCGATTAATCTGTTGCTCATAGATGTGGTAGAATGCATGTTACATATAGCCATTCCAGATGTCATCGGTCGTTGTTAATCTACTCACAGATAAGTGAAGATGAATGTAATTGTTTGTTCATTTTTTCTATTCGCGAGAGAGGGAGCAAGCTGCTGCTCTCTGTCCCGTGTGTATGTGTGTGCACGTGAGAGAGAGAGAGAGAGAGAGAGAGAGAGAGAGAGAGAGAGAGAGAGAGAGAGAGAGAGAGGAGCAGGCCGAGACCTGCCTTGCCCCGCCTGTGAGAGAGACATTCACTCTCTCCCCCCTCACTCCCTTCTCCGTCTTTCTCTCTTTACTTGTTACTGCAAGGAGAAATGTGTGCCTTGTAGAGAGAAGGTTGCTGTAGAAGTGTACATCATGGTAGTAGGTGAGTCGTCATCCCACGGGACTACCAGTTCCGTTGTGTATAAGATAAATGAACTTAATGTGTGCCGATAGTACTGGTTTTGGTCTATTTTTGCAATCTTTAGTTTGATAATTGGGAGTAGGCACCTTATTGTGTCTCAGTGGTCAGAGGATTATACCTGCCAGTTTCAGGTAGTCGATCCATTGAAGTCGGAAGAATGAAGCTGAGATGAAGATGCTGGGTTCAGCGTTGAGAAATTTGACGGACTTGTAATATGCGGTGTAATATTCGTCTTTGTATTTAATCTTGGAACTCCTAACATGTATAGCTTGGAAGAATCAGATGTCTTTTTGAGCAATCTATTTTCGCCAAACCGTCAACAGTCTCTTCTATGAAATTGTTGACATTTTGTGTGAGCCGTTGACAGTCCATTTGGGGCTATCAACAATGGGGTCGAAACTATTAACAAGTTGTTAAAAGAACTCGTTGGGCACATGTTCCAATGTTGGTCCTTCACTTGCTCTGCACAACCTTTTCTTTCCAGGTATTTTTCATTATACAAGAGACAGGCTCACTGGGTATATGTTACTGCCTTTGGAGCCATGCTATAACACTATTTGCCTTTTGTTCAAACATGCTAATGATCTCCGGATGGAAAGATAAAGGAAATCTTAGTCATCACAACACAGTGCAGGCATTCCATAAAGCTCCAAGGGCTTTGTAATCAAAAAGCTCTACACAATTTGTAATGTGCCAACGTTGAAAAATGCAATTGCTCTGTTTATTCATATGCTTTTATCTCAGATATAAGAATGCCAGATATCCATGGTATGTTGGAGAATAATTCTTTTGAATCAAGGATGGGTGCAGGCATTCTCTTCTATTTGCATTGTCAAGATGGGTGGCTTCTAATTAAGACATCTATGTTCTTATCATAAAAGCCCCAGCCAATCCTTTCTAATTAATGTGTTGCATATGTTACACTCTCATTTATACATCAGAACCGAGTTACAAAGCTTTCTCATGATGAATATGTGTGGCCGCGCAGTTCTTCCTACACTCCCAGTATTGCATTATACCGAACTAGATTTGTTAATGTCTTGCTTTGCTCAGTCTATTACCTGGTGTTCGATTTTAAAACCTAAAGCTCTTTCTACCAAGATGTTAATTTGGTTCAAGTTCAAAGCATAGTCATTTATTTGTAGTCAGTTAAGCTTTTGATGAGTATGTAGTAATTTTTTCAGCCTGTTATCACGCTTTATTCATCTACATATCCCGATGATGAAATATTTAGTAATTTAAACTTTCATAGAGATTGTGCATGATCGATACTCCCTTTGCAAATATATTTGTTGGGTTGAAGAATCATGAATCACGACATGCCGATATCAGGCATTGTGAAGAATTTATCATTATTTTATTTTTTTGTTCTCTTGTGACTTTGGTTTCTTGATCTTTCTGTTTAAATATTCACATTTACCCTGATTTTCTGGAGAGTGCAAACTTAGTAGTTCGCTAAATTCATGTTGATTTCTTAGTAGGAAAATTGTGAGTGCCAGGAGATAATCATAGTTGAGAAAGAAGTAGTATTGCTTGTTTTCAATTGTCACTCTGGGCAATTTTATTGAGTAATAATGCCCTAGAAAGAATTTTTTCTACTTTTTTCTATTGAGTAATCGTATCCTAGAAGTGTTATTGTTTTTTTGTCAATTATTATTGGTGGTGGTCAATTGTCTTGGCACTCAAAGCCATTTTTTGTGCAGTGATTTTTATGAAAATGTCATTGTTTATGTTACCCACAATGCATTGAACTCATTTTTAGAGTATTTCAGGTCATTTTTATGTTTAATTTTCTGACCTCTATTTGTCTGGGTAATTTGTGACTAATCTTGAAACTCCCGGATCCTTTATTGATTATAGGGAAGATGTTGACATAAGGCTTATCATATGATGATAATGACAATGATGAGATCGCCTTAGTGTAACTCACCGTAGAGTTACAAAATCGTTTCTCTTTTATCCATGTTATTAATGCAGTTATTGCGGACATTGGCGATGATTTTGTTCAATGTTCTAACGACTTGAACTGTTGTGGTCCATGCTTCAAGTGACTCTTGTATGTGATTCACAATGGCACGAGAAAAGGATAAGATAAATTGAAGTTCTATGGCATTGTTTGCATCTTGTTGTATTACTTATTACTTACTCCGTAAGTAATGATGAATCATATTTTAATATCTAAATTTTTTTATTTAACATAAAGAAATTAAAAAAATATCTTCACGCGACGCGCGTTTCTTTGACTAGTATATTATAAGAGAAAATGATGATTTTTTTACGTCGGTCAATGTTATTAAAACCAGACCGAACTGACCGGTTCGACCGCCGACCGGTTCGAAAATCGGTTCAAATATGGCCGGTTCGGTCCGAGACTTAAAAACCATCCGAACCGGGTAAATCGCGGTCGACCCGGTAAACCGGTTCGACCCGATTCGCCCGGTTGGCCAATTTAAATAAATAAGTCAAAAATAAAAAATGACAAAATCCTCTCTCACTCACCTGTGCGGTAGGCCTGTCAACGGAGCGGATACGAAGCGAATATATGACTATCCGTATCCGCTCCATTTTAAAATTCGAATTATCCGATTTTGATCCGCTCTGATTTGAATTCGGATACGAAGCGAATATACGACTATCCGTATCCGCTCCGTTTTAAAATTCGAATTATCCGATTCAAATTCAAAAGTATATAAATATAATTATAAAATGTTAAAAATATATAAAATATAATTATAAAATATCAAAAATATATAAAATAATTTTTAAATTAAAATATAATTATAAAATATCTAAATTTTTATACCATATTATTTATTTTATAATATATTATTTAAAAATATGTATTATATGATATATAATATTTCGAACAGATATTTTTCGAAACGAATATTATAATATCGATATTCGCTCCGATTCGAATTCGAATATTATTCGTATCTGAAAATACGAATACGAATATTATCTTTTAATATCGATTCGAATTCGAAACGAATTCGGATAATATCCGTATCCGTTGACAGACCTATCGTGCGGCCGTGCCCTAATCCCCATTTCCGCACCGTCCGCCCTCTCTCGATCTCCCCCCGTCCGCCCTCTCCGTCTCCGGTCGCCGGCGCCCCTCTTCCCTCACCGTCTCCGGTCAGCCGCACCAGGCTTCCTCTCCGGCAATCCGGCCGCACCGTGTCCGCGAACAGGTGCTGCGGCCGCCGGCTCTCCCCCGTGTCCGCACCCCGTGTCCGGGTCTCCACTCCGGCCTCCGGGGTTGTTTGGATCGTGATTCAGGTAATGTCGCCGCCTCCGGGGTCTAGTACCTTGTCGCGTCCTCTTTTCTCCCTTGATCGCCTCCCTCTCCGTTGAAGCTCCCGCTCTGGGTTGCGTGTTTGCATTGTCATCTGCGTCCTTCTGGGTGGCATGGGCTCGTGGTGAGCCACCGCCAGATCCCTGCTCGTGGGAGCCTGCATAGAGTCAGGCCCTCTCGGCGCTCTTGATGCAGGTCGCTGATCGCTCAACCTTTGGTTTAGAGATATCTTCGTCAGTTTCTTTTCCGTCTTCTGAGATGTAGGGACTTACGGGATTTGCTTTGGAGCATGGTGTCTGCAGAAATGGTTCCTGTCATCCGCTTACGCCGAGGAAAAGGGCGTTTTTTTAATTTGTTCTTCTGGTTAGGAGGATCGAATTGCTCTGGCTGCTCTCTTAGTTCAATCTGCATATTGGTCCAATGTGTGCCTTTTTTAGTATGTCACTCAGTGATTGTTCACCTCCCTCCCTCCAAAGTCGGTCATGTGTGTTCTTGTGGATTCAGTGACTTAGCAAGCTTCTTTATGGGATTCCATTTTTAAGATAAAGCTACCTTATTCCCAAACAGATGGACAATTGTTGTAAGCATCTCTCTTCCTCCTGAATTGTATCCCTGCATCTTTTATAGTATTGTCAGCATAGGTAGTCACTTTACACTGCTCTGGCATAGAGAATGCAAGGTTCTGCCTAAGTGGATTGAGAAAAGAATGGCTCTAGCATAGAGAACCTTTGAATAATTAGCAATTTAATCTGTGTTTGTAAACTTTAAAATTTGATGATATTACTTCTTTAACTATTGCGTTGATATATCATTTGGTTATATGTATAGATTAATGTTTAGAATTTAGATATATTTATATATTTTTAAAATTATTAAAATTTTATGACATCATAATTATATTACGATGACGTCACGGTTTAAACCGGTTCAATTGACGGTCTAACCGGTTCGAACCGAACCAACTCATTGACCGATTCAAACATCAGTTCGATTCTGATAACATTGCCGTCGGTTCTATTTTACATTATTTGGCTCGGTTCGTTTGTCCGATTCGATTTAATAACTCTCCCTTCTCATTCTTCTTCTGCCAACTCAAGATCATTTCTCCCTCGAAACCTATCACCGCCTTCTCCTCCGATACGGGGCTTTGATCCTGCGGCGCGGCGTGCTCTCTCCTCCACGGCGTCTTGGTGAAGATCCTGCGGCGTGCTCTCTCCTCTCAAGGAGGAGGGCAACCGCCGGTTCCAAGCGTGGGACTACGCAGGGGCCCTGGAGCGGGACTACGCGGGGGCCTGGAGCACTACGACCTCGCCCTCAAGCTCACCCCGCGCACCCACCCCGACTGCGCCGTCTTCCACAGCAACCGTGCCGCCTGCCTCATGTAGATGCGGCCCCTTGAGCCTGCGGAAAAAAACCGCAGGCGGCGGTGTGACGGTGGGAAAGCGGCGCGTCTGCCAGGGATGCTCCAGATCCGGGGTGCTCCTCTGGGTGGGGGGGAGAGGGGGATCCGCCGAGGTCGGGTATAGGGGGCCTCGCGGAATGGCGTCTTGGTGAAGATGGACTCCACGGAGTCGAGTTGGTTTTCCCGGGACGCCGACGAGGAGTAGGAGGGGGAGGCGGCGGCTGGGAGCTCTCACAGGACAACACATCGACTCCGGGGATCTCGCCGTCGTCCGAGTTTGATTCGGAACAAACAATCCCTTTTGAGGTAACTCCCAATAACACTAATCCAAACAAAGGGACCGCCATGTATGATTTTGTCTTTGTGAAGGGCAGGTACCCTTCCCTCCCCCCTACTCTGTTTCCTTCTCCACCATGGACTCCGACCATTCCAGATTGAGATTTTCTACTCCTATATAAGGCGCCCTCGACTCCATCCTCCTCCTTGTCTTTGTGTCTTTTAACACTGGTTGAAGGTAAGTCACTTTTTAAATTTTCGTTTTATTTTCTTTTTGATCTTTTCGATCTTGCTTCATGAATTCTCTTTTTATTCGACCTTCCCTCTCACCCACAACGCTATCCTTGAGGTGCCGACCCCTGCTCTTGGAGTTCGTTCCATCCCATGGATGCTTCTTGCATTTTTTATGGGTAACAGACGTAGCTACTTGGCCGTTTCTGTGCCCTATCTTTCATCTATCTTAGATTTGACTTCCCAGTGCTGCAACACTTTTATGATGTGCTCTAAATAGCAGTGTGTTGTGGCCCATCACAAAAACACTTGCTGGGGCATATATCGGTTTCATTGCAGGAAGCTGTATAAGTGAATAATTGATGCATGGCTAGAATCCTTCGGTTGCCTTTATAGGTTACTGTTTAATTATCTAGGTGCTTTATTAGTGGAAGAAATATTCTGGGTTTTATTATTGAGCCATACCTACTCAAATCTGCATTAGCATTGTAGGCGTTGTTCCATCAGTTTATGATTGCCTACATCCAATGAATTATATTCAAAGGTTTGGCAAAGTTGTTGACCTGGTACCGAACTTGATATATATGAAGCCCTGCACAAAGTAACAAAAACCTAGAGAAATTTGAAATAAGAAATTTTAGAATCAAGGATTATATTTTCTTCCATATTGATTTGCATGTCAACTGAACGTAAATTCTATGAAATTTTAATATCCGATTGAATGAAATAATAATTTATACTCAAATATATCTTGATTGATACATAGCTTATTTAATAGTGGCTGATAAATCATTACAAAAATTTATCCTAAGATTATAGAGATACTCTTTAAAAAATAATGAATCATTTTTTAATTTCTAAAATTTTGTTATTTAAAATAAATATTTTTAAAATCATAATACTCTTTTGATAGATGTTATGTCTTGATTCAAAAAGGGTGCTTCATATTTCTGCACTTCTATGATGTGGTGAAAAAGTTAGACATTTGAAACATAGATATGGAGGATTGGATTCGTTGAGTGTCCTATGCTATTCAGACTCGGAATCTACAGTCGTTGTATGGGCTTCGATTGAGCGAATTTGGGTAGGATGGAATTCCGATCTCGGTGGGCCGCAAGACATATTCAGACTCGGAATCTATAGTTGTTCTATGTGTTTCAATGGAGTTTCTGATTCTGAAGTAACCGAAGATCGCCAAATCATTCATATTGCGGCTCGGAATATACAATCGCTTAGCGTATATATATCTATTTGTTATATATATTTCTTATTTATCTTATTACTGTCTGCTAGGAGATATACCGTCATCTCTTCAACCCTTCTTTTTCTTTATCTACTGCACCTGCATTGTAGAGTTGCAGTAGATCCGAACTTGGCTACTTTTATGAGTTGATAACAGGACACTTTCTGCCTACTGATTCTATTTTTTTGTTGATTGCCACATATGCTCTCTTTGATTCATATTTTCTTCTCTCTGTCCAGATTACATAAAAGAATCACAGGAGATCAGCCGGTTGGGTGCTCTTACTTTTGTTTGTTCAGAAGACAACACTACAAAGGTATGATGCCTTTTATTTGGTGCCTTTTAAAAATATGTTCAGCAGAATTACTGTTTCTCACATCCTCCAAGAAGCAAAGATAGCAGCGATCTATGTAAATAAGTATGGTGGCCTTTATTTGATTGTTATGGATTAGAACTCATGATCGACCAATATTTTTCTAAGCAACACATGGTGAGGACACTAGAGCACGAGTACGGCCCGACTCAGCGAGCCGTCGGTACCGGACCCGCAGCACGACTCGGTCGACATCGACATCCTTGTGGCTGGGCGACAGTATGGAGTCCCTACCAGAGTGTTGATACTTTCCTATGTTTATTGTGAGTGTATTAGCATGTATTTACTTATTGTGAGTGTATT
Source organism: Amorphophallus konjac (assembly GCA_022559845.1). NCBI lineage: Eukaryota > Viridiplantae > Streptophyta > Magnoliopsida > Alismatales > Araceae > Amorphophallus > Amorphophallus konjac. The sequence continues at coordinate 21,887,017 of CM040118.1, forward strand.
AGTGTGTATTTTGTATTTTAGCTTCTAGTTGGGTCAAGATTGTAATATGGGCTGCACTTCATGTAAGGGGTCCAATTTCTAAATTGGGCCTCAAGACCATTAGGAGCCCAAGTCCAAGGTGGGCTTCTAGAAGACTTGGACTATTAGACTAAGGAGACAAAGGTGGAGGATGCCACATCCTTGTCCCCCATGCTTGTCTCCCACCTACCCTTGACCAATGTTAGTGGATGTCCTTTAGAGTTAGTGGATGTCCTTTGGTGTTAGTGGATGTCCTTGGATCTAGATCTAGGGTTTTCGTATTTATAGTCTCTTGTTGTATTTTGTGTGGAACTAATGAAGAAATTGAAGTGAAATGCATTTTGGCACCCCCTCTCCCTCTTGTGTTCTTGAAGTTCTTCCCTCTCCCACCTCCAATCCCTCCAGATCTGAGTGTTAGATCCAATATCTCCCCCACAAATCCCTTCTTCTTCTCTTCTACTACCTTCTGTGATCATCCACTGCCGCCGCCGCCGCCATCAGAGCCGCCAGCAAGCCGCCACCCTCGCTTCTCCGACCTGCTGTCCTGAACTGCGACCTGCAGACCTGAAGCTTGAAGACGAGGGCGTATCTCCTGATCCAACCGTTGGATCGATCGGATCTTTTGAGGGTTTGTTCCCCCACGTCTCCCCTAGTTCCAGTTAAAATTTCGTGCCGATCAGAGTCCGTTTGCCCCCCTTCCCAGCCACTTGTTCTCCCCCCTCTCAGTCTGTCCTGATTGCAGCCGGCGGGATAGATCTTGGAAGAGGATTTTTCCCACCCATCAAACGAAGTCCAAATCCAGCAAAAGACCTATGTGCGTTTTCCTATCCCTCCCATCTACCCATCATAAAAATCGTAGGTCCTAGATATTTCATTTGAACCCCGGTCAAGGCTGAAAAACAGGGAGATCCACTTTTGTCCCTGAGATCGGTCTGTCCGAACCAGAAAAGGGGTCATGCTGCAGAAGTTTTCATTTCAGATCTGACCGTTGGATGAAGCTGCATTTCCAGTATGTCGAAGAGCTCTGAGTCCTCTATCCAACGGCGTTAATCTCACTTCGATCCGACTTCGGATCTGATCGTGGCGACCGTTTTCGTGGAGGCGCGCCGATCTGGCCTGAAAGGGGGCTGCGAGACAGCCTTGGGGGTTAATTCCCAATAAACCCCCAGCTCACCGTCGGCGACCACCGCTCCCGGGGACCGACCCGGGGCACTCCAGCGACGACCCCCCCCGGTCACCGCCGCCAGAAGACGCGCGGAAGCCGCTGCCCCAGCAGCCGGCCCACTTGGAGCCTTGTGGGCCCCGCGTTGAGCGCCACCACCGTGCTGCCCGCCACCGCCTGGAACCACAAATCGCGGCCCGCCAACCCCTAGAACGGCGCTCCCGGATCGCTGTTGTGGTCTTTTACCTCCCTGCGTGGAGTGGACCGAGTATTTACTGCTGTAAATTAATTATTACTTTGTACCGGGAGTGACGGTTCACGGCCGGGAAGTCTTCGCCACGCCGCGAGCGTGGAGGTACACCCGCCGCCCATTAGTCTAGTTTGCTTATTTAGTATGTATTCTACTGCCGCTGCATGTGCGTAGTTATTTTCCTAGCTAGTTAATTTATTAATCACCGCTGTGAGTTGTGAGAGCGAGAACCCGTCCCGTGACTCATTCCGAGCACGAGAGTGAGTTGACTACCCCAGTCTCAAAGCCGGTTTCTCAACCGTGCACGATCGTCGCGTTTCCCTCGATGGGGCCGACTGTGAGTAGCGCTTCTTGTTTGGGGCTAGTTCGCCTCTTCTGGAGCTCGTTCGGTGCCGCGTCTTAGTGTGTGTTGCTGGTCGCGTCGTCTGTCTAGCCGAGTCTCGTAGTCGTCCCGCATCAAATTGGTATCAGAGCCAGGTTGAGTCTAGGGTAGTCTTGTCCAAGGTCTTGCATTGCATCCCAATATTCGGTATATAAAAAGATGTTACCCAACCGTTAGGTTACGCCTATCGGGGAGGCGATTCACTCGCGTGAGAGGATCTTCGGATCCCCGGACTCCGCCAGGTACCGGATATCGGTTTAAGTCAAGGGTCCTCAACTTGTATCGGTCCATCCATATAGGTCTAGTGAGTCACCCTTAGTTCTCTTTAGGCCTCATTGCATGCCCACCCGTGGAGGTGCCCAGTACCATCGCCCTGACACTATGGGTGAACACCGAGGTGCCAACCCGGGAGGCCGTTCCCTGGAGGACATGACATCTCTACTCATGGAGCACATGGATAGGTCCGAGCAAACTCTTAGGGAGCATACCGAGCGTATGGAGAGCCGATTCAAAGCCATGGAGGACCGCGCCGAGGCTTCTGACCGATCTCTCCAAGGATTGGTTGGAAGGTTAGAGAGTGTGGAGAGAACCCCTCGCCGAGACCTACTCGGCATTCTCCCGGCCCCGCAGGCACATGTTGCCCAGCCCGTGGCTGCTGCCCAGCCCGCGCCTGCTGCCCAGCTCGCACCACATCGGGCTGAGGAGCAACGGCAACGTGCCCCCCATTTTGAGGACTACGAGTCCGACAACGATTACGAGGGAAATGGCCGGCGCCGGCATGGTCACCTACCACATAAGGATGATGAGGACGAACGGATCCTCAAGACCGTCCGTGTGGACCCTCTCACGTTTGATGGGTCCAAGCCTTTAGAACCCAAGATCTACCTTGATTGGGAGGCTAGCATGGACCGGTACTTTGAGTGGTTCGAGATGACGGACCACCGGAGGGTTAGGTATGCCAAGATGAAGCTGTTGGGACAAGCACAGACTTACTGGAGCAATGTAGAGAGCTTGCTCTTTCAGCGTCATGAGCCTCAGATAGGTTCTTGGGATGAGATGAAGGACAAGCTTAGGCGTAAGTACCTTCCTGCCACGTACCGTCAGCGACTTATTGATAGGTGGCAGAGTCTCACCCAAGGGGACCGATCCGTGTCAGACTACATCGCGGAGTTTGACGAGTACTTTTTGCGATGTGGCGTTACGGAGGAGAGCACCATGCCTGTGTCATGCTTCCGTCGTGGTTTGCGGCCCCACTATCAATATGAATTATTTCGCCGCAATGTTACCACCTTGGAAGACGCATACCAGGTTGCTCTAGAGTTGGAGCAATTTGAAGCGAAGTTCGCTCCCGTCCAACGCCCGGGGTTCACTTATCAGCGTGGGACCGACCCTCGTACCACGCCTACCTCCTATAGCCGGTTTCTGGTGGCCCGCCCCCCGGAACCCCCTCGGCAGGACCCCACTGCTCCTAGGCTCCGCACTTTCCCTCCGAGGGACCCTCCCCCTCGCCCGCAGGCACCCATCCCTGCCACTCGGCCTTATCAGCCCGCCGTACCAGCTCGGCCTCTTCTTCCTACACCCCCAGTCCATCGAGAGGACAAGGGTAAGGGGCCAATGATTGGTGGAACATCTCATGGCAATGGGCCACGAGACCGTTGCTACACTTGTGGTGGAGTTGGCCACTTTGTCAGCAAGTGTCCCACCCGGGGAGCACTTGTTATTGCCGACACACCGGCCCGTGACCCCACACCTGAGTTGGTGCCAGTCAGCTACGAGCCGGACCAAGAATTGGCCGAGGCATTCTTTGACGAGTTATTGGAGGGCGAGCAGGTTGACGTCCCTGGTACCTCGTATCAGGATGACGTACATTTGGGTGTAGTCAGGTGCATCCTTACCCAGCCTCAGGTGAGCGACGACTGGCGTCGCACCACCATATTCCACACATTTTGTAGGCTGAAAGGGAAAGCTTGCAAGGTGATTATAGATAGCGGGAGTTGCATCAATGCTATCTCCACAGGCACCGTCAAGCGCCTTGGTTTGACGCCCGTGGATCACCCTGCACCTTACAGAGTTTCTTGGGTGGATTCCACTTCCATCCCGGTCAGACTGCGGTGTCTGGTGCCGCTGCAGTTCCAGGCGTACCATGATGCGATCTAGTGTGATGTACTACCTATGGAGGTGGGTAGTATCATCCTTGGTAGGCCTTGGCTCTTTGACCGAGATGCCACCCTTCATGGTAGGTCGAACACTTGCACCTTCGACCATGATGGCCATAGGATTACCCTCCACCCAGTCCAGCCGAAGGACCCATCTATCCGCGGACCAGCTGGCCCCAGCACCACAACCACTTCTGGTCAGGGGAAGGTCGGTCCACCCACTTTGTCCTCGGCACAGGCATCCATCTCGTCGACTACTCCTAGCAGAGTGGACCCTCCACCCAGGAGGTTGATGATGATCAGTCCGAGAGAGATGGAACAGGAGGTGACCGGGGGTAACCCCATTCTAGCTGTCGTTGTCAGGGGCATAGAGGATGTCGCCCCTAGGTCTGAGGATGAGCATCCCCCATAGATAGCCGCAATATTGCGGGAATTTTCTGATGTCTTCCCCGAAGACCTCCCTGGAGGCCTTCCACCTATGAGGGATATCCAGCATGAGATCGACCTCGTCCCGGGCTCATCTTTGCCCAACCTTCCCCATTATAGGATGAGTCCCACAGACCATGCTGAGCTTCAGCGGCAGGTCGAAGAGTTGATGAGTCGGGGGTCCCTTAGGGACAGCAAGAGTCCCTGCGCTGTCCCCGCACTATTGGCCCCGAAGAAGGATGACACATGGCGGATGTGCGTTGATAGCCGTGCAATCAACAAAATCACGGTGAAGTATCGTTTTCCCATTCCCCGATTGGATGACTTGCTTGATATGATGTCGGGAGCCACTATCTTCTCAAAGATAGACCTTCGTAGTGGCTATCACCAGGTGCGGATCAGGCCTGGAGATGAATGGAAGACGGCATTCAAGACCAAGGATGGTCTTTATGAGTGGTTGGTTATGCCCTTTGGGCTTTCCAACGCCCCTAGCACCTTCATGCGGTTGATGACCCAGGTTTTACGCCCTATGATAGGGGTCTTCTTGGTCGTCTACTTCGATAACATTCTTATCTACAGCCGCACTAGGGAGGACCACTTAGACCATCTTAGGCAGGTCTGTGTTGTGCTAAGGCGAGAGAGTTTATTCGCCAACCCGAAGAAATGTGCTTTCATGTCCGATCAGATCACTTTTCTCGGGCTCATTGTGTCGAGAGATGGAGTCTCCGCTGATCCGGAGAAGATTAGGGCCATTAGGGAGTGGCCGGAGCCCCGCACACTCCACGACGTCCGGAGTTTCCATGGCTTAGCGACGTTCTACCGTCGCTTCATTCGTGGCTTCAGTTCTATCACTGCCCCGATCACTGATTGCATAAAGAAGGGGGCATTCGTATGGACTAAGGCTGCAGCCACGTCCTTTCAAGATATTAAGGAGCGCATGACCCAAGCACATGTCCTTGCTTTACCCGATTTTTCTAAGGTGTTTGAGGGCACCTGTGATGCTTCTGGTGTGGGTATTGGTGGCGTTTTGAGTCAGGAGTCCCACCCTATTGCATTCTTTAGCGAGAAGTTTAATGATGCCAAACTGCGATATTCCACATACGACAAAGAATTTTACGCAGTTGTCCAGGCATTGAGGTATTGGAGGCACTATTTGTTGCACCAGGAGTTTGTCCTCTTCTCTGACCATGAGGCCTTACGATTCCTCCATACCCAAAAGAAGTTGAATGCTCGCCATAGTCGTTGGGTGGAGTATCTCCAAGAGTACACCTTTGTGCTCAAGCACAAAGCAGGGGCAGAGAACAAGGTCGCCGATGCACTGAGTCGTCGGGTGATGATGTTGACCACCATGAGTGTTGAGGTGGTAGGGCTAGAGAGGCTGAAGGACGCCTATGTTGACTGTCCGGACTTTGGTCCGATCTATGCCGTCCTTCAGGCCGGTCCCTCGCGCGATTATAGCGAGTTTGTACTACAGGAGGGTCACCTATTCCGGGGTGACAAGTTGTGCATCCCACGGACTTCTGTTCGTGACTTTCTTACATGGGAGATGCACGCGGGAGGTCTTGCTGGTCACTTTGGCCGGAACAAGACCATAGAGGCGGTTGAGCACCGATTCTACTGGCCTAGCCTAAAGAGGGATGTTGCTCGTATTGTAGCCCAGTGTCGCACTTGTGCTATGGCCAAACAAAGGAAGCAAAGTACCGGCCTCTATACTCCCCTTCCCATCCCAGATAGTCCATGGCAGGACATTAGCATGGACTTTGTGTTAGGATTACCCCGCACCCTCCGAAAGCATGACTCGATCTTTGTGGTTGTCGACCGATTCTCTAAGATGGCATTATTCACCCCATGCTCCAAAACCTCGGATGCCTCTAGAGTTGCCCGTCTATTTTTTTCACATTGTGTCTCCAGGTTCGGACTCCCACGCACTACAGTGTCCGATAGGGATGTGCGCTTCACTAGCTATTTCTGGAAGACCCTATGGCACATGATGGGCACCCAATTGAAATTCTCCACTGCATATCACCCCCAAACCGATGGTCAGACTGAGGTTGTCAATAGGAGTTTGGGGGATCTTCTTAGGTGTCTTGTCCGAGATCGAGTCAGGGATTGGGATTTGATATTACCCTTGGCTGAGTTCGCCTATAATGATTCAGTCAATAGGTCTACCGGTATGAGCCCCTTCGAGATTGTCACTGGCCGTAGACCTAGGAGACCCATAGACCTAGTCCCATCTCCCATCCAGTCCCGTGTGTCTGATTCAGCCGAGTCTTTTGCTAGCCATATTAGACAGTTGCATGAGCATATTCATCGTCATATTGAGTCCAGCAACGCACGATACAAAGAATTGGCTGACGCCCATAGGCACCACCGTGAGTTTCAGGAGGGCGATTCTGTCATGATCAGGGTCAGACCTGAACGGTTTCCCTCAGGAGCCGTGAAGAAGTTGCATGCTCGCGGTGCCGGTCCCTTTCGAGTAGTGAGGCGAGTCGGATCGAACGCATATGTTGTGGACTTGCCAGAGGACTACGGGATCAACTCGACTTTCAACGTCTCGGACCTCGTCGCTTATAGGGACCCAGCGGTGATACCCAGTGAGCCCTTTGAGCCGTCTCCACCCATTGTGAGTGACACCACCCTAGAGTGTCCACCTCCAGCCTTGTTACCTCAGCAGCGAGAGCAGATAGAATGTATACTAGACGAGCAGGTGACGACTACTTGAGGCGGAGTGTACCAGCGCTACTTGGTGCGTTGGAGGGGACGGCCCGCGTCCGATGACACCTGGATCACTCGGGCAGAACTACAGAGGATAGATCCAGATCTGCTGGATCGGTACCAGAGCGACCCGGACCCCTACTCGACGGGGTCGAGCTTCTCCCACCCGGGGAGAATTGGTGAGGACACTAGAGCACGAGTACGGCCCGACTCAGCGAGCCGTCGGTACCGGACCCGCAGCACGACTCGGTCGACATCGACATCCTTGTGGCTGGGCGACAGTATGGAGTCCCTACCAGAGTGTTGATACTTTCCTATGTTTATTGTGAGTGTATTAGCATGTATTTGCTTATTGTGAGTGTATTAGTGTGTATTTTGTATTTTAGCTTCTAGTTGGGTCAAGATTGTAATATGGGCTACACTTCATGTAAGGGGTCCAATTTTTAAATTGGGCCTCAAGACCATTAGGAGCCCAAGTCCAAGGTGGGCTTCTAGAAGACTTGGACTATTAGACTAAGGAGACAAAGGTGGAGGATGCCGCATCCTTGTCCCCCATGCTTGTCTCCCACCTACCCTTGACCAATGTTAGTGGATGTCCTTTGATGTTAGTGGATGTCCTTGGATCTAGATCTAGGGTTTTCATATTTATAGTCTCTTGTTGTATTTTGTGTGGAACTAATGAAGAAATTGAAGTGAAATACATTTTGGCACCCCCTCTCCCTCTTGTGTTCTTGAAGTTCTTCTCTCTCCCACCTCCAATCCCTCCAGATCTGAGTGTTATTTCCAATATCTCCCCCACAAATCCCTTCTTCTTCTCTTCTACTACCTTCTGTGATCATCCACTGTCGCCGCCGCCGCCATCGGAGCCGCCAGCAAGCCGCCACCCTCGCTTCTCCGACCTGCTGTCCTGAACTGCGACCTGCAGACCTGAAGCTTGAAGACGAGGGCGTATCTCCTGATCCAACCGTTGGATCGATCGGATCTTTTGAGGGTTTGTTCCCCCACGTCTCCCCTAGTTCCAGTTAAAATTTCGTGCCGATCAGAGTCCGTTTCCCCCCCTTCCCAGCCACTTGTTCTCCCCCCTCTCAGTCTGTCCTGATTGCAGCCGGCGGGATAGATCTTGGAAGAGGATTTTTCCCACCCATCAAACGAAGTCCAAATCCAGCAAAAGACCTATGTGCGTTTTCCTATCCCTCCCATCTACCCATCATAAAAATCGCAGGTCCTAGATATTTCATTTGAACCCCGGTCAAGGCTGAAAAACAGGGAGATCCACTTCTGTCCCTGAGATCGGTCTGTCCGAACCAGAAAAGGGGTCATGCTGCAGAAGTTTTCATTTCAGATTTGACCGTTGGATGAAGCTGCATTTCCAGTATGTCGAAGAGCTCTGAGTCCTCTATCCAACGGCGCTAATCTCACTTCGATCCGACTTCGGATCTGATCGTGGCGACCGTTTTCGTGGAGGCGCGCCGGTCTGGCTTGAAAGGGGGCTGCGAGACAGCCTTGGGGGTTAATTCCCAATAAACCCCTAGCTCACTGTCGGCGACCACCGCTCCCGGGGACCGACCCGGGGCACTCCTGCGACGACCCCCCCCGGTTACCGCCGCCAGAAGACGCGCGGAAGCCGCTGCCCCAGCAGTCGGGCCCACTTGGAGCCTTGTGGGCCCCGCGTTGAGCGCCACCACCGTGCTGCCCGCCACCGCCTGGAACCACAAATCGCGGCCCGCCAACCCCTGGAACGGCGCTCCCGGATCGCTGTTGTGGTCTTTTACCTCCCTGCGTGGAGTGGACCGAGTATTTACTGCTGTAAATTAATTATTACTTTGTACCGGGAGTGACGGTTCACGGCCGGGAAGTCTTCGCCACGCCGCGAGCGTGGAGGTACACCCGCCGCCCATTAGTCTAGTTTGCTTATTTAGTATGTATTCTACTGCCGCTGCATGTGCGTAGTTATTTTCCTAGCTAGTTGATTTATTAATCACCGCTGTGAGTTGTGAGAGCGAGAACCCGTCCCGTGACTCATTCCGAGCACGAGAGTGAGTTGACTACCCCAGTCTCAAAGCCGGTTTCTCAACCGTGCACGATCGTCGCGTTTCCCTCGATGGGGCCGACTGTGAGTAGCGCTTCTTGTTTGGGGCTAGTTCGCCTCTTCTGGAGCTCGTTCGGTGCCGCGTCTTAGTGTGTGTTGCTGGTCGCGTCGTCTGTCTAGCCGAGTCTCGTAGTCGTCCCGCATCAACACATGGATGAAGAAAGGATTCTGGGTCCCAACAGTCTTGAGGAAGATGTTGATGGTTTCCATCCACTCAACATGGGAAATCTTGCTTTAAGTGGCAGAGAACCATTATTCATTCCTTGTACCTCAAAGGCCTGCATTGAATTATTGCTCCAATATTCCATAGGATTGTCCTTTTAGAATCTATGCACATATTTTGCTGGATGTTCTTTTCTGGTTGTCGTGTGTGGAATGCTTAGCAAGTCTAGCTTGATATCATGTTCACTTATTGAAGGGCCCCAGGTCCATTTTGTAAAATTCTCCTTTTCCTTGTTTATATGCACCTCTCCTGTTGCATTTTGTGGATTCCCTTCTTATCCCAACTGCTCTTTCTACAAAGATTCTTCCCTGATGGTACCAAAATTTCCATTTTGCCCTTAGTCAGTACATAAGCATACCAATTTATAGTATTTCATCAAAACATAATGTATACCAATTTATAGTATTTCATCAAAACATAATGTAACTTGGGGAAAGTGATGTTCTAATCTTAATTCTGGAATAAACCAGTCAAGTCAAATGCGAGTCAGATCCCGAAATTTTTCTTCTCTCCTGACAATTGATAGTATTGTAATTTCACTAAAGGATAAAAGAAGGGAAAGTACAAGAATTGTATGTCCTCAAAAACCCCTCTATACAGAAGACATGCTGCCCACACATAAAGGTGGTGTGGCACACACTGGCCCCAACAGAGACAAAACTTGAAGATTTTAGTACATATACTTTGCAAAGCAACTCAGCCCACTCTAAGACACATCACAAATGAAGGTAAGTACCCTCTTGGATATTCTCAGCCCCCATTTTCTGTATCAAATAGCTAACAACATCAAACCTGCCTTGTTTTCCATACCCAGCTATCAATGCATTGTAGGTTACCACATCACGGTCAATACACTCTCCACAACTGAGACAGCCGAGTGGTGGCCGGCACCTCCAAGAGTCACCTGGTTCGCCCCAGAGGCAAATTATCGAGAGTGATTCCACCTTCTGGTAATAAATGGCTTGCTTTCCAGGCTTTTCCTTCATTTTGAGAATAAATGGGTACCAATCTTCTGGCTTAAGATTTTGGTATTTGTGTACAAATGATATTTATGACAATCCACACTGAGATATGCTGTGGAGTCATCTATGGCAATACAATATTGACACAATTCTTTGTGTCTGATGCTTAAAATGGTGACAAATCAGGTTAAAATGGTAAAGTTATGCTTGGAAAATGAAGTTCACTGGTATAGCTGTTTTTCTATTATGTGGTTGACATGGACATTCCAGAATGCAGAATCTAAAAACTTTTGAGACGGGATGATAGGCTGATATATGTATTTAATCTATTTCTCTCTCCCTTTCATATAACTCTAGCTATTGCCTTACAAAAGTGAGCTTCAGGTGAACATTCGATAAGATGGTGATTTAGTATGGTTAAGTTAACACAAAAGAACTAGAGAATAATGCCCAAGCAGATTTACACACATATAGGGAGTGCAGTGAGTGCTTTCTCAAATCTGAATGCTATCTTAGCATGTCTGTCTTCACAGATTCCAGAGAAATCTCAAAGAAACCTCAGAGTGATCAAGAGATACTATCTCCTCCTCCTCCTCCTGCTGCCCCTTTTCCTTCTTCTTCTCCTTTATCCTACTCCTTACCAATTCCTTCTCCCCCTTATTCTTAAGGGCCGGAGAGATTTCATCTCAAGATCTTTGGAGGGATAGAGATCTTGAGAGCTACAAATCATCTAATAGACACATCTGCAAACAGCTTGTTGTGGCGGTCACCAGCTCCCTTATGCTCCATTTCTCACTACAATGTGATCTTCAATGACCTTCCTTCTCACATGGCCAACACTTCACTAGAAAGCTTATTCTTATTCTTCATTTTCTCTACCCCCTTTTCTTCTCCACCTCTTCCTTGTCCTTTATTCTGCTCCTGCTCTTCTTCCTTCTCCTTCCACTTCTCCTTGATTCTACTCCTCCCCTCACACCTCCTCCTTATGCTTGATCATAGAAGAGATTTCAGCTCAGCACACACAGAGAGACATAACTCAAAGAGATCCCAGAGAGATCTTGAAAGACAGAAAAACATACCACTACCTTTGATAGAGCTTCTTGTTGTTTGTTTGGACTCAGTAAGGGAGAAAGCTAGGTTCAGAGAAACTGTGTCATGTAGGTTCTGGAGAGACAAGAATGAAAAAACTTCAGAGCTTCCAGCCTTTCTACTTGGTTTAGAATTTTCCTTTCCAGCTTTACCAAGTCTGAATCATCCAATATACCTTCTATTTCATCAAGATTTTCCATTAATAAGTTAAATCTCAATAAATTTTCTGATGGAGTCATATAGTCTGTCAGTTTGTTCTTCATTATTCCATTAAATTTGTTAACTGCTAATGAATTAAAGAGAAGATAACTTAACTCTGAAGAAAATAAGCCATATAGTCAAGTCTCTCTCGAGGACCATATGAACAAAATCCTTGATCATTTAGCCCTTCTATCTCATGGATTGCATGTCTCAGATCATCTATCATAAGGTACTGACAGCATTTTTCACAAGCTTTGCTCTCATTCTTTATGTTCTCCAAAATAATCACGAATGGCAAGAAATGCACCTTCTAAGGCTACTCAAGTCACCTATGACCCACTATGATAGGAATTCCCAAAGTCAAAATAAAGCACCTATCCAATGGCCCTGATATCTAATAATATTTTCAGCTTCCTCCATCTCAAGCTATGGCAAAATCTACTCTTATCTGCAAGATAGTTTAGTGCCAACATGAAGGCAGTTACAAACAATACATTCACTGAGGATCACTGGTTTTCTTCTATGTCATTAGATACGCTAGCATATATTGGTTTATCATCGTTCAATAGATGCTATATCACTACAATGAAAAATATTTTACACTGGTGATGCTTGTCTTTATAGAAGTTTTCGGCTCTTGGACAATAGAAAGAATGGAGTCCAAATATTTTGCCAATCACATGCATAGCATTGCGACATCTAGGATTTCGTCTTCATCCATGAATCCCATTTGGTCTAACTCATGAAATAAACTGAATGCCATGGCTAATTGACCCTCAATATAAGTTAAGATTTTGTCATAGCTAAACTGTAGTTCAGGTTTTAACATTGCTCAGCAGGGAAAAAATCAAATAGTTTGTTTATATAAAGTTTACCCAGATTTCAGGTTTCCCAGGAGCAATCAGTGGAAATCTAAATCAACTCCCATATAATCCATGCGACACCGTTGCCCTACGTAAAATAAATATAACATAGAAATGCACTAATACCGTAAAAGTGAAAAATGATATGAACCAGATAAACCATCGAAATGATGGAAAACCTGATTGGTTGCCTCATTAGTTCTTTTCTTTTTTATCTTGTGTGAAGCACCTTCCTCTTCACACCTAATGTAGTGAAAAACTCAATTTTAGGAACCTATAGCTTATCTCAATTTTCCACTTTTGAAATGTCGAAACCTATTCATTAAGAATAAGAGAAACCTGAATCTCAGCCTTAAAAATGTAAGAAGTTATTGGAGTTAAACTAATTTGTGTCCTCAAATTAGCACGATCCCATGTGTGATCCATCTCATAAGATGTTATAATAAGCTTCCCATAGCCAAATTACTTGAGCCGATTTTCCTTTTATTTAGGTTCAATTGATACAGATTTTCTTGATCTGATCTGTCAAAATATCCCCATTTAGCTTCATATTCAATCCAGAAGGGGAACCTGCTTCATTACATTTTAATAACTATTATCCATAAAAGTTAAAGCAAAAGACCATGTACTACAACTCTTGCAAGGGCAGAGGTGTAGTCAATGGATTCTTAATAATTATGACAAAACATAGGGATATGCGATAATTAGTCAAAGTTTCAGAATGTTAACGGATTAGCACTCTACATATCAATGAACAAAAACAAATGTGCCAGCATAAACACATTTATTGTTGTGATCGATATAAAAATCACTGACTGATTAGAAAGACTGTGATTGAGCAGAAAACAAAATTGGCATCATGAAGAATGAAAATAAGTGAAAAAAATGAAATACTACATTCCTAGAATAATGATGAAAATATGCCATCCTTTGAGTCCAATAAGAAGTTATAAATATATCTTTGAGAGCCTTTGTCTACTATTTTCTGCTTTAGATGGGTGCTGAAAGTGTTATTATTTTTTAAAAAAAAGATCAAAGTAAATCCACGCGCGAAGCGCGTTCATTTGACTAGTATTTTAAGAGTCATACTTGCAGCTCAGAAGGAGCAAACACGGATGTCAATTCAAAGACCAACTGTCTGGCCCAGCCCGACCCGCGTTAAGCTGATTTGGGTCATCGTTTTAAGTGTGAGATCCTTTTAATGGACTGGAATTGGACTCTGCTAAGCCCAAGCCCAAAAGCCCCCAAAGTTTCATAGATATTAAATAGATTTTGTTTTTTCAGAAAGAGTCTCCTTACAAATCTATTTGCAAAATCATCTATATTGTTTTCATATTTTCTTTAACAATCTTCTTATCAAAGATAAGTGCCAAAAGTACTATGCGGTTAACCTCTGCTCAACGTGCACCCAATATTTTGTTTCCATACATAAAATTAAATTTTAGATGAAAATATCTCTATAAAAAATAGCTATCAAAAAGAAAGAAATAGAGGTAAAGAAATGCATAGATGTAAAGAGAGAGAGTTTAGAAGACATTAAAGATATTTTAGAACTTTTTAATTTTGGTTAACGATTCTAAGAGAGTTTAAGTGAGTGTTACCATCTAGTGATGGAAGAGAATTAAATAAGAGATTTTAATGAAACGTTTACAGTCGGTGATGGTAGAAATATTTGTGTAAGTATTAACGAAGTTGTTAAAAATGATATAAAAGATAAGATGGATAATTTTACGAGCAATGTTTGCCAAAATCCCTACTCTGACCACTCATCACGCCCTCACATTTTGCCGAACACGTCCTTCAATACTCTACAAGCTTTTGGGTAACGAACGGGCAGTGGACGCCGGAGACTCTGTGACTCCTATGTTCTTGAGAAACTGGAACGCGCCCGGGAATCGGCGATCTTCTCTTTGCTCGCAGCCCCACCGTCTCATCGTCTTGTTTCCCTTCGAGCAGGAGAGTCTGTGAAGTCGAAGTGTGGTCCAGTCACTGCAAGGAGGAGGCAGAAGCAACGATGAGCGGTGCTGGGACGCCGGACTTCTTCTACAGGGAGGCCATGCGCCTGGGTTACGTCGCGAGATCTGCCTTCAAGGTTCTCTTTTGTTCCTCTTCTTCTGGATTTCTGAGTTCATTTCTCGGGCGGAGGATCTTATCAGCTCGCCCCCACCGTGCAGCTCTTGCAGATGCAGAAGCAGTCCAAACTGATAACCTCCGGGGCTTCCGTCCTCGACCTGGGATGCGCTCCCGGTGCGTGGCTTCAGGTACCCATTTTTTATCTTTGTAGGCAAGGTAATTCTAGTCTTTTGTTTACAGTGTTCGCCCGTGGTTGCGTTGCTCTGAAGTCGTTTGGGCATTTTGTCGAACGGTTCCCGCTCCCATAGGTTGTCCACATTTTTCTCTTGATTGTACTGTGGATTATAACTTGCTTTTTGTTTTCGGTACAAAAATGTGAATTTGGATGAACAATCCTGTTTATCAGGTGGCCTGCCAGAGCTTGGGTCCTGTAGAGAAGGGTGGCGTAGTTGTGGGCATTGATGTGAAGGTGAGTAATATGCCCCTTTGTCTGTCCAGTTGTCATTTTTTGTATCTACTTCTTCATTTGTTATCCTTGATTTTTATCTTGTTGTGTCGTGTTGCAGAGCAGAAGGTGAAAGTTCCCAATCGTTACTGTGACTCGAGAGTGAGGACCGTTTGTGCTGATGTTATGACACTCTTGAGGGACCAAGCTAGAGGATTGTCTCCTAAGGTTTTATTTTCTGCCTACTTTCTTGCAATGAATCCCCACCCTTCTGGATTCAGGGCATGTTTGGTAAAACTTTTGATTGGATGCTACTTTTGGTTTCCACTTTCAACATCGCTTACCAAGGACAAACTTTTCCTAACAACCCCATTTTTACCCTCATCTAGGTAACAACAAATTGGACCTTTTTAGTTGGAAGCCAAAAGTGGCCCCAAAATTGGATAAATGCCTTCCTAAAGCTGCCACCCTCTCCCAAAATAATTGGGTGAAAAGTCTATGAAATCACCAAAGTGCTTCTAATTGGAAGCTATGCCAAATACGCCTTAAGCTGAGACATTGCTACACATTACATGATCACAAGCAGAGCTGCTTCTCCAAGTTTTTCCATTGAATAATAGTCAATAAATTGTATCTTGGTTTACCCAAACTGTAATGCTGATACATGAATTGCTTGCCGATTATGTAGGGGACCTATATTCTTCAATCATAAATACTTGGATATGTTAAGGTAGTCCTACTCTCCACCTTAAATATTAGTTGGATCTTGATTACCTGGTGTATCCCACGGAGAAGGGAAATTTTCTGGCATCTTGTATGGCTTGAATACTAGTCTCAATGCCATCATTTGCCACTTGACTTACATTAATCTATGCCACTGATTCACTGTATGCTTGACGTCCCTTTTTGTTGGTTATGTGCTCGAGACCCTTTGTACTATCAAATTGTTGGGTAATTGGTCCTTTTGGACACATGGTTCCTTGGAGTAAGCAGAGTAACCATTTAACAACATCTTCACCCTTTTCAATTGAGACGGAAGCCAAGCTTTCCCATCCAATTTGTGACATGTTACTTAATTTGGGTACAACTTCAGCTCGAAGGGAGTTACTGCTGTGCAATGTGTCTAATAATTTGTTTTGGTAGTCTCAGTTCTTCTGAAATTAGGACCCGCATATGGATTGTAGCCTATATGACATAATATCCGAGCCATTTACACTTCACGGCTTTAATGGTGTGTGATCTGCAAACCTTGTAGGTGGTTCAGTCTTCATGTCCTTTATGACTACAAGCGGAACTTTGGGGTGTATATTCTTGCTTGCTTTTAAGAAAATGGGTCTTTGTTCTGATCTAGCTCTCGTCTAATGTCTATCTTTAGTATGTTCTATGTTTTCAAAGGTGCCTGAGGTGCTTGCCTAGGTGATGAGGCGAGGTGAGGCGCCCATAACTTGCCTCGCTTTGGCCCAGCTGCCCAGCCCTTTGGGCCAAACCCACTTGGGTTACCCTGCCCATTCCTGTCGATCCGCGATGTAAGACAGGGTCAAAAGGCAGAGCAGGCTCATTCGATGTGAATTTGATAGCTTATTAATTTATTCCTCACATATGAATGGATGAATTCACTAATTTTATTATTTTCGCGTATATGTTGTTGACATATTTGATGATATATAAACATATCTGATTTATTTACTGTATTTTAAAAAATGTTGTCTCATTGAGGCTAAGGGGATCCCTTGATCCCCTTGGGCGCCTCTAGCCTCTGACTACATAGATCTTGTTACAACACTTCAGTTGAATGTATTTCTTTTGTGAACACTAAACATGACATACATTGTCTCTGATGCATTAGGATTGACAATGTGTTATGCTGAAGCTACTATTTTTGAATGCTTGAGTCCATACCTAACATCTACATGCTTCTCATGCAATTCAGATCACATACTGGCCTGTATAAGAAGTATTTCTTGTACAGTTTTGGAGTTTTTAATATAACGTGTAGATTTGAATCATCTTGTATGTGTGAATAAGCTACTTTATCTCTGAATCTCTGATCCAATCTTATACACCAATATTTTTAAGATGTTGAAACTGCTTCGACTTCTGTGTGAGCTGACACTTAATTGTTTTCTATCCCCTTTCAGTTTTCATATTTCCTTGTCTTAAAATGATAAGTGTCAATATTCATGTCCCGCCCTTCAGAAAAGTAATGCTTGTCCCTCTGGCCAACAGGGGAGAGGGTTCTCTGTGATATTGTCTGATATGTGCCCGTCTGTTTCTGGGATCACATCTAAAGATGCTGCTTTATCCTGTGAATTGGGTGAGAAAGCCCTTTCACTGGCTGTTGGAGAGGCTATTTTTCCAAGTCCTGATGAAAGCCCTGCAGATGAGAGTAATTCAGGTGACAGTGGTGCCCTCCAACGTGGAGGCAACCTTGTCATCAAACTTCTTGAGAGTGGGGATACCCAAGGTAATAGTTTTTGCATTTGGCCATATTGTTCGCTGACAAATATGTTCCTTCACTAACTTATTGTTTTTTCTTTCAATATGGATGAATGGTTGCAGAATTTGGTCAATTCTGCAAAGCACGATTTAAAAAATCATCATGGATAAGGCCCAAGGCAACCAGATCTAGCTCAAGAGAAATTTATTTGGTATGTCAAGGCTTGCTGTAGCATTAACCTTTTCCTGTTTATTTGAAAATAAGCAATATGCTGCAGTGCCATTGTTATTATGAAGGACTGCTGTGCAAGCAAAGTTGAGCCATGGGAAGGTCGCAGATTTTGGGTTCTGGCCATTAGAGTGAACTCCGCCTAATTTTTTGCAATTCTACTGAGAGTTGCTATTACGGTATGCACTTGCATATCTTATGTGCCACCCGGGACATAATCTTTTTGTGAACCAATATTTTGATGGAGATTGTACGTCAGATAGTCCATTTTGTTTCTACTGCTTGCAAAGGACATTTAGTGGTCGCACAGGATTGTCAATGCATATATGTTAGATAGAACGCAAGCTGAATAGTAACCTTCATGATATGGTATTTTCAGTTTTTATGGTTCTGCTTCTTGAGATTTTTAATGCATTCTGTTAGAAATATTTACCATTCTGTTATTTAAAGAGATGGATTGACTGTCACCTGAAAACACGATCCACACCAAATGAAACTGAAGGGAACCCTGATTTCAGCAGTGAATATTTCAAATGGAACTATGAGAGAAATCATGTGATATGTGATCTATAGTTGCTCAAGCTGAAGAGAAGCATAAGAAGGCGGGAACTTGAACAGGCCGAACTTTGTTAAGCCTGACGACGGTCTATTATATGCCGCTCGTGATCTCGCTTGTGATTTCAAATTGCTTCTTGGAACAATCTACTCCCCCTTCTCATGTGTCCATTTACTGCGAAAATAGAACTTCTTTCATGGGAAGGGATCATTGCTTCCGTCATTTTAGAGATTTTTTTTCGTAAATTGTTGGAGAATGATTAACTCATCTCCATGGCACCCTAGCTGAAGAAAAATTGTTGGCCCTTGACGTGTGTGGACGGACTCTAAATGAAGAATTTGTGATTAATGGGGCAAATATTTTATCCGCTGGTGTAATGGGGTCCCACAGCGCGTGTTCCATTCATTTATTAGGCTCACAAGGCGTGTTCCATTCAGTTATTAAAAATGTCATGGGACCCACTTTCATTTTTTTCCTTCTCAATAACTATTCTCTCTAAATTTTGGGATCCCAACAGAAGAAAAGATGGTTTTGGGCATCATGTATGTCTTTTAATAATAATTTAAGTCCCATTTTGTATCCGTTAACTCATATTACTCTATATTGCGTGTGCTCGATAACCTTTTTCTCTCGTGGTTATTTGCCCGAGACCTTAGAACAGCTAGCAATGTTCTTTTATGGGGGGTCATTGTAAAAAATCTTTGACCTAAAAAATAAAACTAAAAATAAAAATTAGAGTGAAAAAAAATAAAAAGATGGTTCGAGAAAATTTTATAGAGTTTTTTGTACGACGATCGTTATGAGAGATGAATTTGTAAAAAAATCATTCTTAAAAATATATTAACAGATATATTACTGTATAAATATGAATAGTATAAAAATGACATATTTATTTACATACATATCATTTCTTTTTATCAACAATTTGCAAAAAAATCACATTCAAATGACATTTATGTACAACTTGAATTAACCTAATAATATGTCTGTTAATATATTTTTAAAAATGATTTTTTTTTAAATTGACCTCTAATAATAATTTTCATATAAAAATCCATTTTATAAATATCTTTTTTTTAATAAATCGGTGGCATTTTGTAGACAAAATCTTATGTTATAGATGGGCCAAACTTAGAACACCAAACATACATCAGGAGCTATTCTAAAAAGATTTTGGGGGCGGTCCTCCACTGTTAGGCCCTACAAACTATATATATCACATTATTGGCTTATTAATTTGCTCAGTTTGCTCACATGATTCCACGGAATAGCCTTTAATTAGCTTCCCCACCGATGTAATTAATGGAAGGCAAGCTTTCCCCGTTGATGTTTGTGACATGAAAACAAGTTCAACCTTTGGTGGGCTACATATGAGGGCCTATTCTCGGGTGGTTATCTATCTGAGACCTTAGAACAGCTAGCAATGTTCTTTTATGGGAGTCATTGTAAAAAATCTTTGACCTAAAAAATAAAACTAAAAATAAAAATTAGGATGAGAATAAAAAATAAAAAGATGGTTCGAGAAAATTTTATAGAGTTTTTTGTACGACAATTATTGTGAGAGGTGAATTTGTAAAAAATTTATTCCTAAAAATATATTAACATGTATATCACTGTATAAATATGAATTGTGTAAAAATGTCATATTTATTTGTATACATATCACTTCTTCTTATCAACAACTTACAAAAAAATCACGCTCAAATAATATTTATGTATAATTTTAATTAACCAAGTGATACATCTGCTAATATATTTTTAGTAATAATTTTTTTAAAATTCACCTCTAACAATAATTTTCATGCAAGAATCCCTTTTATAAATGTCTTTCTTTTTTTTTTGATCAATCGGTGGCATTTTGTAGACAAAATCTTATGTTATAGATGGGCCAAACTTAGAACACCAAACATACATCAGGAGCTATTCTAAAAAGATTTTGGGGGGGCGGTCCTCCACTGTTAGGCCCTACAAACTATATATATCACATTATTGGCTTATTAATTTGCTCAATTTGCTCACATGATTCCCCGGAATAGCGTTTAATTAGCTTCCCCACCGATGTAATTAATGGAAGGCAAGTTTTCCCCGTCGATGTTTGTGACGTGAAAACCAGTTCAACCTTCGGTGGGCTACATATGAGGGCCTATCTATGTATGTATGGACGCATATTATACATGATATCATATTGGCCATTAATTAATTTTATCTTTTATGACTTCAACAGATGTGTGACCTGCAAACCTTCCGGTTGGCGCGCACGTCCTTTATAACTCCAGTGGGGACTTTGTGGTAGTATTCTTGCTTGCCTTTTAATTAAGAAAATGGGTCTTTGTTTTAACGTAACTCTTGTCTAATTAAGGTGTAATCTTAATTGCTAGAACACTTCGGTTGAGTATGTATTCATTTGTGAACACAAATTAAGCCTGGCCTACATACTTGTCTACGACGCAGTAGAAATGACAATGAGTTATGTATTATATATTAGCTAGTGCTGCTGTTAGGTTGAGTCCTCAACTCATACGTACATGCTTCTTGCGCAATTCATATCGAACGCATATATGCCGGTTCATCATATAAGAAGTGTTTCTTGTATGCTCTTGGATGTTTCAGTAGAACATGTAGATTTGATGTATCCTGCCCCGGTCGATGACAATTCAAGTGGCAATCGTACATATGAGCTTTGTGACAAACCATCCATCCATACTATCAGACGATTAGCAAAAAAAAATGAACAGATGGCTTTAATGGGCCATGGTTGGCCCACTTCTGGTGAGAAAAAAGAATGTCCTCTCTCTCTCTCTCTCTCTTTGATTTTTTTCTGAGCATCCGATCGAAGATTGGATGAAAGGGTTGGATAATATACACAATGGACTATCTGAAAAATATTAATTGTTATTTGTGTGAATCGGGAGGCGGTGCAGGTGGCTATTACACCACCAACGGCATGCGAAACTCGTAACAACAAGTTCATGCACGTGAGCCAAGTCAATGTTAAAGGCCCAATAATTGGAGACCAACATGTCCAAATTAATGCACTGCTGGATCCAAATTTCAACTCGTCATGACTCTAAGCTCATCTAAAACTCCATAGAGACATTTATGTCAAGTCATGAAAAAGGGTGAAAATAAAATTTTTGTGTGAATGAAAGTGTATATATGTAGAGAAATAAGTCAAAATCCATGTTGAACCTATCCTCCATTTCTATTTAAAGTACTTCCAATGCGCTTTTGTACCATCTTTTACAGCAAAAGTCACAATTTTCAGCCATTGCCTCTAAAGATCTAGCAAGAACATGTTGGCAAATCTAATCAATGTTAGACTTTTATTTCACCCTCTTTAACATTTCAAAGACTTTTTACCATCATTTTCATCCAAGTCATGATTTTTAACTATTATCATTAAAGGCCCAGTGTATAAAGTATATATATATATATATATATTACTATGTGGGGTCATGCAGACGAACACACGTGTAAGCATATCAATAAAAAAATGAACTATGTAGAGGCAGAAATTTGGTTTCTATACCACGTACCACCTTCTCCATTTATTGAATGGGGAAGTCGTCCCGCACCTGTAGAAGCCTACAAGCACCAAAAGACAAGGGACTTCAGAAGGAGTCCCGGGTGTTACCCCAAGGGACAACCCTCCGATGCTTAAGTCGGCAACGGATTAATGAAGGATATAGAAGAGCAGACGAGAGAGAGAGAGAGAGTTCGTAGCATAAGGCCGAGGAGCCGTGCAGATCCTCCAGACGAGTGCTCGCTACTCCCAGTGCTCACTCGGTGAGTGCTCGCTGGGTGGTAAGGCCGTGTGGGAGGGAACCTTCCTTCGAGTGTGGATTGTCGTCGCTTCTCTCTTTTTGCAGCAGGGCTAGTAGCTCTATTCTCTTGTATAGCGATTTGGCAGAATGATCCACCATGTGTCTCTTCTCTGTCGAGGTCCTTCTTATAGGGGGTTGTCCTAGTGTGGGTGGCCTATCCCTTAACAGAGAAGGGCGTACATAATGGAGTAACGTCTCATGCGATCATGGCAGAAATTTCCCATTGAGGGGTGATTACCCCGACGTCGGCGGGTCCCTGGGCGAGTCTCACGGCACTCGCTGGGCGTGCTCGCCCCTTATAGGGTTGGGGCCGACGGTCGTGGGGGGTAACGGTCGGTCATCGGAGGGTCTTCCGGTGATCATTACACTTAAGCCATAGCCTTTCACGCACTGTAGAATCCGATGCCAAACCGAATTGGGCCGCTCCTTTGTGTGTTGTGGCTGTCGCGCACTTTTGGGTGCGTTTGTCATTCGTAAGTCGATCTGAGCTTGTTAGTGATGGTCCGGTTATGGGCCGAGCCGGATGTACCCTCCTCACTAGTCTCCCTACTCTCAGTTGCCGAGCACTGTGCTGGGAGCTGAGTCAAACATGAGAGGGTGACCTCCTCGTACCACTGGGACCGGGGGTCCTGGTTCCATGCTTCCCGCGTAAGGCGCCCCTGGCGGTGGCAGGCACCACCTTTTGTAATCATGGCGCACGTCCCATTTGTCTGGGAGTGCGGGCTCCAAACGGGCGTCTGGGCTAGGGGACCGTGCAGGGACAACGACGAGTGCCTTTTCACCTGCTCTTGAGCTACAAATTGACCGTTCGCTCATGGCGGTTATAAGGACTGCAACGGGACGTCTTTTTGATCTCAGTTCACCGCGCTAGTCATCTTCTTGCCCTTCGTTTGCCTGGTGAGGGTCTTTTTCTTACTTCTTGGTATTATGCCTCCCCGTAGAAGAGGGTGTACCGCAGGGTCTGGAACCTCTATCAAGGAGGCGAGAGTCGGGCGAGAAGGAGTCCCGAGTACCTTGGGTGCCAGTCCAGATCGCCCTTATTCTCTCTGGTTGGTGTCGTACCGAGTGGTCCACAGACTCCGACAGGCTTTCCAAATTCCTGCGGAGTTCGATATCGTCTTCCCCTCTGCTGACAGTGGTCTCTGGGGTCGACCACCCGGCGGGCTTGTGGTTCCAATAGAATCCTTCAGGGCTGACTTTCATCTCCCAGTCTTCCCTTTCTTTGAGTCTGTCCTGGAGTGCTACGGGGTGTCTCTGGAGAACCTGTCTCCTAACTCGTGGCGTGTCTTGTGTGACTTTGTTTATGTCTGTCGTCGAGCTTCGATCGACCCTGCCTATTGGCTCTTCCGACAGTTTTACAGTTGTCAAGCTTGTCCCTCTAATCCGTCTTCCAACTACTTCAAGGCTCGGCCGGGTCGGACCTTGGTCCAGGTTACATCGGCGGTGTCAAACATCAAACACTCACTATAAGAAAATTGGCATTTACCTACGTTTTAAAAACGTAGGTATAGGTCCAAAAAAGTATAGGTAAATCTTTTACCTACGTTTTCTTGCCACGCTTTCAAAACGTGACACTTACTCGCGTGACTATAGGTTATACATACGTTTCAATAAAACATAAGTATAAATCGACCTATCATAGGTAAAAATCATCTATAGACACGTATATAAAAGGATATACCTACGTTTCTGAAAACGTAAGCATTGTCTTTTGCCACGTAGTAAAAGAAGAGTATGAGTAAGGATTAACATCACTTTTTAAAAAATGTAGGAAAATACTTTAACGTTAGTTAATAAAAACGTAGGAATATGTTTTCTTTTTTTAAAAAAGTACCATTAATGCTCAACAAGAGGTAAGAGAATATCACTACAGACATCAATCTGAGCTATTGTGGTATTTGAAACAAAACAAATCCTTGGAAATTAATTGAGCATTGTTTAAACTATGTAGCATAAAAATAACTATAGAGAGGGCATTAGATATGTTGAGAATTGAGCACAACATCACAAACTATAAGAAAAAATATCAAGCATCTGATAATCAGAACCAGATAACAATGGTCATTAATGTTAACTAATGCCCATGGAAAGAACATGGGCATTAATGTACAGATGATAATCAGAACCACATAACAATGGTCAAACCCAAAGAAAAACAATCTTAGAAATTCTTGGCTTATAGAATATGTACTCTTTAAGCTATTTGAGCCATACATCTGATATGTATGCATAAAAACCAATGTGAAGATCATGTGAGATGAGAAAATTAGATCGCCGCAGCCATATATTACTTCCCGTGGGACTATAAAATAGAACAGGGTGAATGCTAAAAAGATCACCAATGTAAGTCCTATGCACAACTTAACAATAAAAAGGCTAGTTGGTGCCTTATCCAAACTTACAACTAAGAATGCTAACACCCTGCACCAAAGGAGAACTATGTAGAAATGTTTGCTGTGAAAACCAAAAGGGTGGAAAGACTACCAAAAGCAAGCACAAAAGAAAGCAACAAAAGTCAATGCACAAAAGAAAGCAATACAAGAGTCAACTACCAAAAGCAAGGTAAAGTTATAAAAGGTAAATATACAAGACATATCATACCAAACTCACTAAGGATCTGACTCAGTTTTAGTGATTTGAGGACTGTAGTCTCATGGGTTACCTGGTAGATTCACATGCATCATCATTCATACCATTTGACTTAGCTTCACACTCAAGTTCTTCAATCAGCTGGACATACTTAAACATAATGAAAAAAAGTAAAAAAAGGTCAATTACTTGCAGGATGATTACAACACCAATTATAGGGTTTTTCTAAGTTTCATGCATACCTGCTGCTGGACTAAAATTCTTGGTGCAAAAGGAAATTAATCTAGACAATTTTGAAATCAATACAACATTGTGGGGTCCTCTTTCAAAAAAATGCACTCAAAGCACACTTCTCAATAGTCTTATTCCTGCTGTTTGACATGTTGTCAGTGTCAAAATATAGGACTCAATTTTTTTATCTTGTATTCTATTTTTAGCAGGTCACAATATAGGACTCAAAATTTACCTGCTTTATTATAGAGCCTTCAAATTGATGCTGAATGGGGCCAGTTTGGTGGGCTCATTCAATCTGTGAAGATTGTATGTAGACTGACAAGTTGGCTAGTACATATACACCCATCATTGCTTAGTTGCTTGATAAACGTGTAAGGAAATGAAAATTGTAATGATACTCCCCTTTAAAGCCTGGTGTATTTCTACCCCCTTCGTATGTTGACAAAACTTGGTTCCCAGCTTCAAATATCAATCAAGCTTACACGTGGGAACATGTGAATTTGTTGCAAGTTTTCATCCTTTGTACTAGTTACTTTATATTTAAATAATAAATTAATACATTGGTTAGCATCATGTTTGGCAGATAAAATTTCCCATTAAAAAATCAGTTGGTACACAAAGGGAACCTGCTTGTGTCATACCGAGTCACATTAGTTGGTACATGAGATTGTTTGGAATTCCACGTGGATCATCACCAATGTAGCCACTAGGATGTGCACCAACTGGATTGAAGTATCTAAGTAATATAATCTTCCAGTCAGACTCGAAACGATAAATATCACGACAAATCTCCTTAATAAAAAGCTGCACAGCCATGGCAGATGTCATTAGAGTCAAGTAGATACTGAAATAGTACATTGATCTTATAAGTTACTCTAAACATGTACGTTACTCACTCTAAACATACATCAGGAACCTGGTTTACAAAAGATAAAAGAGATCTATTTCAAGCACTGGTCTTGAATTTGTTGGATGTCAATATATTACCCCATAGACATGTACTGGATCAATGAATAGCCGTACCTTGGTCCGTCCATATGGATTCGTTGCACACAGAGGGACCTCTTCTGTACATGG
This sequence comes from Amorphophallus konjac, assembly GCA_022559845.1. NCBI lineage: Eukaryota > Viridiplantae > Streptophyta > Magnoliopsida > Alismatales > Araceae > Amorphophallus > Amorphophallus konjac. The sequence continues at coordinate 21,913,016 of CM040118.1, forward strand.
AACTTCTTTAGGCCACCCATAGACAGTAGCTGAATATGAGAAAACTAACTGCAGCATGTTTGCACAAGTTATTAGAGTAGGAATGCATAAAGCATTCCTGAGTATAAATCTGAACATTAGCACAAAGAATATTCACAGTAAAATGAAGGACAAGGTGCCTAGAATAGAGGCAGTTATTCAACTAGAGAATCAAGAATGAAGATCAAAGGAAAAGTTTACAGGATTGAATGCAGTCTTGAAATAGGTATGACCTTGTGGTTGCACTCTTGCCTTACACAATCGTATTTAAAACATCAGCACATTTAGAGTGTGATCCATGTAATGAACTATATCAATATTAACGAAACCTACCCAATCCCTTCTGTGGGAGGGAAGGCATTTCCATGGAGAATGACTAAACACATGACTATGTAAAAGTTTCTGGATTCCATAGAAGATTAGGAGAAAGACAAGCTTATTAGAGGCATGATTATCAACAAAACCAAGGCACATTGCAAAACTCCCCATCAAAGGCATGCCCCACTATTTAGACCAATGCAGGCTCCAGATTCATACAGATTTTCTGAAATATTGTGTAATGGGCTAGGTTTCTTCCTATGTAGTCAGAGGAGGTTGCTTGACAAAGGTATTTACAACAAAATGCATGTTATAAGTTTTTTTGAAAGTGACTTAATGTTATAAGTTAAACAAAACAAAAAAAAATAAAGACAGAACTATAAAAGATTTTGCCAAATGGGAGCAAAATAGGTGTGATAAAAATTTGAAGTAAAAACCAAACGTCCATGGTTCATCCTCATGATTCCCTTCTCATGCAATAGTATCTCTCTTTAAACTGCAAATTTACACATGGTATAACCAAGTTCCTGAAAAGAGAGAGGCCTTAGCCAGTGGAATATCCCTTAGAGGATGATCAGTGAAATATAATGTTGCTTGCATGATCCTCCAGGAAATTTTCTGCAACTCATGGTATCTGACCTAACTTTCAAAAATATTTGTATCACCTTAGCCATTTTGTGGTCAATACCTGGACATCGATGCTTCTAGAAGGTTGTCAAATATGGTAAATGGAATATATAAGGTCTGGAGCAAACTCTGGCACACCCAGATGCCAAGTGGCTATTATTTACTATTATTAGTTTATTACAGATCGGTAACATAAAATTTCATGCAACTTCCCGCAGAAGCCTTCCAAGGTATCTAATCTGCATGATGCTAAATTATATATTAATGCATAGACTATGATTTATCCACAGCTACATGGAAAATATATCCCCCATTACACAACCTAACAGCCAAGCTATAGCTCTAATAGTCTACCCTTCAATCAAAATAAATAAAAATGCATCATAAAATTTCCAATGAGTAAATGAATTTCGGTATTCAACACACTGATGTTTATACTTGAGATGCTGTGAGTAGAAACTTCAAAGTACCTTGATAAGGCCACTAATAAACTAAATTTCAATAGTCCAACTTTAATTCTATTGCCTGATAGTTTTCCCGTGATCAGAGCAACAAGATGTTAGATCATTTTTGTATTTATTCATGAATTCTAGAACATTGGTTGCAATCAATGTCTTGAAGAAAATAACAAGCATGGTCAATAAGCGAATATGATACATACATAATAACTGACACAGCACGACAATATCTCTCCCACATGCTGCGGAACCTAGGTTGTCCTCCAAGATCCCACAACTTTATTGTAACATACCCTTGGTTACTTTCTTCATTGAATCCTACCTGTAAATAGATATTCATCATCCACAATATCATGATTAATCTGCTTTTACAAACTACATGGAAGCAAAGCATGGATGCTTTTGTGCAAGGTTGATACTCACAGTGGGAATCATATCTTCATTGTAGCCACCAGTCTGCAAAAGTGATGGAAAAGCAGTCAATGCCTTAAACAGATAAAGACAATCTAGGCACCAGACCAAGACAAATAAAAGATGTACAAGACTGTAACATCACACAATCTCCAACATTCAATGTAACCAACTAAAATGTGCTAGCAATCTTTAGAATCTCTTGATCTCCATTTTGAACAGTTCAATATTGTAGGTTCTGAAATTCTTGAAATGCAAGCAAAAAGAGTGAACAATATTTGATTAGATTACATGCAAGGATACCCAATAAGTGCATGGCCAAAAGAACATCCAATGAGCACAACAAGGGGTCTCTGCCTGATCAAGTTCATCCCAAATAATTATGAGTTTGTCCAAACTGAAGTTAAGGTGGACCAACCACTGTAAATTTTAGTAAATTTTATGAGTTCATCCCAAATAACAAAGAGGAACTGTAAATTTTAGTAACTCTGTTTAACACGCAAACGGCTTGTTCACAAACTAGATATCAAAATAATGACATACTAATCTAGGATTTCTACATGGCAATGATAACCATAAAAATAGGAATACTTGGACGGTGCGAACTGCATCATGGTCCATCAATTGCCCACTTGGTAAATCCAAGGTGGCCCTTTCTCAAGATAATGCCCAAAGGATCTACCATTCTGTAGGGAATGTGGAGGCCACTGCCAACGTGCAATGATCATCTATAACCTCTCTTCCACCATACTCACCTAGAAAAAAGAGATGCAGCACAGAACATGCACACAAACACTTCCAGATAAATCATGAAAGATAATCCAAGAATTTTGGCATGTACATGAATTCAATTAAAATAAGAGAATAGTCACACTCAAACTATATCTAGGTAATGAACAATCAATGACTGGGCATGTAGTTACCGAATTGCATTTAATCTGATGCTTACCTACTGCACATTGCTTGACCAACTATAAGGCAAGCTTGTCCTATTCGCATGAAGAGCATTCTGCACCTCTGGAAGGTTGAAATAGAAATTCCTTTCATAGGTCATACAAACATCAACGTCAACACTCTTCTTAGTAGCCTTCAACACAAAAGATGAAATTACATAAAACATTTCGGCTTTAGAAATTCTGGCACTGTTGGGTTCTGCCGGTGCATCTGCAACGCCAACATCTCCCTGTATCACAGCCATGGTGCTTGAGGTAGAGGGGCTGGACGGTGGGAAAAACCTGCCTTCCTCCCACGTGCTATGCTGCACAGCAAACAACCTCCGAAGGTGAGCCTCCGCATCAAGCAATGCAGGGCGCAAAGAGGAACCATCATCATCCCGCACAAAGGCTTCGTGCAAATCCAAAACGAGCGACCTTCGGGTATAAGGGACATGCTCCCGGTCCTCTGGGATCATCAAGAGGGGGGCGTACGAGGGGGGCGAGTAGGGCACATGGGGCAAAGCCCCGCCGGCGCTACCACCTTCGACCAGCGTCTCTACTTTTGGCCCAGTGGGAGAAAGGGGATCTTATGGCACGTAAAGAGGAAAGCCATGATCAGGGCCCCGATCAGCGGGGAAGATAGTGAAGTAGGGAGTGGTGTAGAGGAAACCATGCCCACGGGGGGCCACGGCCCCCGCCGACCGCTGCAGTGGCGGTGCGATGGGTGCGAAGGGAGGCCCGAGCGGCTGGTAGGACGGTGAGTAAGGCGAGTACTCGCAAGGTAGATCGTCCCTGCCGGCGGGGACTGGTGGCGGGAGGGGGGGCGCATCAGCGAAGGAAGCTCAGGAGGGCAGGTAGGGGGCATGGGGCAGCAACGGCGGCTCCTCCATGGCGGCGGCGGTGGAGTGCAGCGCCCGGCCTTCCTCTGTGGAAGAGGATGACGAGGAGGAGGCGGATATGGAGATGGCCGAGGACGCCACAGGGGAGACAAGGATGAGGTCGAATCCAAGGTCGACGGCGGGGTGGTGGCGGCTGGAGCGTGGCGGCCCAATCGAAAGGTCTAGATCCATGCTCCCCCTCGCTGCTCCAGGAGCACCCCCGCCGGCGGCTGCTGCTGTTGCTGCTACTGATGGTGGTGGCCTCAGCGGCTTTGGCGGCTTCCGCATCGCCGTCGACTTCGGTTATGATGGTGTGAAGGGGGGTATTCTAAATGGTTGAGGGGGAGAGGATGGGTGAAATTAGGGAGAAATCGAATGTTAAATGGGAAAATATGAAAAACATCGGGCGGTAGTTTTCCCGCCATCGGGCCAGCTAAATTCATACGTTTTTAATTTATTATTATTATTTATTTGAAGTGACTTATTCTTACGCTTTATTAAAAGTGAAAGAATATCTATGACATATTCTCGTGTTCATTCAAAAAAACGTAGGAATATATAAATTTCTCCTATGTTTCTCAACAAATTGTCGAAATAAGATGATCATATAACTACGCTATAATGAAACGTAGAAAATTTACCAACGTTAATTTAAAAACGTCGGAATATGTCGCCTAAACCTACATTTTTCGAGAGCGTAGGTAAAATTTGTGGCTATAGTCCACTTTTCTTGTAGTGAATGGATCGAATGCTTTCTTTTCATTACCAAAGTCGGGGGCAGTGGTCATCCGAGTGATTGGCATTTTGCTCTGGGTCTCCACCCCGACTGGTCGGATAGACGTCCCACCGCCAACGCTCAGGAGGAGAGGGCGATTGCATCCCACCTTCGATATACTCTTCCCGATGCCGATGTCGTGCTGACTCCCGCGGTGTTACGGGAGCTAGGGTTGAGCCCCCAACTGCCTCTGGGTACTACTTTCGTTGTTCCGCTGGTTGGGCCTTGTCGTTTACTTGCTTGTTCTAACTAGGAGTGTAAACTGATGCATTAGATCCGATAGCCCGATCTGAATCCGAAAAATAATTCGGATTTCGGATCGGATCTTTGGAGCGCCATAAAACCCGTCGTTTCGGGGCGAGCCATCGCCCATCGGCCATCGCGTTGCGCCGTTGGCATTCGGTCTGCGGCTTCCCAGGGTTTCTCCATCTCCATTCTCCACCTCCTCTAGGGTTTCTCCCATCTCCACTCTCCACCTCCTCTAGGGTTTCTCCCATCTTCATTCTTCCAGCCGCGGCCACCCGCGACGGTGACGGCGAAGTTCTCTGCGATCGGCCTTCTCAGAACCCCTCACGACGATTCCAGCCGCTGCATCGCGGCATCTCACGACGGTTCCAGCCGTGGCCACCCGCGACGGTTTCTATGTTCCAATCCGTGCTCATGCGTTTTCACCTCCTTTTCAAGTGCATCCTCCTCCTCTTCCTCTCTCTCTCTCCCTCTCTCCCTCTCTCCCTCCTCTACGTCTAGGTCTTCTTTCAACTTTTGGCTTGACATTATCTTGTTTGATCGCTCGTGAAAGGAGGCAAGATGAGGGTGTTCTATCTGAAGTTGATGGTTTCTTTGTGTTTTCTTATTATATGCTTGGGTTTGTTGTCTTATGTGGGTGAGTCTACCGTGAGATCTCGGATGAGTTTTATCTTCTTCACCTCATGTGAAGCATTTTTTTTTTCCGATTCTTTGGTCTTATTATTGGGTTTCTGATCTTGTATGTTATCTTTTGTTCTAAAATTATTCCAAAAATTGGATCTTAGGAGAGATTTGTAACACCCATGTCCGGTAAGGGTTTGATCCTACAAATAGGGTTTCATCCTTCACTTTTTACTAGTTGTTGCAAGAAAATAAGGTTGAGTCCTTATTCAGTTAAAATGCTTTCTTACATATATATCAGTTAAAATGCTTTCTTACAGATATTTCTTGATGTTTTTCTTTTTTTCTAATGATCTTCTTTAGCTTGTCATTTGGATTTTCCTAGTTTCTCATTTGTTATTGTTCACAGAAATTAGATGCAGGGGTTGATCCCTTAGATGCCTTTGTTATGAGATCATAGCATCTGCAAATCTCCTGATCCTTTTTGCTATGAGGTCATTCGTAGGAAGAATATTTTTGAGTACTTTCCAAAGAAACATAGTAACTCTGGGGGGAATCAGGAATTAGTACCCTTCTCAGTGCTAGGTGTAAGGTTTCGCACAGCACCTACGAGCTACGCAGCGGATAACAAAAATTCATTTGCCCAATCCCAGTGTTGTGGAAAGCTTAATCTGTGCTCTAATCGGTGTTTCTAATACCCTAATTACGGGTTGCGTGTTTCACCTTGCCCGGAACGACGCTGTCCGCTAAGCCCGATGCAGAAAAACTGAGCCGCACAACAGTACGGCCTCTAGAGACGATCCACACGGACCCTTGCGCAGCGACGGTACCTCCCCGGCACGACTATCCCCGACTCTATCACCTTCTAGAGAGAGAGAGCAAGAGGGAGAAAGGGGGGAGACTAATCCTCTCCCTTAAGCTTAATGCTTGGTTAGCTTAAGGGAAGGAAAGAAGAAGCCCGAATGAGCTTCACGTAGGATCTATATATAGAGTCTAGGCTTTTTAGAAAAGGATTCCAAAAGACCGAAACTGTATATATGTCTTATCTATTATTATACATATGTATTAAGCTCCATTTACACTCCTTTTCAAAATGAATTAAAAGGAATTAATACATACACTTGTATAACAATAATCTGTCACCCAAGAATCCATTGTGTGTGATCCTCTAGGCCCATAGTCACTCTAGTTTAAGACCCATTAACTTCTAATTCTCAATTAGAAATAAATTAAACATATTCTTCGTTTCTACAAGAGCCGAATAATAGTTTAATTTATTTCGAACCCTTCGATCACGTTGGGTCAAGCAAATCCGCGTGATCCTAGAGGATGCCGGGTTTAAACCAGCCTGTCTGGTACCTGTAAGTCTACAGTTATCGCATCGATATAATCCATCGCTCATTCTATGAGTCTGGTACGATCGAGGGTATGGTTTATGTCAAACCCCATGATCGTGCCATTTGACTATGACCCCCTTAAAGTGTATGACGTCCGTTCTAAACAAACTCACACGACCATGGCCAGGGATTTAACGGAGCGTCAATATCATGACCCATTAACTATCTGATATATACCCGACAGTGAGCGATCCCCTCTTGACCATTGATAATCTTCACACGTCTCCTGGAGTGGTTAATGACTCGACAAGTCATGACTTATGGTTAAAGTCACTTAGCTAAGTAATTAAACCATTCCAGTCCTCGTGTAAGATCCGATCAATGTCTCAGGTCAAAGGACCAACGATGCTATTGTGACCGTTGGATCTTCAGTTGACATTAGGTATAATCAACCATCTGAAGATCCAATAGCGGATCAGTTCAGTGCACATCCTCCAAGGACATACACCTACACATATGTGTTGGTGCCCCGCACCAATGACCGTGAGACTGGTCACTGACACATCATGTGTACTGGTTTAATAGGTAATCAAAGTCCTCGAGTGATTACCCTCCAACCAGGAACAGTTTAAGGTATGTGTTCATGTAAAGTCAGTCTCATAATCGAGATCCCATCTCAAGTTGACTTTACAACCACATATCCTAGGGACAACGTAAAGTAACACAATCGCATATTTAAGCTCAAATACCACTTTATCAATAATGAACAAGATCGTACATATATCGGGTCTACCCGACCCTAAATTGGCATGTAGCACACCAACACTAACAATCTCCCACTTGACGCTCAAATACAGTCTGTGTCAAAGGCTTAGTCAGTGGATCTGCTATGTTGTCTTCTGACGGTACACGCTCTACCGTCACATCTCCACGATCAACAATCTCCCGAATAAGGTGAAAGCGCCTGAGAATATGATTTGACCTTTGGTGAGATCTCGGTTCCTTCGCCTGGGCGATGGCCCCATTATTATCACAAAATAATGGGATGTGAGCTGATATCTCGAGAACTACGCCAAGTTCCAAGATGAATTTCTTCATCCAGATGACTTCTCCAACTGATTGTCCCTCCATTCAACATGAATACAAATTCAGACATGGATTTACAATTATCTGGATCAGACTGGAAACTAGAATCTGTGTAAGCTCTAAGCTGTAGGTCCTCTCCTCCATAAAGCAGAATCATTAGCCCTTCGCAGGTACTTAAGGATACCCTTTACTGCCTTCCAGTGCTCTTCGCCTAGACTTGCTTGATATCTACTGACAATGCTTAAAGCATTGGCAACATCAGGCCGTGTACATAGCATTGCATACATGATTGACCCTATCACCGAAGCATAGGGTACCTTATTCATGTGTGCCACCTCCTCAGAAGTTTTAGGACCCATCCCCTTGGATAGGCAAATTCCATGTCTCATGGGAATGAGACCTCTCTTGGAATTTTTCATCCTAAACCTTTTGAGGATAGTATCTATGTACATGGATTGGGATAATCATAGCATCCTTTTAGATCTATCTCGATAGATCCTTATGCCCAACATATAGGATGCTTCTCCCAAATCCTTCATGGAGAAGGTCTTGGACAACCAAGACTTAGTTGATGTCAACATCTCTACATCATTCCCAATGAGTAAGATGTCATCAACATAAAGAACCAAGAAGGTCACAGAGCTCCCACTGACCTTCTTGTAAACACAGGGTTCATCTTCATTCCGAATGAAGTTGAAAGATTTGACAGCCTCGTCAAATCTCAAGTTCCAGCTTCTAGATGCCTGCTTTAATCCATAAATGGACCTTTGAAGTTTGCATACCTTATTAGGATGTAGCTTGGAAGTGAATCCTTCAGACTGTACCATGTACACCTCTTCTGACAAATTTCCATTAATAAAAGCTGTCTTCACATCCATTTGCCAGATCTCATAATCCAGGTATGCAGCAATGGCAAGGAGGATTCTGATTGACTTAACCATGGCTACCGGCGAAAACGTCTCGTCATAGTCAATGCCTTGCCTTTGACAATATCCTTTCGCCACTAGTCTAGCCTTGTATGTGTCAATCTATCCATCTGCACCGATTTTCCTTTTGAAAATCCATTTGCAGTCGATAGGGACCTTCCCTTCGGGTACATCAACTAAGTTCCAAACTTTATTGGTGTACATGGACTGTATCTCTGAATCCATTGCCTCTTGCCATTTCTCGGAATCTACACTACAGATCGCCTCCTGGTACGACTGAGGATCATCATCCTCATCGATACATACCTTAGAGGACCCCTCTGAGACATGTCCAACATATCTCTCAGGTTCTCTCGGTAGTCTACCAGATCTCCGTAGTGTCAGTATTTCACCTTGAATAGGATCAACCGATACAGTCTCATCTAATGAGTTTGTGTCTATGGGTTGTGGTTCTTGGACCTCGTCCAATTCTATCTGGCTCCCACTATTTTTCTGGAGTAGATATTCTCTTTCCAGAAATACAGCTCTCTTGGCCATTAAGACCCTTTGCTCAGAAGGGTGATAGAAATAATATCCAAACGTTTCCTTTGGATATCCCACAAACCTACACTCATCGGTTCTCGACTCAAGCTTATCACTCTCGTTCTTCTTTACATGAACAGGACACCCCCAAATTTTAATGTGATTAAAATTTGATTTCCTGCCCTTCTATATCTCATATGGTATAGAAGGAACTGATTTACTTGATATCATATTCAATAAATAAGCCGCAGTCTCTAACGCATAGCCCCAGAGAGAGAAGGGTAGTCCTGACATAGACATCATGGATCGGACCATGTCTAACAAGGTCATGTTTCTCCTCTCGGATACACCATTGTGCTGTGGTGTACACGGTGGTGTCCACTGAGAAACTATTCCATGGTCTTTAAGATAAGAAGTGAATTCATGGCTTAAGTATTCACCTCCTCGATCCGATCAAAGAGCCTTAATACTTTTGTCAGTCTGTTTCTCTACTTCATTCTTGTATTTCTTAAACTTCTCAAAGGCTTGTGACTTATGTCTCATTAAATACACATAGCCATATCTAGAGAAGTCATCAATAAAAGAAATGAAATAGAGATAACCTCCTTTTGCTTCTATGGACTTGGGTCCACACACATCCGAGTGTATGAGTTCGAGAAGGTCAACAGCCCTCTCTCCATATCCACCAAAGGGAGCCTTAGTCATTTTCCCCATGAGACACGACTCACAGGTATCAAATGGCTTGTATTCGAACGAATTCAAATACACATTTGAGTGTAAGTGAGAGACCCTTTTCTCACCTACATGACCAAGTCTGCAATGCCATACATATGCAGAATTCACTTCATCAGCATTAGAAATTTGCATAACATTAGAACGTGTATCTAATACATAAAGGTCATTGAAATGAGCCATTGGCTAAAATCAAACCATTATTCATTATAGAGCACCCAGTGCTATTAAAAGTCAATGTATATCCAATGTTATACAAACCAGAGATTGAAATAATGTTCTTAATAATATTAGGAACATAATAACATTCATTCAGCTCCAGAATGACTCCTGAAGGAAAACTGAGGCGTGCAGTCCCGGCAGCTTTGGCAGTAACCAAAGCTCCATTGTCCATCCTCAGTTCAATCTCCTTTTTGTCCAACCGCCTTCTATTTGCCAACACCTGCACAGAATTGCAGATATGAGATGCACATCCAGTATCCAATACCCATGATATGAATTCCATATATGACAAATTAAGGTCTATGACAAAAATACCTTCATTTAAAATTGCCTTGCAATTCCTTTTCCAATGCCCAGTTTCCCCGCATCGAAAACATTTGTCTTCCTTTTCATTCTTCTTGCCCTTCCCTTTGTCAACCTTGGAGAGCTGCTTACCCGTTGCCTTTTTTCTTTCCTTTCCCTTTGTTACTTGTAGTGGATATCTGGGTGGCCTTCCTTTTCTTATTGGCCCGGCCAATAATCATTACAGAAGAATATGGTTTATCTTTCTGCATAGTTCCTTCAGCACTCTTTAACATGTTAAGCAACTCCGGGAGAGTTACATCAATTCTATTCATGTTAAAGTTTATGATGAAGGAAGAAAAAGAATCGGGCAATGACTGGAGTATAAGATCAATGCACAGTTCAAGATCCAACTTGAACCCTAGTGCATTGAGTCTCTCCATCCACTCCATCATTTTCAGTACATGAGCCTGTACTGAAGAACCCTCAGACATCCGTGTCCTGAAAAGCCTTTTGGAGATGTCATACCTCTCAATCCTACCCTGCTCCCCGAAGAGCTGACGTAGATTGAGAAGTATACTTCTACAATCAGTCTTTTCAAATTGCCTCTGTAGCTCGGGAGCCATAGAGGCCAACATGTAACATTGTGCTAGGGAGGAGTCCTCAGACCACTTGGTGATGCGGGACAAGACCACGGACACGACAAGCTCGTGACTGCCCCTTAACAAGGGAAGCGTCGGACGTGCGCGGTTGAGAAATCGGCAGTGAGCTAGGGTGATCGGCTCTCTCGTGTGCCCGGATCGGGTCACGGGACGGTCTCGCACTCTCTCGCAGCAACGGTAATGAATAGATAAAGCGAGCTAGATATCCCTACACATGCTCTCTAGCAGCGGCATAAACAAATATATATGAAGTAAGCAAAATGCCAAGCAAGGGAGCGAATTCGATACCTCCACGCGCTCGGCGTGGGGACGACGGACCCGGTCGAAACTCGTACTCCCGGAACAATAATACACGGAGATTACAGCAATACAAATCGCTGCCCACTCCACGCAGGGAGGTAAAGGGCTACACAATGGGGTCCGGGAGGACCGAATTCGGGTTGACGGGCGACTTCTCGCGCTGTTTCGGCAACACTTGAACACGTGACGATGGGGCCCACGTGCTGTCCGGAGGGGCCGTGTGGGACCCGGTGGCACCGCTGTGGTGGAGGATGCCTGGAAGGGCACTCCCTGGAGTGGGGGCGCGCTGGTTCGCCGGCCGGAGGCCGTGCGGCTCCGATCGGCACCGGTCGGAATAACCGGCCACGAGCTGCAACTTCTGGTTTTCAGCGCGCGTCTCGGCGAGAACGGCCGCTGCGATCAGCCCCGATGTCGGATCGATACGAGACTAGCGCCGTTGGAAAGCTAACTTCAAATCCTTTAATCTAGGCCTGGAGATCTGGTCTGGATCTGCACGGATCTGGACTTATGGAATTTCCAAGTTCCTGTTGTACAGTTCCTAAAATCTTAGGTCAGCAAAAAACTTTCATGTGGATTACCTTTGACTGCGAGGTAGACGTCCAAATCTGAGGTTGTGTTCTTCAGCAAAGTTGTGGAAAATCAAGTTACGAAACCAGGACTATTTTTGGATCTGGATTTGGAGGTGGTGGTGATTTGTTATGATTTTTGAAGTGGAGGGTGATTGGATCTGGGATCTGACTGACAACACTGTAGCTGAGGAAGAACACAAATTGCTAAAAATAGATAGAAGGCTCATAAAAAATTAAGAAAATTTGTGGATGTAGGGGGTGATGGACAGAACTCCCAGTAAAATTGGTAGGGTTTGGACAAATCAAAAAGATGGCCGGAGGTGAGAAACGCAGGGCTGTTGTCACTGTAGATAGAGACATGACAGATCTGAGAAGGATTAAAGACCGAAAATGTAAAAATAACAAAAGATGGATTTTGGACCTGGAATTTTTTGTGGAGGAGGGGATAGAAGGTAGGAACACACCATAAAAATTTTAATCCACGAAGAGGCCGTGGCGGATAGCAGGATTTTCGTGAAGACACCTCTATCCAGCAGGACAGAAAACCGAAGACGATTCCGTGGCGGCTCAAAGGCGGCACGAACGGCGGCGGCGGCGACACAGATGATCACCAGAGGTGAAGAGGGGATGATAGAAGATGAAATCACTCTAGAACTGGAGGTTGGAGAAGAGGAACCAGAGGGAGAGAGGGGGGGCTCAAGAACACTCTTGATTTTCTAACAATTTTCTCTTCATTTCTTCATTAATTTCTAATGACACTATACATAGGCTTATATAGAAAATGGCAAGGGGTGGGGGGCTATAATTTCATGGGAAATAGGTCATTTTCTTCCTCCATGTGGTCAAAACTCAAAATAAATAAATTACATATGGAGGGGGCACTCCTTTGACTAGGTAGGTAAGGTAGGTGGCCAACTTTGACATTTTACACCACTTGTCTCCCATGTGGTCAATTAGCATTCAAACCTTCTAGATGGCCACCTAGGATGGTTGACCAGCTCCACTTGGATGAGGTGGACCAATGGGGAAGGGGAGGGGGCCCCCTAGCTGGACCTACTACACATTTGCATAAAAACCCACACAATCTATGGGAATGACTCATTGGCTAATAAAGCCTTACATTTGCGTACATACTTTCCCAAGGATATAAACACAAACTAAAAGGACATAAATACAAAAGAAAAAGTACATGCTCGGCGTCGATTCCCATCACTTGGCATAAGCCAATAACTCGCCCTCGTCGGCATCAGGAGCTGGCTCAGAATGAACCGTGTCCAACACGTACGTAATCTTTTCGATGGTAAGGACTATGCGTAGATTACGCAGCCAATCCGAGTAGTTCGGTCCAGTTAATCTATTTGCATCCAAGATGCCGCGGAGGGGGTTGGACGACGACATTGTAATCTGGATAAGAAATAAAAGATAACTTAGCATGTGTTCAAATTTTAACTTAGATGTGGTTTTCTATCTTAGTTAGTCTCACTATTTTTCGATCGAACTATATAACCCTCAGTATATAGAACGGGAGATCAACGAGATCAACCTAGTGGGTCAGAATCTCAATGAGACTGATGTACGACCTTATGGAAAGCACAACAAGCCATACACCATCTCAAGGGCAGTCAACAAGCACTTGCATCTAATGCAATATCCGATATTCGGCCCCCGAGAAAACATCCCCTTGTGGAAAACACAACAAAGGATATTCTCGGTTAGATCTAACCATCATTACTTCATAGCAATGAGTTCATGACCCGACCCTTGTGGAAAGCACAACAAGGCCGAGTTCAATTCCTCACCCCATCGAGGCCGAGCCTTGGAGTTTAATCCTGCCCCCAAACTCATGGACCTTGTGGAAAGCACAACAAATCCATGAAATGAAGACGGTCATTCACTCCATAATGATGGAGGGCCACGACGACTCCTAGAGCCACGCTTACCAGATCTAAAATTTAAGCGCGAGGGAATTCAATTTTATCTTGATCTCACCCTAGGTGGTAATATAAATATATCCAATATATTTACCGTACCTAGTAGTTTTACAAAATAAATGCATCAAATGCAAAAATAAACGCAAGTGATCATGGACTTTAACCCTAATGTAACTAAGACATCCGGCCCGCTTCCGAAGCAGCTGGATCGTCCTCGTCGGGCTCCACGCTTTCAAACTCCGACGCCGCATTAATTACAACTTTTACACGGCACGCAGGCCGAAAAAATTAAATTACATGTGACTCAAATTCCAACAGCCCTTAGGGCGAGTACAACAATTGAGGAAGATAGAAGTACATTGGAATTTCAACAGAGAGAGAAAGGAGATTTGTAGACCCCAATTAATTACATTAATCCAAGTCCATGATCACTTGCCAACCCATTCAAATAAAATCAATCAAGGGTTATTTTCTGATAATAATCCTTACTTTTGAATTTAAAAATGGGATGTGCAAACAAAAATAAGCTAGCTTTGTTTAATTTTAAAAATCAAAGCATGATTAACTAAAATTAAACACACAAGCAGACCATTACAAGGTAAATAAAGTAAAGCACGTAAAGAACCATCATTTTCTACAGGGGCATCTAATTGAGATAATTAATTAAATTTAAATTTAAATTTAATTATCAAATAATCAAATTTAAATTTAAAATTTAAACATGCCAATAATTTAAATTCAAATTCAAACTAATTATTCAATAGTTTTTGTTTGAAAATAAATTTAAATAATGCAATTATCCTCAATTAGTAATTTTCTAAAATTCAAAATTTGAATTTAATAATTATCTAATAATTAAAATTCAAATAATTGAATTTTCCACATTTAACTTCAATAAAATTTAAAATTTAAATTTTCTAATTATCTAATACTTAAAAATTCAAAAACTTAAATTTTACTGGAGTAACTTCAATTATTACCATTTTATCTCAAGATAAAAAGTAATTATCTCACCTTGGTAAATTCAAATTGGTTAAATAAAATTTACCATTCGACATTTACTATTGAGATAATACTAGTTAACTTATGAAATAAAATTCTATTTAATTTACTGAGCATTTTAATATATATATCTAATATATATATTATCAATACTGCATTAAAGTAAATTAAAAACAAAGCAAAATTTTTTTTTAAATAACAAAAAATTCCCGGTGGCAGCCATGGGCGCGGTCGCCCACGCGGGACGCGTGGGCGGTCGCGCCCACGCCCGCGTTGCTGGCGCCGCCCGCGGCGCCAGCCGGGTGGCAGGCAGCGCCAGCCACGCGGCGCGCCCGCCCGCCCCTCCCGGGGGTCAGCACCCGCGGGTGCCGCGTGCGCCGCCCACGCGGCGCACGCGGCGGGCGCAGTGCGCCCACTCCGAGGCTAAAATTTTTTTTTAAAAAAAATAAATTTGCTCTCCTGATGCCCAGCATCCAGGAAAAATAGAAATACCCAGCACTCCTGTCTCCAAATAATAATTGAAGATTTAAGAATGCCCCAAAACACGGTTCTTAACGGCGATAAAAACACCGACCAGAGCGCGAACCTGACTCTGATACCACTGTAAGGTTTCGCACAGCACCTACGGGCTACGCAGCGGATAACAAAAATTCATTTGCTCGATCCCGGTGTTATGGAAAGCTTAATCTGTGCTTTAATCGGTGTTTCTAATACCCTAATTACGGGTTGCGTGTTTCACCTTGCGCGGAACGACGCTGTCCGCTAAGCCCGATGCAGAAAAACTGAGCCGCACAACAGTACGGCCTCTAGAGACGATCCACACGGACCCTTGCGCTGCGACGGTACCTCCTCGGCACGACTATCCCCGACTCTATCACCTTCTAGAGAGAGAGAGCAAGAGGGAGAAAGGGGGGAGACTAATCCTCTCCCTTAAGCTTAATACTTGGTTAGCTTAAGGGAAGGAAAGAAGAAGCCCGAATGAGCTTCACGTAGGATCTATATATAGAGTTTAGGCTTTTTAGAAAAGGATTCCAAAAGACCGAAACTGTATATATATCCTATCTATTATTATACATATGTATTAAGCTCCATTTACACTCCTTTCTAAAATGAATTAAAAGGAATTAATACATACACTTGTATAACAATAATCTGTCACCCAAGAATCCATTGTGTGTGATCCTCTAGGCCCATAGTCACTCCAGTTTAAGGCCCATTAACTTCTAATTCCCAATTAGAAGTAAATTAAACATATTCTTCGCTTCTACAAGAGCCGAATAATAGTTTAATTTATTCCGAACCTTTCGATCACGTTGGGTCAAGCAAATCCGCGTGATCCTAGAGGACGTCGGGTTTAAACCAGCGTGTCTGGTACATGTAAGTCCACAGTTACCGCATCGATATAATCCATCGCTCATTCTATGAGTCGGGTACGATCGAGGGTATGGTTTCTGTCAAACCCCATGATCGTGCCATTTGACTATGACCCCCTTAAAGTGTATGACGTCCGTTCTAAACGAACTCACACGACCCTGACCAGGGATTTAACAGAGCGTCAATGTCATGACCCATTAACTGTCTGATATATACCCGACAGTGAGCGATCCCCTCTTGACCATTGATAATCTTCACACGTCTCCTGGAGTGGTTAATGACTCGGTAAGTCATGACTTATGGTTAAAGTCACTTAGCTAAGTAATTAAACCATTCCAGTCCTCGTGTAATATCCGATCAATGTCTCAGGTCAAAGGACCAACGATGCTACTGTGATCGTTGGATCTTCAGTTGACATTAGGTATAATCAACCATCTGAAGATCCAATAGCGGATCAGTTCAGTGCACATCCTCCAAGGACATACACCTACACATATGTGTTGGTGCCCCGCACCAATGACCATGAGACTGGTCACTGACACATCATGTGTACTGGTTTAATAGGTAATCAAAGTCCCCAAGTGATTACCCTCCAACCATGAACAGTTTAAGGTATGTGTTCATATAAGGTCAGTCTCATAATCGAGATCTCATCTCGAGTTGACTTTACAACCACATATCCTAGGGACAACGTAAAGTAACACAATCGCATATTTAAGCTCAAACATCACTTTATCAATAATGAACAAGATCGTACATATATCGGGTCTACCCGACCCTAAATTGGCATGTAGCACACCAACACTAACACTAGGTGCCAGAGTTCTTCTCATGGGGAGCTTTGCCTTGAAGATGATGGACGGGTATCATGTTGCCTTAAAAAAATGTAGGTTGATTTGATTGAAATTTCATCATCTCTGGTCCATTTCCATACTGGATAGTTCTCTACCTGCAAGAAGTTTTGGGGTAACACTATAGTCAGGATATTATTGGCACTTCTCAGTTGAAAATTTACATGAATTAGTTCTTTGCCCCACCTTGTAGAATTCATTTGTTTTTAATTGAACTGCCTACTTCATATTCAGTTTTTAAATTTGGGTGAACATGTTTTGAGTTTCTAAGGCCTTCAACATCTTATTTACATCAATCTTCATATTTTTGATCGGGCTGGTTATACTGAGCCTGATCCAAGAGATGATCTCTTCAGTGACTGATGTTGCTAGAATTAAAGGTTGGTATTCTGCAGTGTGCTACGTTTGCTATGTCTGCTTTGTTACTTTTCCATGTGCCTCAGTTACCCCTCCAAATTCTATTGGGTGTTTGAGCATTCACTAGTTGCGCATCACCCCATGTTCATGTTCAGAGCATAATATGGTGATTTTTCTTATTACAGGTCATAATCCTCGCAAGGGAGTCTGGTTTGAAGTTGGAGCTTTCTGATATACCCGTCCAAAGCCTTGTCCCCGAGCCATTAAGAGTGGGTATTCAGTAAAATCTCGCAAAGAAAGTTGTTCTTGATATTCTAGTTTTGATTCTTTGTGATGCTTTTTGTTATCTTGATTTAACATGCAGGGAAGGAATCTCAGTGATTTACTGCATTTAACTACTTGCCTTGGTGCTCCATCATATATAGTGCCCTAACCATGCTTGGATGCTTGGAATAGAGAACTCTCAGATTATTGTTTCTTCTAGCAAGGTTCGTCTTATTCTTAATCAAAACATTGTTTCTAGTAGCCTTATTCTTAATTAGATCTCAGATCAGATCTATTCATTCTTGAGATTTTATTAATTATCTTTATTTTTTTTCTATTGTGAAGGGTGTAGATTATAGTGTCATTATTACCCTAGAATACTAATGCATAAAAGGTGGATGACTATTTTATTAGTTATAGTTTCATTACCAAGGCACTGCTTACACTGAGTTTGAGTAACAAGTTGATTATGCATGAGTGATCCTTTAAATTGAGACTAATTGCATTTGTACAATACTGCAGGCTGATGTATGTGATTGTATATATGATTCTCCCTGCATCTATCTCAGTCCAATTTATTAGAACCAAGGAACCTGCGGTCTGTAAAAAATGGAGACCAAGATAGCCTGGTGGGGTGCAAGGGGATTTTTCCCCATATAGGAGAAAAATATTAAATAAATTTTATTATATGTTGTTTATCCTAAGTAGGTTGTGCAAGTATGATTTGTCCTGAAAGTGCTTATCATGGGCATGTAGGCTTTGATTTTTCAAATTGAAAATAAGCCTGTAGCTTTTTGTGCTCTTATATGATTGCTGATGTAGTAAATGTTTTTGTTTCAGTGCTTGTTTGCATCAAGATGCATCATGTTCAGCAAGTGAAAGTGTCACTTCCCATTATCATCAATGGTATACATGTTAGATAAATGTCCAGTAATACCATGTGAATCATTCTATGTGAATATGGCTAAGCTTCAAAGTTATACATGTTAGATAAATGACATGGTTTATACTCTTATTATTGGCCTTGCTTGCCTTAGTTGAGTTGTTTGTTTACAAATTTAAAATACGTCAGAAGGTGAATCTGGAAGTGTATGTTTGGAGATGGGTCATCATGTGTCTGGTCCCTACTTGTCAAGAGTATCAGAAGTTAATTCTGAGGAGGGCATGAATGTCACAGAAGGTAAGTCAATGCTGTAGAATGTTCTTGCCAGTTGCCACAGGTTTACAGCTCTCATTGATATGTGGTGAAACCTCTGATTTAGTCCTCTCGATTTATGATGCTAGCAGGTCATGAATCAGTAGCCTCTGTGAAAACTATAACAAAATGTATCAAAATTGTTAGTCCTGGTAAGTTCGCATTTTTTACTCCATCTTTGTATGAACTGCTTTTATATGTCGATAATCATCTAAACGAGAATTTTCCATGAATACATTGCAGCTGAAGGTAGAAGAAACTCTTGCTTGGAGCCACTGGAACTGTAGTACATGGCATAGCTAATTAATGCCCAGTGGATACTGAGAAACTGATTCCACATCCGAGGCTATGGGATGTGGTCTAGATTTCCAGAGTATTTTGGCCATTGAGGCACTAAAACTGACTATTTTTGAAATCTGGGTACCCATTTTTTCTTCGGCAAGAGCTGTATATATTGGATCTTAAAAATTCAAAATCGATTATGCAAATTCGGATCTAATCGGTTATTGCCCATAAAAAGCATATATGAATTTCGGGTCAAATTCGGATCCGAAATCTTAAATTCGGATTCGGATCTGATTTGAATCCGAAACAAACATATTACTTTGGATCGGATTCGGATTCAGATCTTAGATTATTGGATCCGGGTTCGGATCTTAAAGGATCCGACCCGGACCCCAACTATTGACACCCCTAGTTCTAACATCTTTGGGCCCTGCAGGGGCGCGGGAGTCGTCTGAGCTGCGGTACGAGAAAGTGGAACTACCGCGGTGTGCTCCTGCCCCCACCGGCCATATCGAGTCGAGGGAGGATCAGGTGACTATTGTTGCTCCCGAGGCAGCCGTCGCCCTCGCGCCGGGGCGTCTGCCGTATCCGCTCCCTGTCGCTCTTCCGGTCGGAGGCTCTTATGTACCTCCCTCGTTCAGCGGCGGGTCAAGTGCTTGGGGAGGCGTCTCCGAGGAAATCGGTGGTGCTGCCGAGGTGGAGTTCGACATGTCCAGCGGTGGGCGCGCCCAAGTTAATCTGGAGGAGGTGATGGCACTGGACAACCGGCGTCGTCAGGGAAAGAGGAAGAGAGAGCCGGCCATTGACCGAAATCGTTCCTCGCCATCGCTATAGCCTCTTGTGCCTACTCCACCACCGTCGTTGCCCCAGGTGTTGCCGCCAGCGCTGGCAGAGCCCACAGCCATTCTCCCCGCGCCCGTCCCGGAGGGGCGAGCATCCGAAAAGGGCAAGGAGCCCGTTGTGGATGAGGCTGCTCGCCCACGGTCACCCAGGGTCTGTTCGAGCATCCAGTTCCCGCCGCCTGAGGAGGTCGCTTAGGGGTTTAGAGGAAGGGTTGAGGCTTTTACTCTTCTGACTGGGAACGTGGGACGGCACGACTGTGCGGGAGAGTTCGGGCCCAAAGTCGAAGCGGAGCTGACGGACCTGTCGGTAAAGGGGAGATGTTCTTTTGCCATGGCTCTTGGCTTGTGGAGGCACTATTTCCTTGGTGTCGCGCAGGAGTCGCAGACTGCTTGGAAGGACAGAAAGAGATGGGGGCCCTCTGCGCCCAGTTCCAGCGGTTCCGTGCGGCGGATGAGGCTGAGCTTATCAGGCTCAGACGACTGGTTGAATAGCAAGAGATCGCCCTAGTGAAAGTTGCGACAGACCATGCGACCATTGTTGCTCGGGCCCAGGCTGCCGAAGAGTCTCTCCGGAAGACGTCTAGCCGGATGGAAGCTGCGGAAGCTCTATTGAAGGACCTCAAGGTCGAAGCTGATGTCGCGGAGGGCAGGGCCCAGGAGGTTGAGGCGCAGGTGAACGTGATGTGCTCGTCGTTGACTGTTGCTGGTGCGGAAGCTGTGGAGCGTTTTCGTTCATCCTCGATTTACCGAGATAAGTTGAATGCGGCCACGCTCCAAGTCTTCGGCCCTGCTTGGGATCTTGGCTTTCAAGAGGGTTGGTCACCCGCTCGCAAAGCCATAGTCGGTGATCTAAAGGTCCCGACTTCATCTCTGCCCCCTCCGCCGACGCCGCGCGGCCTTGACGTCGATGAGGGCGACGAGAAACCCGAGGGCAAGGAGACGGGCATCGTCGACTTGATCGAGGACTCATCGGCCCCCGATGTTGCTGTCGAGGTTAGCGATGGGCCGAATGATGACGCTGTTGGGGCGAGCTCTTGAAGAGCATCTGCCACTTTTTCTTTAGCTGTCCCTTCTTTTTTTTCTCTCTTTTTGAGGTGATGACCTCTCTTTGTAAAAACTTGCGTTTCCTGAAATGGAAAAACTTCGCGTTCCTTGTAAACTCTCGGACCTCTAACTTTCTGCCGCGGATCTTGCTTCCTTCATTTGCTTCGAGAACTTTTGGGGATACGGAGCGGTGTCTTGGAAGTTACCCTGAGAGGGCGTCACCTTCGGGATCCGTCGCTTCGATTTTTGCGCTCTTATAAAGGCGGTAGGAGTCCTCATTCTTCTGGGGACTTTGCCCCTGTGGACGCACTAAAATTCGCTTGTTCAGGTGGTTCGTCTATTAAGTGCGTGGGCGTGCCAGTCACCGAAGTGACAATTTGTTCGGGCTCCGAAGAGCCCATGGTGCGCTCGATCTGACTCGGTCAGACGATTATGTGGTTCGTGTCGGGACAAAAACCCGCCGCGCCATAAATATCACGGCGTCATTTACATCCCCCATACGAGGGAACACCCTTGATTAATCGCCGGGATTCAGGACCTCATGGCCAAGAAATTAATTACACGAAAGGTCTATTAGGAAGCATCGAAACCCCGGTATGAGGGTAAGAAGAAAACATTCGCGATCATGTCGGTCGTGTACTGACCATTTAATGTTCGGACGAATGTCCGGCTCGAGAAAATCGCGGTTGTCGCGGGAAAACCGGAACGCATGTATGCCGAGGTACGGCAAATTTATTGTTCGGAAGAGCGAAAAACGTTCGGCTGAGCCTCGGTTGGAGCGGTCAAAAACCAGTAAATCTGTAGGCCTGGTGCAAGAGCAAGCTACGACCATACTGCGGTGGGCCCCCTGCGGTCGAAACAAGACATGCATGAGCATCATTAATATTTCAGGTGCCAAGGGGCAACGAGGGAATATCCCTTGAATCGGCTGAAAAGCCCTGTGTCTAGGGAAGCGGACGTTCGAAACGTGTCGGCCATTCGGGAGACCGTTTAATATTCAGACGGGTGTCCGGCTTGAGAGTATCATAATCGTCGCAGGAGGACCTGGAACATATGTATGCTGTGATACGGAAAATACATTATTCCGAGACACTGAAAACATTCGGTTAAATCTTGATTAGTGTAGCAGGAAACTAGCGAATTTTTCGGTTAAATCTTGATTATATTTTCTCTCCTTTTTTGTTTATTATTATTTTACATTTTTTGTTTATTCCATATATATTCAGATTTATTTATTCATCATAGTTTTTATTAATTTTATTATTACTATTATTATTATTATTATACATATTCTTCTGGAGAGAGAGTGGGCTGCTGGAGGGCCAAACAAGGGCTGAAGGAGCGTGCCGCTGAAGGTGGAAGGGTGCACCGCTGAGGGGGCTGAGGGAGTGCGCCGCTGAAGGTTTGCGGGAGGTATACCGGGGAAGGGCTTGGCCAAGGGTGCCGGCGAAGGGGCAAGTGTGGTGGCTATGGGAGGCGTACCGATGAAGGAGCCTCAGGTGTGCCGGCAAAGGGCTTGGCCGAGCGTGCCGGCGAAGGGTTGAACAGGGGAGAGCGTGCTGTCAAAGGAGCTTGAGGGCGTACCGCCGAAGGGTTGGAGCAGGCGTGCCGCTGAGCGCAGGGGGAGCGTGTCGGCGAAAGGCCAAACGAGGCGTGCCGGGGGAAGCTGGGCTGGGGCGTGCCGGCGAAGGGCGCTGTAGGGTGTACCGGCGAAGGGCGTGTGTCTGCACATTGGCCGGTCGTTGCGACATAAAGTCCATACATTCATCAGCCCAAAGTATATACGTTGTCTATTCAACCAGCACACAAAGTCTATACATTCTTTATCTCAAAGTCTGTACATCGGCTGCATTCATCAGCTCAAAGTCTATACATTGGCTACATTCATCAGCTCGAAGTCTATGCGTTGGCCAGCTTAAAGTCTGTACATTGGCAAGCTCAAAGTCGGTACATTGGCTGTGTTCATCATCTCAAAGTCTACACATTGGCCAGCCCAAAGTCTGTACATTGGCCAGCCCAAAGTCTGTACGTTGGCCAACTCAAAGTCTATACATCGTAGTTCAAAGTCTGTACATTGCAGCTCAAAGTCCGTACATTGGCCAGCCCAAAGTCTGTACGTTGGCCAGCTCAAAGTCTATACGTTGCAGTTCAAAGTCTATACATTGGGGCTCAAAGTCCATACATTGGCCAGCCCAAAGTCTGTACGTTGGCCAGCTTAAAGTCTATACATTGCTTGTTGCTATGTTCGTGCATCAATCTAAAGTCTATACATTGTGTTGAGGGTGAGAAGAGTGTGCCGCTGAAGGGCCGAGAACGTGTGCCGTTGAAGGGTTGATAGGGTGTGCCGCTGGAGGGCTGATAGGGTGTGCTGTCGAAGGCTGGAACGGACGTGCCGATGAAGGTCCACTCCTCTGTTACTTATTTTTAAGGCTTTTCTTTTCTTCTTCTCTTTGATTTTTGTGTAGTTTTATATAAATCTTTTCTCCTTCTTCTTGCAATATGTTGTTGCTCTATTTATTTGTTGATTTTGTTATTTTTTGATATGTATTTATTATCCCATTTGTTTGTTGCGTTATTTACCTTTTAACGTCTTGTTATTTTCTAACAAAAATTCGGCAGCATCTCCCCTTGACCCGAGCGTAAGGGAGATAAGGGAACGCGCCCACATGGAGTGGCGGAACCCGACAACTGGAGGTGGGCGCCCGAGGGCGGCGACACCTTAGTAAAACTTCGAAAAACATGGGAAAACGACGATCCGAAGACCACTCGGGCTAGATAGGGTGGACTGGGGGTCAGCCAGGGTGTACCGGGCTAGGGCAGGGCCAGGCGTGCCGCTGAGGCACTAAAGGGGAGGTGTACCGCTGAGGGGCTGCTATGTGTGTGCCGGCCAAGGGCCGGAAGGGTGTGCCGCTGGAGGCCGCTATGGTGTGCCGGCCAAGGGCCGGAAGGGTGTGCCGCTGGGGGATGCTATGGGTGTGCCGGCCAAGGGCCGGAAGGGTGTGCCACTGGAGAAAGATGCAGGCGCACCGAATCAGAGCTCCAAAAGGGATTGGCCTGCCGACTATTGGGGCGGGGCGTTAAATCGATCAAACCCACAGAGGCTTCCGGAAAGAGGGAGAAAGGCTAAGGGGGCAGACAATGATGAAGGTACTGGACTTCGGAGGAGGAGGTTCGTGACCTCGAACCGCTCAAGATGGCACCACACCCGGTGGAAATCGTCGGCATGAGTGCTGAACGCAAACACCGGAAAGTGATGGGAATGACGGCCAAACATGCTGTGGTCTAAAACAACGAGACAAAGAGAAAACCCACTGAGGGAGGGGGGAATGATCTTCATTCATGGGAAACAAAGGGCCGTAGCCATCTATGTACATTACAAAGCACGCCCGAGTCAAGGCTACGGGCAAGAAAGAAAACCAAGGAACAAAAGAAAAGGAAGAAGAAAACAAGGAAACAACGGAAGGGAAGGTGTTGGGGATCGAAGCAGGGACAACCGTCCACTGCTCTTTCCCCCGCACCTTCCCCTGCTACATTCAGCTCTCCCTCTCTTACTCTCTTCTCTTTCTTCTCGTCGGTGGCTCTTGTTCATCTCTTCTCCTCGTATCTCCTCTCTGCCTCTGTTTCTGTCTCTGTGTGTGTTCTCCCTCTCCGTTCTCTCTGTGTGTTCCCCTTTTCCTCTGCCAGAATGGGAGGGATTTATACTCCCAACAGCGGGAGCCCTCGAGCACGGTAGCCGCAGGCGGGAAGTGATGGGGTCATCATTGCGTTTGACTTCTCTCATCCTGGATGTCAGGGGAGTAGCTTGCATGGCTCAATCCCTGGCCAACACCTCAGACAGGCTACTGCGCGCCAAAGACATAGGGCATGGGTGGCACGTCGTTCGGCCGTTGAAAAAGCCTTCACGTTGTGCCGCTGACGGGCTTAAGAAGTGTGTCGCTGCAAGACACCATAAGCGTGCCGCTGAAGAGGGCAAAAGGCGTGTCGTGGAAGTTGCCCAAGCGTGCCGCTGAAGGGGGCAAACAGCGTGCCGTTGAAGGCCCTGAGGAGCGTGCCGCTGAAGACCCAAATGGGCGTGCCACTGAGGCTTCCTGGGGTGCGTGCCACTGAAGACCCCCCTGGGGGGTGTGCCGCTGAAGACCCCCCCTGGGGGTGTGTGGCTGAAGACCCCCCCTGGGGGTGTGCCGCTGAAGACCCCCCCCCCCCCTTGGGGGTGTGCCGCTGAAGACCCCCCCCCCCCTGGGGGGTGTGCCGTTGAAGATCCCCCTGGGGGGGTGTGCCGCTGAAGACCCCCTGGGGGCTGTACCGCTGGGGCTTGGGTGTGCCACTGGGGCTGACTTGAGCCCGTCTTGAGCACGAGTTATGGCTCGTTTGGTTTTCTTCGGGGGCCACGGATTGTGAGCTTTCCGGGAGTTGGTTTCTCTTGGCTGTCGTGACTCCGGGGACGGCTTCGCGACAGTGTGCATATTTGGGGGAGTCCGGATGACCGGTCTCACCGGGGCTTCTTTACTTGGTGCCGTTGTCGGTGCTGGGCCGAATAGGATATCTGTGTGTGCATTTTTTGGTGTCCACAAATGCCCCCCACCCACGGGTAGCGCAGGCGAAGGATGAGTCGGGCGGTGCCCGCGGGTGTACGGGTCTCTTTTCTCTTCATCGGCACCGACGGGGTGTCGGCAGCTGACGTAGCATGCTTGTCTCTTCTCTTCTTCATCAGTGCCGACAGGGCGTCGGGAGCCGCCGTAGCGTGTTGGTCTCTTCTTCTCTTTTGCATCAATGTCGACAGGGCGTCGGGCGCTGACATGGTATGCTGGTCTCCTTGTCTCTTCGTCAGTGCCGACGGGGTGTCGGGAGCTGTCATGGTTTGTTGATCTCTTTGTCTCTTCGCCAGTGCCGATAGGGTGTCGAGAGCTGACCTGGTTTGTTGATCTCTTTATCTCTTCGTTAGTGCCGACAAGGTGCCGGGAACTGACCTGGTTCGTTGGTCTCTTTGTCTCTTCGTCAGTGCCGACAGGGTGTCGGGAGCTGACATGGTTTGTTGGTCTCTTTGTCTCTTCCTCAGTGCCGACATGGTGTCGAGAGCTGACCTGGTTTGTTGATCTCTTTGTCTCTTCGTCAGTGCCGACAAGGTGCCAGGAGCTGACCAGGTTTGTTGGTCTCTTTGTCTCTTCGTCAGTGCCGACAGGGTGTCGGGAGCTGACCTGGTTTGTTGGTCTCTTTGTCTCTTCGTCAGTGCCGATAGGGTGCCGGGAGTTGACCTGGTTTGTTGGTCTCTTTGTCTCTTCGTCAGTGCCGACAGGGTCTCGGGAGCTGACCTGGTTTGTTGATCTCTTTGTCTCTTCGTCAGTGCCGATGGGGTGTCGGGAGCCGACCTGGTTTGTTGATATCTTTGTCTTTTCGTCAGTGCCGACAAGGTGCCGGGAGCCGACATGGTTTGTTGGTCTCTTTGTCTCTTCGTCAGTGCCGACAGGGTGTCGGGAGCTGACCTGATTTGTTGGTCTCTTTATCTCTTAGTCAGTGCCGACAGGGCGCCGGGAGCTGACCTGGTTTGTTGGTCTCTTTGTCTCTTCGTCAGTGTCGACAGGGTGCCGGGAGCTAACTTGGTTTGTTGGTCTCTTTGTCTCTTCGTTAGTGCCGACAGGGTGTCGGGAGTTGACCTGGGTTGTTGGTCTTTTTGTCTCTTCGTCAGTGCCGACAGGGCGCCGGGAACTGACCTGGTTTGTTGGTCTCTTGGTTTGTTGGTCTCTTTGTCTCTTCGTCAGTGCCGACAGGGTGTCGGGAGTTGACCTGGTTTGCTGATCTCTTTATCTCTTCGTCAGTGCCGACGGGGTGTCGAGAGCCGACCTGGTTTGTTGATCTCTTTGTCTCTTCGTCAGTGCCGAAAGGTGCCGGGAGCTGACATGGTTTGTTGGTCTCTTTGTCTCTTCGTCAGTGCCGATAGGGTGTCGGGAGCTGACCTGGTTTGTTGGTCTCTTTGTCTCTTCGTTAGTGCCGACATGGCGCCAGGAGCTGACCTGGTTTGTTGGTCTCTTTGTCTCTTCGTCAGTGCCGACAGGGTGCCGAGAGCTGACCTGGTTTGTTGGTCTCTTTGTCTCTTCGTCAGTGCCGACAGGGTGCCGGGAGCTGACCAGGTTTGTTGGTCTCTTTGTCTCTTCGTCAGTGCCGATAGGGTGCCGGGAGCTGACCTGGTTTGTTGGTCTCTTTGTCTCTTTGTCAGTGCCGACATGGCGTCGGGAGCTGACCTGGTTTGTTGATCTCTTTGTCTCTTCGTCAGTGCCAATGGGGTGTCGGGAGCCGACCTGGTTTGTTGATATCTTTGTCTCTTCGTCAGTGCCGACAAGGTGCCGGAAGCTGACCTGGTTTGTTGGTCTCTTTGTCTCTTCGTCAGTGCTGACAGGGTGTCGGGAGCTAACCTGGTTTGTTGGTCTCTTTGTCTCTTCGTTAGTGCCGACAGGGCGTCGGGAGCTGACCTGGTTTGTTGGTCTCTTTGTCTCTTCGTCAGTGCCGACAGGGTGCCGGGAGCTAACCTGGTTTGTTGGTCTCTTTGTCTCTTCGTTAGTGCCGACAGGGTGTCGGGAGCTGACCTGGTTTGTTGGTCT
The DNA here is from genome assembly GCA_022559845.1 of Amorphophallus konjac. Classification (NCBI taxonomy): domain Eukaryota; kingdom Viridiplantae; phylum Streptophyta; class Magnoliopsida; order Alismatales; family Araceae; genus Amorphophallus; species Amorphophallus konjac. Next base: position 21,940,679 of record CM040118.1, read on the forward strand.
CTTTGTCTCTTCGTCGGTGCCGATAGGGCGCCGGGAGCTGACCTGGTTTGTTGGCCTCTTGGTTTGTTGGTCTCTTTGTCTCTTCATCAGTGCCGATAGGGTGTCGGGAGCTGACCTGCTTTGTTGATCTCTTTGTCTCTTCGTCAGTGCCGACGGGGTGTCGAGAGCCGACCTGGTTTGTTGATCTCTTTGTCTCTTCGTCAGTGCCGACAAGGTGCCGGGAGCTGACATGGTTTGTTGGTCTCTTTGTCTCTTCGTCAGTGCCGATAGGGTGTCGGGAGCTGACCTGGTTTGTTGGTCTCTTTGTCTCTTCGTTAGTGCCGACATGGCGCCAGGAGCTGACCTGGTTTGTTGGTCTCTTTGTCTCTTCGTCAGTGCCGACAGGGTGCCGAGAGCTGACCTGGTTTGTTGGTCTCTTTGTCTCTTCGTCAGTGCCGACAGGGTGCCGGGAGCTGACCTGGTTTGTTGGTCTCTTTGTCTCTTCGTCAGTGCCGACAGGGCGCCGGGAGCTGACCTGGTTTGTTGATCTCTTTGTCTCTTCGTCAGTGCCGACAGGGTGCCGGGAGCTGACATGATATGTTGGTCTTTTCGTCTCTTTTCTCTTTTTCCTTTTTTTTTTTGAACCACATTACCGGTACAAGCGCCCTTTTAAGTTTTCGCCGGCACCGGCCTCCTCTTGCTTTTGCCCACGCGCCCTCTCGGGTTTTCAAGTGGCGGGGTACCTGATTTTGCATGCAGCGCCCCTTCGGGTTTTCGCCAGAGCTGGGTTGTTGCCATTTTTGCCATTGTCCCTGAGTAGGGGCAAGTCCGGCGGGGCACCTCTATTTTAAGCCCCTTTCTCTTATTTATTATGTATATGTGTATATATATATATATATATATATATATATATATATATATATATATATATATATATATATATATATATATATATATATTTGACAAGAGGGTGATATGTAATGGTCGGCTAGGGCCTGAGGCCTTGCGCCGAAAGGCACGGCTCACTCGTTGGCAAGAAGATAATGGCAACGCAACGGGAGAATTCCTGCCGATTCGGACGTAAGGTCCGTAATGGCAATATCGTGTGAGAGCGGGTGGCTAGGGCACGAAGCCTTGCGCCAGAAAGGGACTTATTCATTGGCAAGGGACTAATGCCAGCGCAAAGATAGAGATTCTGCTAATTCGGGCGTGGGGCCCGCGATGACGATTTGCATGAGAGAAGGTGGCTAGGGCACGAAGCCTTGTGCCGAAAGATAATGTTCATTCGTTGGCAAGAAGATAATGCCAACGCAACGGGGGATTTTCTGCCGATTCGGACGTAAGGTCCGTAACGACGATATCGTGTGAGAGCGGGTGGCTAGGGCACGAAGTCTTGCACAAGAAAGGGACTTATTCGTTGACAAGGGACTAATGCCAGCGCAAGGATAGAGATTTTGCCGATTCGGGTGTAAGGCTCACAATGGCGATTTGCATGAGAGAAGGTGGCTAGGGCACGAAGCCTTGCGCCGAAAGATAGGGTTCATTCGTTGGCAAGAAGATAATGCCAACGCAACGGTTTTTTTTTTTTTTTTGCCGATTCGGACGTAAGGTCCGTGATTGCAATATTGTGTAAGAGCGGGTGGCTATGGCACGAAGCCTTGCGCCGGAAAAGGACTTATTTGTTGGCAAGGGACTAACGCCAATGCAGGGTGGAGCCGTCTTTGCCCGTGCGGATGCCCGTCGATACGTAGGGGCGTGCGGACGGGAGAAATATGTATACACACACACACACACACACACACACACACACACACACACACACACACACACACACACACACACACACACACACACACACACACACACACATATATATATATCATTATTATTATTGTTTTCTCTTCTTTCTCTCTCTTTTTTTTCCTTTTTTTTTTATTTTCTTCCCTCTCTTTTTTTCTTCTTTTCTTTTTTTTTCGTCGAAATCCCCCCCTCTCTTCCTTTTTGCTTTCTTTTTTTTATCCATTCTCTTCCTCTTTTACCGTCTTTCCTCTTTTTTTTCCCTTTTTTTTCTCTTTTTTTGCTCGCCGTATAAAGGGGGCGGGGGTGGCGTGCCGCTTAAGGGCTGGCTAGAGCGTGCCGCCGGGACGCTTGAAGGGTGCACTGGAAGAGAGCACAGGAGGGTGTGCCACGTAAGGCACTCCGAAGGTGTGCGGGCGCCTGGGAGCGTGCCGCTGAGGGGGTGTGAGGCTGTGCCGCTGAAGGGCGCTGGGAGTGTGCCCCGAAGGGCGTACCGCTGGAGGCTTCACAATGGGTGTGCCGCTGAGGGCACTTAGTAGTGTGCCGCTGAAGGGCTTGCAGGCTACTGCGCCGTTGGAGCACTTCAAGAGTGTTTCCTTTTCTTCTTTCCTTATTTTCACCTTCTCTTCTCTTTTCTCCTCTTCTATATTCCCCTGCACGTAAACATGGGGTGAGAAATTATTTAGTGTCCCCAAATCAGGAAAGCGGGCTGCGAAAGTCGAAATTTGGGGAGCAGACTGCGAGAGCCAAAACTGGGAAGGTAGGCTGCGAGAGCCGAAGGGAAGCAGGCCAGAAGAGCCAAAGTCGGGAAGCGGGACGCATAGGCCGAATTGGGGGAGCAGCTTATGAAAGTCAAGGATATTGGGAAGCGGGCTGCAAGAGCTGAACTTATGGGAAGTGGGCCGTGAAGGCCGAATTCCGGGAAGCAGGCTACGAGAGCCAGAATTGGGAAAGCGGGCCATGGGGGGCGAGGTAAGTAGGCTACAATAGCTAAAGTTGTTGGGAAGCGGGATGCAAGAGCCGAAATTATGGGAAGCGGGCCGTGAAGGCCGAATTCCGGGAAGTAGGCCGTGAAGGCCAGAATTGGGAAAGCGGGCCATGGGGGCCGAGGTAAACAGGCTACAAGAGCCAAAGTTGTTGGGAAGCGGGCTGCAAGAGCCGAAATTATGGCGTAAGATGTGGAAGCCCAAATCGGGGAAGCGGATTACAGAAGCTGGAGTTGGGAGATTAACGAGCCGCGAGGGCAAGAGGTAGGCCATGGGGGGGGCTAAGATTGGGCTCTACGAGCCAGAGCTGGGAAAATAGGCTGCGATAGCTGAAATTAATTTTACTATATATACACATTATTATTTATTATTTATTTTTTTGTTATTATTTTTTTATTCAAGCATGCCGGCATTCATTAGCAGACATAACATAAATATACGTATGTGATGGCTCCCTCTATAGGGGATGGGATAGGGACATCGCCCATAATTCGCAGACATTGTGCGGGTCATGAGACACAATTGAGGGGTGGTGCACCCGTCAAGAGGATATCGCACGTCTTGCATGTATAGCCTTAATTCACGCATTTCACCCGAGGCAATTCTCTGTGGCGTATCAGTACAAATGTGTGAACAAAGAGCCCTAACCATAGGGATATGCAGGTTTTCATGGTGACACTCAAGGATCACTCTAGCGCCTACACATTAGTTCAAGGCTTTCGACTTTCGGTAGCTTCACACAGCCCCCACTTGTTTATTTTGGTAGTGGATTTCACGGTTCGTCACAAGTCTCCCCATGTGTCTCAATGGGGATTCCCGGCTAATAAGATTCGTCCTTATTGTGATTCTATTGCGGATTCCACCGTTTGATGCGAGTTTCCTCATATGTCTCAATGGGGATTCTCGGCTAATAGGTTTCATCCTTATTGTAATTCGCTTCACCACTTCGCGTGAGTCTCATCATGTGTCTCAATGGGGATTCCCGGCTACTCGGATTCACGTTTCTCTCTTTTTTGTATCATTTTTTTTCTTTCTCTCTCTTTTTTATTTTTTTTTATTTTACAGTGGGGGTAGGCAGCTTTTTCCTCACGATTACCTTTCACGCGAGTGCAGGAATTCAAGTCTCCGTAGAGTGCTAAGAAGGAATTCGGGCAATCCCTATGGTTGAAAGCTATTGAACACATTAAGTGATAAGTGTGGGAGCTGTAGATTGGATTAAAATCCACACTTAGGAATTAAAATGTAACAATGAATAAATAAAATGCATAAGATGCAATAAAAATAGCACGAGGTGCTAATGTGGAGATGATGTGATCGCCAGAGACGCGAGGGTCCCAAGAGGAGATGAGAACGGGGAAGGGATCGCACTTACCTGGTGGAAATGGAAACGCGGGATGATGTAGAGTTCTTCCTCCTTCTTCAATCGGCCGGCCGATGAGAAGGGTTTTCTTTTTTTGATTACCTTGCAAGACAGACAGTAAAAAAAACAAGAAGAAAGGGATCAGCCAAAGTGCTATAGTATCAATTCAAATAGAATATGTAACGGGAAGAGGACATCGACATGCGTACCTTCTTTTTTTTTTTGTTGTTTTTAAACCCCTTAAGAAGACTTAAGGGAAGGGAGAATATGATGATAAAAGAAAGATGCAATAAGATGTGAACACAGGTGAAGGGTGAACAGATGTGAAGAATGGAGGGATATAAGACATGAACGAAGTAAAAACAAAACAGATATAAAAGATGAAGACCCTGCTGTCCCTGACGACAGTAAAGGGGAAAACCGAGTGAATATGGTGATGGAAGTAGATGGATGAAGCAGGATGCAGCCCAACGGAGGATGCAGAGGACGCAGCTCGTGACCTGCAATAAGCGTTCTGGAAATTCAATCTTATGAGTGCTTAACCTTCAACACGATCGATCAAGACTTCATTTTATAGTGCCTCAAGCGGATGTGATCAAACTAAGGAAAGATAAGAACGGGCAATGAGGCATCCAAGGAAGGATCGAGATCGAGTAAGAGACCAAATGATAGTAGGGAACTGTGAGGGAAAGATGGAAAAAGGAAGGACTCTGGAGTAAAACACGACTTAGGACAGGGCGTCAAATCATGAATTGACGACCTTCACAGAGACGTTTCTTGAAACACGACCTAAAAAAGGGCGTTTCTTCCTGGATTTAATTTTGGAAATAACTTCTTTTTGTTTGAAAATTAAGGGAACACGCCTGAGGTAACGGCGTTGATCAAAAACACGCCCTGAGGAAGGACGTTACTCACAAAATGCTTTTTATTTTGAAAATAGATAATTCCAGAAATTAACGGATAATACCAGGAATGGACGCCCTCTATTGTGGTCGTCTCTTCTTTTGAAAACGCCCTATGACAGGTCGCTACTTTGAAAATAACGCCCTTCTTCAGGTCGTGAATCACGAAAATGTAGGAAAAATGCATAAAACTCACAAAAATAGAAAAACTTCATTTTATAGAAATATTGAAGTCCACTTGGGGCGTTTACATAATGACATGAGACTTGATCAACATAACGTCAATTTTGGCGTGTCTACAGCTGCCCCGCCTTGGCGTCTGCTTTGCAAGGGAGTAAGACAGAAATGGAATGAAATGTAATGAAAGGAATGAAGTGGAATGAACTGATAAGGAGACGCCAAGGTGTGATGTGACACGCCTCAGACACCAAGCATTTGAAATCTTTCCAAGATTCTGAGTGAAACAACTCTGAGTGGTTCCAAGGAAACATCGATTTGTTGGATAAAAGGAGATTAAACTAAGTAAATAAAGGGTGTGCGCGTGGGCACGACAGGGAAAGACCATTGGAGAGCGATTACCAGCCAACGTGGACGTGCTACAACCAAGGTAAATTTTGCAGAAAAGTAAAGAGAATTGGGATAGAGATCCAACAAAAGGGACACTTTCAAGGAATCAGCCTGAACGGCTTCAAATAGAACGAAGTACTTGATTTGAAGTGGAATATCTCATGCCAACTCAATCAAGAACGAGTGAACTTCATTATTGCCCTAATATGAAGATTTTTAGCATGAAACTCAAAGTCCTACATGATGCATGCTGGGCTAAAAGAAAAGATTAAAACAATCTAAAATAATAAATAATCAAGGATAATATTGCTAAGCCATTTAGATTTGGTCAAGAATCCAAATCTCTGAGCTAACACTAAGCCGAAGCCCGTTTGTCCGCGCATCAGCTCAGAAAGTGGAACCATCGTCCCAAACCTTTAACGACTCAACGACCTATCCGTGTGATCAAGACTTTCCCGAAATCGTCATCATTTTTGATGAAGGGGAGCTCGAATTTCAGGTTCATCAGAACCACAAGGTCCTTGACATACTATAATAATGTAGATATCATATAGTAACAATGCTTACAGGAAAATGATACAAGAACATCATAATGGTACTCCCACATATCCAAGCACCTCGAAACCTGCAAAACTTCTGTACTCAATACTCATCAGTCCTTTCATGATCATAAATAATCTTGATTCTCCAAAAAAATGATAATAAGTGCTCAAATAAAACAATTTTAATAAAATAACAGCACTTAAGTTCATCAAGGCATATATAGGAAAACCAAACCATAAGTTCATAAGAATACGCCTGCATCTAACGGCGTAAAAAGCGCCCGACATTAGGGCGTCCATTTAAAAACACGTCCTTCACAAAGGCGTTAACAGCAACCATAGCTCCAGAAGAAAACATCCCATGAGAGGGCGTTACATAAAACACGACCTAAGAAAGGTCGTCAATTTAATAAATTGACGCCCCTACCAACGGCGTTAATTAACCACAAACTTCCGTTTCCAAATCGAGAACAAAACACAGTTCTAATGCCAATTAAACACTGCAATTCCGAACAAACTTAGGGTTCAACCTTCTATATTAAAGGCAAGCTTTCCTCAAGAATTAATCAAATCAAATCCTCTGAATTCTTCTGCTATTGCTTCTGCCTGCAGGTTCTGCCCTTCGAACTTCTTCCGCAGCGGCTATGGACAGAGCTATCAAGAGGTCGAAGGCTTCTACTCCCGGACTTACCGAGATCAACGGGCACATAAGCAGCCGAATAGCTTTAAACCAGGTAAACCAACTACTTTTGTTCGTTCTTTCATCCTTATATGATCACTGTTCTTTCTTCTCATCTCTTCTGCTCTGTTTGTTCTTACTTTTGCTTTCCACAGGACTATCCAAATATGCCCGGAGCTAGGAGGTTCACAAAGATAAAGTGGCTGCCCCTCCTCCTCTCTAAATTCTCTTCTGACATGAGGGTCTTTGTAGCAAGGTGGCATCTTCTAGGCTTAATGACCCATGCCAAGCATTATGATCAAATCCACTTAGATTGGGCTGCCATGGGAGCTCTTATAGAAATATGGCATCCTTCCACCCACACCTTTCTCTTCTCCACTTTTGAAGCCACCATTTTATTGGAAGAAATAGAGATGATCTTGGGTTTGAAAAGAATGAAACAAAGTGAAGAAGAACAGATGGCCATCATGCCAAGACCCATCTCCTCTCATGAGCTCTTAACCAGCCTTATTCCTAACCCAAACTTAGTGAATCAGATCAAGATCACCAAGGGAATCAACCTCCTGAAGCTAGCCTCATGGGTATACAAAAGAGCAGATCAAGCCAAGGAAGAGGAGGAGATAGAAAGAATAACAAAGGCCTTCGTGGTGTGCATAGCAGGCGCACTACTGTTTCCATCTACGGAGGACTTCCTTGAAGAGAGTCAAATAAGTGCAGTGGTGAGCTTATGGGAAGGTGAAAGAGTTGGACCAGCCATACTAGCTTACCTCTACAGCGGGCTTACATCGGCGGCCATGGGGCGGCCCATATACGGCTGTATGCTAGCCTTCTCAAGTTGGGTGGACCTCCACTTTAAATTTGATCCATGCCATGAAGCCCAACAATCGTCAAGGATCTTCTCCAAAAGTCCGCTTTCTTATATCACCGGCTCGTTGGGAATAAGCAATAGGGTGACGAACCGCATTCCTCAAATCAAGAAAAGGGCGGAGTGGAGAGAACACCTTAAGGTAATGCCCAAAAATCTCTTTACTTGCTCTCCGGGAATACTCAAAATGCAGGAACTTCGCGCAAGATTCTCCATCGGCACGGACCTTCGACTTATTGGCGCATCCGAGTTCATCTTGTACAATGCACACCGGTGCCTTCCTCAGCTCGGTCTTCCAAGGCAAGTGCTAGAAGACATCTCCCATCTTCCTCCAATCAAATCAAGGCATCTAGGCAGCAATGAAGATGGAGAGGAGGCAATCACCATTCAAGCTCTGTGGAAGCTAAGCAAGCTTCATCACCCTGTAGAAGACTTAGAAGAAGCCAAAGAACAGTGGAAAAATTATGTGATAGCACTGAGGAAATTAAGGCCCAAGGTGGCTCATTAGGCATTGTAATCATTTCTTTCAAATAATAAAGATTGCTTTCTGATTGAGCCAATTATCACTGTGATTATGATCAAAATCATCCAAAACCTGCGTTTCTGTTGCAAATAACGCCTCAAAGAAGGACGTGAATCAACTGAAAAGCGCCGTATCCTAGGGCGTCTCCTTTTCAATTTGACGCCCGCAGCAAAGGGCGTTAATTAAATAAAACCTTCAGACAAGGCGTTAATCTATTCAAATCTCAAAGAATATAATCGTTGAATCATCAAAAATAACGCCTTTTCCTTAGTCACTTATCAAGAATAACACGCCCTCAACAGAGGCGTTACTCTAAGCCAACAATGATGACTTTCATTACATCAATCAACGCCCATTCAATGCGTCTGACGACGGTTATCGTTTCCCATGCAAAACAAATTAACGCCCTAATAAACGTCATCTATCTCTATAAAACGCCCAAGGCATGGTCGTGAATTCCATTAGAAACGCCTTCCCTTAGGGCGTTTCTTCTTTTCGAAACACAAAAGTCATCAGCCCCCCTTCTTCTTCCTCCTCTCGTCTCATTCTCCCCCATTTCTTTGCAAACCCTAACCGAAGACCCCCCCCGAAGCCTCTCTCTCAATCTCTCATCTCTCTCATTCCCTTTCTCACTCTCTCAATCTCCCTCCCCCTAGCCCTAGCCATGGCCAAACGCCAAAGGGTGGCCGCTCCAGAGGTGGTTGATCTCGACGCTGCCCACGCCGAAGAAGAGGCCGCCGCGGAGGAACTCGCCGTCGTGGCCTTTGAAGAAGAACCGGTGGTGGCCGGCGGCGACGAGGCTGAAGGAGCAACAACAGAAGAAGGAGGAGAAGACGGAGAAGGGGAAGACGGTGGAGAAGAAGAAGAAGAAGAAGAAGAAGAAAGGGAGGACGGAGGACCACCGCCGACGGTGGCGGTCGCTCCCCGGGGTCAACTCCGGCGGCCCAGACGGCCACTGCCTCGACCACAACCCCAGAAGCACAAAAAGGTAGGTTCCCCTCCCCAATTCCATTTTTTTTTATTTTCATTTTATTTTCTATTTTTTTTTGTTTTCCATAGCCCTCGGGCACGAAACCTGCAACTCAGAAAAGAGACGCCTCCCATGGGGGCGTAATTCACAAACGAAACGCCCTTGCCCAGGGCGTAAATTCCTTTTATTTTCTGAAAATTAATTAACCTCCATGACAAACGCCCTGCAGCATGTCGTTTATTCAAAATTATGATTTTTCATTAATTCCATGCCCATTAAATGTTTTTTTTTCATTAATTATTTCGCATGATGTCATTCTTATTTGAATTATCTGAAAAATATGAAGGCCACGCCCCTCACCAGGGCGTGATTTTTAACAAGAAACGCCCAAACCAGAGGGCGTCTCTTCATTACTTCTCTATTTAAACTGAACGGTCTCAAGTGGAAAACGCCCCATCCGAGGGCGTGATGTGAAAAACATTTTAGGATTTTAGAAATTAACAACATGTTCACGCCCTTCACAGAGGCGTTTCAAAGATGGAAAACGCCCTCACACAGGACGTTACTTAAAACCACATTTAGAAGAACGCCCCCTTTAGGGGCGTGAATTTACTAAGAAACGACCTGAGGAGGGTCGTGACTTCCAAAACATTAAAATCAATGCCCAGGCAAAACCAAATGCAATTACACATAATTAACCAAACAATTAAGCAAAATTCTTCTCTTTTAATGCGTGCAGGGGCTGATGAGGACCCGTATCTCATGGGTCATGGTCTGGGCAGCATATCAGGGTCTCCCCGACTTCCAGAGGGTTAGGGTAGATGCTATGGGGTTCGGGGCTTTCCTATCCATTGAGCCATTTAGACCCGACCTAGCGCTTATCCAGGTTTTACGGGAACGTTGGGATAGGGTGAGCCAATCTTTCCTGATGCCCTGGGGGCACATGGTTCCTACCCTAGAGGATGTGACTAGGATTACAGGGTTGAGGGTGGATGGTGAGGCTGTGAGTGGGTTCACCTATCCTGACTACACGGAGATGGCCCAGAGGTTACTAGGGCTGGATATGGTCTATGAGGTACCGAGCGAGTGTAGGACCATCTTCCGTACAGACCTGACTACGGTGATGGGTTTAGGAGATGCCAGGCACAGGTCAGGGGAGACCTTAGGTGAGTTTGCACAGAGGCTGACCGACGGGGTGAGAGCGGTATGCTGCCAGGACTCGACTGACCATGAGAGAGCGGATCGAGACCTGAGGAGGTTCCTACTGTTGCTGCTTGGGAGATTATTGCTGGGGACGAAAGCCGACGTCATCAACTGCCGCTTCTTGGGCATCCTTGAGGACCTGGAGACAGTTGGCACTTACGCTTGGGGTGCAGCGCTGCTGGCACACCTGCTGGCGGACCTGTCCACGGGGACAGGACGTGAGACGACCGTCAGTGGCTTCTCACCTTTTCTTCAGGTATTTATTTTCCTCTCTTTTTTTTTTCTTTTCATGCAAATGAATGCCTTACTAATGCAATGCATGGATGCAGGTGTGGAGCCACTTGTACATGCCGATGGGGCGCGTCGACCCACGGCCAGGAGCTGAGGGATCCTTCCCTCTGGTGCGACACTGGCTACCAGTCATCTTCGGTGCCCCACTCGACTACGAGTTGTGGGTTCTACGGAGAGAGTTCCGCGACTTCCCTCCCTCGCTGGTATGTATGAATAAATGATATGCATTTCTTTTGAGTTGATTTGAATTGATTATGATGAAATGACAATGATATGTATGAATGCAGGTGCAGTGGAGGCCTTACGAGGATATGACGGATGAGGGCCAACCTTGGGTCGTATCGGGGCGACCTCGCTTTGGGCATGAGCTGTGGCTGCACTGCCTGAGCGAGATCGAGCCGTTACGGCTCAGGTTGGTGATGAGGACCCTGGGCCTGCCCCAGGAATGGATCGAGGTCGGGGAGCCTCGAGGGATTGGTAGGAAGACCCGCGGTCGCACAAAAGCGATCGACTGGAGGGTACGGTTCGCGGATCAGTACGGAGACTGGCAGCGAGGCGGGACCCGAGTCACCTCCCAGGCGACAGACAGCTCCGAGTACCTCCGGCGCTACTGGGAGGTTTACGCCGGCAGACCTCAGATGAAGGTCTTAGGGGTATGTATGAATGTAATTATTTCTAAATGCCGATGCTTATACATGTCTATTATGCAACTAATATGTGATGAATGCAGGATGCGCGAGATATAGCGGCTATGGATGCCCAGGCCCATCTACACGGCCTGGAGGACCAGCTGGCCGCCACACGGGCAGACCTGGAGACCCTGGTGAGTGTTTAAATTATTCCTATATGCAAATGAATTTTTTGTTGAATTAATGATTAGCCACTGACGGTCTTAATGAATGCAGCGTGCCCAGCAGGGAGCAGTTAGGAGAGACCCGGCGGAGGCCTCCAGCTCGAGGGGGCCTAGTGCAGAGGTGACTGCACTAACAGAGCAGTTGGCCGGCGCGATAGCGCGAGCCGAGGCGGCAGAGCGCGACCTTGCTTCACGGGTAAATTCTGAACTCAAAACCTCATTCAAATAATGATTAGATATAAATTGTGCACTGATGAAAATTGTTTTGCAGGCCGAGGAGCTCCGAGCAGCCATGACCTGTGTGGATGAGGGCTTCCGTATGACGAACTCTCAGGTGCGTGATCTACCTTCGGCCACATGTTGTTATTTCATTTCATGAATTATTGAACTGTGGAACTGATGATTTGTTTACCTGTTTGCAGGCTGCTCAGCTACGGGCGGCACGTACCGAGTTGGCGATCCGTGAGCAGCGGATCACTGAGTTGGAGCGCTCTGCGAGGCGGCGGGAGGAGCTTCCTCAGGACGTGGCCGAGTTGCGGGTGGCTCTTGAGTTGGAGAGGCGGGAGCGTGCCCAAGAGCGAGAGGAGCACCAGACGGAGCGTGCCCAGTTCCTTGAGCTTCAGCAGGCGGAGCGTGCCTGGTTCCAGGAGCAGACGGCAGCACGGGAGTGAGAGCTAGCCGACTCGAGGACCCAGTTGATCCTTTCTCAGGAGCGGCTGCGAGTGTCCGAGGAGCGGTTGCAGCGAGGCCGTGAGCGAGCACGGGCTGCGGGGTACTCCTTCACCAGCTCCACCTTCGTGGCGGGTTCTTCCCTCCGAGAGAGGAGCGAGACAGGGGGACATGTTCGGATTCCAGCTTCTTCACGGGGGCCTATGCCTCCTCCACCAGCGCCAGCTCGGGACGGTGAGGAGGAGGTTGAGAGCAGGAGAGTAGAGGAGGGTGGAGGCGAGAGCTGAGAGTTTTGTACTTGTACTCCCCCACCCTCACACATGTACATGATAGACATGATGATATATATATATATATATGAGATTTGAGCTTTTGTTACCTGAGCACTTGTGTGGTTGTGGACTTGTATTTTTCCCACGTTCCTCGTGTTTGCTTTACTTTGCCCTGTATCTGCAGCTGCGGTTTTCACTTGAACAAAGAGGTTAATTCATCTGTTCGACTTGGCCCCTTGCCCGGTGAGCAAGGGGTGTCAATATTCTGACCTTAATAATGGGTCAAGGGGCCAAGCCTTTAATTAAATAAGGCAAAATGAAATAATCAAAACTGGGAGATGCCTCATGCAATCACACATATGTAAACAATAATTAAAAGATGTCCAGGCAAGAGTGCAATTCATGCAACATGAAGAATTTATTTTTGTTCTTTTCATTATCTATATATATATTTTTTGGGATTTTTTTGAAAAACACGCCTTAGATTAGGTCGTTACTCTAGTAAAAGACGCCCTCGGAGGCGGCGCGAATTTTGAAAAGATTTTTGAATTTTGTTGAAAACACGACCTTCCCAGAGGCGTTATTTTGTTAATAAGAGACTTTAAGCGAGGCGTGAATTAACATGAACGCGCCTTGAACAAAGGCATTAATTTTATTCTTCCCAAATTGGGCTGATAAAGCCATTAAGGTGGTGGGCCCTACTTGGTCATCATCTAAGATCCATTAACCTTTCTTGAATAATTAAAAGGGGGATTGGCGTGCATATAATTAAACTTATACACAAGATTTCGTGCAGTGCATTCTCTTTGGTTTGTCTCGACCATTCTGCTGGTTCATGACTTTTCCAAAAATAAAAGAGACGATATAAGGAAGCCCACAAAAGATTCAGAGATGTCTGAGGCAAAGCTACCTCCCCTACCCTATGCCTGTTGGGGTTCGGTCTTTGGCGTAGGGAAAATTTATTGCCCTTATGCCCTTGTTATATTGCATTCATACGCCCAAGGTTTTCCTTGCGGGGACTTTGCCCTCTTGACATGCTTTTCTTTTCATAACTTGACTTTCACTTTGGAATTGATTTGCATTGATGAAAATAAACCTAATTGTACTTGGGCTTTTTGTGGCATTTGTTCCCTTTTGGGCCCTGACTTCCTCCTACTAGGGCGGCGGATAGGCTTGGCGTGTCTACCTCGAGACCTCCCTTCCTCCCTTGTGGGACGAAGAAGAAAAGAATGGATATCGTCTTTCGCCTTTAGTCCGGTTTTGACTTTCCATCAGATTTTGCACTGCTTGAGCTCAAGAGTAAAGTGTGTAGTGTGTGCGGGGTCAACTCCCAATTTAAATTAGCAAGACTGATGAGTGGATTCTGAATTTTGACCTTTCGGACCGTGGACCCTTGTATGCCATGTCAACCCAAAAGGAAAACCATGAAAGAAAACTTTTTGATTTTGAAAACATTCGATTTTTTTTGGATTATTTTGGGAGATTTCTATTTTCTTTGGATTTTTATGAAGTTTTCAATTTTTGTTTGGATTTTTGTTCAGGGGTAATATTTCTTGATATACAAACCATTCCATGGGTGAGTCAATTCCTCTCCTTCAGCATTAACCAGTTTATAAGCATTGCCAGGATTTTTATGACGAACGGCCCTTCCCAATTTGGTTGGAGCTTTGAACGAGGGCCACCGGGTTTTACAAAAAATTCTTTTGATTACCATTTCATTTCTCTCAATTACCTTCTTTTGATAAAAACGTGAGAGCCTGTTTTGATAAATGCGTGCATGCTCAGCGGCGACCAGACGCTTCTCGTCAAGGAGTTCCAACTGGGCAAGAAGTGAATCACGACGCTCATCAATAGAGAGCTCTTTGTCCAATTGTACTCGCAGAGAGGGAATAAGAATCTCATAAGGGACTACTGCCTCCATTCCATAAGTAAGGGCGAAAGGAGTTTGCCCAGTGGGAGTTCAAATGGAAGTGCGGTAGGCCCAAAGAGCTTCAACCAGTTTGTCTGGCCAGTCCACAAATTTACTAGCCTCACACGTCTTCTTAACAATTTTGATTAAGGTTTTATTAGTGGCCTCTGCTTGGCCATTGCCCTGCGGATAATAGGGAGAAGAATGATGCAATGCAATGTTGTACCTGTTGCAGAGATCCTTGAGATCTTGAGAGATAAATTGAGGTCCATTGTCGGTGACGATGGTATTCGGGATGCCGAACCTCGTGATGATGTTCTTCATGATGAATATGTAGACAGTTGACGCTTTGATTTCCACGTAAGCTTCTGCTTCCGCCCACTTGGTGAAGTACTCTGTTGCTGTCAGGATGAACGACTTTTGCTTCGTGAGGAGATTCGAGTCACCAAGAGGTCCAATGATGTCAAAAGCCCACATGGAAAAAGGCCATGGGGAGGATGTAGGATGGAGTGAAGAAGCAGGAGAATGAATCTTGTCGGCGTGCAGTTGGCACTTAACACACCTTCGAACATAGATAGAGCAATCCTCTTCTAGAGTGGGCCAATAGAACCCTAGTCTAAGAATCTTCTTAGCTAGCATCTGGCTATTCACATGACCACCACACACACCAGAGTGCGCCTCTTCCACAACTTTCCAAGATTCATCATCATCGAGGCATCTCAATAAAACACCGGTGAGCCCTCTTCTGTAGAGCACACCTCCAACCAAAGTATAACGTTGAGCCACTCTTCTAATTGCTTTCTTCTCTTCTGCGGTGGCTTCTTCGGGATAGGACTGATCATTGCAATACCTGGCAATCTCATAATACCAAGGCTTTTCTTCGTCAGCCAACTCTTCTTGCCAATCCAATAGCATGACTTCCTTGCCTTCAAGAGCTCCTTTCCGTCTAACTTTCTCAAGCACCTGATCCCTAATATCGAGAAAAGCACGATCCCTAATAGCTGGAGTATCACGATGATGAATCAGGGGGACATGAAAATCACGCTCAGGAGGGAAGACTAAAGCGGAAGCTAAAGAAGCAAGTGCGTCAGCCAAGATGTTCTGGCTACGCGGGACATGAACGAAGATCAATTTAGTGAAGAGTTTGGCGTAAGCTGAAGCGAGTTCCTGGTAGGGCTTGAGCTTAGGATTGATAGTGCGGCACTTGACCAACGCCTGGCGCAGGATGAGCTGACTATCACCGACAATCCTTAAATGGGTGACGCCATATCGATGAGCGGTTTGAAGACCGGCCAAAAGAGCTTCATACTCAGCTATATTGTTCGTGACGGGGAAAGTGAGCCGAGCAGCAAATGGAATGGTGACCCCTTCAGGTGTTAAAAGAACCATGCCGATCCCTCTTCCTTGAGAATTTAGAGCTCCATCAAAATGTAATGTCCACATAGGATCGTGGGGTTGATTGATGGACATTAGTTCTTCATCTGGGAATTCTGAATTGACAGGATCAAAGCGGGGGAGAGGGTGGTGAGCAAGATGTTCGGCAATGGCATAACCTTTGATAGCTTTTTACTGAATATAAGTGATGTCAAATTGAGAAAGGAAGCTTTGCCAACGTGCTAATCGATCAGTGAGGATAGATTTTTCAAGGAGGAATTTAATTGGGTTCATGCGTGCAATGAGGTGAACCTCGTGAGCTAGGAAATAGTGTTTTAATTTCTGAACTACCCAAACCAAAGCTGCACAAGTCTTCTCCATGGTTGAGTACCTCTGCTCACAGGGTTTAAGGAGTTTAGACAAGTAGTATGCTGCCCTCTCCTTACCTTCCTCATCCACTTGGGCTAGAACAGTGCCTACAGAGTCATCCAGGACAGAAACATAAAGAACAAGTGGTTTGCCTGGAATTGGCGGCCTCAGGACAGGAGGATTGGCCAAATAATCCTTTAATCCGTCAAAGGCTGTCTGACACTTGTCATCCCATTCAAATTTGACTCCCGGCTTAGTGAGCTCGTAGAACGGCCTACACCTCTGCGAGTGCTGAGAGACGAAGCGGCGAATGAATTGCAACCTCCCGATTAATCCTCGAACTTCCTTCAAATTCTTGGGAGGAGGCATATCTCTGATGGCCCTTGCCTTGTTGGGATCAACTTCAATTCCCCTCTTGCTAACAATGAAACCAAGCAATTTCCCTGAAGAAACGTCAAATACGCACTTCTTAGGGTTCATTTTCAATTGAAATTCTCGGGATCTCTGCAAAACCTTAGCCAGAACCCCAGGATGCTCAATCCTTATCTTTGATTTCACAACCAGGTCATCCACATACACCTCAATATAAATATGAATCATGTCATGAAAAATTGCCATCATAGCCCTTTGATAAGTGGCTCCAGCATTTTTAAGTCCAAAGGGCATGACCACATAACAATATGTGCCCCATGGTGTAGTGAATGAAGTTTTCTCTTGATCTTCTTCAGCCAGACGAATCTGATTATATCCTGAAAATCCATCCATGAAAGAAAGAGTCTCAAATCCTGCCGTGTTGTCAATCAACACATCAATATGAGGGAGGGGGAAGTCGTCCTTAGGACACGCCCGATTGAGGTCCCGGAAGTCTATGCAAATCCGAACTTTCCCATCTTTCTTCATAACCGGGACAATGTTAGCCACCCAATTGGGGTAAAGGACAACTCTAACAAATCTAGCTTTGTGGAGCTTATCGACCTCTTCTTTCATCTTCAAAGCCATGTTAGGGTGGAAACGCCTCAACCGTTGTTTACCGGGACAGACCCTGACTTAAGTGTAAGACGATGTTCAACGAGCGCAGGGTCTAATCTAGGCATATCCTCATAACTCCAAGCAAACGTGTCCTTGTATTCTTGAAGAACTAAAATGAGCGCCTCCTCTTCGGAAGGCGGCAAATTCTTGCTAATGAGGACAATCCTAGGGTTTTCCTCGGTACCCAGATTAATTTCTTTGGTAGGTTCTTCTACAGAGGCTGATGGTTCGTCAAATCTTCTTATGCCACTAGCAAAGGCGTTAGCCTCGTCCTCATAGTCTTCATAACTTTCTTCCCCCTCTTCAATAGGGTCTTCATCATTTATAATTTCATAAACGCCCAAACCCTCATAAGAAGCAATAACATCTTCATATTCTAGCTCTGGCAGGATAATTGGATCTTCCACAAACTCCGGGAGAGCTAAACAAGCTTGGCATCTGATGCCCAATTCCAACAAAAATCTACGAGGAATCTGCTTACCCTTGGCCTTCTTGTGTGAATCTACCCCATGAATTTTATTAGAAGAAGAGGAAGACGAAGAAGGAGAGCAACTAGGCTGATTAGAAAGGAAAGAAGGAGGTGAAAAAGTGGATACAGGAGGTGATACAGAGGAGGACCCCTCACCGGAGGGGGAAAAAAGACTTACCAAGGAATCTTGGAAGAGCGGCCCCTGGGTCGGGACGCACTCGAGAGAAAGATAGGAGGTCTCCTCAATAGAAATGGAGGATTGGAATGTTGGAGATTTGGCGTTTTTTTTCGTTTTTATCTTTTCCTTTATTTTTGTTTTCTTTTTCCAGTAGGAAGCAATGTGAAGGGGGAGTAGCAGGGGGAGTGGGAATTGAAAGATCAGAGAAAGCTTTAATCAGTGATGGCCCACGCGGGTGCGAGATGGAGATTTTAGAAAATCGCTCGAGGAGCGAAGGAGCAATCGGGAGGGAAATCTGAATTGAATCGGGAGACAAGTTGATGGTAATCGGTGGCGGTCGCGGCACGTGACCAAACCAACGGGAACAGAGAGAAGCCAACACAGACGGATGCACAGAAGTGAGGGAGAAGAGGCCGGCCCACAGCCTATCCACGGTAAAACCTTCTTCAAAGGGGACATCTGGCTCTCCAGTATCTGTGTAGTCACTTAGCAACTGTCTCTTGTCTGTGATTGCGGCTGGCATTTCAATCAATTCTTGTATGAGTGGCGGCCATTCCGGATCTGTCGGCATGAACAGGCGGCTTAAAGAAATAGTGATGTCATTCAGGTCGAACCACCTGTACCAATCACATTCCGGATCGTCCATTTTCCTTCTTTTGTCCGGCCTTAAAGACTCCAGGGCCTTGTAGGTAGCCAGTGGTGCAATATGACGAGCAAACTGTCTGGCGTGAACATCCTGACAATCCAGCAATGAAGTAATCATAGTCGTCTGCTCATCATTATGAATGCCACCCGTGACAAAATGTGTCTTTAATGTCCAGGTGAGTGGCTGGCGATCTGGCTTTAAAGTAGAAGTCATAAAAGCCCATGGCTCTTCTTTATTTTTACCGGGCCCTTTATAGCCCAAGCCGCCTCGTACAAGCAATTTCTGCGGCTTAATGGGCCTAATCCTGCCCTGACAATTGGCGCCCAGGCCCTTGCCGTCTTGATACCCCATTTTCAACAGAATGTTCCAACCATGGGTGTTAATCATATTCTTTTTCTTCTTCCCTTTAGAAGGCAGGGGCGTCATAGCAACTGCGGTGACGGTCTCAGACGGCCTTGGTTGCAGACGAGGGACGTCCAGCACAGACAAAAGTGGCTTGTTGGCTGGCCAAATGGAAGGAACTGATGAAGCTGCATGAATATCTTCCTCTGGCAGGATCGGCATACTGGTCACCTTGATAATGCGGCCCTTGTGGGGGAATTTAATACACTGATGATTTGTAGATGGCACCGCATCAAGCTGCTGTATGTAGGGGCGGCCCAGAATGCCGTTAAATGTTGGATCCATGTCCAAGATGTGAAAATCTGCTGTTATGGAAACTGGACCCAAACTTACTTTTAAAGTGATCATGCCTAGAGGGGGCTTCTTGGTATTATCATAGGCATTGACCGTTATAGTGGATGGCCGAATTTGATCTTCCGGAATGCCGCACAGCCTTAAAGTGCTTGGTGGTAAAACATTGATGGATGCCCCAGTATCCACCAAACACTGCTTGACAGCCACTTTGTTGATGTCGACTGTGATACAAAGAGCATATTTTCTTGCCTGAAGAGGTGCTAGTTCATGATCATGGAAGGTGATTGCCGGCTGATTGCTAGCAGGTGTCAAGACTGTAATTATTTGCTCGACCGGAATGTCTTCGTTGACCATGACTTTCTGCAAATATTCCTTTAAAGCCAACTGATGAGTGGTGGACCGTTTGATCAGTTCAAGAATAGAAATCCTGGCGGGAGTGCGGTCCAAGTGCTTTAACAGATCATACTGAGTTCCTGGTACTGAATCTTGTTCCTGTTCCTGCTCTTGCGGCCCCTGCACGGGCCCTAGCTCTCTCTGTGGGAAAATATGGTGGAACATCCGTCCACTACGGAGCGGCGCCACGCCTTGACGTGCCTCTGTCGGGGCAAAGATAGAAGGAGGGTTGGAAGAAGAAGAAGGGATGTTGGTAGCAGAGACCATGCTAGGGGAAGTCAAAGGGGAATTCAATGAAAAGGATGCCCCCGTAGGAGGCACGGTAGTGGTTTTTAACAAAGATGCCCCCGCGGGAGGCATGGGAGAAGTATTTGACGAAGACGCCCGCGCAGGAAGCGTGGGAGAAGGGAGAGATATCCGAATGCGAGGAGCATTGGCAGGTGGTGGAATAAGGAGAGATCGTGGCACAAAAGGTGGTTGAACTGATGACGGAGGAACCCTTGCCGGTGTAGGAGTGGTAGAGGGGGTAGCGGGTGCTGGAGGTGAGCGAAGTAGGAGTGGCCTGGATGGCGGAGGTATAGAGTTGGTGGTGGAAGGTGGTGCGGTAGGTTGTGGAGGTGGTAGGCGGGTAAGAAGAGAGCGAGCCGGCAAGGCCGTGGAATTGGTGGGGGTAGATGGATTGACGGGGCATAAAAGAGAACGTCCTGATTGAAGATTGACAGAAGAAGAAGGAGGGGTGCGCAAAAGGCGCGGAGTTTGATTTTGAGTTGGATCATGGTGAAATGCCCCGACAGAGGCGTTTTCTTCGTGCCATCCCTGCCCTCTCTCCACCTCGTAGAGAGACGTGACAGGGTTCACGTGCTGATTAGGAGCGTGCTCCGGCAATGGATTACGGACGATCCCCATATCCTGCTGGGGTGCTGGAGCTTGCTGTGGCTGAACTTGCTGCGGAGCTGGCTGTTGTTGTTGCTGATTTTGCTATTGCCGAGGAGGCCTTCTTTCTTTCATGGTGGCGATGACTTGCCTCATCTCATCCCAATTAATGCCACCCTGGTCATTCAAATCATAAATATGATCTCTGAAGTGGAAGCAACGATCAAGGTTGTGACCAGGGGCGCGGTGAAAAGCACAATAACGGGATGTGTCAACATTGGCGGGCCACACCGTTCTTTCTTTTGGTAGGACGAGCAGGTTAGCGGCCATCAAAGCATTAAAAATATCAGGGAGACTCTCTGGGAGCGGTGGATAATGGGCCCTCTTGGGGCCAAGCGGTGGTCTCCGTTGTTGTTGGCCATAGTTGGTAGGCGGAGGGACTTGATGGTATTGTGGTGGTGCTGGAGGGTCGGTGCGGGGCGCTTGGCTTGGTGATGGAGCAAAAGAAGGTTGGGGTGCGAAGTGGTGTTGTGGAGCGGAGGCAAAATGGGGGTTTTGCTGTGGAGGTGGCGGAGGTCGTGGGTTTGATTGGTGGTGGGGGTGGCCAACTACGCCAACCTGCTCATTTGTGACAGTGCCTTCAGTTGTGGGCCCGCTGTTGACATTTGTGTTCTTTTTAAATAGCCGAGGCTTCGGCTCAAACATGCCCATGATGGGCGAGTCCTTCATTTGTGTTTGTATATAACGAGCTCTTTCATAGAGCTCTTCCATAGTTGTCAGCCGATTCATGGCCAAAATATGCCGGAATTGAGGAGTTGCGTTAGAAATAACCATTTTCACTTGCTCCTGTTCTGACAATGTGTCCTTCAATTTCTCGGCCATAGACCGCCACCTATCAGCAAATACGATGAAGTCCTCCTCGGGCTTCATTTTCTCAGTGACTAGATCTGTAACAGAAAGGGAAGGTCCCACCCGGTCTCTGTACTTTTGCAAGAATTTTCTTTGAATAACATCAAAATCGCCGGCATCAGCTGGCTCCAGAGAATAAAACCATTCGAGGGCTGGCCCCTCAAGAGATCTCCTGAATAAGTAGGCCAGGGAGCCCTTATTGTCTTGCCAGAAGGAAGTCTCATATCGGAAATCCTTTAAATGAATGAATGGGTTGCCTGTCCCATTATATCGCCGAAAATTCGGCATTTCAGAAGGTGGTAAATGGAACACCGGCAACGTAGGAAGAGAAATTTCCGGAGCATTCTTAGTCGCTGTAACCTTCTTGAGCTGCTCCTCCATGCTGGCCAACTTCTGAAGCAAGAGAGTGTTGGTATCGGGCTCGACCGGGGCCTGATTCTGAACAAAAGAATGCGGCATAGGCGTTCGTAGAATCCGAGGAGGTTGGGAAGATTGGTGCCTAACCGCTGAATAGCTCGCCTGCTGGGCCGGCATGGCCGCAGTAGGCGTTTGTGGACGAGAGGAGGGGGGATGCAAGACCGCCTGGTCATTAACAATCTGATGGCCACTCACGGCTGGAGGGGGATTAGAGGAAGACGAAGGGACGGATTTCCCCTTCAAAGCGGCCTGAATGGCTTGCCGCTGGGAGTCATCCAACTGGGAGAGAGCTTGGATCAAATCTGTGACATTAATGGATGGGGAAGGGTTCCCCGAAGTGTTGGAAGATGGAACTTGAGACGAAGGGTCCGCCTCATGAATAGTAGTATCAACCACATGAACTTGTGAGTAATGAGGATGAGGAGGGAGATAGTTTCCCTCATAATAAACCGAATCTTGGAAAGGGTCACCATATTGACCAAATACATTCTCACCCTCATCATCATAAGAGTACCCATTGCCTGACATGTTGATGATTTTACCTGAACGGAATTTCATACTTAAGAGAGAGGATGTTTAATGAAGGAATTTCCAAAAAAGCACTTTAATCAAAACAATTCAACCAAGGCAACCCAACCAAGTATATGCAAACAATGTTGGAAAGCACGGCAGGTTTTAATGTTTGATGTTTTGAGATTAAGGTGGATTATTTGTGAATAGTTCACTTCTTTTGCCAAATGAAACCTAGTTTGATCCAAGTGACCTCCGGGTCAACTAGGTTTTTCTCTCTCCTCACCAACGCATAGGATCTCTAAACTCCGGGTACTTCGAGGGTACAACCAGCCCGGCGTCCGTGAGGGAATCCACGGGTGCGGGGACTTATGGAGGTCTTGGAAAAGGGATTTCCGGTCTAAAGAGACGGAATGCTCAATGGAGGGTCGTCCCGATTCCAAGAAAGGTGTGTGGAATCCTAGTGTAGAGAGAGGAGGTCTCTCAACCAAAAACCCACAAGTATAATGAAATCAATGCAGATCACAGCAATATATCAAGACAGATCAAGATGCCAAACAACGAATCACAAATAAGGCAGTAATCAGCTTGCTGTGAGAAGCTCAGAAAAGACACGACCTGGAACATGCCGTTACCAACTCAGCATGAAAAACACGACCTGAGGGGGGTCGCTACCAAAACAAGCAACGGCAGCGTAGCTGTCGTGAAATTCTGTGAGGGGCTCACAGGGAGAAGGAAATCACGCCTTGGAGTTAGGCGCTGTCATGAAAGGACGCCTCCAGAGGAGGGCGTCAAATGAATAAGACACGCCCCAACGACAGGCGTCAAAACACAATAAAACCCCCTGGATGGGGGCGTGACTTCTCAGACAGTGCAACAAGATATGAATAAAGCAGGAGAAATGAATGAAACGCCCTGATGACAGACGCTAAAAAGAAATGGCACGCCCTGGGGTGGGGCGTGAATTCTCAGATAAAATAATTAAACGGCAAAGCAACAGGAGATATGCAAAAGACGCCCAATGTAAGAGGCGTTAATCAACTAAAACACGCCCTTCTGAAGGGCGTGAAATAAAAACACGCCCTCGTGGAAGGCGTTAATTCTGGGAGATATCCAAACACTAACTGGCTGATCCCGGAGTGTGCAGTGTGCACAGTGGAGGGTGCCGAGGGGCACAAAGGAAAGGGTACCGAGGGCGCCAAGGGGAAAAGGGCACACGTGGGTGCCAAAGGGGAAAGGGCACACGAGGGTGCCAAGGGGAAAGCGCACGCGAGGGTGCCAATGGAGATGGTAATCAAAAAGAAAACAGTGGAAGTCCCACCGTGATCGCCAATTTGTAGATTGGATTAAAATCCACACTTAGGAATTAAAATGTAACAATGAATAAATAAAATGCATAAGATGCAATAAAAATAGCACGAGGTGCTAATGTGAAGATGATGTGATCGCCAGAGACGCGAGGGTCCCAAGAGGAGATGAGAACGGGGAAGGGATCACACTTACCTGGTGGAAATGGAAACGCGGGATGATGTAGAGTTCTTCCTCCTTCTTCAATCGGCCGGCCGATGAGAAGGGTTTTCTTTTTTTGATTACCTTGCAAGACAGACAGTAAAAAAAATAAGAAGAAAGGGATCAGCCAAAGTGCTATAGTATCAATTCAAATAGAATATGTAACGGGAAGAGGACATCGACATGCGTACCTTCTTTTTTTTTTTGTTTTTAAACCCCTTAAGAAGACTTAAGGGAAGGGAGAATATGATGATAAAAGAAAGATGCAATAAGATGTGAACACAGGTGAAGGGTGAACAGATGTGAAGAATGGAGGGATATAAGACATGAACGAAGTAAAAACAAAACAGATATAAAAGATGAAGACCCTGCTGTCCCTGACGACAGTAAAGGGGAAAACCGAGTGAATATGGTGATGGAAGTAGATGGATGAAGCAGGATGCAGCCCAACGGAGGATGCAGAGGACGCAGCTCGTGACCTGCAATAAGCGTTCTGGAAATTCAATCTTATGAGTGCTTAACCTTCAACACGATCGATCAAGACTTCATTTTATAGTGCCTCAAGCGGATGTGATCAAACTAAGGAAAGATAAGAACGGGCAATGAGGCATCCAAGGAAGGATCGAGATCGAGTAAGAGACCAAATGATAGTAGGGAACTGTGAGGGAAAGATGGAAAAAGGAAGGACTCTGGAGTAAAACACGACTTAGGACAGGGCGTCAAATCATGAATTGACGACCTTCACAGAGACGTTTCTTGAAACACGACCTAGAAAAGGGCGTTTCTTCCTGGATTTAATTTTGGAAATAACTTCTTTTTGTTTGAAAATTAAGGGAACACGCCTGAGGTAACGGCGTTGATCAAAAACACGCCCTGAGGAAGGACGTTACTCACAAAATGCTTTTTATTTTGAAAATAGATAATTTCAAAAATTAACGGATAATACCAGGAATGGACGCCCTCTATTGTGGTCGTCTCTTCTTTTGAAAACGCCCTATGACAGGTCGCTACTTTGAAAATAACGCCCTTCTTCAGGTCGTGAATCACGAAAATGCAGGAAAAATGCATAAAACTCACAAAAATAGAAAAACTTCATTTTATAGAAATATTGAAGTCCACTTGGGGCGTTTACATAATGACATGAGACTTGATCAACATAACGTCAATTTTGGCGTGTCTACAGGAGCGTTATCTCAGGTTTATTTTGTGAGTTGGGCTTAACGATTCAGCCATGACTCTTCCCTTTGACTTGTGCACCTGCCATAATTAGGTTCCCTTCGAGTGCGTGCCGTGAGGCCCGTGCATCCGGAATCGGGGCAGCATTATTTAGCAAGGAAATGCGGTCCTAGAAAATTCCAAGGAAGTGTATTATTCTATATTAAGCAAACATGCAAGCAGGGCAATCATGCATTCTCTTTTTTTTATTTTTTATTATTTTTCTTTTTGTGTGTCTGTTTTATTATTTTTTTGTTATTTTTTTTTGTTTGTTTTTGCATAAGAAAATATTGTTGTTACGTATAAGTGTAGTGGTAGTAAGGGTATTAGAGAAGCAGACCACGAACGACTGAAAGGGTATTAGGGCAGCAGGCTATAGAACCCAAGGGACATTAGGGGAGCGGGTCATAAGGGCCGAAATTGGGAAGCGGGCTGCAAGAGCCGAAGTTATGGGAAGCATGCCACGAGGGCCAAAGGTAAGCAGGCTGCGAGAGCCAAAGTTGGGGAGCAGGCCATAAAAGCCAAGGGGAAGCAGGCTGCAAGAGCCAAGGTTGGGAAGCAGGCCACGAGGGCCAAAGGTA
The DNA here is from genome assembly GCA_022559845.1 of Amorphophallus konjac. NCBI lineage: Eukaryota > Viridiplantae > Streptophyta > Magnoliopsida > Alismatales > Araceae > Amorphophallus > Amorphophallus konjac. The sequence goes on from CM040118.1 coordinate 21,966,214, forward strand.
AGCAAGCTGCGAGAGCCAAAGTTGGGAAGCGGGCTGCAAGAGCCGCAATTATGGGAAGCGGGCCGTGAAGGCCGAATTCTGGGAAGCGGGCCGTGAAGGCCGAATTCTGGGAAGCAGGCCGTAAATGCTGAATTCTGAGAAGCAGGCTGCAAGAGCCAAAGATATTGGGAAGCGGGCTGCAAGAGCCGAAAAGATATTGGAGAGCGCGGTGGGACGGGTGGATCAATCCTGATAGTGGGCCTTGGCCGACATGGTTGAGCCGAAGGGCGTCGGGTAGAAGGGTACGAGAGCCGAGGAGAAGGATTCGTGAAGCGGCGGGTTCAAAGACCACGTCTGTCTCATGTCCCTTTTTCTTTCTTCTTCTTTTGTGTGAGGCGACGGGTTCGAAGACCATGTCTGCCTCGTGTCTCTTTTTTTTCTCTTCTTCTTTTGTGGAGAGGCAGGCGCGAAGACCATGTTTGCCTCGTGTCTCTTTTTTTCTCTTCTCTTCTTCTTTTGTAGAGAGGCAGGTGCAGAGCCCCATGACTATTCTTTCTCTTCTTCTCTTCTTCTTTTATGGAGAGGCCGGTGCAAAGACCATGTTTGCCTCGTGATCATTTTTTTCTTTTCTTCTCTTCTTCTTTTATGGAGAGACAGGTGCAAGGGCTATGTTCGCCTCGTGACTGTTCTTTCTCTTCTTCTCTTCTTCTTTTATGGGGAGGCAGGTACAAAGACCATGTTCGCCTCAGGACTCTCTTTTTTTTCTTCTCTTCTTCTTTTGTGTGAAGAGGCGGGTTCAAGGACCACGTCTGCCTCGTGACTCTTTCTTTCTTTTCTTCTCTTTTTTTGTGGAGAGGCGGGCTCGAAGACTGTGGGGTCCCGCGAGGTGTAAACGGATCTAGAAGGGGGGGTTGAATAGATCCTATCACAAGTTATGGCCTATTTAAAAACTCTTATCTAGCGGAAGCTTAAACCACTCTTATAAAGTGAATGAATCACTTAGGCACAATGCACAGCGGAATTAAGTAGAGTGGCTCAAATGGAAAGATTTGAATTACAAGCTATGAAACGTCCACACTTCTTTAAGTGAATTACAAAGCATAACACATAGATGAACATGCAATAGCTTGCAACAACCGTACGTGTGTGTGTATGCTATGTTGATCACTCAAAGTGCATATGTATGTGAGCAAGATAACCAAGTATGGAAGCACACGAACCTGTGAATGGGGTTAGAAGATATAGAGCAATCACACACAATAAACAACCCATAACACAGGGATTTTTAAGGTGGTTCGGTTGCAACCTCGCAACCTACGTCCACCCCTCACCAAAACCCGGTGAGGCTTCCTTGCTGACTCACAGCTTGACCCGGGGACACGCCCCAAACCACAGAACAGAGAAACCTCTCTTTCTGTCTTCCTACACACAAAGCCGGCAGGGACGGCTACACCGCAAATCGGAGAACTCCCGATTGCCTTCCTACTAACCACCGGTAGGGACGATTCTCAATTCCAAATGTTTGAATGAAATGGAAAACGAACAAATATGAAATCACTCAAACAAGATATAGAATATGCTTAAGGGAAAAGATCTTGTCTGAGGTTTGTTGGAGCTTGAATCTCTTGAGGATTTGATGAAGAACTTCTTCCCGGAGTACTGTTCACAGCTACAGTAACTCGAACTCCTCTTCCTTGAACACACCCTTGCAGCCTCCTTTGATTTCCCTTGTTAGCCTTGCTTTCTTCTACTCTTCCTTGGAGGTTGCTGGATTGAGATATGAGCTTGAATCACCTTGAGTTGATGGAGAGATTGTTGGATGTAGCTTTGATCTTCTTTGAATCTCCTTGAGTTGATGAAGAGGTGTATGGATGTAGCTTTGATCACCTTTGCAAGCCTTGAATGCTTCTTGCTTGATTGGAGGTTGCTTGGCTTCAGATCTCACCTTGAATCACCTTGGAGGGATGAAGAACTCCTGCCCGAAACACTGTTCACGGAGGTGCTACAGTGCTCTCGAAAATGGCCTCCCTTGATTCACTTCATCAACTCCATCAACTAGGGTTTCTAACCCTCTCATGTTGGTTTTATAACCCTTGGAATGGTCCTTGGACACCCTCCAGACCAGATCCACAAATCATGGGAAGTTAGGTAAGGTTTGATTAAACAAATCCATGGAAAGGGGCTGGCCACGAGGTGGATTTCGAAGTCAAACATGGCTGCATCGGGGCTGGCGGTCGACCAGAATTCATGGGCCGGTCGACCGGAACCTGTTGCAGCCAGAACTTTTCGGCTCTGGCAAAACCGGTCGATCGGAATTCATGGGGCGGTCAACCGGAATGTCACAGACCCCGAACCTTTTGGTTCTGGGAAATTCGGTCGACCTAGCTACAGTGCCGCCGGTCGACCTAAAGCTACAGTAAATTCCAGATTAACACAATTCAGCCCCAAATGTCATTGTAACCCTTCCGAACTCTGTGGCATCAAACTCCTTTGATCTTGGGGAATATATATTGAGTGTTTTGGCCTGCAAAATCATATAAAAAGGATTAGAACTTTGTATGAAATATACATATGAAATCTCATGAATTAGTTATATGTAAACACTTTGAATCACAAGTGTTCTGAGCTAAAGATCAAGAAATAAGAGCTCAACCACCCCAAGTAAAATATCCATGAAACACACTCATGGAATTTCAATAACAAGAAGAATAGAAAAGCTCATTCTCAAATTAACCATCCATATCAAAAGATCAAGTTCATATGACAATGAATTTAAACGAATGGATGATCATCATGTAACCCAAAGTTTCAAGATTGATGTGAGCATTCAAGAACCACATGTTCCTTGGTATTAATGCAATGTGAGAACATATAAGGCAAGTTGTGAATGGGCATCATGAAACCAAATACATGGAGAGTGATAAACAACAATGACTAATAGTGTTAAGCCATTATCAAAACCAAGAATACCACAGAACTCATATGACTATAGAATGATGTCGAATGACCCAAGAGACCACAAATGACCTCAGAGACACAACATTCTCCCCATTTTTGATGATGGCAACTATGAGTCATTCTGAACTATGAGTCATTATAAACTCACAGGGCAACTATGAGTCTGAAGAATAAGAAGAGGAATCTTACCACATTCACCACATACATTGAGTAATGACTTCACATAATCTTACCTTCTTACCTTACCACATCCTTTGATGAATGACTCACATAATCTTCTCCCCCTTTGACAACATCAAAAGATCTAGAAAAGAGAAAAAGAGACGCACATTAATGACGCACACAAAATGATGTGGAAATACATGCCAATGGATGTACACTTATTAAGATTGACAAAATAACCAAAGAGAACAACCAATTGTGGAAAGCCAGTTATAGGACTGAGACCAAAGAATGATATGGAGGTATCAAACATGGTGGTGTCCCGTGACTTGACAAAGATAAAGTAAGTGTGAGAGGTGGAGCCATAGCAGCATGATTCAATTCTTCAAATAGGAGATGGATAGAGCAGCCAAGGAGTAAATTTTGATTTCAAATTTTACAGATTTTTAGTGGTTTTCTAGTTTTCACATTTTTTGGATTTGCTAAGCAATGCATGGAAATGATAGATGCAAGCTACAATTGTATGAAGTCAATACATGCATGCCACCCTATTGCATGAAAACATGATGCCAATGATGCTAGGACTCATGCCATATGCCAATGAATGAGAAAGCAATGTGATATCATTTGACAGAGGACACCAATGATTTTGGAGACGACTTGAAAGGTGCATCAAGATGATACCACTTGTTGGAATATACCACTTGTGCAGTATGGTGATGTAATCATGGCAGCCTGAATGATTTATATAGATATGGCAGATGAAGGCAAACAACAAAGTTTATGTAACATATGCAGCTCAAGATCCATGATAGTAAAGCATGTGAATGCAGATATGTATGCATGGATATACAAATACATGGAGAAGTAAAGTGTATGAATGCTATGCATTAACCCTCATGATAAATGAAGGTTCTCTCCCCCTTGGATTCTCCCATATCCACAATGCACTCTCCCCCTTTCTCCCAAGTCCATAGCAAGGACTCACAACAAGACATTCTCCCCCTTTCCCAATAGCAAAAAGGAGGGATACGGCACAGTGGTTGACAAAGGTCCTAGAGATCAAAGTGGAATGGTAGTGGAAGAGCAAGCCATTATATGGAAATTAGAAACATGCCGGGAGCAATATATATGGTTCAAAGCTAATGAAAACCAAGATCATCAATAGAGTTTAAAAGGCATCGACATCCATGGTTTAATAGAAATGAACCAGAAGCGCATATCTTGACAGTGTTTAACCTTCCCTTGTCTTATACATCCATATTCAATAACCACAAAGGGAATAACACAAAAACTAGTATTGAGGCTAAACAAGCATGACTAAAGCATGTAATTTTATGAGTTTAACAAATTTGATTTTCAATATCGTTTGAATTTGAAGGCACATGACTCATATGTTGCGAGCAATCAAGTCTAGACATGCCTCCTAGCCGTAAGAATACACGTTGTTTAGACGCTAGTATCCCTAGGTATTTGACAAGACTGACTGTTATGCTTCAGAATGAACAGAGATAGCAACATCACGTCATGACATATCCAAACTCATTTCTTTGATGAGAAGATATATTTCTCAGCAATTATGCCATTGCTCTGCCTAGAGTCCAAATGAATTAAGACAGAGATAACGGAGACACATCATGACATATCATTCATCACTTGATTTGATGACGGGACATATTTCTCCGTGCAACACTATCATTGCTCTGCAAATTGATTTTCAAGAATTCCAGCTCATCAAGATGTTTAGAAACAATACTAAGCTCTGGAGTATCACCAAAGTTATCAAGACATTTGGATTTTCAGATTTCAGAATAGTTATTCAAGGCACAACATGCAATCTCTAGTTAAGGTCTATTAAAACCACAAAATATGGATGATTTCAAAAGATATATCAAAACTTCAAGGAAATCATTAAATCTGAACCATTTTCATTGAATGGACAATCATCAGTTCATATAATAGAAACCTCTTACACTGTAGTGATGTCTGTCTCTTGAACTTATTATCACACTGGAGGCCATTGAGGTTCAGATGCAAAAAGGACGAATGAACCAAGAAGAACAACACGACTCCCCCTATGAATATGCAATGAAAGCATGCAAGGAGTGATGTTTGCAGTCACATAGAATGACGAATGTCAATGAGAGGTTTACTTGACCCATGCAGGGGTTGACCTGATCAAACATGAAATGCATGAACCAACATAATGCATGATTTTACACTTATGAAATGCAACATAATGAATATGAACCATATGCACGAATGCCTTAAGAAGACAACTCCCCCTAGCTATATGGCCTATATACGATAGTGACGCATGGTACTTGGCGGAGGTGAAACCTCACGCATGTTGAGTGCTTCGAGGTAAGCATAACATGCCCTTCCATACATCAACATTTGATATACCCTGGCCATGCACGAATGATATGATGTAAAATGATTCAAGCTAGGTTGATGTTGACTCCCCCTGAATACATGCAAGAGTTGGTAATGAACTATGCAGCCTAAGATTTATATGAATGCACAATGCAATTAAGATGCTGCAAAATGATTATGCATTATCATGTGTCTTCTAAACATGATGTGCATTAAGGCATGTGTGATTACAAGATGATGCAAACACAAATCATTCACAATTGATTTTGAACTGAATGCAACATGATGATGTCAATTGCTAGACTCCCCCTTTTGAATAATGCTAACATGAATAACGAGTTGAAAATGCAGCCATGATTTGCATCATCAAAACCAAAGTCCAAGCATTTCATGTGGCTGATAGCAAGACTTGTGCAACTCATTATCACATCAACTTCATCAGCATAACAAAATTTTCATGAATTAAATAGTTGAAATCAAGCATGGTGTGAACAAGTTATCTAGCTCAAAAGTTCATCTCACACCATGGGGGTTTTGTATTTCAAAGAGCAATTCAGTTTGCAGAATCTAATGACATCGGGCAGACGTATGATGCACTATCTACATGTCAAGAGTAAACATGCAAGATGACTAAACTTAAAAAATTTATGTACATACCTGTGCCTTGAGCTTTTATTTACCTTATGATCCTTTGTTCAGCTCCAAGGCATCCTGCACCCAAAATTCTCATTTGGAATTTTTAGGTACCCAAGATTGCTTGGGTCCTTGTGGGTTAGCAACATGTTTAGCATCTTGGCCCACCTTTTTCAGGGCAATCACATCATCCTCCTTCTTTGTGAGGCAATCATATATCTCATGCCCATTTTTCCCACAATAGAAACAACACACAAAAGATTGATTTTTCTTTTTATGTTCATGTGCGTGTGCATGTGGATTATGCTTTTGTGGGTGAGCATGGGATTTACCTTTCATGGCATGAAGGTGATGCTTTCCCTTCAAATGCCAGCACTCTTGGATAGTATGGCCAGACTTATCACAATGAGAGCAGCAAAGAGAAGCATTTCTATTAAAGGCCATGGGGAGTGTTGACCTGTCTGGATGGGAATGTCGACACTTCTGATTCTCTATGCGATTTTGTGCATAGTTCTGCTGAGCAAGCCTTCTGCCAGTGTTGACATGTTTCTTTCCTTGCTCTTTCACTTGATCTCCTGCTCTAAGCTCATCATTTCTCAATAAAACAATCATGCACAGAGTGACCATGTCTACCACAATAATAACAATGGACATTCTTTTTGTGGAAAACATGATATTTAGCATTGAACATGTTATGGTGCATATTTGGATGAGAATGCTGAATTTTACTTTTCTTTCGAGCAGTATGCCCTTTTTGGTGACCACATGAAGTGGTGACTTCCGGTGAGCCAAAATCTTGGATTTGGGCAAACGTTGATAGGAAATCATTCAAACCTTGAATTTCATTTTCAAGTGAAGAAATATGCTGTTTAGACTCATTAAAACCCTCTTCACATGCTGCCAATTGCTCATTGAGCATGGCATTTACAGCTTTAAGATTTTGACTTTGTTGTTCTAAAGCATGCAATGTTTCGGAGTGATCATCAATGATAGATTTACCTTTTTCATGTGTAGCCAATTTTTCATGCAATTCTTCTTCAACTTTTTCACATTCAATTTTCTTTTCCAACAACTCTTTATTCTCTTCCTTTAGAGAATCAATCAAATTTTGTTGCCATTCAAGATCATCATGGAGACCAGCATTTATGTTTCTCAAGAATGAACATTTTTCACATGCAAAATTAGCAGAGCATAAAATAGAATTTTTATTTTCTTCAATCAACCTCTCATCATAAATAAGCCCATCGGCCATAGTTTGATCATTAGAGATTGCCTTAGGTTGGTTTTGAAGTTTTATTACAATTTCTTCCAACCTAGTGATTTCATCATGAAGATTTTCATTTTCACCTCTTAGATATGCAATGCTTTGTTTATGTGTGTCTAGATCAAAAGAGAGCTCTTCAAACGTAGAACACTTTTTACAATTCAAGCTTTCATGTTGGTTATTTTTGTTGAGATCCTTTTTCAACTTTTTATTTTCTGATATTGCCTTTTTGTATTGTGTAAACAACTCATCATAGGATTCCATAAGTTCTTCAAAAGTGAATTCCTCGAAATCAGAATTTACCTTTGATGAGGATGGTTTGCTTGACTCTTCTGCACGGTCGGCCATGAAGCATTCTTGTTCTTGTTCTTTTCCTTCATAGATTTTCACCAACTTGTCCAGCACTTGCTTGGCTATGCTGCAAGAAGACACAAGATGAGTTAGTCTTAGATCAACTGCGGATGTAATTAAGTTATATGCAAGATGATTATCATTGTGTTGGGTCTCATGTTCGGCTAACCAATCAATTGAATTTGATGGCAGCTTATGAGGACCATTATATATAAGAGTCCACAATTGTGGATCTATGGAGCTAACATAGATGAACATTCCTCCAACCCATGTAGAAAAATTTGAACCATCATAAATGGGTGGAGAAGCCATTGAAGTAAGTGTAGCATGTGAATCCATCTAAATAACAAACACCGGGATCTTTCCCTGCAGATCGTTGGATCTGGGAATGATAGAGCCTCGCTCTGATACCACTTGTTGGGTCCCGCGAGGTGTAAACGGATCTAGAAGGGGGGGTTGAATAGATCCTATCACAAGTTATGGCCTATTTAAAAACTCTTATCTAGCGGAAGCTTAAACCACTCTTATAAAGTGAATGAATCACTTAGGCACAATGCACAGCGGAATTAAGTAGAGTGGCTCAAATGAAAAGATTTGAATTACAAGCTATGAAACGTCCACACTTCTTTAAGTGAATTACAAAGCATAACACATAGATGAACATGCAATAGCTTGCAACAACCGTGCGTGTGTGTGTATGCTACGTTGATCACTCAAAGTGCATATGTATGTGAGCAAGATAACCAAGTATGGAAGCACACGAACCTGTGAATGGGGTTAGAAGATATAGAGCAATCACACACAATAAACAACCCACAACACAGGGATTTTTAAGGTGGTTCGGTTGCAACCCCGCAACCTACGTCCACCCCTCACCAAAACCCGGTGAGGCTTCCTTGCTGACTCACAGCTTGACCCGGGGACACGCCCCAAACCACAGAACAGAGAAACCCCTCTTTCTGTCTTCCTACACACAAAGCCGGCAGGGACGGCTACACCGTAAATCGGAGAACTCCCGATTGCCTTCCTACTAACCACCGGTAGGGACGATTCTCAATTCCAAATATTTGAATGAAATGGAAAACGAACAAATGTGAAATCACTCAAACAAGATATAGAATATGCTTAAGGGAAAAGATCTTGTCTGAGGTTTGTTGGAGCTTGAATCTCTTGAGGATTTGATGAAGAACTTCTTCCCGGAGTACTGTTCACAGCTACAGTAACTCGAACTCCTCTTCCTTGAACACACCCTTGCAGCCTCCTTTGATTTCCCTTGTTAGCCTTGCTTTCTTCTACTCTTCCTTGGAGGTTGCTGGATTGAGATATGAGCTTGAATCACCTTGAGTTGATGGAGAGATTGTTGGATGTAGCTTTGATCTTCTTTGAATCTCCTTGAGTTGATGAAGAGGTGTATGGATGTAGCTTTGATCACCTTTGCAAGCCTTGAATGCTTCTTGCTTGATTGGAGGTTGCTTGGCTTCAGATCTCACCTTGAATCACCTTGGAGGGATGAAGAACTCCTGCCCGAAACACTGTTCACGGAGGTGCTACAGTGCTCTCGAAAATGGCCTCCCTTGATTCACTTCATCAACTCCATCAACTAGGGTTTCTAACCCTCTCATGTTGGTTTTATAACCCTTGGAATGGTCCTTGGACACCCTCCAGACCAGATCCACAAATCATGGGAAGTTAGGTAAGGTTTGATTAAACAAATCCATGGAAAGGGGCTGGCCACGAGGTGGATTTCGAAGTCAAACATGGCTGCATCGGGGCTGGCGGTCGACCAGAATTCATGGGCCGGTCGACCGGAACCTGCTGCAGCCAGAACTTTTCGACTCTGGCAAAATCGGTCGACCGGAATTCATGGGGCGGTCGATCGGAATGTCACAGACCCCGAACCTTTTGGTTTTGGGAAATTCGGTCGACCTAGCTACAGTGCCGCCGGTCGACCTAAAGCTACAGTAAATTCCAGATTAACACAATTCAGCCCCAAATGTCATTGTAACCCTTCCGAACTCTGTGGCATCAAACTCCTTTGATCTTGGGGAATATATATTGAGTGTTTTGGCCTGTAAAATCATATAAAAAGGATTAGAACTTTGTATGAAATATACATATGAAATCTCATGAATTAGTTATATGTAAACACTTTGAATCACAAGTGTTCTGAGCTAAAGATCAAGAAATAAGAGCTCAACCACCCCAAGTAAAATATCCATGAAACACACTCATGGAATTTCAATAACAAGAAGGATAGAAAAGCTCATTCTCAAATTAACCATCCATATCAAAAGATCAAGTTCATATGACAATGAATTTAAACGAATGGATGATCATCATGTAACCCAAAGTTTCAAGATTGATGTGAGCATTCAAGAACCACATGTTCCTTGGTATTAATGTAATGTGAGAACATATAAGGTAAGTTGTGAATGGGCATCATGAAACCAAATACATAGAGAGTGATAAACAACAATGACTAATAGTGTTAAGCCATTATCAAAATCAAGAATACCACAGAACTCATATGACTATAGAATGATGTCGAATGACCCAAGAGATCACAGAATGACTCAAATGACCTCAGAGACACAACAAAGACCACGTCTGCCTCGTGTGTCCTTCTCTTTTTTGTGGAGAGGCATGTGCAAAGACCATGTTCGCCTCATGACTGCTCTTTCTTTTCTTCTTTTCTTTTGGCTGATGAGGTGGGCTCGAAGACCACGTCTTCCTCATGCGTGTCTTTTTCTTTATTCTGCTCTTCTTTTCTCGTTAATGCTTCCACGCTGAAGTGTATTTCTCTTAATGTGCCCCCAGGTTGGGGTGTAACTTCATTTGGTATGCATCCCCCTGAGGGGTGTGTTTTGCCTCTTTGTCTCTGTGCCCCCAGGCGGGGCGTATTTTTCAAGGCTTCTATGTCCCCAGACCAGGGTGTATTTTTTTTAATGTCCCCCGAGGCGGGGTGTAGCTCTCTTCAAAGGCCCCCATGGTGGGGTATACTCTTCACGGCTTCTATGCCCCCAGGTGGGGTATGTTTCTTCTTCATATGCCCCTGGTACGGGGCGTAGCTCTCTTCAAATGCCCCCGGGACGAGGGTGTATCTTTTGCTTCTTATGCCCCCCTGAGGCCGGGGTGTATCTTTTGCTTCTTATGCCCCCCTGAGGCCGGGGTGTATCTTTTGCTTCTTACGCCCCCTTGAGGCGGGGGTGTATCTCTTTACGGCTTCTGTGCCCCCCGAAGTAGGGTATGTTGTTTCTTCAAATGCCGCTTGGGCGGAGTATATCTTTCTTCTTATGCTCCCAGATCGGGATGTATGTCTCTTTGTTTCTATACCCCGGGTCAGGGTAGATGCTTTTGCTTCTTATGCGCCAAGGGCGGAGTGTATTTTTGTGCCCCCAGGCTGGGGTAGGTGCTTCTGCTTCTCATGCGCCAAGGGCGGAGTGTATCTCTTTCTATGCCCCTAGGCTAGGGTACATTCTTCATGTTTCTCATACCCTTTTCGCAGGGCGTATTCTCTTGCTTCTCTTATCCATGGATCGGGGCGTATATTTTTTCTTCTGATGCCCCTAGGTCGGGGTATATTCTTTCTTCATGTGCTCCCAGGTCGGGATGTATGCCTCTTTGCTTCGGTGCCCCCGGGTGGGGGTGTACTCTGTCTCTTTGCTTCTGCGTCCCCTAGGCGGGGTATGTTTCTTCTTCAAATGCCCCTGAGCCGGCGCATATTCTTTATGGCTTCTATACCCCCTAGCGGGGTATATTTCTTCTTCAAACATTTCTAAGACGGGATGCATTCTTCTCTTTCTTATGCTTCTGAGGTGGGATGTATCTTCTTCAAATACCCCTAAGCCGGGAGGTGTTCTTTATGGCTTCTATGCCCCCTGGCGGGGTATGTTTCTTCTTCAAATACCCCTAAGCCAGGATGTATTCTTCTCTTTCTTATGCTCCCGAGGCGGGATGCATCTTCTTCAAATACCCCTAAGCCGGGGGGTGTTCTTTATGGCTTCTATGCCCCCTGGCGGGGTATGTTTCTTCTTCAAATACCCCTAGGCCAGGGTGGACTTCTCTTCATATGCCCCTGAGTCGGGGCGTGCTCTTTATAGCTTCTAGGCCCTCGAGGCGAGGTATGCTTCTTCTTCAAATACCCCTAAGACGGGGGTGTGATTCCTGACTTCATATGCCTCCGACGTGGGGTATATCTTTTGTTTCTTATGCTTCCGAGTCGGGATGTAGCCTCTTGACCTCATATGCTACCGAGGCGAGGGGTATGTTGCTTCATGTGCCCCCGGGGGGAATGCGCTTTGCCTCTACTGCCCCGTGGCGGGGCGTATCTCTTGGCTTCTTACGCCCCCAAGGTGGAGTGTGTTTTCTTCTTGTGCCCCCGGGGTGGGGTATATCTTTCGCTTCTTATGCCCCCCCTTGAGGCGGGGTGAAGTCTTTGCTTTAAATGCCCCTAAATCGGGGTATAGTTTTGTCTCATATGCCCCTGGCGCAGGGGTGTATTTCTCTTCATGTGCCCCTCAGTTGGGGTGTATCTTTGTTGCTTGTTGTGCCCCCAAAGGGAGGTGCCTTCCTCTTCATGTGCGCCGGGCACCGAGTGTATCTTTGCTTTTCTTTTTTTTATATGCCCCCGAGGGGGGGAATTCTTCCTCTTCTGCCCCGACATGCTGGGGAATATTTGCTTCTTGTGCCCCCAAAGTGGGGTGTATGCTTTTTCTCCAAACTCCCCTAAGGCGAGGTGTATTCTTTGTTGCTTCATGTACCCCCGAGTCGGGGTGGATTCTCTTCATATGCCCCCATGGCGGGGTGTACTCTCTTTATGTGTCCCCAGGAGTGGGGTGTGGTTTGCTTCCTGTGCGCCCTAGCAGGGTGTATCGCTGCTTGCAATGTCCCCCGAGGCGGGGTATCCTTCTTCTTCAAATACCCCTAAGTTGGGGCGTATTCTTTATGGCTTATATGCCCCCATAGCGGGGTATCTTTCTTCTTAAAATACCCCTAAGATGGGGTGGACTCTTTTCTTCTTATACTCCCAAGGCAGAATGTAGCTTCTTCAAATGCCCCTAAACCGAGGCGTGTTCTTCACGGCTTCTATTCCCCCAGGCGGGATATATATCTTCTTTAAATACCCCTAGGCCGGGGTGTATTCTTGCTACTTCTCATGCTCTCGAGGTGGGATGTGACTTCTTCAAATGTCCTTAAGCCGGGGCGTATTCTTTATGGCTTCTATGCCCCCTGGCGGGGTATGTTTCTTCTTCAAACGCCCCTAAGCTAGGGTGTGTTCTTATGCTTTTTGCGCCCCTCAGGGCGAGGTGCATTCCTCTCCATATGCCCCTAGCATGGGGTGTGCTTTTATTTCTTATGCCTCCAGGCCGGGGTATGCTTCTTGGCCTCATATGCCGCCGAGGCGAGGTGTATGTTGCTTCATATGCCCCCAGGGCGGGGATGTATTCCGCTTCTAATGCCCCCCCATGGCGGGGTATGTTCTTGGCTTCTTATGCTCCCAAGGTGGGATGTTTTTTGCTTCTTGTGCCCCCAGGCTGGGATGTATTCTGTTTCTAGTGCCCCCAGAGTGGAGTGTATTGCTTCTTCCAATGCCCCTAAGGCGGGGTGTAATTCTTGCTTCTTATGCCCCCGAGGCGGGGTGAACTATTCTTCTTTGCTTATGTGCTCCCATATCGGGGTGTATTCCTTTATTCATATGCTCCCCTAAGCCGGGGAATGTTGTTTGTTCTGCTTCAGATGTCCCCCCCCCCCGGGGGGGGGGGTATATGTTGCTTCATGGACTCCGAGCATATGGTGTATTCCTTCTTCGAATGCCCCTAAGTCGGGGTGTATTCTTCTCTTCTTATGCTCCTAAGGTGGGATGTAGCTTCTTCAAATGCCCCTAAACCGGGGCGTATTCTTTATGGCTTTTATGCCCCCAGGCAGAGTATGTTTCTTTTTCAATTGTCCCTAGGACAAGGTGTACTCTTCTCTTTCTTATGCTCCCGAAGCGGGATGTAGCTTCTTCAAATGCCCCTAAGCCGGGGCGTGTTCTTTATAGCTTCTAGGCCCTCGAGGCAAGGTATACTTCTTCTTCAAATACCCCCAAGACGGGGGTGTGATTCTCCCGCTTCCTCTGCCCCAGAGTGGGATATACTTCTCTTTGTATTCCCCTAAGCGAGGGTGTATTCTTTTCGCTTCATATGCCCCCATGGTGGGATGCGCCTTCTGCTTCTCATGACCCCAGGATGGAGTGTATTCTCTTCATGTGCCCCCGGCACGAGGGTGCATCTTTGCTTTTTATGCCCTCGAGGGGGATTCTTCTTCTTTTGCCCCGAGATGCTGGGGAATGTTTGCTTCTTGTGCCCTGAAAGTGGGGTGTGTTCTTGATGGCTCCTGTGCCCCCGTTGGTGGGGTGTATGCTTCTTCAAATTCCCCTAAGACGGGGTGTACTCTTTGTCGCTTCATGTACTCCCAAGTCGGGGTGAATTCTTTTCTTCTTACGCCCCCATGGCGGGGTATGTCTTTTGCTTCATGTGCCCCCATATTGGGGTGTATTTCTCTTCTTCAAATGCCCCTAAGCTGGGGTGCAACTCTATTTCTTCTTATGTCCCCAGGTCAGGGCAGATTCTTCTTCAAATGCCCCGAAGCCGGGGTGTAGCATTTGCTTTGTGCCCCTCAGTTGGGGCGGATTCTCTTCATGTGCCCCTGGGAATGGGGAGTATCTCTTTTTTTTTGCCTCTTATGCCCCCGCAGCAGGGTATATATCTTCGTCTTATCCCCCATGGTGGGGTATATACATGCTCTCTTCGGGAGGGATGCCGTGCTTGGCCTCATTGCTATAAAGTATTCCCCACAGTGGGCAGCCATTCACCAAGCTACAATTGTGGCTCGCTGGGTCTTTTAACAGCCACTCGAGGGGCCGTCTTATGCCGGATGGAGGCAATAGGAAGGAGGAACGAGCGGGGTCATTGCACCGCAGACTCGGAGCCTCCTAGAGTTGGGCGGGATGCCGGGTTTCTTCTTGCTCTTTTAGTCGGCGATGCTGGCCAACTTTTCTTCCTTTCTTCTCTCTTTCTCTCTTTTTTTCTCTCTTTTTTTTCCCTCTTATTCTTGTATGATTGACCAGGGTGGAGGTGCAGGAGAGCGCTCACCCCCTCAGGGAGGGGATGAGTGGTTCGCTCCACCGCATCAACCCCACAATGGTAATCTTTGTTCAGCACGGGTCTCAACGGACGTGGCCGTACAACCCTCTCTTGCCAATTCTTTCTCTTTTTTTTGCTTCTTTCTTTTCTCATTTTCTTTTTTTCTTCTTTTCTTCTCTTCTTCTTTTCTTCTTTTCTTTTTGAGGAAAAGGGGGGTTTTGATTTCTCCTCCCTTCTCTTCTCTTTCTCTTCTCCCCTTTTTTTGTTAATAGCCCCCATGATTCTTGGAAGCTGCATATGCTTCGAAGCAGCCTCCTCGAGGCCACGAAGGCAACTGCGTCGAGTCTGGATTTTCTCCCCATAGGGCTGGCGAAGACAGCACCTGCAATTCATCAAAGCAGGCAAACATCGTTTATTAGGGGGCCATGAGGCCCTGAATCCCGGTGAAGAGATGAAGGGTAGTTTCCGTCCCACTGGGCGTGCCAGACTTGTGGATGCACTAAAATTCGCTTGTTCAGGAGGTTCGTCTATTAAGTGCGTGGGCGTGCCAGTCACCGAAGTGACAATTTGTTCGGACTTCGAAGAGCCCATGGTGCGCTCGATCTGACTCGGTCAGACGATTGTGTGGTTCGTGTCGGGACAAAAACCCGCCGCGCTATAAAGATCACGGCGTCATTTACATCCCCCATACGAGGGAACACCCTTGATTAATCGCCGGGATTCAGGGCCTCATGGCCAAGAAATTAATTACACGAAAGGTCTATTAGGAAGCATCGAAACCCCGGTATGAGGGTAAGAAGAAAACATTCGCGATCATGTCGGTCGTGTACTGACCATTTAATGTTCGGACGAATGTCCGGCTCGAGAAAATCACGATTGTCGCGGGAAAACCGGAACGCATGTATGCCGAGGTATGGCAAATTTATTGTTCGGAAGAGCGAAAAATGTTCGGCTGAGCCTCGGTTGGAGCGGTCAAAAACCAGTAAATCTGTTGGCCCGGTGCAAGAGCAAGCTGCGACCATACTGCGGTGGGCCCCCCGCGGTCGAAACAAGACTTGCATGAGCGTCAATAATATTTCCGGTGCCAAGGGGCAACGAGGGAATATCCCTTGAATCGGCTGAAAAGCCCTGTGTCTAGGGAAGTGGACGTTCGAAACGTGTCGGTCATTCGGGAGACTGTTTAGTATTCAGACGGGTGTCCGGCTTGAGAGTATCATAATCGTCACAGGAGGACCTGGAACATATGTATGCTGTGATACGGCAAATACATTATTCCGAGACACTAAAAACATTCGGTTAAATCTCGATTAGTGTAGCAGGAAAATAGCGAATTTATTGGCCCGGTGCGAGATCGAGTCGGGACCATACGGGGGCGCCTCCCGCGGTCCAAACGGGGCTTGCGTGGGCATCATTAATGTTCCCGGTGCCGGAGGGCAACGGGGAAGAGTCCCGGGACTAGATTCCAAAACCAAAACATGTTCGAAGGAAGCGAGCTATAGGCCGAGGGTGTGGGTCAGACAATGACCATAATCGGGACGGACCCGAGGTCCAAGCATAGCCCACAAAGGCCTTATTGATATTCCCGTATATAGGGTCCAGGGATGACAGGAGCCATCTCGTTCTATTCAGATTTCTGTCGGTCACTTGCAGACCACTTGATATTCGGACAAGGGTCCATATTGAAGGTGCGACGTGGATAGGAACAACCCCGTACAAATGTGTGTCGAGTTTACGACAATTCCAATGAAAGGGCGGGAACAAATCCCGATATGATGAATCCGATTTGACGAGCTATCGGCCCAGAGCAATGCTGGGTCATGACCACGTCGGGGTAGGAGCCGTCGGCCATGTTGGTTGCTCACGGGTCTTTTCATGTTCAGACACAGGTCCGTGATAGAAACGCGGCGAAAACCGAGGCGAACCCGTTCAAATGTCTGCCGAGCGTGCGACAATTTTAGTAGTGGCTCGGAAGGGATCCGGCCTGAGAAACGAGTCTGGCTTAATCGGAATGTCAGCCTGAGGCGATGTCGGGCCATGGCCATTTCGGGATAATTCCCAAGACTCAGGCCCAACCTGGAAGGGTGACATTGTTGTTCCTTCAGCACCGGGTCACGAGAGAGACGAGGCTGCAAAGTGGATTTTACCATTTTTTTATCTGGGTTTTAAATTATATATATATATATATATATATATATATATATTACTTATTTCCCTCTCATGTATTTATTCTGGATGATTTATCAGTTTTGTTTATTATTATTACTATTATATTTTCTCTCCTTTTTTGTTTATTATTATTTTACATTTTTTGTTTATTTCATATATATATATTCAGATTTATTTATTCATCATAGTTTTTATTAATTTTATTATTACTATTATTATTATTATTATTATATGTATTCTTCTAGAGAGAAAGTGGGCCGCTGGAGGGCCAAATGGGGGCTGAAGGAGTGTGCCGCTGAAGGTGGAAGGGTGCACCGCTGAGGGGGCTGAGGGAGTGCGCCGCTGAAGGTTCGCGGGAGGTATACCGGGGAAGGGCTTGGCCAAGGGTGCCGGCGAAGGGGCAGGTGTGGTGGCTATGGGAGGCGTACCGATGAAGGAGCCTTAGGTATGCCGGCAAAGGGCCTGGCCGAGTGTGCCGGCGAAGGGTTGAACAGGGGAGAGCGTGCTGTCAAAGGAGCTTGAGGGCGTACCGCCGAAGGGTTGGAGCAGGCGTGCCGCTGAGCGCAGGGGAGCGTGTCGACGAAAGGCCAAACGAGGCGTGCCGGGGGAAGCTGGGCTGGGGCGTCCCGGCGAAGGGCGCTGTAGGGTGTACCGGCGAAGGGCGTGTGTCTGCACATTGGCCGATCGCTGCGACATAAAGTCTGTACATTCATCAGCCCAAAGTCTATACGTTGTCTATTCAACCAGCACACAAAGTCTATACGTTCTTCAGCTCAAAGTCTGTACATCGGCTGCATTCATCAGCTCAAAGTCTATACATTGGCTACATTCATCAGCTCGAAGTCTATGCGTTGGCCAGCTTAAAGTCTGTACATTGGCCAGCTCAAAGTCGGTACATTGGCTGGGTTCATCAGCTCAAAGTCTACACATTGGCCAGCCCAAAGTCTGTATATTGGCCAGCCCAAAGTCTGTACGTTGGCCAGCTCAAAGTCTATACATCGCAGTTCAAAGTCTGTACATTGCAGCTCAAAGTCCGTACATTGGCCAGCCCAAAGTCTGTACGTTGGCCAGCTTAAAGTCTATACGTTACAGTGCAAAGTCTATACATTGGGGCTCAAAGTCTATACATTGGCCAGCCCAAAGTCTGTACGTTGGCCAGCTTAAAGTCTATACATTGCTTGTTGCTATGTTCGTGCATCAATATAAAGTCTATACATTGTGTTGAGGGTGAGAAGAGTGTGCCGCTGAAGGGCTGAGAAGGTGTGCCGTTGAAGGGTTGATAGGGTGTGCCGCTGGAGGACTGATAGGGTGTGCTGGCGAAGGTTGGAACGGACGTGCCGATGCAGGTCCACTCCTCTATTACTTGTTTTTAAGACTTTTCTTTTCTTCTTCTCTTTGATTTTTACGTAGTTTTATACAAATCTTTTCTCCTTCTTCTTGCAATATGTTGTTGCTCTATTTATTTGTTACTTTTATTATTTTTTGATGTGTATTTATTATCCCATTTGTTTGTTGCGTCATTTGCCTTTTAACGTCTTGTTATTTTCTAACAAAAATTCGGCAGCATCTCCCCTTGACCCGAGCGTAAGGGAGATAAGGGAACGCGCCCACATGGAGTGGCGGAACCCGACAACTGGAGGTGAGCGCCCGAGGGCGGTGACACCTTAGTAAAACTTCGGAAAACACGGGAAAATGACGAGCCGAAGACCACTCGGGCCAGATAGGGTGGACTGGGGGTCAGCCAGGGCGTACCGGGCTAGGGCAGGGCCAGGCGTGCCGCTGAGGCACTAAAGGGGATGTGTACCGCTGAGGGACTGCTATGTGTGTGCCGGCCAAGGGCCAAAAGGGTGTGCCGCTGGAGGCCGCTATGGTGTGCCGGCCAAGGGCCGGAAGGGTGTGCCGCTGGGGGCTGCTATGGGTGTGCCGGCCAAGGGCCAGAAGGGTGTGCCGCTGGAGGCCGCTATGGTGTGACAGCCAAGGGCCGGAAGGGTGTGCCGCTGGGGGCTGCTATGGGTGTGCCGGCCAAGGGCCGGAAGGGTGTGCCGCTGGAGAAAGATGCAGGCGCACCGAATCAGAGCTCTAAAAGGGATTGGCCTGCCGACTATTGGGGCGGGGCGTTAAATCGATCAAACCCACAGAGGCTTCCGGCAAGAGGGAGAAAGGCTAAGGGGGTAGACATTGATGAAGGTACTGGACTTCGGAGGAGGAGGTTCGTGACCTCGAACCGATCAAGATGGCACCACACCCGGTGGAAATCGTCGGCATGAGTGCTGAACGCAAACACCGGAAAGCGATGGGAATGACGGCCAAACATGTTGTGGTCTAAAACAACAAGACAAAGAGAAAACCCACTGAGGGAGGGGGGAATGATCTTCATTCATGGGAAACAAAGGGCCGTAGCCATCCATGTACATTGCAAAGCACGCCCGAGTCAAGGCTACGGGCAAGTAAGAAAACCAAGGAACAAAAGAAAAGGAAGAAGAAAATAAGGAAACAATGGAAGGGAAGGTGTTGGGGATCGAAGCAGGGACAACCGTCCATTGCTCTTTCCCCCGCACCTTCCCCTGCTACATTCAGCTCTCCCTCTCTTACTCTCTTCTCTTTCTTCTCGTCGGTGGCTCTTGTTCGTCTCTTCTCCTCGTATCTCCTCTCTGCCTCTGTTTCTGTCTCTCTGTGTGTTCTCCCTCTCCGTTCTCTCTGTGTGTTCCCCTTTTCCTCTGCCGGAATGGGAGGGATTTATACTCCCAGCAGCGGGAGCCCTCGAGCACGGCAGCCGCAGGCGGGAAGTGCTGGGGTCATCATTGCGTTTGACTTCTCTCGTCCTGGGCGTCAGGGGAGTAGCTTGCATGGCCCAACCCCTGGCCGACACCTCGGACAGGCTACTGCGCGCCGAAGACGTAGGGCATGGGTGGCACGTCGTTCGGCCGTTGAAAAAGCCTTCACGATGTGCCGCTGACGGGATTAAGAAGTGTGTCGCTGCAAGACACCATAAGCCTGCCGCTGAAGAGGGCAAAGGGCGTGTCGTGGAAGTTGCCCAAGCGTGCCGCTGAAGGGGGCAAACAGCTTGCCGTTGAAGGTCCTGAGGAGCGTGCCGCTGAAGACCCAAATGGGCGTGCCGCTGAGGCTTCCTGGGGTGCGTGCCGCTGAAGACCCCCCCCCCCCCCCCCCCCCCGGGGGGGGGGGGGGGTGCATCAGAAGACCCCCTGGGGGGTGTGCCACTGAAGACCCCCCCCCCCCCCCCTGGGGGGGTGCGGCTGAAGACCCCCTGGGGGGTGTGCCACTGAAGACCCCGCCGCTGAAGACCCCCTGGCGGGTGTACCGCTGGGGCTGACTTGAGCCAGTCTTGAGCACGAGTTATGGCTCATTTGGTTTTCTTCGGGGGCCACAGATTGTGAGCTTTCTGGGGGTTGGTTTCACTTGGCTGTCGTGACTCCGGGGATGGCTTCGCGACAGTGTGCATATTTGGGGGAGTCTGGATGACCGGTCTCACCGGGGCTTCTTCACTTGGTGCCGTTGTCGGTGCTGGGCCGAGTAGGATATCTGTGCGTGCAATTTTTGGTGTCCACAGCCCCCTCTTATGAATGGTGCCTTTTATGGTGACCCTTTGGCCATCTCAGAATCATCCAACTTCGAGGAGGGAGCTTTCCGCGGGATCTCATCAAGAGAGTTTGGTACGTCGTCGGACAACGAATCTTTGTAGGCTCGTCGTCAACCCCTGATCCTTCGGAGGGAGCCTCCGCCGGCACCGTGGCCGGAGTCGGGAGAGAATGGTCCCATCTCCGAGCAATATCGGATCGGATATTTGGATGGCTAGCGGGAGGCATTGGATAAGGTTAATCGGTTATATGCTGGCAGGGAGGTTCTGCTCCTTGAACCGGACATGTTCCGTCCCTAAGGGGACGTGAGATTACCTTGTATTACTCCCCTCTGCTTTTGAATGAGACTTCTCCTTTGTCCACCTTTTCCCCGTCTCCATGGCGTGTGATTATTTTCTCCTCCCTTTTTTTGACTTGCAGGTATGCGACAAGGCGCCTCTCCTACGTAGGGGGAGCATTTCCACGCCCGTAGGCAACGGCACGCGGGGCAATCAGCTTCGCTTGCCAGTTGCAGGCATGGCCGGTGCGCTGTGTCGGTATTCGTAATGTGTGGGCCTTGTTGCTCCACTGCCCCCCGTCGCCTAGTCTCCTCGTGGCTTCGAGTGAGGATGATTTAGCCCCTCTTCCTGGTGCAGGTCTCTTCGTGGGCAACTTCCACTATTGGTCCGCTTCCACAGAACAAGCGGGCCGAGGGGTGGTTGTCTGTCAATGCTACCTTGAGGCGGTATGAGGTGATGGGGACTGAATCACCTTCCGTGATCTCATTCTTTTGTATGCTTGCACATCGGCCGTGTGATAGCGGATTTTGGCAGCTTGTATTTTGACTAAAGAAATAAAATTTTCTCGTTCGGGTCTATGTCAATGTGTACCTCTTGATGGGAGACTCATGCGTGCTTTTGGGTGGCTTTTCCGTGTGCAAAGACAAGATCCGCAACGCTCGTGTCTTCCTTTGGGTCTGTTTGCTTACTGCCCTCATTTTTAAGGGGAGCAGTGCTCGCCCCTAGGGAACCTGTAGGCTACCTTATTATTTTTAAGGGAGCAGTGCTGTAATATCCCGGACCTTTCGGATCCTTCTTCGTGGGTCCCGGATCTGGTTTTCAGAGTGTCCGGCTCCGTTGTGTCCGAAATTTCGTTTCGGACATCTTTCGTGTTCGGATCGGCGCGATCCGGAGTCGTTTCGGAGGCCCGGAGGCGTTCCGCGACTTTTTCGCGCGTGTTTCCCGATTTCCGGCGCGGGTTTCGGCTTTTCCTTCGGACGCTCGCTGCGGGTTAACTGGGCCGTTCACCCGGGCAAGAGTGGTACCGTTGCGATCGGTGCGTTCCGAGGATTCCAGAAATGTATTTTTCTATTTTTTGATATTTTTCCGAAAATTCGGATTTTCTATAAAGCCCTAATTCTTTTTCTTTTTCTTTTCTCCTTTCTCTTTCTTCTTCTTCCTCTTCCTCCGTTTCTTCCCACCGTGAGCCCCCCTCTCTCTCCCTCTCTCCCATTCGGACGCGGCGAACCCCTCTCCGGCTACGGACGGCGGCGGGGCGACGGCGCGGACGCGTGGGCGACGGTGAGGCGATCTCGTGGGCGTGCGGCGAGCGTGGGAAGCGTGGGGAGTTCGTGAAGCTTCGAGTATTCTTCGTGATTCGTGATCGATCCGGCGGAACATTCGCTCCATCGAGGTAGGGTGACGTTCCTTAGTCTCATGCCGTTCTTTTCCGTGATTTATAGGCCGCGGGGAGGCCGAGAGGGGATCATTTGAGCGTTTTTGGGTTTTTCCATGATTTGGGGAGAGCTCGCCCGATCTATGGATTCAATGCATGATTTCGTGTTTTGAGGGCCTAGAATCATGCTAGGGGTCCCCAGGGGTCTTCCCCTTTATTTTCCCCCTCTCCTATGGAGGTATGGGGGCGTGGTTAGGATTTTTGGGCGTTCTTACCGTTTTCGGCCGCGGACTGAGAACGCGCTATACTCCAGTAGCGCGTTCTTGGAGGTCGCGCCGCCCCGACCGAGCGCGTTCATCGGAGAAGATGAACAGGAGGCGGTTCCTGTCGCGCTATGGGGTCATAGCGCGATCGTCCTTGTCGCGCTAGGAGGACTTAGCGCGATGGTCCTTGTCGCGCTAGGGTTCCTTAGCGTGATGGTCCCTGTCGCGCTGGGTATCCCTAGCGCGATCAGGTCGTTGCTAGGTGTCCCTAGCGCGATCTTGCCTGTTGTTGGGTGTTTCTCTTGGGCCGTGTGTGCGCCCCGGGCACCCCGTGGAGTTCCGTGACCGTGTCTTTGGTGTCCGGAAGTCCCGTTTGCCTCGGTTAGGCGTTTGACCATGGGCCGTGCGTCTGTTTCTTTTCCGACCGTGGTCACCGTGCGACGGGGCTGGTGTGTAGGGTGATTCCCACCTGTTGTCGGGTTCGGACGTCGTTTTCCGTTGACTCGAGAGTCTACTCCTTCAGTGACCCTCCACTAATCGTAGCCTACTAGTACGCGGGTGCTAGTCGCACCAGGGAGTGGTGTACGGGCCGACCTTTCGAGACGGTTTGTGGACCGGTTACCGTTGGGCCCCACGTCTTGCAGCCAGAGTCCGGCTGAGGGGAAAATCGGTCAGAGGGCCAGACCTGGGACGCGTGGTCTGTGTGTGCACACGTGGTTGGGGGCGGTTGGACCCACGTCGACGGGCGTGACCCCAGCTAGTCACTTGTTTGTGGTTACTTGTACGGTGTTCGCGCCTCGGGTAGGACCTACCACGTCAGGCGGCTCACCTGCGGTACGGTGTAAGACGTCAGGGGACGCTACCGGCTGTGCTTCTAGTGGGTGGTACTCCTGTCGAGTACGGAGTGGCAGACTGTCAGTCGTGTGTTTCCGACCTTCAGGTTTTGATGGTTCGACCGTTGAGTTTCGGTCTTCTCGTACCGTGGCACGTGTGTCGATTTGCGTGCCGTAGGGTCTAGTTCTGTAGAGTACAGGGCTTTCCTTTCCGAGGTACTTTCCTACCGCTAGAGTAGTGGTTTCTCGTTTTTCGAGGTAGGGTTCGAGTGATCCCTACTGAGTCTTGTTCTGAGACTCATTCCCTGCGTGTTTTCACCGTGTTTCAGGTGAGGCGCCACCTTCGGGGAGCGCGTCAGGAGCGCAGCGTGGTGCGGGTGCCCAGAGGTAGTGCCAGAGGTCAGAGCCGGGGGATGTCCCGTGTAGCTGTACTTTTCGTTCTTGTCACTGTACTAGTCGTGGACGACTGTTGCTGTTATTGTTATTTTATTGTGGACCATGTAAAATGTTAATTTATTTCCTGCTTAATATTATAACTGTTTAATTTCTGCAATTATTTGTGATACTTGTGTAGTTTCCACACCATCCTTTTAACCCTTCCGAGTCTTCGGACTCGTGGGTGGCGGTACGAGTCTCGGGTTATCGGGCCTTCCCGGTAATCGGATTCTCGGGTCGTTACAGCTGGTATCAGAGCGCGGTTGTGGAATTACATGAGAATCATAGGTAATTGTAGTGGTCCACTAGTCCACAGCGATGATGTACAGATGACGCTGGCATTGGGCACCGTGTGTTTATTTTGACATTGCCGTTTCCGTGTTTTTCTGTCTTGTGCTTCAGGAGCGAGTATGGCGCCGAGGAGAAGTTCTCGCTCTCAGCAGGGGCAGTCGGCTGGAGGTCAAGAGATCCAGCAGGGGGTCCAGAGGGACCAGGAGGAGCATAGCAGAGTTCCGGGAGCTACCGAGGCCGCGGATGCTGCGAGGGCTCCGGGGGCCGAGGATTTCTTCCGTGGCATGTACCATCTCATGTCTCAGCAGTTTGGCGGAGAGGCTGTTGAGGGCTCGTTTGCTAGGGGTGGGCCAGGCCGATCAGTGAGGGACTTCATGCAGTTCCATCCACCTTACTTTAGCGGCCAGGCAGACCCTGATGCGGCTCGTGATTGGCTCGATGAGATGGAGCGGGTGTTCAGTTCTGCGAAGAGTACTGCCGAGGACAGAGTGGTGTTGGCCTACAACCAGTTGCAGGGTACGGCTCGGAGGTGGTGGTCTTCCGAGTGGAAGACGTCCTTTCAGCTTCGTCCACTTGAGCAGGTCGAGTGGGATGACTTTGTCAGTGCTTTCGAGCGTACGTATTGTCCAGATGTTGTTGCTACGCAGCGGATGCGGGAGTTTCTGGAGCTGGTGCAGGGTGACATGTCCGTGTTGCAGTATAGGGCCCGATTTGTTGAGCTGGGTCGATATGCACCTCATATCATGGAGCATGAGAGGGTGAGGACCACGCAGTTTGTGCAGGGCTTGAGGTTGGAGCTGAGGCACCATTTGATCGCGAATGGAACCACTGATCTAGAGACGGCGTCTCGTGTTGCGATTTCCTTGGAGATGGATATGCAGAGGACTCGAGGACCGATCAGCCAGGGGCAGTCTTTGTCAGGTCGCAGCCAGCAGTCGGCTACCCAGCAGCAGGGTTCCTTCCAGCATGCGATGAGTGGTTCAGGAGTGCCGGCACATGCAGCTTCGGTGACAGGATCTGCGTCCTTCGGCTCGAAGGTCAAGAAGTTCTTCAAGAAGGGGTTCGGCAAGACGAAGTCCAGAGATCAGGGGCAGGCTTCATCGGGCAGTGTACAGCAGCCGATTCCTTTGCAGCGTCAGGGATCAGTGGGTGGATCGCGAGGATCTTGTCCACGGTGTGGTGGGACCTACCCAGGCAGGCAGTGCACGGCGCCGATTATCTGTTTTCGGTGTGACCAGCCAGGGCACATGGCGCGTGACTATCCTCAGAGGCCGCCGCAGCAGCAGGTTCCCCAGCAGCAGCAGCAGCAGGGACAATATCCGCCACTACCCAGGTCAGCTAGCGTGGGAGGCAGGCAGAGGGCTCGTGGCCAGATCACGCACTTGACCAGGGCAGAGGCAGTGGCGTCGCAGCTCGTGGAAGGTACCGTTCAGATTTTGGGTTGTGCGGCTCGGGTTTTATTTGATTCTGGCGCGTCTCATTCGTTTATTTCGGAGGATTTCGCGTCGAGCGTCGAGGAGCCGGTGACCCAGTTGTCTTGTGATTTGGCAGTGGAGTTGCCTTCGGGTGATTTTATGGTCACTCCGTATTGCTTCGACCAGGTTCCGGTGTGGATCGATGGGCGGAGTATGCCAGGCAGGTTGTATGCGTTGCAACTTCGGGATTACGACGTGATTCTAGGCATGGATTGGCTCGAGACTCATGGAGCGGTGGTGGATTGTGGGATGAAGAGGGTCTACTTCCAGCATCCGAGCAAGCGGACCTTCTATTTCCAAGGTATCCGTTCCGCCTCTTCTCGATTTCTTATCTCTGCTATTCGAGCCCGTCGGTTGCTTGATTCTGGTTGTCAGGGTTTTCTCGCGTCCGTGGTTGTGTCTGACCGGATGGAGCCGAATGTCGAGGACATTGCGGTGGTGCGCGAGTTTCCCGATGTTTTTCCTGAGGAGTTGCCTGGATTACCTCCCCAGCGGGAGATCAATTTCGTGATCGAGGTTGTGCCTGGTACGGGACCTTTGGCGAAGGCTCCCTACCGTATGGCCCCCGCTGAGTTGAGGGAGTTGAGGGCGCAGTTGCAAGAGCTGTTGGCCAAGGGGTACATTCGTCCGAGTTTTTCCCCTTGGGGTGCGCCCGTGTTGTTTGTGAAGAAGAAGGACGGTAGTCTGCGGTTGTGCATTGACTATCGGCAGCTGAATGACGTGACCATTAAGAACAAGTATCCGTTGCCGCGGATTGATGATTTGTTCGACCAACTTCAGTCTGCGCGAGTGTTCTCGCGGATTGATTTGCGGTCCGGTTACTATCAGCTGAGAATTCGCGAGTCCGATGTGGAGAAGACTGCGTTCAGTACGAGGTACGTGCATTATGAGTTCTTGGTGATGCCGTTTGGGCTCACCAATGCCCCAGCAGCCTTCATGGACTTGATGCAGAGGGTGTTTCATCCGTATTTGGACCAGTTCGTGGTCATCTTCGTGGATGACATCCTTGTTTATTCGCGGTCTGCTGAGGAGCATGCGTACCATTTGGGTGTGGTGCTGCAGACGTTGCGAGATCACCAGTTGTATGCGAAGCTCAGCAAGTGCGAGTTTTGGCTCAGCGAGGTGCACTTTCTGGGGCACATGATTTCTGGTGATGGCATTTCCGTGGATCCCGCCAAGGTCGAGGCTGTGATGCAATGGCCGAGGCCGAGGTCGGTGACGGAGATCCGGAGTTTCTTGGGGCTTGCGGGGTATTATCGTCGGTTTATCCAGGATTTTTCTCGCATTGCGACCCCGATGACTAGGCTCACGCGGAAGGATGTGCCTTTCGTTTGGTCCGAGGAGTGTGAGCAGAGCTTCAGTGAACTGAAGAGATTGCTCACCTCGGCTCCGGTGTTGGTTTTGCCTTCTGGATCGGGAGGTTTTGTGGTGTGTACAGATGCTTCCGGCGTCGGATTGGGTGCTGTTCTGATGCAACATGGTAGAGTGGTGGCTTATGCATCTCGGCAGCTAAAGCCCCATGAGGAGAACTACCCTACCCATGATCTTGAGTTGGCAGCAGTGATCTTCGCGCTGAAGATCTGGAGGCATTATCTGTACGGTGAGAAGTTCGAGGTGTTCACTGACCATCAGAGTTTGAGGTACGTGTTCTCGCAGAGAGATTTGAACCTCAGACAGAGGCGTTGGATGGAGTTCATGAAGGACTATGACTTCACCCTGTCTTATCAGCTGGGCAGGATGAATGTCGTCGCCGATGCCTTGAGTAGGAAGGTTGCGGTCAGTACCTTGATATTGAGGAAGTGGAGGCTCTGGGAACAAGTGCCCGAGGTATCTTTCAGGCTCAAGATTCCCCAGGAGCCAGGGTTGGCAGTGCTTGCGAGTCTGACTGTCACTCCTGCTATCCGTCGTCAGGTGACAGAGGCTCAGCATGCGGACCCTGAGTTGCCCCGGATTCTGGCTATGGCTGACGTAGAGCTCGGCGAGGACGGTGCTGCGAGGTTTCGTGGCAGGCTGTACGTCCCGGCCGAGGAGCAGGTTCGTCGTGCGGTGTTACGCGAGGCTCATGGGAGCAGGTACACTGTACACCCGGGTGCGACGAAGATGTATCGAAACTTGCGGAGGCAGTTCTGGTGGCCTGGCATGAAGAGAGATGTTGCCGAATTTGTGGCCAGGTGCCTGATCTGTCAGCAGGTGAGGGCGGAGCATCAGCGACTAGGAGGTACTCTCCAGCCTTTGGATGTTCCTGCTTGGAAGTGGGACCATGTGACCACGGATTTTGTGGTGGGGTTGCCGAGGACCCCGAGTGGGCAGGACAGTATTTGGTTGCTGGTGGATCGGCTGACGAAGGTGACTCGATTGTTACCGGTCAAGGTCAGCTGGAGCGTGTCCAGGTTGGCTCGTCTGTATGTGGAGCGGATCGTGCCGTTGCATGGGGTTCCCATTTCGATCGTGTCGGATCGAGATCCGCACTTCACTTCTGGATTCTGGAGGGGTTTCCAGCGAGCTCTTGGCACGGAGTTGGCATTTAGCTCGGCGTATCATCCACAGTCAGATGGTCAGTCTGAGAGGACCATTCAGACTTTGGAGGACATGCTGAGATCCTGCTGCCTGGAGTGGCAGGGGAGTTGGATTCATCACCTACCGTTGGTGGAGTTTGCCTATAACAACAGCTATCATTCGAGCATCGGCATGGCTCCCTATGAGGCTCTGTATGGGCGTCCTTGTCGGACTCCACTTGATTGGTTTGAGGTGGGTGAGCGTATTTTGACGGGACCGGAATTGGTGCAGCAATGTGTGGAGGTTGTGCACCTGGTTCGTCAGAACATGTTGGCGGCCCAGTGTCGGCAGAAGAGCTATGCTGACCGTAGGAGGCAGCCCCTTGAGTTCGCCGTGGGCGATCGTGTGTTCTTGAGAGTTTCTCCGATGAAGGGGGTGATGCGTTTTGGACGGCGTGGGAAGCTGAGTCCCCGCTATATTGGTCCTTTCGCGATTGTGGAGCGCATCGGTGAGGTTGCTTACCGGTTGCAGTTACCTCCTGAGTTGGCGTCGGTGCATGACGTGTTCCACGTCTCGATGTTGCGGAAGTATATGCCCGATGACTCTCATGTGCTCGAGTTTTCCGTTTGGCCTGAGGTGACTCCAGATCTTTCTCTCCCAGAGTTTCCGATCCGCGTGGGATAGGCGAGAGCAGCGCCTGCGGAACAAGGTCATTCCCTTGGTAAAGGTCGTGTGGCAGCGACACTCTGGTGGTGAGGCTTCGTGGGAACGTGAGGACGAGATGCTTCAGCAGTTCCCATATCTGTTTGAGTGAGTCTTCCTCTTCTTTCCCCGTTGGTTGTTCTCAATTTCGAGGACGAAATTCCTTAAGGGGGGAGGGCTGTAATATCCTGGACCTTTCGGATCCTTCTTCGTGGGTCCCGGATCTGGTTTTCGGAGTGTCCGGCTCCATTGTGTCCGAAATTTCGTTTCGGACATCTTTCGTGTTCGGATCGGCGCGATCCGGAGTCGTTTCGGAGGCCCGGAGGCGTTCCGCGACTTTTTCGCGCGTGTTTCCCGATTTCCGGCGCGGGTTTCGACTTTTCCTTCGGACGCTCGTTGCGGGTTAACTGGGCCGTTCACCCGGGCACGAGTGGTACCGTTGCGATCGGTGCGTTCCGAGGATTCCAGAAATGTATTTTTCTATTTTTCGGTATTTTTCCGAAAATTCGGATTTTCTATAAAGCCCTAATTCTTTTTCTTTTTCTTTTCTCCTTTCTCTTTCTTCTTCTTCCTCTTCCTCCGTTTCTTCCCACCGTGAGCCCCCCTCTCTCTCCCTCTCTCCCATTCGGACGCGGCGAACCCCTCTCCGGCTACGGACGGCGGCGGGGCGACGGCGCGGACGCGTGGGCGACGGTGAGGCGATCTCGTGGGCGTGCGGCGAGCGTGGGAAGCGTGGGGAGTTCGTGAAGCTTCGAGCATTCTTCGTGATTCGTGATCGATCCGGCGGAGCATTCGCTCCATCGAGGTAGGGTGACGTTCCTTAGTCTCATGCCGTTCTTTTCCGTGATTTATAGGCCGCGGGGAGGCCGAGAGGGGATCATTTGAGCGTTTTTGGGTTTTTCCATGATTTGGGGAGAGCTCGCCCGATCTATGGATTCAATGCATGATTTCGTGTTTTGAGGGCCTAGAATCATGCTAGGGGTCCCCAGGGGTCTTCCCCTTTATTTTCCCCCTCTCCTATGGAGGTATGGGGGCGTGGTTAGGATTTTTGGGCGTTCTTACCGTTTTCGGCCGCGGACTGAGAACGCGCTATACTCCAGTAGCGCGTTCTTGGAGGTCGCGCCGCCCCGACCGAGCGCGTTCATCGGAGAAGATGAACAGAAGGCGGTTCCTGTCGCGCTATGGGGTCATAGCGCGATCGTCCTTGTCGCGCTAGGAGGACTTAGCGTGATGGTCCTTGTCGCGCTAGGGTTCCTTAGCGCGATGGTCCCTGTCGCGCTGGGTATCCCTAGCGCGATCAGGTCGTTGCTAGGTGTCCCTAGCGCGATCTTGCCTGTTGTTGGGTGTTTCTCTTGGGCCGTGTGTGCGCCCCGGGCACCCCGTGGAGTTCCGTGACCGTGTCTTTGGTGTCCGGAAGTCCCGTTTGCCTCGGTTAGGCGTTTGACCGTGGGCCGTGCGTCTGTTTCTTTTCCGACCGTGGTCACCGTGCGACGGGGCTGGTGTGTGGGGTGATTCCCACCTGTTGTCGGGTTCGGACGTCGTTTTTCGTTGACTCGAGAGTCTACTCCTTCAGTGACCCTCCACTAGTCATAGCCTACTAGTACGCGGGTGCTAGTCGCACCAGGGAGTGGTGTACGGGCCGACCTTTCGAGACGGTTTGTGGACCGGTTACCGTTGGGCCCCACGTCTTGCAGCCAGAGTCCGGCTGAGGGGAAAATCGGTCAGAGGGCCAGACCTGGGACGCGTGGTCTGTGTGTGCACACGTGGTTGGGGGCGGTTGGACCCACGTCGACGGGCGTGACCCCAGCTAGTCACTTGTTTGTTGTTACTTGTACGGTGTTCGCGCCTCGGGTAGGACCTACCACGTCAGGCGGCTCACCTGCGGTACGGTGTAAGACGTCAGGGGACGCTACCGGCTGTGCTTCTAGTGGGTGGTACTCCTGTCGAGTACGGAGTGGCAGACTGTCAGTCGTGTGTTTCCGACCTTCGGGTTTTGAAGGTTCGACCGTTGAGTTTCGGTCTTCTCGTACCGTGGCACGTGTGTCGGTTTGCGTGCCGTAGGGTCTAGTTCTGTAGAGTACAGGGCTTTCCTTTCCGAGGTACTTTCCTACCGCTAGAGTAGTGGTTTCTCGTTTTTCGAGGTAGGGTTCGAGTGATCCCTACTGAGTCTTGTTCTGAGACTCATTCCCTGCGTGTTTTCACCGTGTTTCAGGTGAGGCGCCACCTTCGGGGAGCGCGTCAGGAGCGCAGCGTGGTGCGGGTGCCCAGAGGTAGTGCCAGAGGTCAGAGCCGGGGGATGCCCCGTGTAGCTGTACTTTTCGTTCTTGTCACTGTACTAGTCGTGGACGACTGTTGCTGTTGTTGTTATTTTATTGTGGACCATGTAAAATGTTAATTTATTTCCTGCTTAATATTATAACTATTTAATTTCTGCAATTATTTGTGATACTTGTGTAGTTTCCACACCATCCTTTTAACCTTTCCGAGTCTTCGGACTCGTGGGTGGCGGTACGAGTCTCGGGTTATCGGGCCTTCCCGGTAATCGGATTCTCGGGTCGTTACAAGTGCTCTCCTCTAGGAAAAGCCGTAGGTTACCTTATCGTTTCTAAGGGGAGCGGTGCTCGTCTCTAGGGAACCCGTAGGTTACCTTGTCATTTTTAAGAAAAGCGGTACTCGCCTCCAGGGAACCTGTAGGTTACCTTGTCATTTTCAAGGGAGCAGTGCTCTCTTCTAGGAAACCCGTAGGTTACCTTAGTACTTCTAAGGGAGCGGTGTTCTCCTCTAGGGAACCCGTAGGTTACCTTTCATTTCTAAGGGAGCAGTGCTCGCCTCTAGGAAACCCGTATGTTACCTTATCATTTCTAAGGGAGCATTGTTCTACTCTAGGGAACCCGTAGGTTACCTTTCATTTCTAAGGGAGTAGTGCTCGCCTCTAGGAATTCCGTAGGTTACTTTGTCACTTTCAAGGGGAGCGGTGCTCACCTCTAGGGAACCCGTAGGTTACCTTGTCATTTTTAAGGGGAGCGGTGCTCGTCTCTAGGGAACCCATAGATTACCTTAGTTGAATACGGCTGGTGACGCTTTAATGAAAAAACTTTATGAGATTTACAGAATTCCATGTCCTGGGTACCTCTTGCCCCCCCCCCCCCCCCCAGCATTGCCAGCATGTATGCTCCTTTGTCGAGTACTTCTGTTATCCTGTATGGGCCTTCCCAATTTGGCACTAGTTTTCCAGCGGCTCCCCTGGGGTCTGCTATGCTTGCTCGCCGCAGTATCAAATTAATCTATGGGGAAGAAGTGTCGTTCCTTGACTCGGGCGTTGTAATATTGGGCCAACTTTTGTTGGTATGCTACGAGCTTCACTTGAGCTCGTGCTCTACTCTCTCCAAGTAGATCCAAGCTTTCTCGCATTGCTTGGTTGTTCCTAGCCTCATCGAAATGTCCCGCTCTCAATGAGAGGTTGGATATGTCCACTGGAACCACTGCCTCTGCCCCGTATGCTAGGTGGAAGGGTGTTTCACCCGTGGCGGCTCTGGCGGTGGTTCGGTGGACCCACAGAATGCTCGGAGTTGAGTCTATCAATGAGTCACATGCCTGGTCTAGCCAGGTTTTGATGCCGTGGAGGAGTGTTCTGTTGGCGTTTTCTACCAACCCATTAGCTTGAGGATGTCCAACTGAAGTATAGTGGTTCCAGATCTCCAGTTCCGAGCACTTCTCCTGGAAGGCAGCGCTTGTGAATTATCTGCCATTGTTGGTCATGAGAACTCTCGAGATCCCGAACCGGTAGATGATGCCTCATAGTACAAACTTCCAGGTTGCTTCGCTTGTAATTTTTTCTAATTGTTATGTCTCGATCCATTTGGTGAAGTAATCAATGGCGACTATGAGGAATTTCTTCCTCCCTTGGGCTTCGGGGAAGGGGCCCAGTATGTCTATCCCCCATTGAGCAAATGGACGAGGCTCTATTAGGGTATGCAGCTGCGTAGCCGGTTGGTGGTTCAGATGGGAGAATTTTTGACATTGGGGGCACCTCCAGACGTACTCAAGACAGTCCTGTTGTAGAGTAGGCCACCAGTACCCTTTTCGGATCAAGGTCCGTGCGAGTGCTCGCCCCCCCACGTGGCTTCTGAAGAGTCCTTCGTGGACCTCCTCGACAACCTGCTTGGCTTCCGAGGGGAACAAGCATTTGAGTAGTGGAACTGAGAGAGATCGACGATATAGTCGGCCGTTGACCACTGTGAAGTGCGCCGCTTGTGCTCGCGTGCGGCAGGCCTCGGCGCGGTCACTTGGGAGTTGTTGCCACAAGAGAAAATCCAGGAGGGGATCCATCTAGGAAGGCTATATTTGATGGCGTTTACCTGGGATGTTGGTTCTTCTATGCTCGACGCTGTTAGTTCCTCCACCAGGATTAATCTTGAGTTGGAAATCATGGTCGCCGATGCCAAGCGAGATAGAGCGTCTATGCGGGCGTTCTCCTCTCTGGGGATGTTGACCATCTCGAAGTATGCGAACTCCTTCACTGTGGTTATAACCTTCTCCAGGTATTTGATCATGGAAGAATCGCGCGCTTTGAATTCTCCTTTGACCTGGTTGGCGACGAGCATGGAATCGCTGTATGCTCGCACGCTAGATGCCCCCAGGTATTTCGCCATACGCAGCCCTGAGAGGAGCGCTTCATACTCGGGCACCTTATTCGTGGTCGGGAAGTTGGAACGTAGGGCATACTGAAGTTCTAATCCTTCTTGCGATAGTAGGACTAACCCTGCTCCGCTACCAGCAGCGCAAGACGATCCATCGACATACCGCTCCCACGTGGGCCCTGAGGACTGCTCGGGCGAATCTTTGACATGTATCGTACATTCGGTGACAAAGTCGGCGAGAGCCTGGGCCTTGATTGCAGTCCTCGGACGGAATCTGACGTCAAATTCACCCAACTCGATAGCCCATTTGATCAACCTCCCTGATGCGTCAGGGTTCTGGAGGATTTGTTGCAGTGGTTGGTTAGTGAGGATGACAATTGGGTGAGCCAAGAAGTACGGGCGCAGCTTGCGGGCGACCGTGATTAGGGCTAAGGTGAACTTTTCATTTCGTGAGTACGGGAATTCTGGCCCTTGTAGTGCCCGACTGACGTAGTAGACGGGCTTCATGACGACGGCTTCCTCTCGGGCGAGCACAGTGCTCATCGTGCTAAGCGTTACTGACAGGTATAGGAGCAACTGTTCTCCCTTTCGCGGCTTGGAGAGTACGGACGGGGTTGCCAGATAGCGCTTTAATTCTTCAAACGCTTGCTCACACTCTTGGTCCCAGTCGATCTGTCCTTTCTTCTCTGGCGCCTTATTGGCCAGCTTGGTTAGTCGGAAGAAGGGGAGGCACCTTTCGGCTTCTCGGGACAGGAACCGAGTCAAGGCGGCGACACGTCTTGTGAGACACTGTATGTCCCTTACAAGTCCCGGTCGCTTCATCTCTAGTATCGCGCGGATCTGGTCAGGGTTGGCCTCGATCCCTCGGTGGGTGACGAGGAAATCGAGGAACTTTCCTGATTTTACCCCGAATGCGCATTTAGTTGGGTTGAGTTTCATATTGTACCTTCTGAGTGTGGCGAAGGTCTCTGCCAAGTCTCCCAAGTGCTCGACAGCTTGGAGGCTCTTTACGAGCATGTCGTCGATGTAGACCTCCAGGTTGCGGCCGATCTACGAGTCGAACATATGGTTGATGAGGCGTTGGTAAGTTGCTCCTGCGTTCTTTAATCCGAACGGCATGCTAGTGTAGCAATAGAAGCTGTGGTCGGTGACGAACGCGGTCTTATCTTGGTCAGGCTCATACATGCTGATTTTGTTGTACCCAGAGTAGGCATCCAGGAAACTCAGCATCTCGTGCCCGGCCGTGGCATCGAGCAGTTGGTCGATTCGTGGCATGGGAAAACTATCTTTAGGTGTAGCTTTGTTGAGGTCGGTGTAGTCTACACACATCCGCCATTTCCTATTGCTCTTGGGAACCAGGACCAAATTCGCCACCCAGTCTGGATAACGGGTGGGCCTGAGTAGCCCTGAGCACAGCTTCTCACTTACATGTTCCCTGATGATGGTCGAGAGTGATATGCGTCCTTCCGGGCGGACTGTAGTGCCAAAGAATCCGTACAACGGTGTGTGCAACGGCGCGAGTTTAGACAAATCCACACCCATAAGCATAGCATAACATCAGGTCTGCTTCCATTATCTACTAAGATGCGGCGCATGGTGCACTGATTGATGGTGGCTGAGACCACCAATGCATCGGAATGGGGAGTGATTACACCGTCTAGGCCATCATCCGAGTAGACAATGGGATCCTTTGGATGTCCCAGGGCAGCGACCTCCTGTCGGGTGCCGTCGCCACGTTCCACGGTGTTGATGGCTGATGCGTACCATCATCGCCTGCTCGCACTATCTCCGCCCGCGGCCGGCCCCCCAGAGATCATCATGATATCCCCGTTGGGTCGGTTGTCGAGGGACGGAGGTGCCAATTGTCGGTTCTCCACGGCCTTGACGAGGAATTTATCGAGGAGTCCTCGGCAGACGAGGTCCTCGATGGCATCCTTTAAGTTGATGCACCCGGCGGTATCGTGGCCATGGTCGCGGTGATAGCGGCATTATTTCTTCTTGCTCCTCAAGTTCAGATCCAATTTCATCCCGGGAGGCCATTTGATAAATGGTTCCTCGCCGATCTCCATCAGGATTTGGTCGGGAGGGGCCGTCAGGGGTGTGTAGTTGTGGTAATTGCCCCTTTCCTTTTCTGGGCGGTCGCGGCAGTCTCCGTGGCATCGCTCCCGCTTGTTCCGCCCTTCCCGCGGTGAGTCGGTGGATCTCTTCGGGTTAGACCGATCGGTTCCGACCGCGCGGCCCAAGGCCGTGGTGTTCTCCTCGCAACGTGCGTGCTTCTACGCTAGGGCAAGGAGATGAGTGAGGGTTGACGGGGCTTCGACTCCGAGCGTGTCAGAGGATGTGGTCCCGCGTCCCCTGGGTGAGTGCGGTAGCAGCGATGCTGACGTCGAGATGCGGGATCCGGAGCGCCTCCGTGCGTAAATGGGGGACGAAGTCCCATAATGTTTCTTCTTTTCCCTGCCTGAGAGCGAGCAGGGTCACCGCTGACTTAGCCACCTTTCGGCAGCCAATGAAGTTCTCCTTAAACAGCTTCTTGAGCTGCTGGAAGGAGGAGATGGTCCCAACCGGTAGGGACTCAAACCAGGCCCGGACATTCTCCTGAAGAGTTGTGATGAACGCTAGGCATTTCACAGTGTCCGAGGCCCGGTGGAATACCAGGTGGGACTCAAAACTGTGCATGTGATCGGCCGGGTCGGTGGTGCCGTCGTAGGAGGTGAACGACGGCAACTGGAGCTTTGGTGAGATGGGGGCTTCCATGATCTCCTTAGAGAATGGAGCATGAAAGTCCTGATCGTCGTCGATTAGTCCGCGATTCCTGGCAGCCAGGAGGACGTCGTCCAAGTAGCGGACTTTGTCCTCTATCTCATCAATGCGATGGAGCCGGCGATCCATCTCTGTGTTGGAGTGCGATTGACCATGCACCTTTGGTGCGGGAGAGCTGCGCGATCGTCGGGTCCTTGCGACAGAGGCATGTGAGGCCTCCCGCATTTGGCAAGAATTCTCCCTAGTTCGGATCCTCTCGTCCTGCCGTCGTTCGGGCGAGAGGCACTGGGGGTCCGTCGGCCGGTTCAAAAGTTCCTGGCAGAGTCTCGTCATGGCTTGGATCTGCTGGTGGATTTCATTGAGGTCACTAGGGGTGACCTCCTGGCGGGGGTGAGCAGAAGAAGCTTCATGCGATCCCCGGGGGGAGTTGGGTCCCTGATGGGAACCGCACCCCCGGTTGCTAGCGTTGCGGAGACTTCCACGGGGTGCCATAGCTTTCCGCTCGCTTTCCCACAGACGGCGCCAAGAGGTGTAGAGGCAGAAATCTGGTTTCTATGTCACGTACCACCTTCTCTATTTATTGAATGGGAAAGTCATCCCGCACCTGTGGAAGCCTGCAACCACCATAAGACAAGGGGCGTCAGAAAGAGTCGTGGGTGGTACCCCAAGGGACAACCCTCCGATGCTTAAGTCAGCAACAGATTAATGAAGGGTAGAGAAGAGAGAGAGAGAGAGAGAGAGAGAGAGAGAGAGAGAGAGAGAGAGAGAGAGAGAGAGAGAGAGAGAGTTCATAGTAGAAGGCCGAGGAGTCATGTAGATCCTCCAGACGAGTGCTCGCCGCTCCCAGTACTCACTCGGTGAGTGCTCGCTGGGTGGTAAGGTCGTGTGGGAGGCAACCTTCTTTCGGGTGTGGACTGTTGTCACTTCTCTATTTCTGCAGCAGGGCTAGTAGCTCTATTCTCTTGTGTAGCGATTTGGCAGAATGATCCACCGTGTGTCGACTCTTCTCTGTCGAGGTCCTTCTTATAGGGGGTGTCCTGGTGTGGGCGGCCTATCCCTTAACAGGGAAGGGCGTACATAGTGGAGTAATGTCTCATGCGATCATTGCAGAAGTAACGGTCGGTCGTCGGAGGGTCTTCCGACGATCACTGCGCTTGGGCCGTAGCCTTTCACGCGATGTAGAATCCGATGTCAAACCGAATTGGGTCGCTCCTTTGTGGGCTGCGACTGTCGGACACTTTTGGGTGCGTTTGTCGTTTGTAAGTCGGTCTAGACTTGTTAGTGATGGGTCAATATGGGGCGAGCCAGATCTACCCTCCTCGTAACTAAATAATCTAAAATCATATGTCCATTTGTATCCCTACAGCTAAGCCATGTGTTCATGTTTGTGTTTGCATGTTCCTACACGTAGTTGATAACCATATATGTTTTGACATGTCGCTCGGTGTTTTTTCTTACCTCAATTTTACTATTGTTGACGCATCTTAATTACCTGCATGGCTGCATGAGTTATTAATTGAATGAGTAAATATTTGATGAACACTTTGTTGTGCAGTAAATCCTAGTCATACATATATAATACATGCCAATCCCTTATTGGGTCACGTGCCATGATGCAACAATGGGTCAGACTTAGTGATATCGAGCCACGTGATCTGTTAGAACCCAACTCGATCTATTCGTCAAACTGAAAAATAGGGCATGCCACTTAGAAATAGAGCGCAATATTGAGAAAGACATATATTTCATTAGAATTTTTATTTTTCGATCTAACATTCTATTTTTCCATTATAAGCTCTATTTTCATTAATTGTAACGAGTGATGTCAAATTTCTGACAGATATCACATGGTTATCGGCCGGGTCCTTTCCACTGTCACGTCGTCTTATGGCCCAATGAGAAGTCAGCACACATTCAGATTGTGATTTATTGTGGGCTAAGGGATGTAGCAAGTATTAATCCATTTCAAATGCTACGTACACTTGCAAAAATAATAGCAGCTTGCAGATCCATCATGTCTAACTAGGAGCCCATCTAAAATAATTAACATGGTCATGTGTATATAATAAATACATTTCATTCCTAAAACATGCATGAGGAGCATCGTGGAGAGCCTGAAAAGGGTTGTGGCGCACATTGCATGAAATGGAAGCTTCCATCCTTCTTATCACTTCTGTATGCACCACCGCTGCCTCCGTCACCAGGAAACCATCCCCTTTCATCGTCGCTGCTTCAATAGCCAACCACTGCCACCACCACGAAACCATCCCTGCTTCAAAATTCCCTGCTTCAATAGCCAACCACTGCCACCTGCTTCAATATTCCCTGCTTCAATAGCCAACCACTGCCACCACCACGAAACCATCCCCTTTCATCGTCGCTGCTTCAATAGCCAACCACCGCCACCGCCGCCGCCACCACCACCACCACAAGATGTCTATCTTCTTCTTCCTCCTCCTCTTCTTCTCTTGCTGTCGTGTACATCTTGCAATCTCTGACAAGCTCTTGTCCATAGTTAATGAAGAAGACGGTGATGGCATCGACGCCGCCACCCTGCATACCTACATAGTTCATGTTCGTAAACCGAAGGACATGGGGTTCACCCACCCGGGGGACCGGGAGGCGTGGCACATGTCTTTCCTCCCCACTTCCATATTACAGTCTGGCGAGCCCCGGATGGTGTACTCCTACGACAAAGCAATCAGCGGGTTTGCAGCGAGATTGACACCGGAGGAAGTGAAGGCCATGGAGAAGAAAGAAGGGTTCCTGTCGGCACACCCCGACGAGCTGCTGGTCCCTCTAACTACCTACACCCCTTACTTCCTCGGGTTGAATAGGGCGAATGGCCTGTGGAATGCCACCAAGAAGGGGAACGGCATGATCATCGGCATCGTAGACACCGGCATCAACCCTTTCCATGTCTCATTCGATGATGCCGGCATGTCTTGCCCGCCTAAACGGTGGCGCGGCTGGTGCGACTTCAACAACAAACCTATTTGCAACAACAAGCTCATCGGCGCCAGGAACTTTCTCAGAGCTGCATCCACACACCTACCCTTCGACACCAATGGACACGGCACTCACGTGGCCAGCACGGCGGCAGGAAACTTTGTGCAAGGTGTCAGTGTGCAGGGCTACGCCGCGGGAACAGCGGCTGGGGTGGCACCCCGTGCACACCTGGCCATTTACAAGGCCAGTCAGAGCTCGGAGCTGCTGGCTGCCATCGACCAGGCGATCCATGACCAGGTCGACATGCTATCCATCTCCATGGGTTCGCCATCTCATCGTTTCTTCCACCAGAGCGGCATCGCCATCGGCGCACTGGCAGCTACTGAGCATGGGATCCTCGTCAGTTGTGCGGCAGGCAATGATGGGCCATACCAATCTACAGTCTTCAATGATGCCCCGTGGATCCTAACAGTTGGAGCGAGCACGACAGATAGAGCCCTGCGAGTGTCTGTGAGGTTGGACAATGGGGTGGTCATCGACGGAGAAACGCTCGACCGACCGGACAGCTTCCCTATTTCCAGGTTGCCCCTCATCTTCCCTGGAGCTAGCGGCCACAGTCCAGCACGAGTGTGTGCAGACAGATGGCTAGGCGGCACTGACGTTGTGGGGAAGGTTGTGCTCTGCATGGGGGACCAACGCGTGCCGCCCCATGTACCCGGACAAATCGTTGGTGTCGCCGGTGCCGCCGCCATGATACTGGCAAACTCGGCATCAAGTGCCAACACAATCTCAGTGGTCGGGCCAAACTCTCTCCCCACAATGGTCATCAGCCATGCCGATGCCATGGAGGTCCTCTCCTACTTGAGGTCGTGGGATGAGCCTGGGGCAGGCTTCGCCCCCAAAGGCACCGTCTACAGTGTCCGGCCCTTCCCTACTGTTGCCTCCTTCTCTGCGCGGGGCCCCAGCACCACGAACAACGGCGTGCCAAAGCCGGACATTGTGGCCCCCGGCGTCAACATCCTCGGCGCATCACTCACTGGCTCCCACTTTGACGTCATGTCCGGCACCTCAATGGCGACACCCCACGTCTCTGGTGTGGCGGCATTGCTCAAGAGCGTCCACCCCAACTGGTCTCCCGCTGCCATCAAGTCTGCCATTATGACGACTAGCGTGACCTATGACAGCGAGGGAAATGAGATCAAAGACCAGGCTGGCACCGTCGCCGGGATCTTCGCGGCCGGAGCCGGGCACATCAACCCATTAAGAGCCAGTGACCCGGGCCTCGTCTACGATATCCACCCAAATGACTATGTCCGCTACCTATGCGGTGCTGGCTACCGCGACCTAGAGGTCAGTATTGTTGCCCGCCGCCCCGTCACCTGCACCGCTGTCAAGCCCCTCTCCGGGGTGCAGCTGAACTACCCAGTGATCGTGGTCACCATGGCGAGGTGGGCGAAGGTGGAGGCCAGCAGGATCGTAACCAATGTGGGTCCCGCAAAGTCAATGTACACATATGAAGTGGACTTCCCAGTGGAGATAGAAGTGACGGTGTCGCCTACCACGCTGGACTTCGTGCGGGCCAATCAAAAGGCAGGGTTCACGGTGACGTTCAAGGTGGTGGGCCCTGTGAGCTCAGGGACGTTGCTCCAAGGGAGGCTGAGGTGGGTCTCCTCCAACCACGTGGTGGTCACGAGCCCTCTCTCTGTCTACGTTGTGTGAGGAAAGAAATGGGAACGTTGGGGATCCGTTTTTGTTTTGTTAAATACTTTTATAATATCATCAAAAGTCGTGATGTGTGATTAGACTTATGTTCGGAGGGTTCTCCAATGATCACCACTTTGAAGAAGGTTTTTCCTTATTTTTTTTTAAGTTTAGATAGATTGGAAGGAAGGTTCCTACCGAGGGACAAAATCCTCCTTCTATGATAGAGAATAAAGTGGTCTGAGCACGGCTGAAATGAGGTGGGAGTTGAGCATGGTGCAACTTTCATTAGTTGTGAAATAAATGGAGATGGGCAAAGAAAATGTGACACCAATCATCACGTTAATTAGAAGGAAGATGGTGGTCACATACTTGTATAACATGACACCGATCAACAATGTGTGCAATTTGATTTGATGTAAAACACTCAAAAATACTATACAATGTCACCTTTTACATGCCACATAAATACCACAGTACCATGACTTTGAACGATCCGCAAGTGCAATCAAAGTGCTCAGGCCACATCGATCGAAATTGCTAGTTATTCCTGTCACCGTACGTCTTGAGCCTCTTCACTCTTTACCCTGTCTTGCACGCAGAGTTGTTCTACTCCAATAAGAGAGATTTGTGACCAAGTAATCCCCACTCTATTTACATCAGAGGATTAAAGCAGATGATTAAAATTAATCATAGGATAGGTGTGCATGCAAGTGTAATAATGGGTAAAAGGTTGGCATAATCGTATAAGTAACTACTTTACATAGCATTATTCTTCTTATTTTGATATTATTTTAATAACTTTTTTATATCAATATAATGTCAAAATTACCCTTGCGGTTAACCTTTGACCAATATATATATATATATATATATATAGGATATTTTATTTTCATCCATAAAGTTAACATTTTAGATTAAAATGTTATTATAAAAAATATTATTTTGACGGACGCAATGCATCGATCAAAGAGAGAGGGAGAGCTAAAGGGGTAGATAGGAACAAAAAGTGAATGTGTACTTTGGGAGAGATTAGGAGTATTTTTGACCTTTTATAAAATTTAATTAAGGGCTAGCTAGGTTAAATGAGAGATTTTAAAACAATTAATGCTAATAAATGGTGACAACAAAAGTACTTTTGCAAGTGTCGCAAGATAGTGAGATTATTGAAAGTGATATAAAAATAAGAAGAGTAATCTGGTAATTATATATATATATATATATATGATTTATTTGTACAGTTATTCTTAAAAAGTTTGATACCAGCTTCAAATGCCTCAAAGTACAAATAACATAACCTAATTAAGTTTTGATATCATGCCAGTGGTGTGGCTTCAAATTAACATCAGCAGAGGAGTCTACTTGGCCGGTGGCATAAAGTGATGCGGTGATCGCCAATGTAGTTTGTTTCTTGAATAAGGCATGATGCACTCCCATGTAGTGCGGTTATTTTTTTATTTTAAATTTTATTTTAGATTACTTGCCTTACAAGCGGACGGCTACAAAAAATAAAAACTAGGAATAGATGTAGTCAATGGGTAATTCTGATCAGCTCATTTTTTACGTAAAAAAGGTGTCTTTTCTTTTCTTTTAATTTTTGTAGTCATGATTTATGATTTTATAGCACGAATGGACAACTGATCTCCCAAACTATATAACTATATATATATATATATATATATATATATATATATGTACGGATATGGTAGCCTAACAACCGGAAGAGACAAGGTTGGGCCGGGATTGCAGACTTGGGCTCTATATCTCATTGGGCTCCAACCATATGTTGGGCTCACTGCGTAATGTTGGAAAGGAGGAAGCCGAGTGGTAGGCCTGCAAGCCAGAAGCCAAGTAAACACAAAGAGTGTGTTACAAGTAAATTATTTTTTTTAAAAAAATTGTGACTTGTGACTCACGTCCTTCTAACTTATCGTGCAAGTCACATCCTCATTCGACGATTCAAAATAATTCAAAAAATAAAAATCAGATGCAATGAATAGTGTTAGACTTAATTTTTCTTGAATAGATCCTTTTTCTTTAATTTTATTTGGACCATCGGAGGGAAGTGAGTCTTATACAATAAATTAGTAAGACATGGGCCCCAAGCCACAATTTTTTTTTTAAAAAAATGAGTTTACTCTGTCCCCATGCCTTGGATATGTAATTGGCCCGAGTGTGCTCTAAACATAGAAAAACAGATCCATATACTTGGTTATGTAATTATATATTTTATTAGTGTATTTTTTAAAATTTTTCAATACTATTCATATTAAATAACCCTTAACTTCCATCAATTAGTTTAAAAATATTGTTCTCAAGTTGAGTAGGCCGAAATCAATGGATCTTTTGTGCATGGCGCCTTTTCCTTTACATCGAAAAGCTGAAACTTGAATTCCATGTCGGCCAATCCCAACTGGAATCTAGTTTACTTGACTTGGATCATTCTAAAGGAGCAAAATGTTTTTTTTATTTTAACACTAGTCAAAAAAACGCGCTTCGCGCGTGTTTATTTTGTGAAATTATTTACGGAGGTTACATGTTATAGAGAAATATTTGCTGATTTGATATATTTTAGACAAGAGTTAGACATTTTAA
Source organism: Amorphophallus konjac (assembly GCA_022559845.1). NCBI lineage: Eukaryota > Viridiplantae > Streptophyta > Magnoliopsida > Alismatales > Araceae > Amorphophallus > Amorphophallus konjac. Next base: position 22,009,619 of record CM040118.1, read on the forward strand.
TAAATACAAAGGTAGGGTAGGCAAATATATTAAGTTTGATTATGTCATAAAATTCTCAATTATCTAAACAAACGTAGGGTGAAGAAAATTGGTATTTTTTCTTTACTTGCTGGATGCACTAATGTCAACAATAAAATTTCTGCTTGGAACCCTGAACTCATAATTTGAAAATAAAGTTCTTCTAAAAAATTCCGTGTTATTCTAGGTTGTTTTGACATAATGTACTATAAGTAGACATAATTTGTTGAAAAGAAACACTAGATGTGAGGTTGAAAGCTCTATATGTGGGGACGCATGATAGCACCCATTATTCTTCACCAGTTTCTCACATATATATGAGAATTCCAATGATTTCTCTGGCTATAGATCTGTCTCCACCCTACACAAACAAACACTGCATATCAGGTTACAATATAACTTTTAATGCAAAGTCGACAAATATCACCAATTTTCTAATGTCCAAAATCTCTCATTTACATGCTAAGTTCAAAAAGAGTAATACAAAATTAATTAATGCTCACATCTCCTATGAGGGACATTGATGGTCCAGAATGGAAAATAATTTTGCTCTTCTTGTCACTAACAATCTACGTCAAAACTTCAGACATATGACTTGATAGAGAATATTTCATCCATTGCATATTCTGGGCTCCTCGTTCTTGAATCCTCCCTCTAGACAATTTTTCCTATATAATGCCATAATTTTGGTGAATTTAAACAATACACAAAAAATTCTTTTGAACTCAAATATTTCTATAGGAAGAAAATTTGAATTATGAAAAACTACCATTCTATTACCTAGATTTCAGGTTTCTTGAGAGCAATAAGTGGAAATCTAAATCAACTCCCGTAAAAATCATGCGACATCGTGTCCCTACGAAAAACAAATATAACTTAGAAATGCACTAATACAGTAAAAGTGAAAAATGATATGAACCAAATAAACATGGAAATGATGGAAAACCCGATTGATTGCCTCATGTCAGATATGTTTCATGTCCTCCATAGTTGGCTCCACTGTTTCACAATCAAGTAGTGTTGACTCTTGGTTGTCCCTTTTCCAAATTCCTGCTACCCATGCTTTAGGAGATTAAAATTGCACAGAGAAGATCTGATTACCATGAAACATTATCGAAAGAAATAGTAGTCATGCTTATTCATGCTATTTCTTGTCTATGTTATTAAGCAATACCATTCATGCTATGCTATGAATAACTTAGAAGCTCATTAGAAAGAAGTGAAGAGATATTTTAATTATTATCTTTAACAACAATTAAAGAAAATCACTTACAATTAAGAAACCAAACAGAAGGACTAACGAAAAGTAGTTCACAGAGTAAATGCTAAACAAAGAAAGAATAACTCCAAGGAACGGAAAAAAATTGAAAACAACTTTAAGTTTTTTTTAAGCGGGTGCTAAGAATATTCATACCTCAGAGAGTCTCTTCTTTTCAACACATAAAATGAACAATAACCCACCTGCTTATCTCCCCCGACTCTTCTACGCAGAACCTTGATAGAGAGACATACATATGGAGCAAAGATGAGAGCATACATATGCCAAGCAAAAAACATTACAAACTAGTACCCAAAATTTGACCTCTTTTTGACTATTTAATCTAATAAAATAACAAGATTCATACCTTGATAGAACTCTCTTTTCAACACACAAAAGCAATCACCACTTGAAACTTGGTAGCAGTGTTTGTAATTTGCTCATGAATCAATAGGCCACAAAAGCTTCCGGTGGAGATTACAGTGTTTGCAATTTGCTCATGAATCAATAGGCCACAAACACAAAGTCTTTAATCTACGGCCACAGAAGGACAAAGTCCCACCATTAGCCAAAAGGCTAGAGCAAGATGAATCATCCCATTATAGCTCATGCTTGTATAGTGAGAGCAACTCATGGTAAATAGTTAATCTCGTTTTGAGAAGTTTCACAAAAATCACAGGACAACGAGGCAAACTGGTGGGAAAATAAAGTAGCCTATGTTAAAACTACCAAAAACATGTGACAGACATGCTTTCGACAATGCGTTGAAATTGCCCACATCAAGTCTATGTTTAATGCAGCCCATGATCAAGATCGCAAGAACAAGTTGTGGCTGACAGTTAGATAAGTGAGCCCTTCAAATATGTGAATGTCTTGCTGCTGTAATTGACTCTTATTGTAAAAGTTGTTTGTAAATTATCTTGCACATTGAGTGACGTTACATTTTATATGAAGATTATTCTTTTATTCTTTGCTTCCATTAAGCCGGGTGGTTATGTGAACAGATTCATTAATTATCTCAGAATAGCTTTTGTCTCATTGAGAACGCTTTCAATATTTATGAGTCCAATTTTGTGTCTCCAATAAATTATTGACCCTTTTAATGACTTAGTTAATTAATTTCTTCGTGCTTTGTGAGTATGTTAATTTTTTAGCTGTTGAAGGCATTGTTTGAGCCATGTCATTGCCATTAATATGTTGCCTTGGTTCCATATGATTCTTAATTGAGGAAGATTTGTTGATGGTCAAAGTAAACAAGCTGACATCAATAAAGCCCAACTTCCATATTCATATTTTGTCTCCCTTAATCATAAATGACAGTGAAGAAAATCTCGGTGAAGTTCCTCGAGACGATCGTATAGAAAATTCTACTCATGTTGTTGCTTATATTTCTTATCTACAAGATTCTTGATGCTTTTATACTATGTCTATTCTAACATCAAAATAATGTTCAGGGATATCATTTAAAAACCAGAAAAACTTGGAAACAACAACACTGAACATACAATTACAAAGCAACAATAGATACAATTATTTATTAATTTTTAAGAGGAGAATGCTATGATACCCATCCGATTTTTAAAACCAAGCAAAGGCAATGATCAAATGGAAGATGCATGGGAGGCTAAGGACATGTTTCTTTGGACGTTTAGGAACTATTTCATGATAAGTCAAGAATAGCCCAACTTTTGGTATTTCAATCCGATGGTATCATAATATTGCCTCTTTTTAAGATGGAGATTTCATATCATAAAATTAGAGCAGCAATAGAATGAATTTACACAATAATAATGCAATTGGACTAACTCACCTATAGCTCCGACAACTTTTCACGGATTTGCATATAACCCAAATGAAGTTTTCCCCCCACAATGGTCAGCCAATCGACGATAATTGGTCACAAAATAGATCAGTCAAGCTCATTTCCAAATAGAAGAAGAATTTGCAAAATCTCCAAAAGTTAAATTCAATAGATGGAGGTTTGTAAGTTCTATAAGCAAGTGGTCCACCAACAAGATTAGGGTATTTAGTCAAGGTATTAAAAACTAAACTTTTGTACCATGCTCTCTGGGCTCGGTTCTAGTTCTGGCCCTGATTCAAAACTTTGACTGGGCAAGAACTGGCTGATTCTTGCTATTTAATTCCTGTTGGAATTGGATCAGTTATCGATTCTATCCTGTTTTGACCTGTATCTAGTCAGTTTTTAATTCCATGTCTTCAGTACCGATTGATGCAAAATGTATCTATAGATGCATTAATCATAAATGCATGTGGGTAAAATGGTAAGGAGTCTATGGTTTCAACGATGTCACGTGTTCAACATGGATTGAACTCTGCCCGTTGACACCCGTTACTGGTTTAGGGGGTCCAGCTTCCCTTTTTTTTGCACAGCCTCGGCATACTAAAGCCTACCCCAACGGCCAATGCAAGATGGTGTGGCTTCAATCTGCTAGTTCCAAAAGGTATTCATATCTCTTTATGTGACCACAGGCGAGAGGTCTGCATAAACATTATGTATAGGATATTTTGTTGGTTGCCATGATCACATGATCAAAATTATGATAAGACTAAAATTGTACAGCCATTCATATTTAGTTGAATCCCATAGAAAGTAACATTAGTGCAACCACAATAACGTTTAAGCAAGGCATTGCTCAAATACTTGAACCGCACATATGTAATCTTAGTGGAAGGTCAGTAATGGCCAAAAAAATTCGGCAGGTTGACAAGACGCCCATTCTCCCAACCTTCTGCCAAAGGCAGGTATAACGAACCAACAATGTTATCCGCATTTCTTAAGCCGGACACACTTCTTATCGGCCATGTAGGAACGACCATAAAAGCTAAACAAATTTCATGAAAAACATGTGTATCAACAGCAAAGGAAGAAAAGTACAAGCATAAAGCAAAAGATAAACCCAGAAATGAAGAAACACACCAACTACAACATAGGAACAACACGAAAAGGCGGTTCCAGATTAATCACAACCTCCAGAGTGCGCCATGGCGCGTAGGTAAACGGAGCAGGATGCCGAACGACCGTCCCCTGGAACGACGTCATTCTGGACGAGTCCTCCGTCTCTACTGACATCTTCACCCTTGTCCCCGACGTCCAGCGGAAATGAACGGCTGATTCCACCACGTCCCTCCTCACCACGAAATCCGAGAAACCCATCCTCGGGTAGTAGTTGACCTCAAACGGATGGTCCATTCCCGCTAGCCCGACGGCTTCAGTGATGGCCTCCGGCGAGACCTTTCCTCCGCAATTCCTTGAGAAACCTGCTCCGATTCCCAAATTCTCCCCCTAATTTTCCCACCAAAGTCGGAGCGACCTGCGGGGAGCACGGTAAGAAGTCCGAAAGCCCCGCAGACCGCCCCGTCCTGCCCACCCCGACGAAGAGCTCGCCCGTCCATTTCTTTATGAAGACCACGGAGTCGCCAGCCACCAGTTTCTTGCTGTCGACGAACTTGCTCCACCCCGTGGTCAGAAGGTGCCGCAGCGGAGTGCCCCTGTAGATGTGCCGAAACTCCCACGCCACGCCGTGCACGTCCCGGACGGTGAGCGTCTGCACCGGCGGCTCGGCAGTGTAGTCCAGCGTTGGAAAGAATCGCGGCACCGAGAACCCCCCGTCGTTGTTGGCGTCGCTCGGTGTCAGCACCTTCGCGAACGACACCGCCGCACCTCCTTCCTCCCCGCGGAAAAAACCGCCAGAGTGGGTATCGGGAGAAAAAAATATTCTTGAACCGGAATCGGATGTAAAAGTCAAGTATTGCGATTGAACCGGCGGAACGATATCTTTGAACCGGCGGAAAAAAAGCGCCTATTTCTTTTAGAGTATATAGTATTGATATAGAGCGCGAGAAAGATAACAACATATTCTGATAGACGAGTCTTATAAAAGGAGTATGTGTAGTGTCACGGCAACGGGATTAAGCACAAAGAAATTAAAAAAAAAGAATATATATCCCATTTTAAATTTTGAATACTAAACCTAGTTGCAATAAGAAGAAGATATTTTTATCATCTTAAAGCGTGTATATATATATCTTATTGAGGATCCGAAAGTATTATTGAAAATCAATTTTATTTTACTTCAGAAATATGCAGTGCAATAGTCGCAAATTAGGATTCGGGCTGCAGACCACAAAGAGAGGAGAGGTTGCATGCATTGTTGAGGTATATAACATGCCGCTTGGCGGGTAATTAATTAAGCAGCAGCAACGGCGTCCACTTCCTCGGCCAAAGTCAGCCCGTGATGTTTAATTACTATCCCTGTAAATACCAACTAATTAAGAACATCAGCTTATCTTAGTCGGCGTTTGCCTGGGGTTCTCAGGGCATTTAAATCATTGGAATTTCACAACAGCGTTTCGTCCCAACCAGATATGTTCATGTCGCCTAGGCGTTTGCATGCACTGTAGCTTTTTGCCGGAGAGGGAACATAGATATATACAAACTCAACTCCCAGCGGATTTCACCCCCTTGAGCTGCTTCATGGGGATTCTAATGGCTATTTATCATCTTGCCCTCACTCAGGTCTTGAAAAAATAAATAAGCCCAACTAAACCCGCCGTTAAATGTGTGTGAAGGATCCATAGGAGTGATCAGTTGCCGTTTACTATTAATTTCGTCAGAATCTCGGCCCACGGGCACCGTTCCTTCACCAACATATATCGGATCATTGGCTTCATCTGGGACGGTGTAGAATCTAAGCAAAGATTGTTTTCTTTTCTTCTTGGTGACCGATCCTGCGGTGAGAAGAACATGGTTACCAATCCTTTGACAAGAACTGCGGAACCATGGGATACGACTACTTGTTAAACTACTCCTTCCCCCCTTGAAAGCAATCCGTGTTCTATCGTGTCCAGGTTTAATGATACCTTAATCAACTTGACACAACGCCGTAGTAATAGCATCTGTGCATGGGACGGACTACTGTACGTGGATTCATGAACACATAAGAGTACTCTGCCAAATCAATGAGAAAAAACCATGGGCCAGAGGTATATTAATTAACTTCCTGCCAAAATCATCAACACGTACCCCCAATGAAGACATTAATTAATTATCCATGCACGTTGTTGTAGGTCTGGATTCCATGATTAATTTCTAACCACAGTAATGTTTATGCATGCGAGTGTAGAGTCATGAGCGCACGTATAAGACTGTGCCAAGTTACGAGCACACATACGTATAAGACCGTGCCAAGTCAGGAGCAACGGGCTTCAAATGGTGCTCACCATGCATAGAAGAAGTCTTCCAAGAGAAGCATTATTTCTAGTTTTGGAACACCAGAATGATGTTGGAAATTGAGAGTAGCTAGGTAGGACTTGTTTACGTCGATCATTGACGAAATCTACCCAAACAAATTGTTTGGTTAATTTCAAGCATAAATCCAACTCATGAGGTCCCTCGACTTGAGGCCAAAAACAATTTTGAAGAAAGTGATCTAACAAGTGTTTTACAGCAAACCACCGTACAGCATTGTTTTACAGCATTTTCTGACCTATTAGAAGAAAGTGATCTACCAAGTGTACAACCATGCATCCAAACAATGTACTTCTAGATTTAAATACTAAAGGCTGCTTTGGAAAGCCAGTCTTCTCGGGATTCCTTTATACACCAAGCTTCTTCGGGATACATTTCGGCATAATTTACAACTTACGTTGACGAATCCTAGCCTATGAACGACGACTGAGTCAGACGTCTGGAGAACCCATTTGAAGCATTGGTAAATTGGGCTTCACCTGGGCATTGTTTGTGTTGCAGCGAAGTATGGTAATCTGCCGATTTTATAAGTGGTTAACTCTTTTTGAGATATTTTCACGATTAAAATGATCACTCATTCTTAAGACAAAACATATTTTAAAAGGGATGCTAGAGACCTTAGGATAGGAGACTAAAAGCGTGTGGTCCCGTCGTATGTCCACACACATATATTCTCTCTCTCTCTATGTTATCTTAGCCTTCACTTTCATGTTCAACTTTTATTTATTTTTTGAATAATTCAATAGTTGGGCACTTGAGAATTGAGGAGAGATCAAAACCTAGCGGCCATGAGGAACATAGAATAACGCGCACCATTTTTTTCGCAAATGACGTACATAATGATTAATAGGCACTCGAGAAATATGACGGAAATACGTCAACGAAGGAAAGATGCACGGGTGAACCAATGAAATACGTCTCGAGTTCAACCGCTCTCCCTTGTTGTAGGCCATCATATATAAAATGAAATGGATGAAGTAGACTAGTGATGATCCCGAATTATGACGGACGTGCTACCCCTAGTAGCTCAGCGTTTTGAGAGAACATCCAAACAATAGTGTGCGTATGCTTTTAGTTTTACGGGTCAAGATAGATAAATTAAGTTGACTTCCTCCTCGTGCAACCTAAAGAGTTCCAAAATAAAACTTCGAGATGACCTTAATTACTTAGGTGGATGATAGTTAGCATAGTTTTACATTAGAAAAGGTGGCAAAGAAAAATGTGTTTATAATATATATATATATATATATATATATATATATATAGTGGAGTTCTCTCTACACAATGTCTTAAAATTATGAGTTGGTGGAAGTCCCATGCAACAACTTCAATAGCTTCAACTGTACTCTAGATCACACGTCCGGTGTTTGTTGTTGTTCACATGTGATAAAACTTAAAAGTTAATTTGCCCGTCAGCGTACGTGCATGTTAAAATAATTTCATATTATAAATATATAAAATATATTTAAAATAGTGATCAATTATCTCCACTTGATGTCTTAAAGTTTAGAGTTGAACGCACCAATCAGCTAGTAACTTCAAAACAATGACCTATCATTAATACCGTGCATATATATGACCTTTAAACACGGAGGTCATTGATGATCCGTCCCGATCCACACCCTGATTCTAGATGAAATTAATATCGTTCAAGCTAGATGTTAGAGCATTAGTTAAGTCAATTCGAGTACATTTCGACAACTTCTTATACCCACTGATCATGATCGATCCCCACTTACGTACTCAACTCATCATGCTACCTTTGACCTGACCTATGAAAGTGTATATATGTTCACTAAGAAATTAATTACCGCATCGAACTAGCTATAAGTAGCACCTGGCGTCTAATTAAGTTCCTTAATTAATTTGGAATTAATTTCATATATATATATAAATATAAATATACATATATATCCGCCGATCGATAATGATAATCAAGGTTCTAGTACATATGATAAGTGCATATATATCTAGGAAGAATCTAGATTTGAAGAGTGAAAGCTAGATTTTCCCCTGTTTTTGGAAGGAAAAACGTAACCACACTAATTAAGTATTACGCAGCAAACAAGCAAGTTTGATGTTTACAGTGAAAGCATGTAACGACAAATTGCAAAGCCATGTCCCCCAGTACTGCCTTGTTCTCCGTAATTATGAATCCTAAATGCCAATCCAATCTGAAGACTTTTATGCATAGAACAACTTATCGGTCACGTTTGCGTCCAGGACAACCCATAACTTGCCTCGCTTCGGCCCAGCTGCCCGGCCCTTTGGGCTGCCCTGCCCATTCCTGTCGATCCGCAATGTAAGACCGGGTCAAAAGATAGAGCAGGCTTATTCGATGTGAATTTGATAACTTCTTAACTTATTCCTCACATATGAAATGGACGAATTCACTAATTTTATTGTTTTCATATACGTGTTGTTGACATATTTGATGATATATAATTATATCTGATTTATTTAATGTATTTTAAAAAAATGTTGTCTCATTGAGGCTAAGGGGACCCCTTGATCCCCTTGGGTGCCTCCAGCCTCTGTCTACATAGATTTTTTTACTACACTTCAGTTGAATGTATTTCTTTTGTGAACACTAAACATGACATACATTGTCACTGATGCATTAGGATTGACAATGTGTTATGCAGAAGCTACTATTTTTGAATGCTTGAGTCCGCACCTAGCATCTACATGCTTCTCATGCAATTCAGATCATATACTGGCCTGTATGAGAAGTATTCCTCGTACAGTTTTGGAGTTTTTAGTATAACATGTAGATTTGAAGCATCTTGTATGTGTGAATAAGTTACTTCATCTCTGAATCTCTGATCCAATATTATACACCAATATTTTTAAGATGTTGAAACTGCTTAGACGTCTGTGTGAGCTGACACTTCAGTCTAATTGTTTTCTATCCCCTTTCAGTTTTCATATTTCCTTGTCTTAAAGTGATAAGTGTCAATATTCGTGCCCTGCCCTTCAGAAAAGTAATGCTTGTCCCTCTGGCCAACAGGGGAGAGGGTTCTCTGTGATATTGTCTGATATGTGCCCGTCTGTTTCTGGGATCACATCTAAAGATGCTGCTTTATCCTGTGAATTGGGTGAGAAAGCCCTTTCACTGGCTGTTGGAGAGGCTATTTTTCCAAGTCCTGATGAAAGCCCTGCAGATGAGAGTAATTCAGGTGACAGTGGTGCCCTCCAACGTGGAGGCAACCTTGTCATCAAGCTTCTTGAGAGTGGGGATACCCAAGGTGATAGTTTTTGCATTTGGCCATATTGTTCGCTGGCAAATATGTTCCTTCACTAACTTTTGTTTTTTCTTTCAATATGGATGAATGGTTGCAGAATTTGGTCAATTCTGCAAAGCACGATTTAAGAAATCATCATGGATAAGGCCCAAGGCAACCAGATCTAGCTCAAGAGAAATTTATTTGGTATGTCAAGGCTTGCTGTAGCATTAACCTTTTCCTGTTTATTTGAAAATAAGCAATATGCTGCAGTGCCATTGTTATTATGAAGGACTGCTGTGCAAGCAAAGTTGAGCCATGGGAAGGTCGCAGATTTTGGGTTCTGGCCATTAGAGTGAACTGAGAGAAATCATGTGATATGTGATCTAGTTGCTCAAGCTGAAGCAGCATAAGAAGGCGGGAACCTGAACAGGCAGAACTTTGTTAAGCCTGACGACAGTCTATTATATGCCGCTCGTGATCTCACTTGTGATTTCAAATTGCTTCTTGGAACAATCTACTTCCCCTTCTTTTTTTTTTTTGACATAAACACGCATTCCATTTCATAACAACCGAAAGGCAACGTACAAAGAGGAGTCTCGAGACCACACCGAACTCGAGAGCTGTGTCCTGACCCACACTGTCAACTTCCCACATAATAAAAAAACATAAAACCAGGCACTGTAGTGATCGAAGACGTCCAACGAAGCGGGAAGCTCCTGGAACCCGCAGGGACGAGGCAGCCGCAACCGAAGGTAGCAGAAACAATCCTCGAGGAGCTCAAGCTGTCGAACCGCTCAAGCGAGAGGCAGTGAGATAGGGAGGCTCGGGTAGCAAGCATCCAGGGGGGTGCAAGGGGGATAAGGATCTCCGAGCTCCCTTGAGGCCGAGGGCAAAAGCCCACAATCCGCTTCGCGAGGAAATCGATCCATGCTTCGACGAACGCCCAGAAGAGCAGCTAGCTCCGTGAAAAGAACCGAATGGGAGAGGAAGACGAAGGTGGAGGGAGAGACGGTAAGCTGGATCCGGGGTTTGCAGCAGGGGTTGGACACAAAAGGGGGTGGTCTTAAGAGATAACGAGCATCAAAATACAAATGAAAAGCGGTGGACAGAGGAGACTGAACAAAGGAGAAGGCAAGAAGAGATGGTTTCCAGGGGAGATCCGGAGAGCTTCTCTGACAGATTTCAGATGAGTTAGGGAAAACTCACTTGACAAAAACTCGGTAGAGTCCCGTAGAACTCGCCTGAGTGTCCATTTACTGCGAAAATAGAACTTCTTTCATGGGAAGGGATCATTGCTTCCGTCATTTTAGAGATTTTCTTTCGCAAATTGTCAGAGAATGATTAACTCTTCTCCATGGCACCCTAGCTAAAGGAAATCGTTGGCCCTTGATGTGTGTGGCCTCTAAATGAAGAATTTGTGATTAATGAGGCAAATATTTTATCCGCTGTTGTAATGGGGTCCCACAACCCGTGTTCCATTCAGTTATTAGGCTCCATTTAGACGGAATTTAGTTCATATTTATCTAAGGTTGATTCATGACTTCAAAATTTTATGGTAGAGCTCCTTGACACCCAATTTAAAACTGGGACATATGCCATTTGTGAGGAAGTATATTATCTATATGGACCTTGGTAGGTCAAATTTGATGAGTATTCACTTTATTGAGTCATGACTCACCATATATGGTAAAAATTTGTGCAAAGGCCGATCACCTTGAATATGGACGTTGGTAGGTCAAATTTGATGAATATTCACTTTATTGAGTCCTGACTCTCCATATATGGTAAAATTTTGTGCAAAGACTGATCGCCTTGAACTTACTTTAAGGGCGCATTTGGTATTGATTAAGGATTATAAATTCTTTTTATGATCCGGTAGAGATATAAAAAGTTGATCTTGACTAATTTTTTTGGGGTTTTAGACGTTTCACTTTTTTCTCTGTATCTCTCTTCTCCTTTCATAATACCCTTTCTTTTCTGATAATGTGATATGACATTGACCGATGTAGAAACATTATGAGAGGTGGAGATTCCAATAATTGGAATCCCCCCTCCCAAGCAGAACCAAATGTGCCCTGAGTGATGGCAGATTCTTTTTTCCCCTTTTTTGGGTGCGCTGTGAAAGTACTAAAAGCCCTTCATTTTACTTTTATAAACGATGTAGTATTATCTACTTTCAAAAAAAAAAAGAAAGAAAAAGGCACTAAAAACCCTTCTATCCTCTAACTTGTGCACAACCTTAGAAAGAAGCTGATCAAAATTTGGTCAACTCAAGAACATAATAATCTACTTCCTTTCCATAATTAATATTGGCAATTAATAACATAGAAGATACATGAATCTTCTAGTCTGTGGTCGACTAAAAGCATGAGCACTGATGGCTGATGTTGCCTCAGATATTCTTCCTGACAACAGTGTCTTGGTTGGGAGGGAGAGGGGGTGGTTCATGTTTCGATCATAGGTTATGAAGAAAACTGACGTCAAATGTGTGGCCGCAAACAGCCTTGAAGCAGACTTCATCTCTGCAATCTCTTCACTCATCTCTGGAGGTTTAGAGCACTGAATATTAAACACTGCTAACGATGCTCTCATTAGACTTTTATAGCCTTTGTTTGAAGTCGGATCATATAATGGTGGCATTGGCTCTGACCTGACCCAATAAAAGTCCATATTTCAAAGTAAGTCAAATGGAAATCCAGACCCATCATAAGTTTAAACTGAATCTTCAACATTATCCATATCCTTAGGCATGCTTATCCTTATCCTTTAAAATTATTGGAAGTAGATACATGTAGGTTAAGCTATGTGACAACATTTAAGACTCTATCCAGATTTTTTATATGGATCTTCACAACGTAACTCCAAGCACATAGATTAACTTGATGGTGAGGATAGGATAGATTTCCCTGACTCCAAGTATTGGAACAAGACTCAGACCATGTCCATGAATAGAGTAGGCCAGTTTGCAGTGTGAATCCTACGTTGTGTTGGAGGACGCAGCGCTTTGACTTAAAACATAAAACTAAAAATAAAAAATAGGATGACAATAAAAAAATAAAATAGGATAAAAATAAAAAGGTGGTTCGAGAAAATTTTATAAAGAGTTTTTTATATGAAAATCATTGTCAGAGGTGAATTTGTAAAAAAAATCATTCCTAAAAATATATTAGCAAATATATCACTGTATAAATATGAATTGTACAAAAATGTCATATTTATTTGCATACATATCACTTCTTCTTACCTACAACTTGTAAAAAAATCACGCTCAAATTGTATTTATGCACAATTTGAATTAACCGAGTGATATATCTACTAATATATTTCCTAGAATATTTTTTTTAAAATTCACCTCTAACAATAATTTTCATACAAAAATCCCTTTTATAAATGTCTTTCTTTTTTTTGATCAATCGGTGGCATTTTGTAGACAAAATCTTATGTTATAGATGGGCCAAGCTTAAAACACCAAACATACATCAGGAGCTATTCTAAAAAGATTTTTGGGGGCGGTTCTCCGCTGTTAGGCCCTACGAACTATATATATATATCACATTATTGGCTTATTAATTTGCTCACATGATTCCCCGGAATAGCCTTTAATTAGCTTCCCCACCGATGTAATTAATGGAAGGCAAGTTTTCCCCGTCGATGTTTGTGACGTGAAAACCAGTTAAACCTTCGGTGGGCTACATATGAGGGCCTATCTATATATGTATGGACGCATATTATACATGATATCATATTGGCCATTAATTAATTTTATCTTTTATGACTTCAACAGATGTGTGACCTGCAAACCTTCCGGTTGGCACGTCCTTCACGTCCTCTATAACTCCAGTGGGGACTTTGTGGTAGTATTCTTGCTTGCCTTTTAATTAAGAAAATGGGTCTTTGTTTTAACGTAACTCTTGTCTAATTGAGGTGTAATCTTAATTGCTAGAACACTTCAGTTGAGTATGTATTCATTTGTGATCGCCATCGCAATCGCCGATCGGTTTCGTACCTCCGCCCTTTCTCCAGGCTCCAGCCCCCGCTCTCTACAGCTCCACAACCTCTGCTCTCCAGCTCCACACGTCCCCTTGATCTCACGACGGCGACGACGACGACCTCCCCGATCGGCCTTCCTCTCTTTCTCTCCTGTCTACCCTCTAGGGTTTCTGCTGAGACGGCGATTTTCGTGCTTGATCCGGACGACAGCCATACACGGAGGTGATCTCGACACTGACGAGGGCGATCTGGGCATGCTCTCTCTCTCTCTCTCTCTCTCTCTCTCTCTCTCTCTCGGTGAAGTGAATTTAAATGCCGGCTCTGACATTGTGTTTTCTTCTTCCTTCTTTCTTCCCCTCCCGCTGGGTGGTGGTGGCGGCGGCGACGGGGGCGACAGACATATTTTTCGGTGCCGAAAGGGGAACAGTTCGTGCTGAGGAAGGTGGCGCTGAGGCGGGTGTGGCCGCCGATCACGTTCGGGGCGTCGCGTGCTGGTACGAGCATATCACAAGGACGGTGTGCCAGCTTATCTTCAAGAACCACCGCATCTGGGTGTTCTTCTTCAAGCAAATCACTCGGAACAGGTGCGGTGTGTTGCCCCAACCCCCACCCACCAACCCTATTTCTTAGAAAAAGGAAAGTAGGTGCTTTTGATGAAAGAAAAACCCTGTCAATCCCAGGCACTAGAACCCCCAAAATATCCGTAGGTATCCCATGTAAATGAATAATTTCTTTTGTAAATAACTGAGCAACTGTCACTGCAGAATAAAGATGCTTCAGTGGTATGAAATGACCATATTCGGACAATAGATCAACCACAACAATGATTGATGTCTATCCACGAGATTTAGGAAGACCATTAATGGAATCTATGGAGATGGAGGACGTCCATATCGTAGCCGGAACAAGTAATGGTTGTAGTAATCCAACTGGACACAAATATTACATTCTCTAATGAGCTTCCTTATATCCACTGTCATATTGGGCCAATAAAAACTTTGTTTAATATTATGCAAGGTTTAGTGAAATCCAGCATGGCCACCAATCAGAGATAAGTGGTACGTCTGTAAAATTTTGGGAATATAGGAGTGGGGTGAATGGAGAAGGATTTTACCCTTGTCGTATAAGAGTCCCCCTTTGTAAGCATATAGTTGCTTGTCTAAACGCCCCAATTCCCATTCTTGTAATTTATGCTTCAACACCTCATCTGAATCATAAGTGGCCTTTAATCCCTCCAACCAGTTAGGGATTACTACTATTATTCCGCAAACTATAATTGTATCTGATTGTCTAGACAATGCATCGGCGACTATGTTTGAATGACCCTGTTTTTACTCGAGTGAAAAGTTAACTAACCACAGTTGTTGTTGTGGGATGGTTATCTTCTATGTGAGTAGATCTTTCAGGCTTTAATGGTCAGTCTCACAAATTTGTTTCCCAATACGTATTGTTTCCATTTGTGAAGTGCAAATAGGGTATTATAAGTCGATAATGTTTATTGAAAAGTAGAAAAAGCTTTGCTAATATAGGCAATAGGATGACCCTTCTGTAATAATACTGCTCCCATACCAGTAGCAGAGCATCACATTCTATAATAAATGTTCTGAATAAACTTTCTGTAATAGCATGCTAACCCCGAAAATCCTCTCAGTTGTTTAATTCCCTTAGGAACTGGCCAGTCTGTAATAGCTCGCACTTCATCTTGCTCCATGGAGACTGTACCCACTGATATCGCATGGCCCAGATATGAAACTGAAATGTACCAAAAGCATGGTTTGACAAACCGAGCCGGGACGGCCCGACCCGCACGACCCAGACCGTCCCAGCCACAGTCTGTAATAAATGCTTTCTTACATATATATTGGTATCAGATCTCTGCTTTGTTAATGCATACGATGAGTCATTCAAGTTTATACGACTGCATATGTTGTTCATCTATATGCATGCACATAGGACTACATTTGTTATGCACATTCATGCATGACCCCGTGGTATATTAAATGGTACGCTGGGAAAAGGACAGATTATGTCTGTCTGGAAACCCACATCATGCGTAGAGGCTGGTCCTCCGCCAAGTATCATGGGTCAATCGTGTGTCTAGTTTCTTGCATTCCTTTCTTCAGTCTAAACTCATGCATATATCATTCATGATCTGATCAGTGATCAATGCCTGCATTCAAAAGTTTTGTTTGTCTTATCATTTGTATTGTTGAAAGGATTATTGTATGCAAATTAATTTTAATGTCAGAAATCTGAATGTGAGCAATTAATCTTGTCATTTGTATTGTTGATATATTTACAGCTGTAGTGATAGCTTTATCTGGATCCAAATAGTACATTTGAAAATAGATTTGTGATTCATGCAGTGTCATGTGCAAATCTGAATTTTTTTGGTCTGACACATTGAAATGCACTGCATTTGTTATGCACATTCATGCATGACCCAGTGGTATATTAAATGGTACGCTGGGAGAAGGACAGATTATGGCTTTAATCTACCCCACTGCTACTACTTAATGTGCTATTTGGAGAAGCACAAATGCAAGGAGATTGAGCTTCACAAAAATGGATCTTTCTTCTATATTTGGCACCTGAAAAACAATGGAGATTCTGTATTGATTCCTTTCGAAGGTACCAGTATCAAAATTCAGATTAAACTTCTCCCAATCCTGATTAGCCTTAGCTGTCCGGATTACCTGATTTTGGGCTTTTATTTTATTCTCTTTCTTCGGTGTTCAATGAATGTATCAAGTCCACACTCCAATCGCATTTGGATCATGGGCTGTCTGTCATCTGAAAGTCTAGAAATTTCAGCCAGGAAGTAAGTCATTGCCATCCAAATTGCAGTATACTCTGGAGAAGAAATGGCCTCTTACACGCACAAATCATGGTTACCAAATGAAGAGTAAATGTATACATGGTTCTCCAAGCTATTTTTTTAGCTTAATCAAATGGTTCTTCAATCATCCTTGCTAATGGGTTCATTCACTGCTTGACATATTTTCCTTTTCATTATTTTCAAGATGAGAGATGTTTAGTGGAACAGTTGAATGCTTATGTTACGTGTAGCCTCTATTATAGAAGTTTAGTTAACAAGGGTAGGTTTTTTAAAATGGTTATTGAAGCATTGGTATATTTGGTTGGTCATACCAGCAGCCTAAACCACAGTGAGTTACATCACAATGACACTGCCTTGCCCGAAGACGCCTTAGTTTGAGTCTAGCTGGCATGGAGCAGCTAAACTTAGAATCCCCTGACTTACATCAACTTAGCTGAAACAAAGTAAAACAGTATAAAAAAATTGATTCAGACTACTTGCTAAGTTAATTAAGAAGCACTGCCACCATCATCTCCAAAGCAGAACTACACATGGTGACTCATATGGAACCAAAACCACAGTGAGCGCCTCCCCCCAAAGTTGTCTACTTCCTCTGGAGAGCCACTGTAGAACCAAAACCACATGGTGACTGCAGATCCTCCCATGTCTACTGTTGTTGACGTTTGATACAAAACTTTATGATACTCATTTCGTTCTTTCATTTTTTATCTTGCTTTTGTATTCTCTCCTCCCTTTGGATGACTATCAAATAGTATCTCCAGGAGGGTGAGCATGCTTTCCATAGTTGATGGTTGCTGGAATGGATTGAATGGTTAGAGATTCTACAGCAAGGTGAGAATCTGTGACAATATTTTGGAGAACAGATATCATCATTGAGCTAGTCTGTGTAGATTGCATCATTCTAAGTTTACATGAACCTCATATTCTCATCTTTTAAACTTGCATATCCTTTTTGAACAGCATTATGAACTCAGTATGATGAACTCAGATATTTTAAACTCAGTATTATGAACTCATTTTTTTATATGGGTTTGTCTTGAATTTGTGTCTACTTCTGGTGCTTGGCCCGAGTGGAAATTTACATGTCATAATATCCAGTGTTACAACTCTCATCTCAGTGTTGTTGTCAGGGTGTAACACTTAAGTTGCTAGGGGTTATGATATCTTTGTGAAGCTTCCTCAAATGCTTAACTGCATTTATCTAGGCAAATGATATCCATTTTTTTTTTTGGCTTCAGCAAGCATGATTGTTCCAGAATATATGTGATGTTTCATTATCCTTTTTCAAAACAATGAATCCTAGTCTTGGTCTGGTAGATAACATGTTCTCTGCGGCTCATTTTGCCCTTGATAAAAACTGAAGTTCTAAATTAAGGGAATTTAATTGTTGTAGCATGGCAACAGGGATATTCATGTAAACAACTGTGTGGATTTTTGCCATTTTTTATTTCTTCAGTTGGGTTGTAACATTGATTCTCTGTGCAGAGCTTTTTAAGGACAATTGCTGGGTTCAAGTTGCATTTGAGGACACATATTGGAGTAAAGCTAAAGAATCCAGTTAGTAGCTTTTGTAGCAACTAAGATTTAGCAGTAATCAATCTATTTGTTGACTAGTCATCTCCCATCTCAACAACAGATTTTTCTCACAATCCAAATCTTTTAGACGGGGAAAAAAACTGGCAGAATGTTGTGCCAGACTGTTGCCCAGTTGGTATGACCAACGTCTTAAGTGATTCATCAGTTCTTCATTATGCTCCTTCAACTGATTTTCTTATGTCAATATCATACATCATTACTTCCAGTAATCTTTGTTCAATTTTACTATTTGTATATGTAGAAATTGATGATCCCCTCGGACACTCAGGAAAAGAATCTCCAGAACTATAATGCTGCATTGCAATACCTTAAGTTTATAGTTTCAGATCCAAAATATCAAAACAGGAAGGTCCGACTTTGTAGTTTTAGATCCGAGATTGCAACTCTCGAATTTGCAGTTTCGGATCCAGAACTGCAAGCAAACTAATCGGATCCAAAACTGCAAACTGCAATTTTGGATCTAAATTTGTTTGATGTTTCAGATCCGAAACTAATTTGCAGTTCTGGATCCGAATTTGTTTGCAGTTTCAGATCCAAAACTGTAAATTCGGATCCTCCTGTCCCACTATCTAGAAAAAAATGTTAAGATTTCGGGTCAGATCCGGATCTGAAACTTAAACTCGGATTCGGGTCAGATTCTGATCCAAAATGACATTTTATTTCGGATCCGGATCAAGTTCGGATCTTCTCTTTATCGGATCCGGATTCGGATCATAAAGGATCCGACCCGGATCCGATTCATTGTCACCCCTACTCGCAAGGGAGTCCGGTTTGAAGTTGGAGCTTTCTGATATACCCGTCCAAAGCCTTGTTCCCGAGCCATTAAGAGTGGGTATTCATTAAAATCTCGCAAAGAAAGTTGTTCTTGACATTCTAGTTTTGATTCTTTGTGATGCTTTTTGTTATCTTGATTTAACATGCAGGCAAGGAATCTCAGTGATTTGCTGCGTTTAGCTTCTTGCCTTGGTGCTCCATCATATATAGCGCCCTAACCATGTTTGGATGTTTGGAACAGAGAACTCTCAGATCATTGTTTCTTGTAGCAAGGTTCGTCTTATTCTTAATCAGAACATTGTTTCTGGTAGCCTTATTCTTAGTCGGATCTCAGATCAGATCTATTCATTCCTGAGATTTTATTAATTATCTCTATTTTTTTCTATTGTGAAGGGTGTAGATTATAGTGTCATTATTATCCTAGAATACTAATGCAGAAAAGGTGGATGACTATTTTATTAGTTATAGTTTCATTACCAAGGCACTGCTTGCACCGAGTTTGAGTAACAAGTTGATTATGCATGAGCGATCCTTTAAATTGAGACTAATTGCAATTGTACAATATTGCAGGCTGATGTATGTGGTTGTATATATGATTCTCCTTGCATCTATCTCAGTCCAATTTATTAGAACCATGGAACCTGCAGTGTGTAAAAAATGGAGACCAAGATAGCCTGGTGGGGTGCAAGGGGATTTTTCCCCATATAGGAGAAAAAATATTAAATAAATTTTATTGTATGTTGTTTATCCTAAGTAGGTTGTGCAAGTATGATTTGTCCTGAAAGTGCTTATCATGGGCATGTAGGCTTTGATTTTTCAAATTGAAAATAAGCTTGGAGCTTTTTGTGGTCTTATACGATTGCTGATGTAGTAAATATTTTTGTTTCGGTGCTTGTTTGCATCAAGAGGCATCATGTTCAGCTAGTGAAAGTGTCACTTCCCATTATCATCAATGGTATACATGTTAGATAAATGTCCAGTAATACCATGTGAATCATTCTATGTGAATCTGGCTAAACTTCTATGTTATACATGTTAGATAAATGACATGGTTTATACTCTTATTATTGGCCTTGTTTGCCTTAGTTGAGTTGTTTGTTTACAAATTTAAAATACGTCAGAAGGTGAATCTGGAAGTGTATGTTTGGAGATGGGTCATCCTGTGTCTGGTCCCTACTTGTCAAGAGTATCAGAAGTTAATTATGAGGAGGGCATGAATGTCACAGAAGGTAAGTCAATGTTGTAGAATGTTCTTGCCAATTGTCATAGGTTTACAACTCTCATTGATATGTGCTGAAACCTCTGATTTAGTCCTCTCGGTTTATGGTGCTAGAAGGTCATGAATCAGTAGCCTATGTGAAAACTATAACAAAATGTATCAAAATTGTTAGTCCTGGTAAGTTTTAATTTTTTACTCCATGTTTGTATGAACTGCTTTCATATGTCGATAATCATCTAAACGAGAATTTTCTATGAATACATTGCAGTTGAAAGTAGAAGAAACTCTTGCTTGGAGCCACTGGAACTGCAGTACATGGCATAGCTAATTAATGCCCAGTAGATACTGAGAAACTGATTGCACGTCCGAGGCTATGGGATGTGGCCTGGATTTCCAGAATATTTTGGCCATTGAGGCACTAAAACTAACTGTTTTTGAAATCTGGGTACCCATTTTTTCTTCAGTAAGAGCTGTATATATTGGATCTTAAAAATTCAAAATTGATTATGCAAATTCGGATCTAATCGGTTATTGCTCATAAAAAGCATATATGAATTTCGGGTCAAATTCGGATCCGAAATCTTAAACTCGGATTCGGATCTGATTTGAATCCGAAACAAACATGTTACTTTGGATCGGATCCGGATTCGGATCTTAGATTATCGGATCCGAGTTCGGATCTTAAAGGATCCGACCTGGATCCGAACTATTGACACCCCTAGTTCTAACATCTTTGGGCCCTGTTGGAGCGCGGGAGTCGTCTGAGCTGCGGTACGAGATAGTGGAACTATCGCGATGTGCTCTTGCCCCCACCGATCATATCGAGTCGGGGGAGGATCAGGTGACTATTACTGCTCCCTAGGCAGACGTCGCCCTCGTGTCGGGGCGTCTGCCGTATCCGCTCCCTGTCGCTCTTCCGGTCGGAGGCTCTTCTGTACGTCTCTCGTTTAGCGGCGGGTCCAGTGCTCGGTGAGGCATCTCCGAGGAAATCGGTGGTGCTGCTGAGGTGGAGTTCGACATGTCTAGCGGTGGGCACACCCAAGTTAATCTGGAGGAGGTGATGGCGCTGGACAACCAGCGTCGTCAGGGAAAGAGGAAGAGAGAATCGGCCACTGACCGGAATCGTTCCTCGCCGCCTCTATAGCCTGTTGTGCCTTCTCCACCACCGTCGTCGCCCCATGTGTTGCCGTCGGCGTCGGCAGAGCCCATAGCTGTTCTCCCCCCACCCGTCTCGGAGGGGGGAGCATCCGAAAAGGGCAAGGAGCCCGTTGTGGATGAGGCTGCTCGCCCACAGTCACCCGGGGTCGGTTCGAGCATCCAGTTCCCGCCGCCTGAGGAGGTCACTCGGGGGTTTAGAGGAAGGGTTGAGGCTTTTACCCTTCTGACTGGGAACGTGGGACGGCACGACTATGCGGGAGAGTTCGGGCCCGAAGTCGTAAAAATCGAAGCGACAGATCCCGAAGGTCATACCCTCTCAAGGTAACTTCCAAGACGGTAAGAGTCCTCATTGTAAAGGCGGTAAGAGTCCTCATTCTTCTGGGGACTTTGCCCCCTCTTATGAATAGTGCCTTTTGTGGTGACCCTTTGGCCATCTCTGAATCATCGAGCTTCGAGGAGGGAGCTTTCCGTGGGATGTCATCAGGAGAGTTTGGTACGTTGTCGGACGACGAATCTTTGCAGGCTCGTCGTCAACCCCTGATCCTTCGGAGGGAGTCTCACTCGAAACCCCTGATCCTTCGGAGTTTGGTACGTTGGGAGCCTCACCCTTTTTTGGCAGAATGATCCACCGTGTGTCTCTTCTCTGTCGAGGTCCTTCTTATAGGGGATTGTCCTGGTGGGGGGCGATTACTTAACAGGGAAGGGCGTACATAGTGGAGTAATGTCTCCTGCGATCATGGCGGGAGTTTCCTGTTGAGGGGCGATTACTCCGGCGTCGGCGGGTCTCTGTGCGAGTCTCACGACACTCGCTGGATGTGCTCGTCTGTTATGGGGTTGGGGCGGGGGGGGGGGGGGGGGTAACGGTCGGTCAACGGTCGATTGTCGGAGGGTCTTCCGGCGATCACTGTGCTTGGGCCGTAGCCTTTCACGTGCTGTAGAATCCGATGCCAAACCGAATTGGGCCGCTCCTTTGTGGGCTGCGGATGTCGGGCACTTTTGGGTGCTTTTGTCGTTTGTAAGTCGGTCCGGACTTGTTAGTGATGGGTCGGTTATGGGCCTGAGTCGGATCTACCTTCCTAAGAACTAAATAATCTTAAATCATATGTCCATTTGTATCCCTACAACTAAGCCATGTGTTCATGTTTGTGTTTGCATG
Source organism: Amorphophallus konjac (assembly GCA_022559845.1). Classification (NCBI taxonomy): domain Eukaryota; kingdom Viridiplantae; phylum Streptophyta; class Magnoliopsida; order Alismatales; family Araceae; genus Amorphophallus; species Amorphophallus konjac. The sequence continues at coordinate 22,032,123 of CM040118.1, forward strand.
TTCCTACACGTAGTTGATAAGCATATATGTTTTGACATGTCGCTGGGTGTTTTTTCTTACATCAATTTCACTATTGTTGACGCATCTTAATTACCTGCATGGCTGCATGAGTTATTATTTGAATGAGTGAATATTTGATGAACACTTTGTTGTGCAGTAAATCCTAGTCATACATAATACATGCCAATCCCTTATTGGGTCACGTGGCATGATGCAACAATGGGTAAGACCTAGTCATATCGAGCAACGTGATCTGTTAGAACCCAACTCGATCTATTCGTCAAACTGAAAAATAGGGCATGCCACTCAGAAATAGAGCGTAATATTGAGAAACACATATACTTCATTAGAATTTTTATTTTTCGATCTAACATTCTATTTTTCCATTATAAGCTCTATTTTCATTAATTGTAACGAGTGATGTCAAATTTCTGACAGATATCACATGGTTATCGGCCGGGTCCTTTCCACTGTCACGTCGTCTCGTGGCCCAACGAGAGGTCAGCACACATTCAGATTGTGATTTATTGTGGGCTAAGAGGGATGTAGCGAGTATTAATCCATTTCAAATGCTACAGAAGATGTCTATCTTCTTCTTCCTCCTCTTCTTCTCTTGCTGTCGTGTACATCCTGCAATCTCTGACAAGCTCTTGTCCATAGTTAATGAAGAAGACGGTGATGGCGTCGACGCCGCCACCCTGCAGACCTACATAGTTCATGTTCTTAAACCGAAGGACATGAAGTTCACCCACCCGGGGGACCGTGAGGCGTGGCACATGTCCTTCCTCCCCACTTCCACATTACCGTCTGGCGAGCCCCGGATGGTGTTCTCCTACGACAAAGTAATCAGCGGGTTTGCAGCGAGATTGACAGCGGAGGAAGTGAAGGCCATGGAGAAGAAGGAAGGGTTCCTGTCGGCGGACCCCGACGAGCCGATGGTCCTTCTAACTACCTACACCCCGAAGAAGGAAGGCCATGCCTCAAAGACTCGAAAGTACACATAAGGTACATAATTAAGTTTTGATATCATGCCAGTGGGTGTGGCTTCAAACATCAGCAGAGAAGTCTCTACTTGGCCGTTGGCATAAAGTGACGAGGTGATCACCAAGGTAGTTTGTTTCTTGAATAGGGCTTGCTACACTCCCATGTAGTGCGGTTGGTTTTTTTTTTAATTTTATTTTAGATTACTTGCCTTACAAGCGGACGGCTACAAAAAATAAAAATAGGAATAGATGTGGTCAATGGGGTACTTCTGTTCAGCTCATTTTTTACGTAAAAAAGGTGTCTTTTCTTTTCTTTTATTTTAATTTTAATTTTCGTAGTCATGATTTAAGATTTGATAGCACGTGTGCTAGCCTAACAATCGGGCCGGATTGCAGATTTGGGCTATATTTCTCATTGGGCTCCAAGCATTTATTAGGCTCACTGCATGATGTAGGAAAGGGGAAGCCGAGTGGTAGGCCTGCAAGCGAGAAGCCAAGCAACGTACTTCTCAGTAGAAAAATGTGTAGTGTACACCGTGGGTCAAGTAAACCCACAGAGTGTGTAACAAGTAAATTATTTTTTAATATAAAATTGTGGCGTGTGACTTATGTTACTGTGCAAGATAGACCTGTAAACGGTTGGATACACGGTCAGATATGAAGTGGATAGTGTGATATCTGAATTTGTATCTGATTAATAATCGTATAATCTGATTAGTAATTGAATTATCTGTCGGATATTTTATTCGGATAACGATCGGATAAATACGAATTCGGTTCAAATTTTAAACGGATAATTACTCGCCCTACTTAGGGGTGAGTTGTGTTAGCCGTGTGAGAGTATCATATATTATTTTTAAAAAAAAATAAAGAAAGAGTGAAATTTTTTTTATTTTGAGAGATGTTATCAAAATATTAGATTTCATCTTAAAAAATAAGAGATAATTTAAGAAGTGGATGTAAGTGAATTTTTTATTTTTAAATTATATTTTGAGATAAAAAAGATAAAAAAGAATAATTAAACAATATATTAAAATTTAAGTTGATTATATATAGAATATGTATATCATTAGATTCTTATCTAAGGATTCATATTCAGTCGGATAATAACGGATATCTCAATATTTGAAATCGTATCCGATTAATAATATGATATCCGATATCCAATTAAATTATTCGTCAGATATTTTATTCGGATAATTATCCGATTAAACGAATTCGAATTCGGTTCAAATTTTAAACGGATAATTGTCGGGTCTAGCGCAATACATATCTTCATTCGACGATTTAAAATAATTCAAAAAATAAAAATCAGTTTCAAAAAATAGTGTTAGACTTAATTTTGCTTCAATACATCTTTTTGTTTAATTGTATTTGGATCATCTGAGGGAAGTAAGTCTTGTACAATAAATTAGTGAGGCATGGCCCCCAAATCGTAAAAAAAAATTAAAAAAATGAGTTTACTTTGTGCATGCGTTGGATATGTAATTGTCCCGAGTGTGCGCAAAATGTAGAAAAATAGATCCATATACTTGCTAATATGATTATATATTTTATTAGTGTAATTGTTAAATGTTTTTAATACTATTTGTATTAAATAAACCTTAACTTCCATCAATTAATTTAAAAATATTGTTCTCAAGTTGAGTAGGCGGAAATCAATGGATCTTTTGTGGCACCTTTTCCTTTACATCGAAAAGGTAAAATTAGAATTCCATGTCGGCTAATCCCAACTGTAATCTAGTTTACTTGATATGGGTCATTCTAAAAGAGCAAAATGTTTTTTTATTTTAAACCTACATAGCGCGATAAAGATAACAACATAGTCAGATACACGGGTGTTATAAAAGGTGCATGTGAAGTGTCACACAATGGGATTAAGCACGAAGCAATGAAAAAAAGAAACATATATCCCATTTACATTTTGGATACTAAACCTAGTTGCAATAAGAAGAAGATACTTTTATCATCTTAAAGCTTATATATATCTTATCGAGCATCCGAAAGAATTATTAAAAATTAATTTTATTTTATGTCAGAAATGTGCAGTGCAATAGTCGCAAATTAGGATTCGGGCAGCAGACCACAAAGAGAGGAGGTTGCAAGCATTTTTCATGGGGATTCTAATGGCTATTTATCATCTTGGCCGCAGCATGTTTTTTTCTCCGCGCGCGCGCGCGAGAGAGAGAGAGAGAGAGAGAGAGAGAGAGAGAGAGAGAGAGAGAGAGAGAGAGAGAGATTTAAATAATTTTTATAGTTTTATTAACATCTATTTTTAATAATAATTATTATTATCATAAAATATTTTTAATAAAAGTCACTAATACTCTCGTTATTAATATTTTCAAAGTCTAATATAATCTAATAGATCCCAATCAATCACAAAACATTACACGCACAATTTATCTTTTATTTTTTAAAATTTATTAATTTAAGGCATTATATTTATATTGATTTTTTTAAAATTTATTAAGACTCCTAATCAAAATTCAGAAGTAAGGGGTTCCTTAACGTTACGTACGAAGAAAGGAAGGTTTATGGTACGTGCACGGGTACAATGAATGTCAATTTGCTCGTTGCCACGTGACCGTTCTACCCCCATTCATAAAATGCCCGGCATCATTTCAAAATGCAGTTGGAGATGATGGGTTGGAAATTGGAATCCTACCCTCGTCAGGTTTTATTAAAAATAAATAAGCCCAACTAAACCCGTCGTCGTTAAATGTGTGTGAAGGATCGATAGGAGTGATCAGTTGCCGTCTACTATTAATTTCGTCAGAATCTCGGCCCACGGGATACGACTATTTGTTAAACTACTCCTTCCCCCCTTAGAAAGCAATCCGTGTTCTATCGTGTCCGGGTTTAATGATACCTTAATTAACTTGACACAACGCCGTAGTAATAGCATCTGTGCATGGGAGGGACTACTGTACGTGGATTCATGAACACATAAGACTCTGCCAAGTGCCAAATCAATGAGGCAAAACCATGGGCCAGAGGTACATTAATTAACTTCCTGCCAAAATCAACAACACGTACCCCCAATGAAGACATTAATTAATTATCCATGCACGTTGTTGTCGGTCTGGATTCCGTGATTAATTTCTAACCACAGTATTGTTTATGCATGCGAGTGTAGAGTCATGAGCGCACGTACGTATAAGACTGTGCCAAGTTAACAGCACATATATACGTATAAGGTACCGTGCCAAGTCAGGAGCAACGGACTTCAAATGGTGCTCACCATGCATAGAAGAAGTCTTCCAAGAAAAGCATTATTTCTAGTTTTGGGACACCAGAAGAAATTGAGAGTAACTAGGAAGGACTTGTTTATGTCATTGACGAAATCTACCCAAACAAATTGTTTGGTTAATTTCAAGCATAAATCCAATTCATGAGGTCCCTCGACTCGAGGCCAAAAACTATTTTCGAATATTACTGGTTGAGCTCGCCGGAGTTGTCACGAATAAATACCTATCCAAGGAAAAACCCATTTGTCTTGCCATGCATTGTGGGTTAAAATCTGGCTGACAGAAACTGAGTCCTCATTACGTATGGCTTGGTGGCTTCTCTATATTTAGGGCATGTTTGGTTTGGCATAAAATGGAGCAAACCACCATACAGCATTGTTTTACAGCATTTTCTAATTAACCTATTAGAAGAAAGTGATCTAACAAGTGTACAATCGTGCATCCAAACAATGTACTTCTAGTTTTAAATACTAAAAGAGAGCTAACCACTTCTAAAATCGGCAGATTACCATACTTCGCTGCAACACAAACAATGCCCAGGTGAAGCCCAATTTACCAATGCTTCAAATGGGTTCTCCAGACGTCTGACTCTGTCGTCGTTCATAGGCTAGGATTCGTCACCGTAAGTTGTAAATTATGCCGAAATGTATCCCGAAGAAGCTTGGTGTATAAAGGAATCCCGAGAAGACTGGCTTTCCAAAGCAACCTCGATATTGGTGGGAGTTTCTTCATGTTGTGCGGTCCAGCGCCTTCGTGGGCTCATGTTAGAGAGAGGGGGAGGTGGGGGTATATCTTACCCCACTTCTTTTCATTACCCTATCCCACCCGAGACCTAATTAACACACAGTGAAAAACCAAAAACGTGCAGCAGCGGCTCTTCTCTTCCGGCTGCGGTGTTCTTGCGGGAAAGAGAGGAAGAAAAGAGAAAGGGGAAGAGGAATAAGAAAAGTGGGAGAAAAAGGTTAGTCCGGTGAACTCGGGTATTTTGTTCTCTCACTTTGGGGATTTATCCCGGTTGAGGTATTCTCACAATCCTCCATTCTCTTATGTGTATACCTCAAGATTTGGGTAAATCTTGAGAGAAGAAAACTTTGTATTGCTATTTCTACATAGTGGATCACTGTCGGTTTGCCCCGTGATTTTTCCCGCTCCATGTCGAGGGAGGGTTTTCCACGTTAAAAATCCGGTGCATTTTGTGTGTGATTGTTCTTGTGTTGGTTTGGTATTTTCGACTCGGATCATTGCGTGTGGATGCCGTAGAAATTATTATGGTTGCACAGATCCGCAGAAGGTGTGCGGGTAGAATTTATTTCCGTGTTGATTTCTCCGACTACACATATATTTGTGCCTAGTATATTTCTTGCAGCTCCCCAAAAGGTGGTATCAGAGAGGGGTTTAATTACAGGCATTATTATTGTGAGTCGGAATGTCGGACAGTGGAGCGTCTAGCACCATGATAAAATTGAATAATACAAATTGGATTATTTGGAAGCCAAAAATGGAAGACATTCTATATTGCAAGGATTTGTATGATCCGATTGAAGGTAATGGAGCCAAACCGGAGGCTATATCCGCTAAAGATTGGGAAAATTTAAATCGGAAGACCATTGGCACAGTCAGACAATGGGTAGATGACAGTGTATTCCATCATGTTTCGAGTGAAACCAGTGCACAAGCATTGTGGAAAAAATTAGAATCCTTGTATGAGCAGAAGACCGCAGGTAATAAAGCTTTTATTATTCGAAAGCTTGTTAATTTGAAATTCAAAGAAGGTAACAGTGTTGCAGAGCATTTGAATGAGTTCCAGAGTTTGGTGAATCAGTTGGCTACAATGAAAATGACTTTAGAAGATGAACTCCAGGCTTTGTTATTTTTGGGATCCTTGCCAGACAGTTGGGAAACCTTGGTTGTGTCAGTTAGTAATTCTGCTCCTAATGGTGTGTTGTCTATGAGTCTAGTTACTGCTAACTTGTTTAATGAAGAAACAAGAAGAAAATTAGCTGGATCAGATAATGCACAGGCTCTTGTCACAGAGAACAGGGGGAGGAGTAGATCAAAGTATAATGATCAGTCAAGGGGTCAAAGCAAGTCCAGAGGCAGGTCAAAATCTAAGAGTAGAGCATGCTTTCATTGTGGAAAAGAAGGTCACCTAAAGAGGAACTGCAGGGTATGGAAGAGAGAGATGAAAGAGAAGAAGGATAAAAATCAGATGAAGACAGAGGATGATCAAAACAACGCAGCTACATTGTTAGAGGGTGATAATGTCATTCTCACAATAGAGGGAGACACTTGTTTGCATTTCACAGGCCATGATTCAGAGTGGATAGTGGACACTGGTGCTTCCTATCATGCAACTTCTAAAAGGGAGCTCTTTACATCTTACAAGGCAGGAGATCTTGGAAATGTGAAGATGGGTAACACTAGCTACTCAAAGGTTGTTGGTATTGGTGATGTGTGTTTGCAAACAAATGCAGGGTATGCACTAACTTTGAAGGATGTGCGGCATGTTCCTGATTTGCGTCTCAATCTTCTCTCCGGTATTGCTCTAGATAAGAAAGGTTTTGAGCACAGATTCAGTCAAGGAAAATGGAAATTGACTACAGGCTCATTGATTGTTGCCAAGGGAAATGCTTGTTGTGGTCTTTACAAGACTCATGCAAAAGTGTGCAAAGATATGTTGAATGCTGTCCAAGGTGATTCTTCTCCAGATTTATGGCATAGAAGCCTCGGGCATATGAGTGAGAAAGGACTGCAACTTTTAGCGAGGAAGTCTTACATTCCCTCCATGAAAGGTATGACTCTTAGTCCTTGTGATTATTGTTTACTTGGAAAGCATCATAGAATTTCTTTTCGTTCTTCATCACAACGAAAAAGTTGTATTTTAGATTTGATTTATTCTGATGTTTGTGGTGCCTTTGAGGTGGAGTCCATGGGTGGAAATAGGTACTTTGTCACTTTCATTGATGATGCATCTAGAAAGGTGTGGGTCTATTTGCTGAGGACAAAAGATCAAGTGTTTCAGTCATTTCAAAATTTTCATGCTATAGTGGAAAGAGAGACAAGCAAAAAGTTGAAATGTCTCCGCACAGATAATGGAGGAGAGTACATCTCCAAAGAATTTACAGATTATTGTGCAGCTCATGGCATAAGACATGAAAGGACTGAACCAGGCACCCCACAGCATAATGGAGTAGCAGAAAGATTGAACAGAACCATTGTGGAAAAGGTGAGATGTATGTTGAGGATGGCAAAACTACCAAAGAGCTTCTGGGCTGAAGCTGTTCGCACTGCTTGCTATTTGATAAATAGATCTCCTTCTGTTCCTTTGGATTTTGAAATTCTAATGAAGATTTGGTCAGGGAAGGAGGTATCCTACAATCACTTGAAAGTGTTTGGTTGCAAGGCATTTGTGCATGTCCCCAAGGACCAAAGGCGGAAACTTGATGACAAAGCCATTCCTTGTATTTTCTTAGGCTATGGAAATGAAGAGTTTGGTTTCAGGTTATGGGATCCAGAAAAGAAGACAGTAGTCAGACAGAGAGATGTGATCTTTTATGAAGATCAGAATATTGAAGACATCAAAGAAACAAAGTTGAAAGGTCAATCTTCCTACAGTGCTCCAGATCTCGCACCCATTCCTTCTCCAGTGCAAGAGCTTACAGATGGAGAAGAAATGCAAGGTGAAGATGACAGTGATGAAATGCCAGAATTAGGTGACAGTGATGCTGAGCCAGAGCAGGAGGTTTCTGAGCAGGGGGAGCATCAAGAGTTAGAGATCAGGAGGTCTTCCAGAGTGCTACAGCCATCATCAAAATATCCTCCCTCTCAGTATATGTTGCTTACTGAGGAGGGGGAGCCAGAGAGCTTTGAGGAGGTGCAATCTCATAAAGACAAATATAAGTGGTTCAAAGCCATGCAGAGCGAGATGAATTCACTTAAGCTGAATAATACTTATGAGTTGGTGGACCTTCCTAAAGGCATAAAAGTATTGAAGAACAAGTGGGTTTTCAAGCTGAAAAAGGATGGCAATGCAGAGTACTTGAAGTATAAAGCTAGATTGGTAGTGAAAGGTTTTGCACAAAAACAGGGAATTGATTTTGATGAAATATTTTCTCCTGTTGTGAAGATGACTTCTATCAGGGTGGGTCTAGGCTTGGTTGCAAGCTTAGACTTGGAGCTTGAGCAGATGGACGTGAAGACTGCCTTCCTTCATGGTGATTTGGAGGAAGAGATCTATATGGTACAACCAGAAGGTTTTGAAGTGAAAGGTAAGGAACACATGGTATGCAGGTTGAAGAAAAGCTTGTATGGATTAAAGCAGGCACCTAGACAGTGGTACAAGAAATTTGACTCATTTATGGTGAGCCATGGGTACCAGAGGACAGTTGCAGATGCATGTGTTTACTTCAGAAAATTATCAGATGTGAGTTTCATTATCCTTTTGCTTTATGTTGATGACATGTTGATTGTTGGTCAGGATACTCAAGAAATTGATAAATTGAAAGCAGATTTATCTAAGTCTTTTGACATGAAAGACTTAGGACCAGCATGTAGAATATTGGGCATGGATATCTTTCGTGACAGGAAAGTCAAGAAATTGTGGTTGTCACAAAGAAATTATATTGAACGGGTGCTTGACAGGTTCAATATGAAAAATGCCAAGTCTGTGAGTACTCCATTAGCATCTCATTTCAAGCTCAGTAAGAAGTCATGTCCTTCTAAGGAAGATATGGAAGAGATGGAGAGCATTCCTTACTCCTCAGCAGTTGGGAGTTTGATGTATGCAATGGTCTGCACCAGACCTGACATTACACATGCAGTTGGTGTAGTGAGCAGATTCCTTTCTAATCCAGAGAAATAGCATTGGGAAGCAGTGAAATGGATCTTCAGATATTTGAGAGGCAACTCCAGTGTGTGCTTGACATTTGGGAGTTCAGAACCAGTTCTAGAAGGCTTTACAGATGCTGATATGGCAGGTGATCTTGATCACAGAAAATCTATCTCAGGGTGCTTATTTACTTTTGCAGGGGGAGCTGTGTCGTGGCAGTCTAAATTGTAAAAATGTGTTGCTTTATCTACTACTGAGGCAGAATATATTGCAGCAACTGAAGCAGGGAAATAAATACTTTGGCTGAAAAGATTTTTGCAGGAATTGGGTTTGAAGCAAGAAGAGTATGTGATTTTTTGTGACAGTCAGAGTGCTATGGACTTGAGCAAAAACTCTACATATCACTCTCGTACAAAGCACATTGATGTGAGATACCATTGGTTGCGAGATGCTATAGAGCAACAACAGATGAAGCTGAAGAAGATCTATACAGATAAAAATCCTTCTGATATGATGACAAAGGTGGTTCCTAGAGAGAAGCTAGAGTTATGTCGGCAACTGGTTGGCATGGACTCCCGGTGAGGAGTCATCTCAGTGTTACCTCGATCCCACTATGGGCTGGAGGGGGAGATTGTTGTGCGGTCCAGCCCCTTCGTGGGCTCATGTTAGAGAGAGGGGGAGGTGGGGGTATATCTTACCCCACTTCTTTTCATTACCCTATCCCACCCGAGACCTAATTAACACACAGTGAAAAACAAAAAACGTGCAGCAGCGGCTCTTCTCTTCCGGCTGCGGTGTTCTTGCGGGAAAGAGAGGAAGAAAAGAGAAAGGGGAAGAGGAAGGGAAGAGGAAGAAGAAAAGTGGGAGAAAAAGGTTAGTCCGGTGAACTCGGGTATTTTGTTCTCTCACTTTGGGGATTTATCCCGGTTGAGGTATTCTCACAACCCTCCATTCTCTTATGTGTATACCTCAAGATTTGGGCAAATCTTGAGAGAAGAAAACTTTGTATTGCTATTTCTACATAGTGGATCACTGTCGGTTTGTCCCGTAATTTTTCCCTCTCCATGTCGAGGGAGGGTTTTCCACGTTAAAAATCCGGTGCATTTTGTGTGTGATTGTTCTTGTGTTGGTTTGGTGTTTTCGACTCGGATCATTGCGTGTGGATGCCGTAGAAATTATTATGGTTGCACAGATCCGCAGAAAGTGTGCGGGTAGAATTTATTTCCGTGTTGATTTCTCCGACTACACATATATTTGTGCCTAGTATATTTCTTGCAGCTCCCCAACACTTCAGGTATGCGTGTTTACACATGTGTAAAGAATAAACAATCCCCTTTGCAGGTGACATATCACGTCGCTGGTTAGCAATGATCTTGGGACTTTCTTCCACATGCTGGCATGCTGCATGCAGTGTGGCCGAAACTGGGGAAAAACTCTCGCGTTCTCACCTCTTGTAAGACCGAGAGCTCAGATAAAACGCGCTTATAGTACCCGTCTTAAATGTTTATTAGCGATGCATCAACGTATATGTGACAAAGTTGGCCTCCATTAAGGTGGAAAATCTCTCTTTTATGTAGTTTACTCTCCTCCTTTGTTTCAGTTTGCCCGCCAACTTCGATGTATGAAACGCTTGCCTGCAATCAGGAAGGAAAAATTGAACGTATCTTGCGTGGCTTCATCTCTTAATTAGGACTAATTACCTACACTTCCATCTATCTTATGTGTTGATTATGCAAAGTTTTCCTTGATTTTCCGGGTACAATCTCATCAGTACTACGCAATCTTGTATATTCATTTGCGGTCTTCTGTCTTCTTAATTTCTTAATATTCCTCACCAACATTCAGAACAGTTGCAGTTTTAAATGCAAAGAATCCCGTCTCTAGCTTCAAGGGAGCCTAATTAAGAAACGAGTTGAGGGAAGAAAAAAATGGTACATCTAAATATGCTAGTAGGTAGATTTAAGAAACGATGTTATACATATCCAAAGATTCTAAAGGGGTTAGGTGTGCATGGAACACGAACCCATATTCCTTTCAACCAGGTTTTGTCCTTATTTTTTGTTCCATCTTTTGTTTTTTATCCCCCCAATCCCAACTTTGACCGGGTTTAGCAGCGTTCTTAATACTGAGATACGGCAAGGCAGCTGCTAAAAGGGAATATAGCTCACATGGCGCCATGTGGGAGCTTAGAACCGCTACTGTCATGGCCAGCGCCGTCATGGGCATGCCACATGACATGCAAAATACGCTTCACCATTATCTGAAAGCTTCTCAATTGGATATATGTTGTCCTAACATCCGAAAAAAACTTTTCTTAATATATATATGTACTATGTTTTCCTCTGCATGAAATAACAGCTCCCACTTGAGCTCATGATCTTCCTCCCAGCTTTGGAACGAGCAGCTTGTCATAAAAAAAATGTCTCTAGATCCATGCCACTCCGTTTCCAAGTGTACCGGCTGCCCTTATCCCATCACAGGGACTTTGAACGTAATTAGAATCTCTTATTCGAATTCAGATCGCAGACAATATTGCAGCATTAAACTATAGCTGGAAACTTCGAACCAGACAAACTCGTCATTCACAGACGTCATGCAAAAAAACAAATGACAAGTTAAGCAGGAGTGTGGAGTGGTCATTCAAAGGGTCGCTGCCCTTCTGAGGAGGATGTGATCGAACTGCATAAACTAACACCCGCCTCTGGAAATTGGAAGGCGAGAGCGAGGAGGGCAGGGAGTTTTAATTGCATGTTTGCAGTATTATACTTGGAACGGTGGCCAACAGTCACATGGTGGGAGAGTTATGTCAGAATCTTCATTTCCCTAGCCCAGTAGTCCCGACCACCCAGAGGAAGGCTGGGTTGGGTAGACCCAACTTGAGGGCAGGGGCTTTAAAATTCTAATAGGCGGCCGGAACCCCCATCTGCGCCCAAGTTGCATCGAATCCCCATTGCAATCCGAACAACCCACTGGACAAGAGATTTTGTTAACCGGTCTCGTTCACACAATTAAGAGAACGAATTATGGAAGATTAATAGATGTAGGGGCGTCGGTGTCCATGGAGGAAGAGCCACGTCCAGTCGAACATGCATGGTGCACGCTAGCTGCTGGTGCATATGGTACTGTTGTGGTATTAACTCACTTTATATCGTGTTTGATAAGCACCCGTCTATGGCTTAGAGCTGATCCACCTGGAGTAAGCAGAAGTCCCCATGGTTGAAGCTTTCTCCATATTAAGTCTCTCCTCTTATCTCCACCAACATCCCATGCATGACTGCCTACAATGATCCCCATCTCTCTATCAGCCTAGGCAACCATCATATGGGAGTCATATATAATATAACAATCCTAGCGTTACTCAAATGCTAGCCCCAGGTCCCCTGGAATTATCAACCCAGCAACGGAGGACGAACCCACAGACTGGGATCTGCTCTCGGCCGGCAAGCAAGGGTTTGGAAGCAACCCCTTGGCTGCACACTCTGCAGCATGTGATCCAGTAGACAAGGACGGGGCAATGATACCGATGACACAGTGTAGGCTCGCCGGAAGGGCCGGAGAGGGGAAGAATAAGTACTCATCAGGGGGGAGGAACGGGCATGGGCACGGGAGGCCAGAACACTAATGGTGGCTTCTTCTGCATGTGCCTGTTCGGGGGCCATGCAGCTCTCTCGCGACACACAGTGGCGAGCCCTGTCGGAACCTTATGTGCTGCTCCGTGGTCCCTCGGGACACATTAACACGCACATTAAGCAGACAAAGGGGGATCCCCCCCCCCTCCCCTCATGTGCTCTCTCATCTAGCTAGGCATTCAAGTCTAGATTACGCACACACTGGGAACCGCCCATAACTGGCGCAACCACAGAGAAGCTTTTGGTGAGCCACGCCCGCGTTGCGTCGCTTTCTCTCGTCTTAGAGGTGAGACGGGGTTTTAAATTTTGCCGCCCCACTGATTTTATCCCCACGCCCACACGGGGACACCTTTCGCTCTCTTCCACTTTGACTGTTGACCAGAGGACTTGGAAGGTGATTGGTCGACACGTGTGGACCACGTGGTACTGGCGAAGTCGGCCCAAACAGTGTCCGGCCCTGGACCAAACCGCGGCTCCCAGCCGCCCTCGACAGGTGGTACGTGGTGCGAGCTTTAATCTTCTGACTCCGGCCGGGCGGCCGGCCGGACCAATTTCTCCACGTCGTCTCTACTTGTCTACGCTTACTAACTGGGCTAGACTGGTCGGTACCGACGTCAGCTGTTCAACCGGTTCAAACGTTGGTTAAGTCTGCAATGAAATGGTGCCCATGCATTATCTACTTATCCTCCACAGGTTATAACGTATATTCTACTCGTACCTGCCTCGTGTATACCAAAGTTGTTTAATTGGATGCATGGGCTCGCAAACTGTCCTGCAATTTCTGCGGATGCATGGACCATGCATATTGGAAATACGTGAAACGGTGGGACAAGGATGGCCCCAGATACACCCAGTAGTATTTGGCACCACGTCTGCAGTAACCTCCACAACGTTTTGTTCTCCAGATATCTGTAGTCAAAAACGTGCATATGGCATCACGGACAGGGGAAGCACCTCAATTTTGCATCATTGTTGTGAGAATCTCTCGGGTGGGCTCCAAGAACGGTGCCCCTCTACAATCAGTCTCGAAAGCTGAGACGGGACCAGATGACGTTTGGCATCACCTCATAATTAGCATGACTCCGAATTGGTATGAACGTTCATGTGAACTCTATATATATATATATGTATATATATATATATATATGTCGGTTATTTCTTAACCAATGACAACTCGACATCCGTTGATCGGCTGTGGCCGGATGCCAAGCAATTAGGCCGGTCCCCGGGCCTCGACCTCGACCCATAGGCAGCTCAGGGTTAGAGGTGGTGGTCCAGCAGGGACGGCCCAATACCCAATCGGGAAGCCCCGGTTCGGGGGGGGCAAGCCGGGCCATCTGATGGCGATCGATCAAGCGTGAGTAGGGAGTCCGCACTACAGATCGGTTGTTGCCTTCACTGAGCTGTAACCTGGAGGGCACGCAGGGAGTGGGGGACAAAGGGCGGCCAATGACCCCCTCGCCCTCCGGGCGTACGTGGGGCCGCCTGGAATTACTGCCACCGTAGAGGCCTTGTTGAGGGCCCAAATTTGTCCCCGGATACGACACCCACCACCACCTCCCTCGTCCGGCCCACCATTTAAGGTGTGGGTGGGTGCGGTGGCGCGTGGTTCCGCTGCCGTGGACGCCGCTTTTGTTCTGGCCAAACCAAAGCTAAATGGCCTTATCTGGGCACTCTCCCATCTGCGTCCCAACAGTTCCTTAATTTGTTGCCTTCACAAGTTCTCCTTCCTCCCCCACCCCTTTTGTGATCCCCGTATGTGTTTGTCTGCCTTCTTTAAAATGTGTTGATGGGTTTTTGGGAGAGCATCATGTATGTATTTCAAATAATACTACAATGTCATACTTTTTGTTATCTTATTTGCCACTTTTATTTCAATAGTCTAACTTCGTAATTAGATAACCACGGAAAGTTGACTCGAGATTTAGTTAAGACTAATTAATTAAAACTCCCGAGCTCAAGGACTCTAATCTTCTTAAGTTAAAAATAGATCTACAAAAAATTAATATGAGAAATTGGAAACCAGAAAGAGTGGCACAGTAATTTTTCTCATATTTTTCATCTCATCCTAGCATATGTCGACAGTTGGTAACTGTAGCTGCTCCTCAACTAGAGAGATAACGTTGTATATGGCTTGTCTTTATACAATTATCACGGATTCTACCACGAAGTACGGTCACTTTCTCCCAGAAACTAGCCAGCACTAACTTGATACTTGATGATCCTTAAGGCCCTATTTGAAAATCAGGCAGGGTTAAGGTATTTGACTCTAAGGGGTCGAATATCTTACCCGAAGTCAGTTAAGTCACGTGTGCGTGAGATAAAAAGCGAACCCCATATTTTATAATAGATCTTAAAATTTTATAATATTATATTTATCTAAATAGGACACATAGAAAAGTGTGACAAATCAAGTTACAACTTAGCATGTCTCATCCTAAATTAGTTAGATTCATCTATTCCTTACACACTAGGCCTTGGTTGAAAATCGGGTAAGGTTAAGATATTCGACCTCAAAGTCGAATATCTTATCCGAGATCGGTTAAGTCATATGTGTGTGAGATAAGCAGCGGATCCCATATTTTCTTTTTTATAGGGTCGCAAATCCTATTCTAATATCAAACCGGGCCTAATTGATTGGAACCTAGCTAGATCTGGCTAGCCGGCTAGTTACCTAGCTAGATTAGTGACACGGCCTCTATATATATATATATATATATATATATATATATATATATATATATATCGTAGCAATGTTCACGGCGTTAACTACCAAAGAAAAAGGCATACTTATCTCGGAAGAAAACGAGATCTTCAGCTCTGAAGTCGTGAGTAATATCGGTCATTAAGTTTCAAATGAAGAGAAGAGAATTTTGACTAAATTAATTAGGTGGACTTCATTTCGCGTAAAAAAGAAAGGAGGAAGAGGAGGAGGAGGTGAAGAAGGAAGTTTTTTCCCCCACTTTTCTTGTCCTGCTTGGCAAATGTGACTGCAATGCACGGGAGAGCTAGGGTGGGCACGCGTGGACGTTGTGCACCTGCTTGGCACTTAATAATTGAGAAGCATGTGGTTAGAAATAGTTTGCCTACATTTGCTGGACTCATCTCATATTTCTCACGGTTGAAGGCATGATCTTTTAAAAGTATACACAAAAAAGGTCACATCCCGAATTAATGAACAGTTTTGACAAGGCGTGCAAGATCTTAATTTTATATCATCGCCGCATCTCACATAGACAAAAGGTCATGTCATCAATTTTGCGTAATATATAGGGCTGTAACTAATGTAGGTCTGGGTAGCTAGACTCAGCCCTGTGTAATTAAGACCCAAGCGTTTTGTGACCACATTCAAGCAATTTATTTATTTAAAACTTTAATGTACTTAGTAATGGGTCTAATTTTGTGACCCTATTATTCATAAAAGCTTGATCTATATCTAATACAAAAATCAGGTAAGTCTCTTATATAGGATGAACGGATCTATCTAAACCCAAAGCTAGTGGATAACAACTCATCCGCTAACAGATCCAAAACCCATTTTAGCAGCCATAATCCTGATTCATTAATCAAACCTTAATTAGACCACAGATATTTTTCACGTGAGTCTGGTGTGCAAAGACCAGGGGATTCTTGGATCGGGTCTCCCACCCGGAAGCTGCCTCCTCGATCCCCCAATCATGCGTCCTCCAAGCAGCTGCTGCAGCCCTGTTGAACTGGCAATTCTATGCGTGGTCAGGCATCCTTGTAACTCGGCGTCAGAAGGGCAAGGGGGAAATAGTGTTATCATGTGGGTGTGACAAGAGAACAAAACACCAGCTCGACGCCCGCCCACACCCGGGCTCGTGACCCCTTTTATTTGTTATGGTTGCAGGCGAGAGAAGATGGTCCCCGATCCAATGATCCCGGATGTCCAATTGGGTGTACATTGGACCATTCCCTTCGTACCCCCATCTTTTTTTACCCCCCTGCCCGAATGATGATAACATTGGACTCGTCCCTTGTCACTTCGGGTCTCTCTGGTCAGAAGGGGGAGGGGGGCTCTTTCGAAATTATTAGCTAAACGAGTCCTTTTAATGTGAGGATGTATATAACTATATATATATATATATATATATATATATATATATATATATATTCCCCTTCTTCACCATAGACCGGCGAGTACCCACCCAGTACACTACAGCCATGGTTGTACGGTGAGATATAGCTGGCCCAATCAGAGTTTTGTTGTATCCCCTACCATTATCTCGTAATCAAGGGAATCAAACATCAGATTAGATGACCCGCTCCATTGTTATGACTTGTGATCAGTCATGAAGACGTAAGGTTGAAACAAATCAACTTTGTATGGTCATGGTAGAAATATTGTTCGGATAAATCTCATTTACTTTGGTAAATCACAATTTTCAATAAATAAATCGATCATCCAGTTTAACCATCTTATTTGATCATAAGAGAAACTAAAAAGATCTAATGATATGCATGGTCAGATCGACAGACGCATACGGTAATGCCTTGTATAAAAAATACGGTGGTAATCGTAGAGTGGTGTTGGTGTTGCAGTGGTGATATATTATAAGAGATGACACAGTCGCGAGAGAGAGAGAGAGAGAGAGAGAGAGAGAGGGACGTTCATGCCTGTGTAGGTTTCCCCTGCGCATCACCGTAAAAGGACACTGTAGAGAGGACTCATCACGCCAAGACTTCGGGCCGCGGGGTCCTGTGAGAGTGGTGGCCGACGCCGAACTGACCAGGAGGAGCGGGGGCAAAGCTACAGTGACTGGACGGTGAAGAGGTGATTAAAAATGGCATGGCACAGAGGAATTGCATCACTTTTGATCGGTGTGGGCATGCGAAGAAGCAAACAGCAGTCTCCACTCTTTACCCCCACAGACCACAGTAACGAGAGAGAGAGAGAGAGAGAGAGAGAGAGGGACGGGGTGGGAGGACTCATAGGTTTTTACCTTTTAACCAGAGTGAGAAGGGGAAGTTGACATTTTTCATCAGTTCCTGCAGCAAAGCAGATACCCATCTGACGTTAGTCTCGGGAACGCAACACAATTATAATACACCCTAATACCAAATACAATATAAACTAACCCTAAACCCTAGACTAATGGAGAGAGAGAGAGGTGATGGGCTCTGATTGCAGGAGGCCCAGGTGACGCCCACTCCACTAATCTCATCACTGTCACCCTTTCCCATCTATAAATACCCCACCCCTCACCTCCTTCTCCCCGTCTCAGCCAAATCAAACACCAGCACTCCCATCGCCCACCCTCCTCTTCCCGTTCCACTCTCAAAATACGCCAGAGAGCGAGAGATAGAGACAGAGAAGGGGGGAGAGAGAAAGTATTAAGAAGGAAGGTTCTCTAGGGATCTAGAAGGAGATCTAGAGAAGCGGATCCAGGGACAGATCGGGAGTCTGTTGAAGAGGAAGCCAAGGAGTAGAGGAGGAGATGGAGCTGTACATGGACGAGAAGTGGAAGCTGTCGAACAAAGGGAGCAGAAACGGGTCCAGCAGCTGCAGCAGCAGCACCAGGCGCGGCGGGGAGGCCGTCTTCCTCAAGGGGTCGGCGTCGTCTTCCCGGAAAGGTTGCTCCTTTACCAGGCGGTGCGCCTCACTGGTAAAGGAGCAGCGCGCCCGGTTCTACATCATGCGCCGCTGCGTCACCATGCTCATCTGCTGGCGCGAGTACCGCGACTGCTGAGAGGAGGGCTTTCTCCTGCCGGCGACCGTACTGAGAAGCTGCTGCTTAGGACCACCGAATGAGCGCCCACGGCCGGCCCGCAGCCCCCATCCCGCGCGCGGCACTTTTGTGTCTTTTCTGCGGTTCCTGCTGCCGTCTTTCTTTCTTTCTGTGAGATGGGCCTTCTCTGCCGTCCAAGGAGGAAGGGTAGACCAGAAGAAAAGAGAAAAAACACACGAAAGAAAGAGAGAGAGAAAAGAGTAGATCCGACCATGAGGACGTCCCTGTACATATTTTTCTTATTTTTTTCTTGTTCCATTTTCTTCAAATTTTTTTTGGTTTGTTTGGTGAGAAGAGGAGGCGGATCTTGTAGAACGGGATGTAGTGGTAGATGCTTGTAGTCCATATGTTTCAGTTTTATTATTGTTGTCTCCAAGGCAAATCAATGCAAATGTCGGAAAAGGAAGAACAGAAAATTGAATGAGATCAATTTCGTCAACAGTTTTCTCACGTCTCTTCTCTGAAACCGGGCAATATCTTTTGGATATATGGGTGGGTGCCGCCCCTCTGCTTGTTTTTCAGTTTTTTTTACACGCTGATCTATTGAAGTGAGAAACGTACGGTCAAGATGTTCTTTTGATGGGTGGTAATCGTTTGCTTGAGGAAGCAACATCTACCGGAGCCACGGGCGTTTCAGATCTCTCTCTCTCTCTCTTCTCTGTGTGTGTGTGTGTGTCACGTTTACTACTGTCAAGTGTTAACCACAGATTTCTTTTAACTCTGATCGATCAGAGCCGGTCTCTTTGTTCCAGCTGGTAAATTGTCGAGTTCTTCTTCTTCGAACAACACAATATGGGAAGGAATCCAAAGGCTAGTTTGTGGTGATGAGGCCGAGGTGGCTGCCGGTCTTGATGGTGCATCGTTACGTGGAAGGGGCAGCTGCAGCTGGCCCTTCCACCTACACAACTGGGCATCCCTTCGCCGATATACTATTCTTCCATTAAAGACCAAGAACAGATGCCAAAGCCCAAACATGAGTATATCAAATTCCTGTCCTCTTCCTCCGAGGACCAGAAAGGGTTACGCCAGCATCAACTCCTGATCCATCCTGCAGACCCACACCGCACCTGCAGGTCATACCATGTTATTACACTTCCTCGCCCTCTTCCTCACACATCCTGTGCCAGTTTCAGCCATGGTTGTGACTGTAGCTGGAGATGGTAACGTGTCGCTGTCGACAAGGCGGACGATGAGGCCTGAGAGATGCCGGGAAGAAGCTCGCTGGTGACGGGCGGGAGTTCGAAATGGAAATGACGGGGTTCTGCAACACGGCTGCGTCTTTGCCTTTGAGATCAGAACCCTCATCAACGCTGCTGCTATCTTTTGACTCGATTCCTCTCCCGTGCGCACGCACGGGCACTCCCCAGACTTCCAAAATCTCCTCTGCCAAAAGCAAACTATGCAAAAGTGGATCCACAGTCCGTATGTAAGCACCCAGCCTCCCACTGCGAGTGGGGATTCCCGATCCCATCGACTTGTCTCACTCAAGTCGTGGAGGATACAGTCTTCCCCAATCTCATCTGCGACACCCCAGTTTTCCTTTTTATAGACAAAGCTCATCCTTTTCAGATTCATGATCTGATTATAATAGAAACAGGATTGAGAAATGCTGCAAAGGTCGCAATCCAACATCAAACAGTTGTGGATATATTAGCGTTCTTAATATGATTCAAGTTTTCATTTTGAATTAGGAATATATCAAAAGCCTTTTTTGTTAATTTTTTTTGTCGACAAAGTATTTCGAGGCCTCCACTTTCAACGTGAGAAACGTTCATGGAATTAGGTCGAACAATCGACCTCTTCCCTTGTGGCCCCATCTTCTTCTATGAATATTAGAAGCAACAATGACTAGAACTTTCACTTGTGAAGGTGAAAGATAACAACATACTTTAACTCCCCTGTTCTATGTTCTCCCCGCCCAAGATGTTTGAGTTAAAAATTCTGAAAATTCAAACTAAACGTTTGTCCCCCACGGGCCACGGCCAAAGTCCTTCACCGAATCACTATCATCTGAACATGCCGAGAACAGCAATACCAATGTTTGCATCCATATCTGAGTTCATTTCAAGATGGATCGTCACCATCACGATGGTGCATCCTTCAAAGCCCTTCCAACCCAGGAACCCCACATGCACCAAAGAGATTGAAAAAAACGAAACAGGCAAACGCAGGTGGTGTGGGAGAAACATAGTGAAGGAAATGTAGATTTCCTTAAATAATGCGGTGGTGATGCCAAAGGCATATGTCATGACCAGGGAGGGATTCCCCGTCCCTGTACCTCCTCGGCAAGTGGCAGAGGACCCTGCTTGCTTGCCCACAACAGGACCTCACGCATGCGACCTCTGAACCGGCGGGGCCCACCGAAGTCGTCCTTTCCCGTGGGCCTCGGCCTCCCTCACCGGACACAGCCATTCCCGGTCAAACAGGCGAAGCAAGACCACAATAAAGAAAGAAAAAAAAAACAGCCCCCGCCCTTTCGGTCCCTTCTAAGTTCTATCCTCGGAAGAAGATTAAGAGCATTTAATTAAGTTTAGCCCTCCCTTTAAGCTCGGCCTTTAATGGACTTATATTAGCACGACGAAGCTGGGAGCCGTCGTCTCCTTTCCGAGGATCAGTACATCCCAGCCGTTTGATCAAGATGTGTTGTCCAGATGGCCGGTTTGTACACGGCTGTCATGGAGACACGTCAGGTGCTGTTGGCTATGCGTGGGTGGATGCACCAGTGTGCTAGTTGTCGTCGCCTTCCGTCTCCGTCTCCGTCTCCGTCTCCGGAGCCGAACGTGCGCCCGAGACGGGGACGGCGAACCGTCGTCGATAATTACTCCATTTACATCGTGGAGCTGGGAAGAGTACGCCTACTGAACCACCGATCTGATCCATCGTGGCGATGTGACGGCCCCGAGTTGGGCCAATAAAGACGACATGATAGGTGGGCCTCTCCACAACCCACGTCACCACCAGCTATAGAGTATTATGATAACGATGAAGTTAGATCCTAAAGCCTTATTAGTGAAAGACTTGCTAATGCCAGTTTGTGTGCGGGTAATATAACCAATGCTAGATTTACCCACAAAACTTTTAAGTCCAAAGTAAACTTAAATATTGACACGAAATTAGTATCCGACATAATGTCCTCCCAACATCTGGTGAAGATGAAGCTGATGATGATGCTGATGATCTCTCACTCGTCATGGGGTGGGGTGGATGAAATGGACGGACTGTGCAGCGGCGTCGGGTCAACCGTCGTATCATCGCGCGACAGCGTGGACCCACGTAGCTGTCCGTCGCAGTCCCTCCGGCGCCTCCCATTGGCGCACGTCACCGAGACACGTCGGCGGTGGTACCATTGGAATCTAACGTCCAGATCGCGTCCGGACCGGATCACGTGGTGTGGGTCCCCCTGACACGTAGCTCCGGGCCCCGTGACGCGACAACGAGATGCCGGTGTCACGCGGGGTTGCGCCGGGGGACCCTCCACCCGCGCCCCTCCCCCGACTCCCCATCACACCCATGCTTACGGGCGTGCTAGTACGCCTCCTGGTCCAGGAACTCCTTAGGCCACCAATGAACTATAGCCACGTAAGAAATCTGACGATGCCCGCACATGGCGTATCGGCCAGATGCTGGGTGGACCAGAGGCGACGGCTCACCGGTGCTGGATGTGACGGAGCACCTGGTTGCCCGCATGGGCCCCGTGGTGGGGATCATGGAGAAGGACGGGGACAACCCCTGTTGAGGCGCTGTGGGTGCACGTGTGGGCGTCCCGGGTAAAAAGCAAAAGGGGTTAAAGCGGGGAAGGTGGGGAGGACGACGAGACGCGGACCGGTGAGGTGAAGGAGCCGTCCTCGTCCTGCGGGGGCAGGGGGTTGGTTAGAGCGTATGGGATGGGAACTCCACCCTCTGAATATGTTCTCTAGTCTCTTCCCCGAGGATGGTTTGGCCGACTACCTGACTCGCCCTGGTCTGGGCGATTCAAATCGTATCTAAAAATCTCAGAATCTTAAGTGGGACGAATCGCACCAAATTATTATAAAATATTTAAATAATAATATAGCATTTTAAAAATAATTTTAAAAATAAAAATTATAATACTGATATAACAATATTCACAAATCTTACATTTTTACTGAATTAGAATAAATTTGATGAGATAATATATTTTTGGATTTTTTCTTATAAACTAATGTTACCGATGAAATTATAGATATATTATTCTTGAAAATATATTAATAGACGTATCAATGATTTTGATAAAAAATTCAAAAACACCGTCGTAGTTAATTTTCATCGACGATGACACAAATATTCCACAAATATTCAAAGATTCTTGTTAGTTACTCGTCAAAAATATCCCTTCCCTCTAGAGAGAGAGAGAGAGAATAATATCCTGAGTCTTTGGATCGAGTATATGTAGATTTCAGAGCATTTATGTAAGTTCCGGATCGTGTTTTTTATTAAAATAGAATTGTCTAAAATTAGATTTTTGGATCCCCAAATATGAAATTATAATTTATTTTTAGTCGTCAGGACGTAACGGGTGAGTTATATATTTTTCAAAGATCAGAGAGTTAATTTTTTGTGATTTTTTAATTTCTGAAATTGTTAAACTAAAATACAAACGTATAAATCTCCCTTTGTCTCTCTCTTCTCTCGTTCTCTCCCTCACTCTCTCTTGTGACTCTCTCTCTCTGTTCTCACCTCCGGACGACTGATGGCTACGAGGAGGCGAGCAGGTAGGCCGACGACGATGGTGACGGCCGGCGTGCGGCGAGGACGAGAGCGGGAGTGCGGTGGAGTGGCGTGAAGAACCGTTCGCGGCTGTGGGAATCGGCCACGGAGAAGAATGGCGTTTTCATGGCAATCTGGAGTTTTTAGCGCGCCAAAACTTCGTGACTTCGTACATAATTTTCTCGCAATTCCATGCCACAGTGAGACCGAGAGAGGACATATTTCTTGTTTTGAGGAAAAAAAATCATATATGAGGATGTGCGGTGAATTTTGATCGATTTAGGTGCCGATTTCTAGTCTAATTCATGTTTTCCAGTGGTATGAATGTTCGAGAAGTGATCCCCTATGGTTTCCCCTTCGCTTGGAAGCGAATGGGGCGTAGAAAAGCACTCTCGTGGGGTGCTCTGTCCGTAGAAACCCAACAGAAGGCGGCCACTGCGATGGCCGCCAGGTGTTCTGCTCCAACACTAGAGGGTGGCCATAGGTTTGGTCATCCAATGAGAGTGTGGGCGGCCAGTTGGGTGGCTGCCCAGTCTATAGTGGAGTCCCGAACACCCCGTCAATTTGGTTCTGTGTTTTCGGGTGTCCATAGACTATGAAGTTCCACATAATGTATGCCCGCGTATTTATGTGTACTCGTATAGATTCCATATCTCCGCGGAGGGTCTTTCCCTCCTAAGTCTAGTGTGTCGTTAACCATTGGTTTATGTTATCTGGCCTAGGGTGGTTTAACGGCATGAGGCCGTATCCTACCGCAGTCTTAGTGTGTTTGAGTAATCGATGGTTTCCATGTGACTGCGTCGGTCAGAGTTCTTCGGAGTAGTACCCCGCTAGCGAAGCTTTCTGGGTGTCATGCATGCATCGGCCGTGGAGCCCAGAGTTGTATCTTATTGAGTGCAGACACTTGACGACTACAAGGTCGAGAGCTTTCCCGTGAGACAGTGTAGGTTGGTTGCTGTGGGATCCCTCTCTGCTGTAGAGTCCAGGTTGAGGGGAAGTACCGGCCATAGGACCTTGGCAGAAGGATAGTCTATCTATGTGTGCACACGTGGTTGGGAGCTTTGCACTCATATTGATGAGTACGACTCCAGCTAGTCCTAGTGTTGTCGTGTCTCTGCTACACTTCACTTAGGGAGGTAGACATGCCGAGAGCCTTGTTCTTCACTTTACTCCTCCGAGGGAGGCGTACATGCGTGAGTTAGGTGGTGCAGTATAAGATGTCAGCGGACGCATCCAACTCAGTCTTCAGTCTCTCTGCCACACTCTTTGAGAGAGAAAGATAGGCTAGGGATAGTAAACATGGTGTAAGACGTCAGTAGACGTATCCTGCTAGTACTAGCGAGTGGGTTCTTCGGTCACCTGTAGTTCTGGTTTCCTGACAGCGAGACTGTAGTTCTCCCGAGGGTGGAGGTAGTGTGTCTTGACCCGGTGACTTTAGTGTGGTTTCCTGACTGTGATGTTGATGTTTTCCCGATAGAGGTATCGTGAGTTTTCGGTAGTGTGGTGGTGGTTCTTTCGCTAGTCAGTTCGGTAGTTTTCTGACCGCAATGGCCGTGGGTTCTCTGTAGAATATGGAGGTAGTGTTGCTGTGATTCCATGTGACCGATGGGCGATGAGGTGATGGTGTTTCGAGTAGTTTTGTGGTAGGGTTCTCCTCGTTGTCTATTGTTATTGTCGTTGTTGTCGTTATAATTCTTGTTGTTTGTTGTTGTTGTTGTTTGTGGTGGGGATCCGTGGGACCCCTACCGAGCTAATGTGATGGGACTCACTACTTCTTTTTCAGGTGAGATGTTCTCTCTCAAAGTTAGTGCAGCACCTCCGACGATTTTTAGTTGCCCACTTGCTAGAGTTAGGATATGCTATGTGTCAGTGAACGCTTCATTTTCAGATGACTGCACTTTATAGACTGGACTCCACGTAACAATTGTTTAATTGTAAAATGTTAATTTTATTTTTATCATTTAATTAATTATGTAATTTATTTCTTATATTTATTTTAAATTTTAATACGTGATCACCACGGTTTTGATAGTGGGCATTATTGTCTTTTCCCGTATGCAGTTAAAATAATCATGGTTAAGTTGACTAGTGACAACGGAGGGCTACGGTGATAGTACTTTTGAATATTTTTATTATAATAAGTCATATATCTGTTAATATATTTGCAAGAGCAATATATTTTCAATTTTATCTGTAATAATAATTTATCTGTAAAAAATCCCACATTTTTTATAACAGAGAGTTGAGATAGGGAGAATGAGACCCACGAGAAGTTCGATTTTCTTCTTCGAACCACGAAAACGAAAGTTAGGTCTAGAAGTAGAATTTTTTTTTTGGAGTAGTGCTTCTTGCACCGCCGTTCATGCACATAAATTGTTGCAGGTGAATTTTTTATTGATTTTTTTGTGATCTCAAAGACTATCGTCTTGGATTGGAGTCCAAGTACCAATTTACTTAAGTCCCATGACAAGTAAAAAAAAAATGTTGTTATAGTTTTCTTAATTACCATGCAAGTCACGTTTTTAAGTGACGTGAGTCTCTATAATTTGACATGAGACCCACGTCAAAAGAATTTCAAAAAAAAAATCACCTGAACCGGCCACCAGCGGTGTATATATATATTTACTGCACCCCCGGCGGTGAAAGAAGCATTACTCACTTTTTTTGAGTAGTTTCCGCACCCAAGAAATAATAAAAAGTCCTTTAGCATCACTTCATTTTCTTTTTTTTTTGAAACAAGATAGATTCATTCAT
Organism: Amorphophallus konjac; assembly: GCA_022559845.1. NCBI lineage: Eukaryota > Viridiplantae > Streptophyta > Magnoliopsida > Alismatales > Araceae > Amorphophallus > Amorphophallus konjac. The sequence goes on from CM040118.1 coordinate 22,058,046, forward strand.
TTCAAACTAAACACATGATACAAGAGTACATGTAGATCAAATCACATAAAAATAACCCTCTCTGACCCTTGGCGACAACAACCTATCGAGCGACATAAGATGAATACAAGAGGACAGCAGCTGCTACCAGAGGGCTGGGAGCTCCCGAAGACGGCGATGGGACATCTATCGATCCGAAGGTGACTGATATCATCCTTGAGGAGCACAAGGCTACCAAACCGCTTAGACGAATAGCGGTGAGTAAGAGACGCTCGGGCGACAAACATCCGAAGAGGTGCTTGGGGATAAGCGCAGAAACTCTGAGCTCTGGATGAACCGAGGGTAGAATACCTGTCACCTGTAGATATAACTAACTGAACTCTTCTTCGTCCGGGGCGCACCGTGCCGAAGGGCCCGGGGGAGACAAAGGGTTTGTGGGCCGACGCGGAGAGGGGGGGTGGAAGACGGAGGAGGAAGGGGGCGAAGGAGGAGGCGCGTCGGAGGAGGGGAATTGGGGAGGGCGGGCGAGGACGAAAGGGAAAGGGGGAGAGTGGGACTGAGGGGCAGCCGGGGGGGGGACTGAGGGGCGGCCGGGTGGGGAGCAGTGCAGGGGGGGCAGGAAGAAGCGGCGGGAGGGAGGACGCCGGAGGGGTTTAAGAGGGGGGGGGAAGACATGGGGTGACCGGGGGAGAGCAGCGCAGGAGGGGGGGGGGGGGCGGAGAGGAGCGGCGGGGGGGGGGAGGGAGGGAGGACGCCGGAGGGGTGGCCTGGGGGTGGAGGGCGTGGGAATGGGGGACGGGGGCGGAGGACGATGGGAGTGATGTAGGAGGGGGGGGCACTCGGGAGAGGGGGAGGTGAGGAGGGCGGAAGGAGGAGGGGGAGACACCGGAGGGGAGGATGGGGTGGAGGTCGGCTAGGGTGGGAAGGGGGGAAGGCGGGGAAGCGGAGAGGGCGGGGGGGGGGGGGAACTCGGGAGAGGGGGAGGTGAGGAGGGCGGAAGGAGGAGGGGGAGGCGCCGGAGGGGAGGATGGGGTGGAGGTCAGCTAGGGTGGGAAGGGGGGAAGGCGAGGAAGCATAGAGGGCGGGGGGGGGGGAGGGGGAGATAGAGGGCGGTCGAGGGGGAAAGCCGCGTAGGAGGGGGGGGGGCGGAGAGGAGTGGCAGGGGGGGGAGGGAGGGGGGCGCCGAAAGGGGGGTGGCCCGGGGGTGAAGGGCGGGGGAATGGGGGGACGGAAGCGGATGGCGACGGGAGCGACGTGGGAGGGGGGGAACAGCGCGGGAGAGGGGGCGGTGAGGAGGGCGAAAGGAGGGAGGGGAGGCGCCGGAGGGGAGGATGGGGTGGAGGTCGGCTGAGGTAGGAGGGGGAAAGCGGGGAAAATGGAGGGGGGGGGGAGAGGGGATGTCGGAGAAAGGAGGAGGGGGGGGGGAGCAGGAGGTTAAAGCGGGGGGAAGAGGGGGAGAGTTCCAGAGGAGATCGGAGAAAACTCCGATCTCTATGATAAATCCAGGAAGGGTTAGAACAAACCCTCCTGACAAAAACCAGGGAGCGCTACGGAGAGGCAAACTTGGCGAAGGACCTCCAAGGAGGAGAAGGAGAGAGAGGGGGGGGGGGAGTTCCCGGCGGGAGCTGCCCCCCTCGCAACGCAGCGTCTGGAGGGAGAGACGGCTCGGCGCGCAGCGTCCCCCGGGGATGTCGGACTTGATTTTATCACTTCATTTTCTTAACCGGATGATCTTGTGAAAATAATATATCCTTTTTAAAAAGAGAGCTTTCCATCCACCCTAACCCACCCTAATTATTATACTCTTTCTACTGAGAAGGCCTTCCGAATACTTTGCGCCTTTGTACAGGCCCGCGGCACTTAACACTACCTCAGGTGGATGGGGGAACTAAAGCATCTCGCCTGGATCCCAATAAGCATTATTAGGTTCCCACATGAAGCCGGCACCACGTAAACGCAAAGTACTCCCGTATCGGATATGGGGTCCTGGAGCTTAATTCCAATGGGAAAAGGCACGGTGGGGTGGTGGTTTCCTGCCTCGTCAAAGTGATTCCTTCGCATTCATGCAGGAAAATATACAGAGAGGATGTGGTGGGGGACGACGGCACTGGGAGAATTGTACAGAGGCCAACATTATTTATAATCAGACATGGCAAGTAGTACCGGTGGATCTACTGGTTGATATATAGTTTCATGCCCATTCAGACTAGTCTATTCAGTCCATCAAATAAGTTTCTATTTAGTGCATCAAATAAGTTTATCAACCCATTTACTAGTAGCGCATTATTAGCAAACATTTTTTACCGAGGAGTAAGAATTATTTTCTCTTTCTTCGAATGGCGTATCCGAGAGCTATTTATGATCATATTCTTTTGTCAAAGTGGGAATTAACGAATCATTTGACTAGTGATGTTGGCTCGTCGTCCTCTCCTTTTTACATATTCGAACTGGATTATCTTCTTCCCGTTTATGAAATAAAAAAAAAATACCGATAAAATACAAACAGGGGGTTCAAAATCACCGGCCTAACAGTTGTCCCAGAGACAAAGGTTGGCATCTGTCTAGACACATCCTTGCTGAGGGGGGGCATGAACATACGGAGGTGTACGCCTTGTTTGTCCGGAGACGGTAGGATGCAGGTTATTACAGGACGTCACGACGACAGAGAAATGGACGGCAGGTGATACACTCTTCCGCCGGTGGGTGGGTCATCTTCCTCCCGACGGAAACAAGAAAGGAAAAACGAATCTTTCCACCGATGGATGAGTTTGCTCTTGCCATCTTAGGTTGCTGGGCGGGAAGATTAGATTAAGAGCCTGTTTGGCTGCCAATAATAATAATAATAATAATAATTAATCGCAGACTTATATGAGCTTGTTATAAATTCAAAATCTTCCCCTTACTAAATATGTTTTGTGCGTGCATACATGTATCTGTTTATGCATTGTCACGAGTAGCAAATTAACTAAGAATACTGTCACCTATTTTAAAATTACATGATTCAATATTTATTATTAATCTTTATATTATTAATAAATTATTGATAATTTAAAAATCATGCAGCTTTGATAGTTATTTCTTATATATCGGATGAACATAAAACGAATAACTTAGACGGTGTAACTTATGTTATCATGCGATATATATGCAATTTTTATATCAAATTTGAATGATTTTATATTTATAGTTAATAGGGTATTTGGGAACACTTAAAAAAAAACTCTTTCTATCTTAAAAATTATGACATATCAATTTTCTACTTCATTTTTAAAATTAATAAAAAGAGTATTGTGTTGCTCGGTAAAGCTCCCAGTTTTGACGTAGGAGGAGGGGGGAGGTTGCGAAGGACCACAGGGGGAGGGGGGAGCCGCCGCCGGAGGGGGGGCTGCGAGAGCCGCCGGAGGAGAGGGCCGCAGGGGGAGGGGAGGGGGGAGCCGCCGGAGGAGGGGGAGGGGGGAGCTACTGGAGAGGGCCGCAGGGGGAGGGGGGAGCCGCCGGAGGAGGGGGAGGGGGGAGCCGCGGCGGAGGGAGCGGGGGGCTGGGGGGGGGGATCCGCCGGGGAGGGAGACGGGAGCCTCGCAGGGGGAGGGAGAGGGAGAGGGGGGGTCGCTGTGGGGGAGGGAGAGGGAGAGGGAGAGGGGGGGGGCCTGACGGGGAGGGAGGGGGAACGGCCGGGGGATGGGGAGGGGACGAGCCAGGGGAGGGGACACCGGCTGTGGGGGGGAGGGGAGGGGACGCAGGGGGGGAACGAGAGACGAGACTGCGATTTCAAAAAAAAATTGGTCGAGAGTTATTTATTTTTTTTGGAAAGATTTACATGGAAGTAAATCATCTCCCTAAAATTTAGGAGAGGCATGCCAAACAGAGTTATAAGATCTCCTTCTCTTTTTTTTAAAATTAAGAGAAAAAAAAGATAAAAAAGAGCAACCAAACACCCCATAAGTATATGACATAGAAGAACACTAAACACCGTAGATCAACAATCAAAGATTGAATCGTGTAGTTTTAAACTAGGTGGCGTCTCGTCATTATATAAACAACCTAGACATCCATACATACAAGTTTAAGTCATGTAGATGGATTATTAACTTAATCATTAAAGAGGTTTTCACTGATCATAGCTTAGTTGGACCTAATTGAACTGATGTTTCCAACAAAAAACAAGTACTGTTCTTTGATGGGTCTCATGTAACTTAAAGTCATAAAGAACTTTGATGTTCAAAACTAATGAGATCGATCAATCATCAACTTGATTATCTAAGCTGATGCGATAAGTAGGTAGCATCTCCTTTCTGGTATGGTAAGTTAAGCTTCCGTCTAATCCTTTCAAATAGACTAGATGGAAACCCTTCTAATCAAATCATACCTAACACTATACGCCTTTAGTCTTTTGCACAAAGCGGCACATTCGAATCCCCCTTGCTTCCAAAGGTCTGGTAGCAGGTGGAAGCTCCCTCCCACCCCAAGACCCCTCGCCGCCCTGTGCAATGATGGAACCCGCACCTACCCTAGCACTAGCTGCCCTCCAAGGTGTGTGTGTGTGTGGGGGGGGGGGGGGGGGAACTCCCCCCTCCTTCCAAGTTCGGTCCCTGTCTTCCCCTCTCGTCTTTGTTCTTCTCTACCCTAGTCCCCCTTTTCTCAGTTTGATTCTGTCATCTGTCTTTGTTCTTCTCCACCCTAGTCTCCCTTTTCTCAGTTTGCTTCTGTCATCTGTCTTGGCACTCATCACCTCGGTCTCGGCGCCACCCTTCGTTCTATTTGCGACCGCACCGAGTTTTTACCTGTATCCTCTCTTACCTATTCTTCTCCCTCGCCCTCCCACTTTGGCCACCCCCTCGTCCCAGAACCACCGCTGCTGAGCCCTTCGTGACTCCCTTCCCCACCGTCACTCACTCTCACTACGCGCGCCTCCTTTCCCCTCCCCCCAATAACCCCTCCCCCCTCTCCATTGTTCCTAGCTTAACCACCCTCTGTCCCTCGGGCCTCCACCGAAGCACCCCCTCCCTCCCCCCTCCTTCCTGCATCCAAGTTGAGAGCCCCTTCCCCCCACCAATTAAAAAAGTTTTCCCCAAATCCACGCCTCCTCCCAACTACCCTCCATCTACGATTCCCCCGTTATGACCACCTTTCATCCTGTTGTGGTTCTCCCTCCATCGTCCCAACAGAAACCCATCCCCCCCTCTCACCTACCTCTCCACGGTTGCGTTTTCAATTCTCCACCCCCCCCTTCAGGTTAGTCACCCCTCTCTTTCTCACCATCTTAAAACTGTTCGCCTCTCTCTTGCTTCCAACATCTTTCCTTCAACCCGCCCAAAACTTCCATTACCGTGTTTTGTTTGTGAAGACTGCCTAGCCTCCACTACAAACCCTATTAGCAGTAGCTCGACCCTCCCAACCGGGTATCTCACTCTCTAGATCTAGCTCCATCCAGCCAATCTGGTTGGTTCCTTGAAGTGGTTCCATTAGGCCAACAAGTGTATCATAGCATCACCATATCTAGAGATCTTTGGGGTCGACGAGCCCTCAACAGTACTATTGCAGTCGTTCAAGGGCATGTCTAAGGCCAGTCGAATATCGATCTAGAGTTGCTATGCATAATCCATGCTCTGGTGGTATGCATATCATCCAAGATATCTACACCTCCACAGTTGTCAAGATGTTGAATGCAATTGCAAGTGGCCAGATGAAGCCTGCTTGTTAGAGAAGGGTATTAGGCTTGTCTCCTATGACCATTGGTACTAGAGTTTTGTTTAATTTCCATCAGGTATGTCTATTTAGGGTTTGGGTACAACTCATCTATGATTTCGCTCCTTCTGTTGTATGGGTGAGGTATATACATGTCCTACTGTATGTGTATGGGTTAATGAAAGTTTCTAACTTCCTTGATAAAAAGAAAAATTAAAAAACACTTCTTAAGCACCAAGAATAAGTTGATTAGAGAGTGCTATTAATTAAAAGCTCTGAAAAGATGTGATAGCTCCACCACCTAAGCGTCCCGGCTGTGGGTCGCATGTAGTGCTGCAATCTCTTCTGATGGCAAGATCTACAAACTAGTGGGAGGACACAGACACACACCCCATGTGACCAGCAAATGAACAGAGATGAATGCTATTGGTAGGTCGATGTGACCCTTTCGCCGGAGAACCATCTTGTGCAGCTTCAGAGGGAGTGTTCGTCTCAAAAGTAGTCTGCAGGCATAGTGCAAGTTCCATCTGCTCCCACGTGGGCATGTTTGGCAATCAGTTCACAGTAATGCTATAGACTGGCGTGTGAACTGAACAGTGCCTAGTCTTGCTGCGCTTGGGGGAGGTAGGGCGTTGATTGGGGGCCGGGGAGGGGAAGTTGCGGGCGAATCCGACCACAACATGTTGAAGAGACACCTTCGAATGAGAAAAACTAGTTTTTGAATATACAATTCGTAGACACGACATTATAAACATTAATAAGTTGTTTATAAACCCATCAAGCAATGCGGTACTTGTTTCGTGTTTAGATTTGGTGTCTGTTTTAATGTTCAAGTATCGGTATCCTTTTAGATATCTCATGCTCACGTTTCGGGAGATCTACCATGGCAAAGTACGAAGTTGGGCGGCTCTGCCCCCGTGAACAGCAGTGCATCATGCTGGCGGAGGAATCTTGTGTGCCTGGAACCAACAAGACCTCGTCTGCATGGAGTAGATGTTTCTACAAATCCAGATTAAATCGTATTTCTATTAAACATCGCCCTTATATTTCCCAATTCATCATCTTCGCCAACATATAACCTCCTAATCGTTGTCGCTAGTTTCTGCATCGTACGTGTTTTACTTGGGAGCAGATCACCTGCATGGTAGTACGCAAGTCGATCTGTAGTGGAGTCTGTATTTTGGGATGACTGATAACCGGATGTTCTTGGGAGGCGATCACATGCTCACTTGGGTCTGCACCCCAATCTACATTTTTGATGGCTGGTCTTAACACACTTTTAGAGATGCAGTTGCGGAGTGACATATGGTACACATACCTGCAAAGGTGATTTGCCCCGATGTTTTGATGTTTATAGTATTCTGACATAAATAGTCATAACTGTCTTTTCAATGGGAGATCAAATATGTACGTATTAAAGTGCAGATTTCAAGTGATCAACCAATTGCATAGTTAATCTTCTCTCTATTTCTTATTATTATCATGCCATGGAACTCCGAAGTCACAACTAAATCTCTATTATATGCATGATACTATACTGACATCCAAATTTCGTGAGAAATGATTGTCTTTTTGCTTTTTTGTCAATGTACCTATAATTTTTGTGTTCACTCGTTGTATGCTCTCTGAGGGTGCATTTTTTGTCTCCACATAATTAATTGTGCCGATCTTATCATATTCGAACAATTATTCCAAGTCTGAGGACACATTACTGAGAGAGAGGAAATTGTCTGATGGACTCTTTTTTCATTTGCGGAGAACATTCATGCATAAACACTTCAAACCTACGAGACAAGTTTCTCCTCGTGCATAGATACTTTTGAATTCATGACCTCCCATCTCATGGAAGATCTTCTCAAGTGAGGAGTAGTACGTCCTTAAATAATGAGTACTGCCTAAAGGGTTTCAAATCCTGAAAGGACACAACTCACACAAGGCGTGGAGGGAGGAGCGTGTGCGCCTCTTATTTAAATGTATGGGTGCGCACACAAGGTACCATATATGTTGAATCGAACCTTGCTAGCGACCAGCGGGCATGTGAGGAGGCCTTGGGGATGGGAAAGTCTCCCTGTTCTTGATCAATTATTCCCCGCTCACGAGCTCCTGCGGATTTGGCTGTGCAAGTACGGCGATCTGCGGTGTGCATGGGGAAGCTGGGAAGGAGATTCTCAGACTGGGAGTAGCATGTGGTTTTCCGCTGGCAGATGTTTCTTAAGTTGACGATGTGTCGAGTCGGCGACGAGGGAAAAACTAAGATTCAAATTTTATACGGGGATAAGCACAGCGCCCATTGGGCATCTGAACGCCATAAATAAATGCTGTTGGGTTCACCACCGTGTGATTCCCACTGTCTGTGGACTTCGGAGTCTGGTTGAAGGGACGTCCGCAGAGAGAGGTGAAGGGTCGTGTTGGGCGTCGTCTTTGATCTTGACCCACCACCCACACTTGACGAGGTAGAGATCATATATGGAGAACGACGGGGTTCCCACAAGTGATCGATCCACCCATGCGGGTGTCTCCGTCTCTTTATCGTGCTTGTCTCTCGTTTGGATTGCTCTCGTTAGCGTAGTTCCACATGACGGGGTCGATTCTATTCAATGTCCTGATGTTTTTATTTGATCGTTGGTCCAACATTGCTGCGGTATCAACATCTTTGATGGATTATTTGAAGGACAAATATCACATATTTACTATGGTCTCCAGAACAGTCTAAAATATTGTGTACGTGATGCACTGCGTTAAGATGGCCTCCCCCCCCCCCCCCCAAAAAAAAAAAAAAAAGAAGAAGAAGAAGAAGAAGAAGAAGAGATGACCTTCCAAAACATCTTGAGATTTTGAATTAGGTTGCATGCAACAGGGACAAATTTATCTTTCATGAGAGTATAGAATATCCAACATATGGTAAGGTGTCTTTTCGTGCTGCATATGACTTGGCCGATATCCTGTCAGACACAACATCTAGCATATGGTAAGGTGTCATGCATGCTGCATATACCTTGGTTTGATGTCTTATCAAATGACAGGTATGGCATCTCTATGTACAAGACATTATGCGAAGGAGTGATTCTAGTCTCATCTTTTTCATAATTTGATGTAATTTCTTCTTATAGTATTACGCGTTCCTCCTCTAACCAAAAGAAAAAAAAAACAAAACTGAAGTGATCATGCGTCAAAACAATACTGGGGTTACCTTGTCTTTTGTATAGTCATCCCATCCCGCATTTAAGTTAATGGACCCTCATCTTTCCGCGTGCCAAGAGAAAAAGGAGAGGCCCAACCATGGCCATGGCCCCAAGGATCAGACAAGATCTCGAGTAATGATTAGTGCACACTCAAGATTATTACACACCCCGCGTGTACATTAATTTTATTTTTTAAATAATTTGTATGACATGAGATTCAAATCACCATAATTTGTGGTATAAGTCATATTTCTGTCGGATTGTTTAAAAAAATTAAAAAAAAATTCAGATCAAATGAATAGTGTTACATTTTTTTTGTTAGGAATCTATCAATTTTATTTTTATTTTTTTAAGTCATCAGATGTGAGAACGTGATTTGCATCACAAATTAAGATGACTAAAGTCTTGCATCATAAAAATGTTAAATGAAAACAAAAAAATAAAATTAATACACACCTAAAGTGTGTAATAAGCTCGAGTTATGCACTAAGCACGACTTCAGACAAGGTCTTGGGTTCACCCGAAGCTATCTCGGCCTGTGGCCTTGAAGTATGGACTTGAATCGAGGACCGTTGATTGGTCTTCTTTGTCCATCCAGACCACAGAGATGTAGGTGGTGCTTGTTTTCAGTTCTGGAGTCTTCTATATTTTTATGAGTTTAAAATTTGGAGGTTATATATTCTATGTGGATAACCACAAAACAAAACAACGTTTTCCATTGGTTTGTTGCAATTTCAGATTATTTTAGCTCCGGTCATAATTTTCCATGGGTATATATGTTCTGGAAACTAAACTAAAAAATAATATATCACATGCTCTAATATGTTCCCTCCATCCTTAATAATCTCATTTACACTATTTTACAGTTTAAAAATTAAAAATATTTAAAAATAAAATAATTACAAAAGTTTACAGTATGTTCTGGTGAAACAAACATCCCTTAGATGGATTCAGTTCATGTCTAGATCCATCCATGTCTCAGTGCATTCCATTTAGAGGGGTCCGGTTATGCTTTTCTAGTGTAGACGTAAGCATGTCGAACTCATAGTCCATTGGCAAACTCTATCCAACCTGCGCACCCAGGTGTGGTGTACAGTATCAGTGTATAGTATCTTCAAATTTTTATTTTTAATATTTTTTAGAATAGTCTCTAAAATATCTTAATTTAGAATATAAGTCACGTTACTATTTGATTATTTTAAAAGATAAAAATAAAATAGATGAAATTTTAAAAGAATAGATCTAACGCTATTTATTCAATTGATTTATTTTTTATTTCTTTTTAAGTAATACAATGACGACATGATTTACACCTCAAGTTAAAATATCTTAGAACTATTTTAATTTTTTTTAAAAAAATTAAAAATATTATATACCTAGAGCGTGTAACACATTGGGTGTGCAATGAACATTTCTCAATTAATAATTCCCAAGTTTTATTTTTTACAGCGTCCCTGCTATGGAGAGATTCGGTACCGACGTCATTGGACGAACACATGTAGTTCCGGATGTCGCCTTGGCGGGCAGGGACGTAAATGGAGCATATATTATTTGTATTCATATTCTACCGAGTAGAATATAAACTAAAATATGGATAATTATTGGAACCTCCTTTATTTAGGGTCTTCTTGTTCCAGTATAAAATTCTGTAAAACTCTGGGCATTCCGAGTATTTACGTAATACAAAATTATAGTGCCTTATCGTATTTTGTAGCACCCCTTAGTTCCAAGAGATGCACATTTAAACGCACGACCCAGTCTTGGTGCTCGCCCAAAACATTATCAGAAAGCCCATTAGTGCCCTTCAACTGGTGCAGACTTATCAGTTGGTAATCCACCTAGAACATTGCGTTTTCACTAACCCCTTCTTACCATGAGTGCGTGTAATTAACCCTCCGCATCAAGACACTCAAGGCCACTTTGGTAACGGGTTGGGTTAAGGGCGGGTGGCCTACCATGGGTGGCCCAACCCGCCCTTAACCTAACCCGTTACCAAAATGGCCCTAACCCGAGTAGAGTAAACTAATTCCACCTATTTAAGTGGGAATGAGTTAATCTACTTTAACCCTATCCAACTCGAGTTAAGGAAAAAAGTATCAAACAGAGAATAAATCATCCGACCCCGATTAACCCACCCTAACCCACCTTAACCCATTATCAAAGTGGCCCTCAATGATAGGGAGGGAACTTTAAATTTCTATATCGTTTTCGCACACGGGTCATTTGGTGTCACCTAAAATTGTGAACATTGCATACTCTTACATGGTTGGAAATTAGTCAAAAGTAGAACCCAACCTCTCGTTTGGTTTTAGTCACGTCCATTGAGCATAAGTTGTGATTGCCGTCACTCGGACGCGGATTGGAGCTTAAAAAGTGTTGCATTCTTCGACACCTTGTTGTCTTATTCTTATTGTTTTATACGGCAGAGCCATCAACGACTGGAAGCTGTTGTTTATATTTATAACCCTATAGCACTTAACTTACATGAGTGATGCATGACTCTTCGAAAACAAAAGTCATGATACTCATCATATGAGCATGTCGTATGAATGTGGATAAAATGGATATGAATGCACTTTTCTAGAATTACGCATGCAGATGTTCAAAAGAAACCTACATTTGAAACGACATTTACATTAGACATAGAACATGTCTATTCACATTTGATGTGGATACACATACTACTTTTTTTTTTAAAAAAAAAAAAGTTTACTCATGCGGTGATCAGCCTCAGCGGCCTGAATGGGCCGCAAACCTGCATAATCAGCCCGCTACATGGACTAAGGGTGATTTTAATTTGTGTGCTCAGGTCTCAGCCCTTGGATCAAGGTGGCCTGACTTACACAAGTGAGATCCAATAAGAGAAGAAGGGCTGCTGTTCTTCATAAAGGGGGGAAGTGGTGAGACCACCTCAGCAAGCAAGCCGTGAGAACCCTCTATTTTGTTAAATTTATTAAGCTTTATGTTTATGGATGGTAGTGGTAAAACTGTCTATTGTGACTTGAGGTTCTCGGATTAAACATCAAAAATGGTCTCTCCGTAAAGCTGGGAACTCATAAACCTCAAACAGAGAATCTTGTGGCACTTTGGCTGCCCTATTTTTTTCATGTGCATTTCACCGTATGCTCTTGGAAAATATTAGGCACCCAGAAAGCATATCATCTTGCAAAGGGCACGTTAGGCTGGACTTTTGGTTGGAACCTACTTTTGAATTTCACTTTTGGAGTAGCTTAATTATTTTTGAAAAACCAAATATTCTCTAACAATCTCATTTTTCATCTTTTATGGAAAAAGTTACGAGTCTAAGTGTTTGGTTGCAAGCCAACCTCAAAACTGGATAAATGACTTCCAAGGCCTACCATTCTCTCCTCTAAATATCTAAGCCAAAATTAATGGAAGCCCAAAAAGACTATTTGAAATCTGTGCCAAACATGGCCGAAGACCATAATCTGTCCATTTTGTTTGTGTATGCTATGGCACATGTTTCCTTATAATGTGCCGATCATGGTGATGAAAAATATACTCTGTGCAAGGCAGAAATACATGGCCAGATACGTCTCTTAACATTCTTTCTTACCGCTGGAGCACAAGGAGCCTTCAGAAAGAGAGCCTGTTTTCACAAGTGCAGATACTTCATATGCGGAATTGCAGATTTGAAAGATTTGAGAACAAAAAAAAAAAAAACGAACAGAAAGAGCTGATAGCAGCAAGCTAGGAGGAAAGAAAGAGAGAAAAGAAGGCTACTGCTGCAAGAGAGCAACCCTAATCGAAGGCAAAATAAGTTTTCCATTGTTGAATCCACAAAATCACAGTTTTGAGATACACAGACCCAATGTCATAAGCACATGAACCACAACTCATTTAACTAATATGGGACTATTGCCCAGGGGACTATGCCCAAATATTCTAACACTCCCCCTCACGGTCAAGATGGGCCGTTGACATTAATTGGATGGACATCCTCACGGTCAAGATGGGCCGTTGACATTAATTGGATAGACATGACAAGAGGAGTTGAGCCAAGACCATGCTCTGATACCATGTTGAATCTATAAAACCGTGATTTTGAGATACACAGGCCCAAGGTCATAAGCACGTGAACCACAACTCATTTAATCAATACAGGACTATTACCCAGGGGACTATGCCCAAATATTCCAACACTATGTTGAATCCACAAAACCACGGTGTTGAGATACATAGGTCCAGGATCATAAGCACATGAACCACAACTCATTTAACCAATGCACCACAAAACCGCGGTGTTGAGATACAAGGGCCCAAGGTCATAAACACATGAACCACAACTCATTTAACCAATAAGGGAACTATGTCCAAATTCTAACACTCTCCCTCACGGATAAGATAGGCCGTGGACATTAATTGAGTGGAGCCGTGGACATTAATTGAGTGGAGATGACAAGAGGAGTTGGGCCAAGACCATACTCTGATACCACGTTGAATCCACAAAACCGCAATGTTGAGATACACAGGCCGAGGGTCATAAGCACATGAACCACAACTCATTTAACCAATATGGGACTATTGCCCGGGGAACTATGTCCAAATTCTAACACCCATCCATGGCCTGTTTCCTGCACAATGTTGATTCAGCAACAATCTTTGCAAGAAACAAATTTACAGATCGTAATGAAAACAAAACATAATCTCGTTAGAATAAGATAACGAAACGCAGAACTATCAACAAAACCATCAGAATAGGCTTCACATTCGAAGCACAGAAGATTTTACTAATCTTGATCATTCCACTTCAGAAATGGTCTTTTTACATGTTTGAGAACAACTGAACAGGATACAGGCACACCCTGTCAAGTCCTAACATCATTTCTATCGCGTAGTTACACTAATTTTACCAGGGTTTAGCGAATCATCATGGCAAGCTATCATCAGCAACCGAACAAGACATCCGATCTTTGCAGAAATCACAGACCTGCTCCCCGGGCTTATCATTTCATACAGTGGTTGCTACAGCATCAGCATGGAGAAGTACTGCTCGAACTCCTGGTCGATAGTCGGCTTCGGCTTCCCGGTGCCCAGACACGCATCTGCACACAAGAAACAATTAAAAGATTACATCTTCCGCGGATTCAATATGGACAAGAGAGGCAGATAAGAGAGAGCCCCACACGGATGTATACCTTGCTTCAAGCCCCATCTCCCAGACGGGTGCGCCAATGTGTTCGGGGCCACATCGTTGCTGTAGAGCATCAGCTCTTCGATTGCAACATCTGGGCATTCCTCAATGTACTCGGGATGCAACCCAGGAGCAGAAAGCTGTTCATCCGAATCCTCAAATTCGGGCTCCATCTGGATTTCATCCTCCAAAGCCGCGAACTTTTCTCTAGGATCGGCATTCTTGGCAATCCTGCTGTCCAGGGAATAGAGTTTGCTCCTGAAATCACTGTCGTCACGGGGCTGGCTAGACGACGTGGAAGGTCCAAAGGCGAGGACGGGACTTCCAGATGATATTTCAGGGTGGATTTCGTCGTCTACGGTGACGAAGCTGTTGCTATCTCTGGAAGAACCTTCCGACGAGTCAGGTCCGTCATCAAGCATTCGTTTTACTCTGCAAAAATTCGAGTTTTCTTCAGTAGTCTCTTTGGTCTCCAGGCGGGCTGGGGTTGGAGATCCTTGGGCAGGGCTGCTGCCACGATCCCGGAATTTGTGCTTCGACATGGGCAGGCCCAGCTGCTCGTACTGCAGCTTCCTCTTCTTGCCAGAGTCGGGAGAGTTGAGATGGTGTTCCTCATCGTGGTAGAAGCTGATACAGTGGAAGTGAGCATGAGTTGTGTGTAAAGCTACGGAGGATAGCAAGTGAAAGCATATAATTTGGTGCTCAACATCCTCTACCTTGCACTAGGATTGGAGTAAAAACGGCTAAATGAAACAAGCAATCGACGAAAGAATGAGAATCAATGTTCGAAGTCAGAAGAAGAAAGAACATATTTTTGGGGAATTAGTAGATGAATAAATTAACTCAAGCACCAACACATTTCAACAAAAGGGGACAAATAAGAGGGGAAAGGGATCCGGGTCTTCTCATCCTCCACCCCATAGCTTATATTACGCGAGAGGGAAGCCAATCGTAGCTCCTCCGCTTCCAAGCAGGATGCAGATCCCATCAATGGCAGGCAGTAAGCTTTAACCCAGGACCAAAATATCCCCCAGGCCCCCAGCCCCTGCGCTAAGACAACCCAAAAGGGCCACCGGGGAAACAGCTTTCCAATAGGAAGAAAGTACCGTCAAATAGTGGTGAAGTCTGGTGTGTCCTCGACAGAATATGAGAGGAGCCTGAAGATGGCAGCTCACATGGTGGCATGCTACTTGGCTATTCCTGTTTCAGTAGCAGAGAAGAACAAGAGGAGCTAAACAGCTATGGGAGAGGGGGGGGGGGGGGTCCAGAAGGTGCCCGACCTGTTAACCTCAGATGGAGTGCCCCAGCCTCGATCCATCTTCACAAGCCCGGGAGAGGAAGCGAGGCAGATAGGACTATGCAGCTGAACGGGGTTGGGGGCTTTTCACATCCCTCTTCAGACAAGATGATCCTGGAATAAAGCAAGTAGAAGGAGAGAGGGAGGACGATGTTTGTTTATGTCCGGGCGGTGGTGTGGGAGGGGGGTTGTGTGGGTGAAGTGCCGGGTGGGTAACCTGATCCCATTTGCTGGAGTAGTTTCGCAGTGGCTACTGTTAGGTACCTCCGTACCGCAAATGTAAGTAAGTAACGGAAAATTTCTAACGGCGTCTCCGAACCGTCGCCGTTGAAAGGTGCGATTGCGGGTGTAGCGTTTCACCAATCGGCAATAGAGATCGACGGTCGAATCGCACCGATTACATTCTGATATTTACTATACCATAATATATCGTAGTGTACCAATATATATGTATATATAATAAATATTTCATACGGTAAACATTAATATGATATCTTGTGTAGCAGATTTAGTTAAGACATCTTTATTTCAAATCTGAAGATCGCGATTTGAATCTCATAGTTGTCTCTCGAAATTTTGATTTTTCCTCGTCTTAAAATAATGGAACCTTAAAAAATTCAACGCTCCCAAACTTCGAACCGTAACCTATGGTTAAAAATAATCATTCTTAACCAACTTACCTATGACAATATATTAAATATAAATTAAAATATATAATATATGATTACATATTGGTAATATATCACAAATCGATCGTATCGATCTATGGATGTTATGATCCGATACGTACGATTTATCTTATATCAGACCAATTTATAAAATCATGTTTGCTGTCACTCAAAATAATGACAGTCCCTATAAACTAGAGATAATTACACTATAACCGTAAGCTTCTTTATATTGCGTACAAATCTTCACGGTTAAAAGGCAATACGGGAAGAATGAGGAAGAGAGAACAGTATAAGTGATAAGCTTGCTCGAAGTTGAGCATTGGACCATTGTTGGCTAACTCATATCGTATAAGTACGAGTCAGTCGACCCATTCCATACTTAGCATATGCTCGACCAATAGATCGTCAGTGCGTCGCGGATTAGGGCGAAGGTGACGGGCGCAACAATACAGGGTGAAGGGGGAGGTTATGGTGGCAATGACGGTGGAGGGAGAAGAGGGAGGCCACGACAGAGGGACGAGAGGGAGACCCGTATCACGAAGTCATGGTAGCAACATCAAGGTCGAGGAGGGGGAGGGTTGAGGGGGAGACATGCAGGAGGGCCGGATATTTTTCACATAAATAGTAAGATTGTGGATTATAGGAGAAATTATACTAAAAGTTAGAAATGAATAATCCCATCCAAGAATCAATTGTCAAAAAAAGAGATAGAGTCGAAGAGGCAGCCACCGAACACGAGATCTACTCTGATGATGCTGACCCTTCTAAGTTTCGGAGGGGAGGGTGAGGTGCCTCACCCGCCGAATGTGCATGTAGTCAAGGCCGCAGATGACGTTGAGAGAGGAGTAGATGATGCACTGCTAGAGAGGCGAAAAAGAAAAAAATATTATTGGCCACTCGGACTGGCACCATATCTTGCCATACCATGCCACATGTGAATTGGGTAGGGCTGACTCAGCGATATGGTAAACCTCATCGGGGACTAGGTGCGGAGACGAGAGAATTGAGTTAGGAAGCGAGGTGGATTAAGCTTCCATTGTCAAGCCGAGGACCATGCAGCTGGTTCTAAGTTATGGACTTGTACCTAGAAAAAGAGGGAGAAGATAGGGTTAATTAGGTCTTGGATCATGCTTTCAAAATAAACCTTTGAATGCTTTCAGAATAAACTTTTAAAAATATTCGACTGGAGTCTCCTTCGGTGGCGAGTGCGTGAGTAGCACTCTCTCTCTCTCTCTCTCTCTCTCTCTCTCTCTCTCTCTCTCTCTCTCTCTCTCTCTCTCTCTCTCTCTCTCGCTATGTGGAAGTTTCTCTCTACTGGTGATGTGAGTCTCTCAGTCACCGGGTATATGTCCGTATATTCCTATGTCCTCTGTCTCCTGTCTGTCTTTTTGTAGGTCTGTCTAGGGACCTATTTATACTGGACGTGATGACCTCATCCGATTTAACAATGGTGTCGTTCACAGAGTGAAGTCCTACTCGATCGTAGGAACGTCTGCCGCCTACTCATCTGTTCCTGGGAGAAAACATCGTGGAGAGTATCTCGATGGCGGGGGGTGACCCAGGTCGCGTCGGGACAAGTCCGGTGATAGTAACCTAACATTCATCCGTTGGTGAATTCTGTTGTATCCAGAATGCCGGTGCGCGGGTTTCCCGCTCGTGTGTTGGCATGCGATGTTTTACCCTAGAGCTAGCGATACATTCGTGGGCTCCAATTCGGCCATGTCGATTAGGCCTCCGGTTGGTTGTGATAATTTATTACAAGTTTTATGTTATTGGGCCGTACTGAGTCTGACAAAATTATCTACGCCAAAAGATTTTATTAATATACATGCATTATTTCGCATGTATGATGTTAAGTACGGACAAATTGACCTTCCTAAACTCACCTAAAATTATTGACGTAAATAGGATGCTGCAGATAATGGTCGAGCTGAAGATGGCGAAATGCGATTGATGATGGGTTACATATGATAATAAAGCGAGAGTAAATAATCAAATATGATAGATTTTGAAAGTATTTGCGTAATTATCTCTGGGGCCTTAATTTGATAAACGAATAGGTTGAAGCGGGATGACATATTCGTAAGTTGGAACGGCGTATTTGCCGATTCTTGACATATTTGTCGGTTACAACACTCCCCGACTTTGATAAGCTCGGGAGAATTAAAGTTGGGTCGAACAGGTGACTTAATTTGCCTTGTTTTGGTAGAACGAGGTATTTGATCGGGAGGGGTTTGAACACCCGTATTAATTTTATGTCATACTTTAGAGCGCGCATCATTTATTGCAATTTAGAGAATAAAATTTTTGAATTTTCATATTTGTATTTTACTTCTCGGGAATCATGATTGCACGTTTATTTGGTAAATACTATTTGAAGGGGATTAATTTTTAGAAACCAGCCTGGAGGAGATTCGTACAGACCACGTGGGACATG
This sequence comes from Amorphophallus konjac, assembly GCA_022559845.1. Taxonomy (NCBI): domain Eukaryota; kingdom Viridiplantae; phylum Streptophyta; class Magnoliopsida; order Alismatales; family Araceae; genus Amorphophallus; species Amorphophallus konjac. The sequence goes on from CM040118.1 coordinate 22,076,452, forward strand.
CTTCACAGCTTGTCAGGGACCACCGCACGGATGGACACACGCGCATGTGCTTCCTGTGCGGATAATCACAGGTTTTACTTTTATATGTTTGAGTAAGCATTAGATCCATATTTCTGTCGGATAATATGTTATATTATCAGATGAACCAAAAAAATAAGATATGTTTACATCTATATCTCTGTAGAATATCATATTTATAAATAAATCTTTATTGTTTACGTATTATCAAGAATATTTCTAATATATCTGATATTGTTACGCATGTATCTTCACCTTAACTCGTATTATTTTAACGTGATTGTTCCGAAAAAAAGAGACTAACATACCCTTAAGTTAATCTCTCTCTCTCTCTCTTCTTGCAAGTTACTCACAAGATGATAAGACAGGGAGGGTGGTCCTTGGAGGAGGGATAGGCCGAGTGTTCAGTAGGGTTGGGGTGTGGGTGATCGCAGGAGGGAGTCTCTCTCTCTCTCTCTCTACATCCATGGATGGAGGGAGGGGGAGAGGGGGGCTTGTGTGAGAGAGGGGTTGCAGCTTCTCGGAAGAGGAGAGGCTACAAGGAGGGTTCGGGTGTAAGAGAGGGGTTGCAGCTTCTCGGATCAACTCTCACGGGCAACCACCTTGCCAAAATATGGATCACGTCTCGCACGGATTTCATAGCACGCAGAGGCCAACCAATCCGGGAACACGCCGCAAGACGACGAACCTTAACCAAACATAATCTCTCCAACCAAAGGAGAAACCGATCACACGTCCGACCAACGGAAAGTATCCACGCTCGACCTGACCTTAAACCTTGCGCATGCTGGGAACAACACCAAGAAAACCATTACCTCGTCAGGTCAGCGCCTCCGACACACTCAACGAGTGTCACGTCGGACCACGATCACAACATCTCTCGATGCACCACCATGCACAGCAATTCCTCAAACTGTAACACACCGCACCGAGAGTCACAACACGAGCCATAACCGACAACCGCCGACGCTCATCCTCGAGTCCCGAAATCACCATAGAACCTTCTCATCTCAACTCAAATCTAAGGCGGACACAACCCATTTACGCACAAGAGCGCAGGAGCAAGAACTTACTGGGACAACTCCGCCAAATCATGCGCGCTTGTTTGCGGATTTCGAGGCAGGATTGGGCGGAGTTGTCCAAGTAAGTTCTTGCTCCTACGCTCTTGTGCGCGAATGGGTTGTGTTTGTTGTGTCCCCTGTGGTTCTGGAGTTTTGATGATGACAAATATTATGTCTCATTATGTTTACATGTACATCCTTGATGATATAATCCTGATGTATTATGAGAAAATGTCAGAACATGTTTAAGAATGACTCACGGGTCATGAAAAGGAAGTCAACCCAAGTCAAAGTCAACTCATTGATAGGTAAGGTCAATACACAGTCAGATCATGTATTGTTCTGTCTAATCCCATATCTGTGCATATGTTAATGCTTGTACAGAAATGTTGGTGCATGTGTGAAGTCCATGCACATAGAAGGTCAATGGCAGTCTTCATTGTGTTAGAAAAGTCCAGGCATTTCACTGTTCACATGAACATATGAAGTCGGTGCTAGTTTCTGTAGCACTTCATGGAGGTCGATGCATGTCATCTTATCGAACACTTTGTGAACACTTTGTGTGCATGTCATGTTAATGTGCATAGCATTTTCATCGAGCAGCTTGTGAGCATGGTGCATACTTTGCACTAGGCAGATAACAATCTGTTCACTTCTTCGTCTTCTGTATCCAAGTCTGTGCATATCCCTGTAGCAACGCTATTAGGGTCGGTGCAACTTTTGCATTGGTACTAGTCTTTTGTACTTTGCATGTTTAGGTCCATGCATATTACTGTTTAGGGTCTATGGACACTAGCAAGTCGGTGCACATCTTGCATGTAGCCATATAACATCTGTGCATGTTCTGCATTATGCTTGAACATAGTCCGTGCATTCCACTGTAGCATGCATATAGTATGTGTTAGCTTGCATATCACAAGGTCTGTGCAAGTTTTATCTGGCGGTAGTGCATACCAGGTCTGTGCACATTTGGGTCTTCATTGCAAGTATGTGCTTGCTTTATGAAGTTTGTGCACATTGCACAATGAAGACGGTGATTATTCTTAGCAGGTTGCATGTAAAGTTAGTGCAGGTTTTAGGCATGTAGGACGGTACAGTCTGCGTCTCATACTACGTCTAATGCACACACAGGTCGGTGCAAGCGTTGGCTCGCATGCGGTCGGTGCTATTTTATGGTCTTGTGTCTCATATTGCGTCTCATGTGCATATGTGTCTCAGCGTCTCATTCTGCGTCTCAATGCATGCCTGCGTCTCATGATTCGTCTAAGGCATATAAGGTCGGTGTAGGTTGTGTCTAAAGCAGACACACGGTCGGTGCATGTCTTCGTTGTTCATACTAAGGTCGGTGCTATTTTTGGTCTTGCATCTCACTCTGCGTCTCACGCACATACCAGGGTCTGTGCTAGTCTCCGTCTCATGCACACCCATGGTTCATCTCATGCAATACAAGGTCTGTGCTACTCTATAGCAGGTCGATGCAATGTTTGCGTCTTACACTACGTCTCACGCACATGCCAGGTTGCATGCATTCATTCGGTCGGTGCAAGTCTTTGCATCGTGCATATGAGGTCCGTGCATATATGGGTCTGTGCACTTATGCCTTGTGCTATACAAGGTACGTGCAACTTTCAACTCGATGCACATCTGTTCTCTTGCATATATAAGTCTGTGCACGTGGTTGCCACAAGAATTCATAGTCTCTGCAACTTTCAAGTCGGTGCAATACTCGATTTCAAAGGAACTAGGTCGGTGCAGTGTCTTCCCTTGCACGTACAATCTTGGTGCACTTTTCTAGTGTCTACATGCAATGTGCAATTCCTCAATGAGCTTATGGAAGGTCGGTGCATGTGCTATTGTGTACTACCCAAGGTCCGAGCATGCTTTTATGTACAGCTAAATAGGGTCAGTGCACGTCTGGTTTAATTGAGCCTAAGGTCTGTGCACTGTCTGCTCTTCTACTTGGCGAACTCTAGTTTGCTGCAAGTAATCCTAAACGATACTCTATCTTTTGTATGGAATAATTTTGTTCGCAGTAGAGGCACGTGACCTCTGAAAAGGCAGAAGGCTGACTCGTGGATAAAGGGAGAAATGATGGACACGTGATCCGAGGAAAGGAAGCTTATATTCCTTAACACGTGGACCAATGGAATGTCAGTAGGGTTCTGTTGCTTGATCCTTACGGAGCCCCTGCTCCTATATAAGAATACCTTACCCTTTGAAGAAGGGTGCGGGTGCCGGAAGAAAGGCCGCCAGAAGAAAAGAAAGGAGAGCCAGCAGCGCATAGAAGAAGAAGAAGGAGTCGCCAGAGAGCGAGAGAGCTAAGAGAAGTGAGTTCGTGAGAAAGAAAAAGAAGAAGGAGAAGACGGCAGAATCTGAGAGTGAGCAGTTGAAGAAAAGAAGAGTGAGCCGAAGTCTGAGAAGAAGAAGTGTAACACTCGAGAATTTTAAAATAGAAATATAAAAAAAAAATTTAATCATTGAACTCATATTCTAATTCTATTGGATTAACCATTTAAAATATTTAATTACCTATAGATGCTTTAGAAGATGCCAAACTATATTTTGAAAATGTCAATTTATATTTTTAATCACTTATGAAATTAATATTACACTATTCCAAAGAAATAGGAAATATGTTATATAGATAGTGTTTTAAAGGTTAAACGTTACTTTTACAAGATGTCAATTCATATTTTCATAATTTAGAAAATTTCATATTTCAACTTTTACATTATATAATTATTTTGAAGAAATAACGGTATATAGATGAAGTGTTAAAGGATAAACATAATTTAGAAAGTGAGAAAGGGTATATAGACAATTTTAGTTAGTGTAGAGTGGATACAAAAAATCTCCATTCAAAATAACGACATATGCTAAGTCGTTATTTCCTAAATATGAATAGTGACGTGAATAGTGTCACTTTTTATTTAAAAAGAATTTTTCAAAAAAAATTATATGTAAAAATAGATAAAAATGTAAGGGTCTCACCCCTGAAATTTCACAAATAAATTCCCTCAATTTTTAAAGATAAAAATCTTTGAAGTTAACATGGAAATCTTAACTTATGAAATACGTAACCTACTCGTCTTAATAAAATCCTAGGCTTTGGTTAAAGAATTAAACTATAGGGGGACTAGAATATAAATGTGCAAAACAACTTTAAATACATGGGCCATGATTTGTACGTAAGTGGACTTCCACCTTGTCCACTTAGTGAATTGACACCCCTCACTAGGGCGTCAATTGAAAAATTGAAGACCATGTATATATGCGTCAATTTGAATAGGATCACATTCTATTAAAGTATTAATATACATATGCACAACACGTGAGTGGGGCAGAGTTGTCTAACAAATGACGCCCTCTTGCAAGGCGTCATTTCCATTAATAATGTCACAATAATGCTACCCAAATAAATGACGCCCTCATGCAAGGCGTCATTTATTAAATGAACGACCCTCTACACGGGCGTCATTTAAACATGTGATTCTAAAAGATTGAGACACGAGCAACCCATTCGAGCTGGCAAAAACAATGCCTACTCAGCATGACCCACAAGGCATTAACCAATGCCTTATCGTTTCCTATAACTAATCGCATCCGTAGCACTGTCAGAGGCTACTGCTGTGCTGCAGAAGCGTCGTCCTCCCGAGGCTACATCCTGCTGCGATCCTGCTGCAGCTCTGAATCTCGTATCACACGTCAAAAGGTAGGTGTTCTCAAATCCTTGCCTAACTAGTAGCTAATAGGTTAATTGATGCATATTCCTGGATTTCGATCAACTAGTCAACCATGCTATATATATATATATATAAATATATATATATATATTTACCATGACCCAGAATAATACCATGTTATACATCTGTTAATAGCTCGTTACATACTGTTATCATGATTTTTTTAGCATGATTTCACGAGCTTTTTAACGGACTTTATCACACTAGTTTTCAGTCTTAAATCCTTAAATTATAGCATATGTTAACGTGTTAAACACACAGGGGCATTGAAAATGACGCCCCTGACTAGGGCGTCCATTTGAAAATTGAAGACTGTGTAAATAGTCGTAAATTAATTAACGACATGACCAATGTCGTCAATTTAATTTTCTGGATTTTGAGTAATTGATAATTCAATACATTCAAAAATCCATAACTATCAAACTAAAGCACTAAATTTTTGCATGAACATGTTTCTGGAATCCTGACATTTTTCTCGACATATTCGTATTATTACTTCCTGATTTAGAATATTTTTATACTGATGAATAGTGCATGAATAGTGTGTGAATAGTGACACAGTTTTGTAAATGACGCCCCTGACCAGGGCGTCAATTATCAAATTGAAGACTGTGTAAATAGTCGTCAATTAATTAACGACATGACCAACGTCATCAATTTAATTTCCTGGATTTTGAGTAATTGATAATTCAACACATTCAAAAATCCATAACTATTGAAATAAAGCATGAAATTTTAAAATGAACACATTTCTAGAGTCCTGACACTTTTCTCAACATATTCGTATCATTACTTCCTGATTCAGAATATTTTTTTACACTGATGAATAGTATATGAATAGTGAATCACGGTAAATGACGCCCCTGACCAGGGCATCAATTACTAAATTGAAGACTGCGCAAACAGTCGTCAATTATCAAATTGAAGACATGACCCATGTCGTCAATTCAGAATATTTTTTTTTATGGATGAATAGTACATGAATAGTTACCATTATATGTAAATGACGTCCCTGACCAGGGCGTCAATTACTAAATTGAAGACTATTCAAACAGTCGTCAATTAATTGAAGACATGACCCATATCGTCAATTTAATTTCCTGATTCAAAATATTTTAACACGGATGAATAGTGCATGAACAGTGCATGAATAGTGAAACAGTTTTGTAAATGACGCCCCTGCCCAGGACATCAATTACAAAAGTGACGACTGTTCAAACAGTCGTCCATTAGATGACCCCATGACCAATGTCGTCAATTCATTTTCCTGAAATTTTTAGAAACTAGTAAATCAAAGCATTCAAAAATCTATAACTAATAAACTGGACTATGAAAATTTTGGACAAATATAATTCTGTGATCATGAGATTTTTCTCTACCTGTCCATGTCTTCGATTCCTGATTTACTGTAAGAATTAAAAATGAATAGTGTTTAAATAGTAAACTGTGACTCATAATATAGAGCCACCATGTTCAGACAATTATAATTTTTTTAACCTAATCACGAAACTCCTGCATGAATATGGTTATGGAACCCTCATAATTTTCTCTATTTAACTATGTACTTAATTCCTGATTTAATGAAAGTATTAAAAATGAATAGTGTTTGAATAGTGTTTTGAGTCACGAAATGTACATTCCCGGCGTAAATCACCCCAATTTATTAAATATCAAAACCCAACAATTTCGCATGAGCATGATTCTGAACTCCCGAGAATATCTTCTACCTGTCCATATCCTTACTTTTTATTTTTGAGAAATTTTTACCGTATGAATAGTGTATAAAAGTCACTATTTCAATGAATAGTATCACTTTTCCAAATAAAATAATTTTTTTGATATAGACACGTAGATAGGTAGAAAAAAATATAAGGAATCTAACGGTATGCTCATGCATTAGATTAGGTATCATGATTCACATTTATTAAATTTTTCACATGGATGATTAATATACTAAACGATTAATATATATATAAACTTAGAAATGACGAAATTCACAAAAATGACTACTCATGGAAAGGCGTTATTTGTGTGAATAGTGTAAATGAATAGTAAGTGAATAATAATGAATAGTAAAGTGAATAGTAATGAATAGTATTCATAAATAGTAAACTAGCATAATTGCATAATGGCCCTTATGGGATGTTCTAACTTTTGTTTAACCTTACTATAGAGTTATCTAGAGTTTTTGTTTAGGAAAAAGTATATAAATTGATACTTTTTCCCTCATTTCTATCGTGGTTTGTACAGACGCAACCCTAAGTCATTTTCTTGCATATTATGAGCCCTTGAATTCCATTCCATAAAAATCTACCTTATATATCCTACTAAGTCAACCTTTGAAACTCCATATTGGCTATAAATGAGAGTGGATGTCAAAGGTAATACATGAAATGCTGTGCATATAGGGCCCGGTCTGATCCTGGGAGGAGCACCCGAAGGTACTTGTGCCCATGGGAGTTTATTGACCACGGTGTTTAGCATTGCACCGGAGTACTTGCTTGACTTGAGACACTCCACCATACTCTCTCTCTTTACTCACTTGACTTGACTTGCGTGGCCCGGAACGGGCAATACTTGACTTGTGACCCGAGAAAGGGTGAAATACTTGCTTGATTGAAATAGCCAATTCTACTGATACGTACTTAACTTTACTTGCTTGAATTAAATTTTACTTACTCGTACCTGAGATATACTTGTACATGAGTACATACTTACACTTGAATTCGTAATTGTACATAAATCCCTGCTAGACCCGAAGTGGCATTTACATCTATAATTCTTGAAATACTGCTTGTCAAATACTTGAAATCTTGATATACTCTCTGTATACAGCTCTTGATCTCTTATTGTTCATCATGTATAGATATACCTGCATACCCGATTCTTTTATTCGTACGTCATGCATAGCCATACTGATAATACATGTAAATTGTAATTCACGTACAGATTGTTCGAATTTGAGATGTAATTCATACTTAGCGATTCGCTCATCCAGTTGCTTCCTAACATTTTCAGGTGATTCGGATAGCGACAAGAATGGGTTTGAGGCCGAGTGAAGAGTGCTAGAACGCCATCCATTTATCATTAGCTAGTAGAGTCTTTGAATTTATTTGAGTGTACCTTGTATTCTCAGTTATGTCAATTAGTGGTATAAACTTTGTGTTAAGTCGTGTAGCCTAATGTTTGGCTTTCTAAATTTGAAAATTTGTCAAGGAATATCTTTATTTCCTTTGATTAATCAAATAAACATCACTTGGACTATTGGAATTTATTAGATTTTTAGTCATTTGCGCACTCCAAAATTTTGTATGTTAAAATTCTTATCGCTCTAATGACACGATCTATATAGAGGCGTCACGCATCCGAGTATCTTCCGCGCTCAGGACGTGACAAGAAGAGAGAAGAAGAAAGAAAGAGGAAGAGGAAGAAAGAGTGAGGAATTTGTGAGTGTGAAGCTATCGTTGAAGATCTGTTTTCCTGGCATTTGGATCAAATCCAAGCCAGACTTGCTCCTGCGAGAGCTACATTCTGTGTTTCATTTTCAGCTTTCTGTTGCTGTGGTTTTGCTTCATATTTTCCTTGTTCTTTTCATTTATCTTTGAACTTCAAGCTGTGAGTCAGCAGAGCAAGTTGTGATGCTCAGCAGGCAAGGTGGTTACCTTGGACAGCAAGATGTGATGCTCAGCGGGATAGCAAGCTGTGATGCTCAGCGGATGGCAAGCTGTGATGTTCAGCGGATGTAGGCAAGCTGTGATGCCCAGCCGTTCAAGCTGTGAGTCAGCAGGAATCCACACTCGGGTTGAGTGTGGGGTGGATGTAGGTCTGGAGGACCGAACCACCTAAAAACCTTCTTGTCCATCGTTGTTTGAGTGCTTATTCTGATCCGCTAGATATATGCTTAGGCTCGATCTGAATCGTCTGTCTAGCGAGGAATTTGTTTTTCATATTGTTCATTTGATATTGTATCTGAGAGAGTCATTTTGACTTCTTGATCATTGTTACCGGAGAGTGTCAAATTCACTCAAGTCATCTGAGCGTCTAAGTTGTTTTGTTTGCTTGATTGGGTTCAGTCAATAGCGTAGGTTTACTTAGGAGTCTGCACTCTTGCAGTTAAACTGTTTGATCGAGAGAATCATTGTCCTCCTTATCTTATATAGCTTAACTAGTTTTAATTCCGCATTCGTGGCTAGTTATAGTTTTTATTTGGGCAATTTTTCAGAGGGATTCATTCACCCCCCTCCCCTCTGAATCCGGGCCTTGCACCCTATCAGTGTTCGCCTTGGATTTGAGTTGAGATGAGAAGGTTCTGCGGTGATTTCGGGACTCGAGGATGAGTGTCGGCGGTTGTCGGTTATGGCTCGTGTTGTGGCTCTCGGTGTGATGTGTTGCAGTTCAAAGAATTACAGTGGTGGTGCATCGAGAGATGCTGTGATCGTGGTTCGACGTGACACTCGTCGAGTGTGTCGGAGACGCTGACCTGACGAGGTAATGGTTTTCTTGGTGTTGTTCCCAGCATGCGCAAGGTTAAAGGTCAGGTCGAGCGTGGATACTTTCTGTTGGTTGGAGGTGTGATCGGTTTCTCCTTTGGTTGGAGAGATTATGTTTGGTTAAGGTTCGTCGTCTTGCAGCGTGTTCCCGGATTGGTTGGCCTCTGCGTGCCATGAAATCCGTGCGAGACGTGATCCGTATTTTGGCAAGGTGGTTACCTATGAGAGTTGTGCCCATCTCCCTATGTTCAACAGTACCAGAAACAAGTAACTAGTCAGAGTAACACTCGTTAGTGTCAGTCCAAGCCTCTGACCACGTGTGCATACACCGGCTCGTCGCCTCGAGCCAAGCCTCTATCTAGTTTCCCCCCTCCCTCAGTAGGATGCTATTGTAAAGCAGGGGCCCACGGAAACTAGCTTAAAAATCGTACAATGGGGTAAACCCGCCACCTCTCCCAGGTGGGTCGACACTAGAGGTCGCCGGGCCACAACTAGTGGTTCCATCACAAGGAAGGAGAAAGCAAGTCTATTGGGATCTAAACCATGCCACAGTTCATGAGAATAATTAAACATGGCGAATATACAATTATGAAAGCATAATTAAATGAATATGCTAATAATTGAATTCTACGGGAGTTAGCAATATGCTAATAATTGAATTAAACGGTCAAAGACTAGCCGCTCCAGTCGTACGCGGTCGTACGACGGGCCGCTCAATGGTGATAAACAGTTATAATTAGGCCGCTCAATGGATATGAACGTTTGGGATCGGGCCGCTCAATGGACTGAACAGTTAAGGTTGGGCCACTCAACGGAGCGATCGGTCCATTAGGCGGTCCAACGACTGGACGTTCAGTGGACTGAACAGACCGGTCCAAGCCGCGCCATCCCATTTGGATGGACCACAATGAGCCGTGCTACCTACGCCGCCTTACAGTTTATAGGGATTGAACGGTCGAGGGTAAACCACCCTAAGGTCTGAACGGTCTGCCTAAGAACCGTGCTAAGGGTTTAAACAGCCGGGATGAAGACCGTGGTCTACTGGACGGTCACGAGGTGGACCGTGCCATTACCGTGACTACGGGAACGGGGTAAACCCCGTGGGAAACTCTCTCGATCGGTCCAAATGGACGAAAAAACCTGTTTAACCTGCCAAACCACAACCCATAACCAACATACAACCATTCCAAGCCCATAAAACATAAAGACAATGGCCATGGTATAATTTTCAGGAATTAAAATGAAAATATAATGCACATGGCATTTTGCACAGAAAACTAGGAAAATGACGAGCAATGGGGGTGCATGGGGTATGGGAGTGATCCTAGTGAGGAGAGGATTCCATCCCCCTACCTCGATCGTGACGAAGCCGATGTTCTGGTGCCGAATGAGCCGAGGGAAGCCGCGCCTTCCTTCGCCCGTACTCGTCTCCACGCTCCGCGGTTCGAGGCAAGGCTGGCGTCAACGTGATCCTCACGTCGCGAGCAATCCGATGACATGCTCCATGCCTCCGTCTGCAGCCCGACCCGATCACGCCATCGAGAGAGGGGGAGACGGTTCAGAGAGAGAGAGAGAGAGAGAGGGTCGATCGAATGAAAAAAACATTTTGAATATATATATTTTTTATTTTTAACCTTAAATTTCATTTAAACCCTCAATAAAGCATAATTATAATTATGTCCAATAATTTCTATAAAAGCTTTTAACTAATTAGATTAAATGCTAGAAAAGCCCATTAAATCCAGAAAAATCACATAAATTCATGGAATAAAATATATTTCATTACCGGTAAGGATCCGTTAGGAAACGGGTCTTACAGGACCAGTCCTGCACCATTGCCACTGAAGCATGACGACCAATCGACATACAACTCCCACACAGGCTCAATAGGGGAGCCCCTGAGCACTTCTTCCTCGGGGAGTATACACTCAGTGATGAAGTGGATGTCGAATTCCCCCAAATCAATAGCCTACTTGATCAACCTCCTTGAAGCGTGAGGGTTCTACAAAACTTGACGTAAGGGTTGATCCATGGGGACTACTATGGGGTGAGCGAGACAGTACGACCTTAGCTTTCTGGCGACTATCACCCAGGTAAGGGTGAACTTCTCTGCTTGGGAATAGTATAACTCCGCCCTTGGAGAATCTTGCTGACATAGTACATTGGCTTCATCACTCTCTCCTCTTCGAGGGTGAGCACCATGCTAAGCGTGCTCGGAGTCACAGATGGATAGAGGGACAACTGCTCGCCTGCTCAGTGCTTGGAAAGTATAGGAGGCGAAGAAAGATATCTCTTGAGCTCTTCAAGTCCGTCCTCACACTCCTAATCCTATTCCACCTGCCCCTTCTTGTCTGGAAATTGATGGGCACGTCAGATCAACTTGAAGAACGACATGCAGCGCTCGACAGCCCTGACTAGGAAGTAAGTAAGAGCTACGATGCAGCCAGTGAGGCTCTATACGTCACACACTCTCTTGGGTCACTTTATTTCCAGCACCACCTTAATCTGTTCAAGATTGACTTTTATCCCTGGGTGAGTAACTAGGAATCTAAGGAACTTACCGATGCAAACTCCGATCGTGCACTTATTCGGATTAAGCTCCATGTTGAATCTTCGTAGAGTGACAAACATCTTAGTGAGGTCTATCAGGTGCTCAGAAGCTCGAAGGCTCTTGACAAGTATGTCATCAATGTACACATCCATGTTGCGATCGATATGAGAGTCGAACATGTGATTGACCAACCGCCGATAGGTCGCCCCCATCTTCATCAAATTGAAGGGTATCTGTGTATATTAATAAAGCCCATAGTCAGTGGTGAAGGTAGTCTTGTCTTCGTCAGACTTGTACAGGCTTATCTGGTGGTATTAAGAATACACATCTAGAAAGCTTAGCATCTCGTGCCCAGATGTCGCGTCTACTAATTGGTCGATGTGCGACATGGGGAAGCTATCTTTGGGAGTGGCCTCATTGAGTTCCTTGTAGTCGACACACATTCGCCACTTCCCATTACTCTTCAAAACTAGGACTACATTGGCTACCCACTGGGGTATTGGGTAGGCCTAAGCAATCCATAGCGCAACTACATCACTCACCTGCTCCTTGATGATCACCTGTCATTCCGGGTTATAGTGACCCCTTCGATGTCGGATTGGACGGTAGTTGGGGTTCAGGTTGAACTTGTGAGTGATTACCTCCAAAGGAATGCCAAGAAGGTCATCCTCCGGCCAAGCGAAAACAACTTCGTTAGCCTCTAGGAAGTGCTGGATTTCCTCCTTTTCATCTTCTGATAGAAGAGAACTAATCCTTAAAACTCGGCTAGGGTCCTCCCTGATTTGAATTAGGTAGAGGTCCTCAGTCGGAGTCCCTCCGCTGGTCTCGGGCACGTCCACCTTCGCCTTCTTCTCTGACGGAGGTGCGTCAATCATTTTCATTTTTTTTAATAAGGTAGCACCGTCTAGACTCCCCTTGGACTCCTCGGACCTCTCCCATCTCCTGAGAAGTAGGGAACTTGAGCATCTGGTGCGGACCTCTCCCATCCCCTGAGAAGTAGGGAACTTGAGCTTCTGGTGATATGAGGAGGGGACTCCTTTCAGCACTCCCAAGATGCTGCGGCCAATGATGGCATTGTATTTAGGCATTCCTTTCACGATCATGAAGTCGACTATGAAAGTGATCTACCATGGAGCGGTCCCTAGGGTGATCGAAAGGAAGATCCAACCTTTAGGATAGACAGTGGACCAAGAGAAACCAAACAAATGGATGTGTAAAGGGTTGAGGCAAGAAGAATCCACACCCATAAGGTGAAGAGAGTCCTAAGAAATCATATCTAGACCACTTCCATTATCAATCAGCACACGACGCACATTACATTGGTTTAGAGTAGCGGATACAACCAGAGCGTCAGTGTGGGGAGTGGTCACCCCCTCTAAGTCCTCATCCGAGAACACAATGGGCTCTTTGAGGCGATCCTTTGCGAGGGTCCTCGCAGGTAAGCCGCGGGGACCGGGATCCTCGCGCTCGACTTGGTTTACCCGCCTTACGTATGAGTAACGCCTGCTGGAGCTATCTCCCCCCGAAGCCCCAGTGGAGATCATCATGATCTCTCTTCTGAGTGTGGTATTATCAATGGGTGGAGGGTATTCACCTTCCTCTACTTTCGCTCTATCGTCTTGGCCACAAAATTGTCGAGGAGACCTCACTAAACGAGGTAGTCGATTACATCTTTGAGTTGGATACAATCTTTAGTGTTGTATCTGTGGTCGCAGTGGAAGTGGCAGTACTTCCTTGGGTTCCTCTTCTTTGAGTTAGACTTTAGCTTCTCAGGCCACCACAAGAATGGCTCACTCCAAATCTCCATGAGGATGTAATCTGGGGTGGTGGTTAGGGGGCATACTGCATATAGATAGTTCCCCTCTCGAAGCTTCGTAGGGGCTTGGATCCCCAGGGTTCGCCAGAGGATGGTGTCATGTGTGCCCTACGTCAGCACGGTCGTTGTGATGCTATCGTCCAGGCGAGAGATGAGGACTACCTCCTTGCAGAAGCAAGAGTAAAAGTCCTACAAGGGCTCATCTCGTCCCTACTTGATGGCGAGAAGGCTCACGGCAGTCTTCGCCTCATTCTTGCTATCTAGAAACTTCTCTCTGAACATTCTCTTCATTTGCTAGAAAGAGGTAATGGATTCAACTGGGAGGGACTCAAACTATGCTCGGGCATTCTCTCATAGGGTGGTAATGAAGGCCAAACACTACATAGCATCCAAGTCTCGATGGAAAATCTGGTTGGACTCGAAGCTGTAAAAGTGGTCGGCTGGGTTGATAGTACCGTCGTAATTCAAGAAAGACGATAGATGTAGCTTTGGGGGGATCAGTAACTCCAAGATCTCCGAGGAGAAGGAGGCTTAGAAGTCGACCTCCTCATTGACCAGGCCTTTCGTCCTGGCTACCTAGATTATTTCATTTAGGTAGCACGCCTTTCCCTCTAGCTCACACTCGACGTCGTCGCATCGCCGAAGTCCCCTTGTCATCCCTGGATTGGAATGGATTGGGCTTCCTAGTAGGTGAACAGACTCGTCACGCGGACAAGGCAAGTGTGTGGCTGAAGCCACTGATGGCGACCGCTCATGGTGAAGGCTTACCCTTCCCATTGAGGGGGGCACTGTTACAGCACGTTCCTACTCCGCCTGCCAGTTCAGGAGGCGCTGGTATGTCTCTATCAGCATCTAGAGCTGCTCCCACATCACAACCAACTCTTCAGTCGCAGGGTTTGCTGGAGGTGGATGGTTCGCGTGAGACTAGTAGTTGCTCCCTAGGTCATCTTGGGATGCCCTCCGGGAGGCAGACTTACTCCGACGGTTGCTCACGTTGCGGTAGTTCCCTCGGAGAGCCATGGCTTTCTATATTGTTCCCATAGACGGCGCCAAGAAATGTAGAGGTTGAAAAGTGATCCTTCGAACCACGTACTACACCTCTAAAATTTGTTTGTCAAGAAAGAGGAGAAGCCTTCTAAGGGAAACACTTATGAGCAAAAGAAGGATATCAGAAAGAGCTCTAGGTGTGATCTCGGGGGATAACCCTCTGATGCCTAAGTCAAATGAGTGCTCGAAGGAAGAAGTAGAGTAAGTAGTCATGAGAGTGTAGTGAGCATAAAATGTTTAAAGCTTAGAATATTTACTTCTTATAGGGTCTTCTGCCACGAGCATGTTTCTGTCGTCAACGTATGCTGGCTTACAAAAGGAGCAAATGTCCACGACCGTGGAAGTGTGGGACCCTTGATCTTCTGCCGTGCATAAGGTGAGGGAGCGTGAGTTACCCCTTGATGTCTAGTACTCTGCCATTATTGTCATAATGATTCCCAGAACGTGCGTGTAACGACCCGAGAATCCGATTACCAGGAAGGCCCGATAACCCGAGACTCGCACCGCCACCCACGAGCCCGAAGGCTCGGAAGGGTTAAAAGGATGGTGTGGAAACTACACAAGCATCACAAATAATTGCAGTAATTAAACAGTTATAATATTAAGCCAGAAATAGATTAACATATTACATGGTCCACAATAAAATGACAACAACAGCAACAGTAGTCCACGACTAGTACAGTGACAAGAAGGAAAAGTACAGCTACACGGGACATACCCCGGCTCTGACCTCTGGCACTGCCTTTGGGCACCCGCACCACGCTGCGCTCCTGACGCGCTCCCCGAAGGTGGCGCCTCACCTGAAACACGGTGAAAACACGCAGGGAATGAGTCTCGGAACAAGACTCAGTAGGGATCACTCGAACCCTACCTCGTAAAACGAGAAACCACTACTCTAGCGGTAGAAAAGTACCTCGGAAAGGAAAGCCCTGTACTCTACAGAACTAGACCCTACGGCACGCAAACCAACACACGTGCCACGGTACGAGAAGACCGAAACTCAACGGTCGAACCGCTAAAACCCGAAGGTCGGAAACACACGACTGACAGTCTGACACTCCGTACTCGACAGGAGTACCACCCACTAGAAGCACAGCCGGTAGCGTCCCCTGACGTCTTACACCGCACCGCAGGTGAACCGCCTGACGTGGTTGGTCCTACCCGAGGCGCAGACACCGTACAAGTAACCACGAACAAGTAACTAGATGGGGTCACGCCCGTCGACGTGGGTCCAACCGCCCCCAACCACGTGTGCACACACAGACCACGCGTCACTAGGTCTGGTCCTCTGACCGGTTTTCCCCCGTAGCCGGACTCTGGCTACCGACGAGGGGCCTACGGTAACCGGTCCACAAACCGTCTCGAAAGGTGGGTGCCCGTACACCACTCCCAGGTGAGACCAACACCTCGTACTGGTGGGCTACGACTAGTGGAGGGTCACTGAAGGAGTACACTCTCAAGTCAACGAAAAACGACGTCCGAGTCCGACAACGTGTGGGAATCACCCCACGCACTAGCTCCGTCAAACGGGGCCACGGTCGGAGAAAAACAGACGCACCGCCCACGGTCAAACTCATGACCGAGGCAAACGGAACCTCCGGATACCAAAGACACGGTCACGGAACTCCACGGGATATCCAGGACACACACACGGCCCAACGGGAACACCCGACAACGGAAAAGATCGCGCTAGGGATACCTAGCGCGACACGGAAGAACGCGCTAGGGTCCCCTAGCGCGACAGAGAAGATCGCGCTAGGGAACCCTAGCGCGACAAGGACCATCGCGCTAGGTCCTCCTAGCGTGACACGAACCGCCCTACTGTTTATCTTCTCCGATGAACGTGCCCCGTCGGGGCAGCGCGACGAACAAGAACGCGCTACTGGAGTATAGCGCGTTCTCAGTCCGCGGCCGAAAACGGTAGAAACTCCCAAAAATTCCAACCACGCCCCCATGCCTCCACAGGAGAGGGGGAAATCAAAGGGGAAGACCCCTGGGGACCCCTAGCATGATTCTAGGCCATCAAAACATGAAATCATGCATCAAATCCATAGATCGGACGAGCTCTCCCCAAATCATGGAAAAATCCCAAAATGCTCAAACAAGCCCCTCTCGGCCTCCCCGCGGCCTACAAATCACGGGAATGAACGGCAAGAGGCTAAGGAACGTCACCCTACCTCAATGGAGTGAATGCTCCGCCGAATCACCCACGAATCACGAAGAACGCTCGAAGCTTCATAAACTCCCCACGCTTCCCACGCTTGCCGCACGCCCACGAGCTCGCCTCGCCGCCGCCCACACGTCCGCGCCGTCACCCCGCCGCCGTCCGTAGCCGGAGAGGGGTTCACCGCGTCCGAATGGGAGAGAGGGAGAGAGGAGGGTGTCACGGTGGGAAGAAACGGAGGAAGAAGAAGAAGAAGAAAGAGAAAGGAGAAAAGAAAAAGAATTAGAGCTATATAGAAAATCTGAATTTTCGAAAAAAATACCGAAAAATAGAAAAATATATTTCCGGAATCCTCGGAACGCACCGATCGCAACGGTTGCACTCGTGCCTGGGGGAACCGCCCGGTTCGCCCGCAGCGAGCTTCCGAAGAAAAACCCGAAACACACACCGGAAATCGGAAAACACGCGCGGAAAAGCCGTGGAACGCCTCCGGGCCTCCGAAATAATTTCGGATCGCGCCGATCCGAACACGAAAGATGTCCGAAACGAAATTTCGGACGCAACAGAGCCGGACGCTCTGAAAACTAGATCCGGGACCCACGAAAAAGGATCCGAAAGGTCCAGGATATTACAGCCCTCCCCCCTTAAGGAATTTCGTCCTCGAAATTGAGAACAACCCAAGGGGAAAGAAGAGGAAGACTCACTCAAACAGGTACGGGAACTGCTGACGCATCTCGTCCTCACGTTCCCACGAAGCCTCACCACCAGAGTGTCGTTGCCACACGACCTTTACCAAGGGAATGACCTTGTTCCGCAGGCGCTGCTCTCGCCTATCCTCTACGCGGATCGGAAACTCTGGGAGAGAAAGGTCTGGAGTCACCTCAAGCCAAATAGAAAACTCGAGCACATGAGAGTCATCGGGCATATACTTCCGCAACATCGAGACGTGGAACACGTCATGCACCGACGCCAACTCAGAGGGTAACTGCAACCGGTAAGCAACCTCACCGATGCGCTCCACAATCGCGAAAGGACCAATGTAGCGGGGACTCAGCTTCCCACGCCGTCCAAAATGCATCACCCCCTTCATCAGAGAAACTCCCAAGAACACATGATCGCCCACGGCGAACTCGAGAGGCTGCCTCCTACGGTCAGCATAGCTCTTCTGCCGACTCTGGGCCGCCAACATGTTCTGACGAACGAGGTGCACAACATCCACACATTGCTGCACCAATTCAGGTCCCGTCAAGACACGCTCACCCACCTGAAACATATCGAGTGGAGTCCGACAAGGACGCCCGTACAAAGCCTCATAAGGAGCCATGCCGATGCTCGAATGAAAGCTGTTGTTATAGGCAAACTCCACCAACGGTAGGTGATGAATCCAACTCCCCTGCCACTCTAGGCAGCAGAATCTCAGCATGTCCTCCAAAGTCTGAATGGTCCTCTCAGACTGACCATCTGACTGCGGATGATACGCCGAGCTAAAAGCCAACTCCGTGCCAAGAGCTCGCTGGAAACTCCTCCAGAATCCAGAAGTGAAGCGCGGATCCCGATCCGACACGATCGAAATGGGAATCACATGCAACGGCACGATCCGCTCCACATAAAGACCAGCCAACTTAGACACGCTCCAGCTGACCTTGACCGGTAACAACCGCGTCACCTTCGTCAGCCGATCCACCAGCAACCAAATACTGTCCTGCCCACTCGGGGTTCTTGGCAACCCCACCACAAAATCTGTGGTCACATGGTCCTACTTCCAAGCAGGAACATCCAAGGGCTGGAGAGTACCTCCTGGTCGCTGATACTCTGCCTTCACCTACTGACAGATCAGGCACCTGGCCACAAATTTGGCAACATCTCTCTTCATGCCAGGCCATCAGAACTGCCTCCGCAAGTTCCGATACATCTTCGTCGCACCCAGGTGTACGGTGTACCTGCTCCCATGAGTCTCGCGTAACACCGCACGATGAACCTGCTCCTCGGCTGGGACGTACAGCCTGCCACGAAACCTCGCAGCACCGTCCTCGCTAAGTTCTACATCAGCCATCGCAAGAATCCGGGGCAACTCAGGGTCCGCATGTTGAGCCTCTGTCACCTGTCGACGGATAGCAGGAGTGACAGTCAGACTCGCAAGCACTGCCAACCCTGGCTCCTGGGGAATCTTGAGCCTGAAGGATACTTCGGGCACCTGTTCCCAGAGCCTCCACTTCCTCAACATCAAGGTACTGACCGCCACCTTCCGACTCAAGGCATCGACAACGACATTCATCCTGCCCGGCTGATAAGACAGGGTGAAGTCATAATCTTTCATGAACTCCATCCAACGCCTCTGTCTGAGGTTCAGATCCCTCTGCGAGAACACATACCTCAAACTCTGATGGTCAGTGAATACCTCGAACTTATAACCGTACAGATAATGCCTCCAGATCTTCAGCGCGAAGATCACCGCAGCCAACTCAAGATCATGGGTAGGGTTGTTCTCCTCGTGGGACTTTAGCTGCCGAGATGCATAAGCCACCACTCTACCATGCTGCATCAAAACAACACCCAATCCGACCCCGGAAGCATCTGTACACACCACGAAACCTCCCCATCCAGAAGGTAAAACCAACACCGGAGCCGAGGTGAGCAATCTCTTCAGTTCCCTGAAGCTCTGCTCACACTCCTCGGACCAAACGAAAGGCACGTCCTTCCGCGTGAGCCTCGTCATCGGGGTCGCAATGCGAGAAAAATCCTGGATAAACCGGCGATAATAACCCGCAAGCCCCAAGAAACTCCGGATCTCCGTCACCGACCTCGGCCTCGGCCACTGCATCACTGCCTCGTCCTTGGCGGGGTCCACGGAAATGCCATTACCAGAAATCACGTGCCCCAGAAAGTGCACCTCGCTGAGCCAAAACTAGCACTTGTTGAGCTTCGCATACAACTGGTGATCTCGCAGCGCCTGCAGCACCACACCCAAATGGTACGCGTGCTCCTCAGCAGACTGCGAATAAACAAGGATGTCATCCACGAAGATGACCACGAACTGGTCCAAATACGGATGAAACACCCTCTGCATCAAGTCCATGAAGGCTGCTGGGGCATTGGTGAGCCCGAACGGCATCACCAGAAACTCATAATGCCCGTACCTCTAACTGAATACAGTCTTCTCCACATCGGACTCACGAATCCTCAGCTGATAGTAACCGGACCGCAAATCAATCTGCGAGAACACTCGCGTAGACTGAAGCTGGTCAAACAAATCATCAATCCGTGGCAACGGATACTTGTTCTTAATGGTCACTTCATTCAGCTGTCGATAGTCAATGCATAGCTGCAGACTACCGTCCTTCTTCTTCACGAACAACACGGGCGCACCCCAAGGGGAAAAGCTCGGACGAATATACCCCTTGGCCAACAGTTCCTGCAACTGCGCCCTCAACTCCCTCAACTCAGCGGGGGCCATACGGTAGGGAGCCTTCGCCAAAGGTCCCGTACCAGGCACAACCTCGATCACGAAATCGATCTCCCGCTGGGGAGGTAATCCAGGCAACTCCTCGGGAAAAATGTTGGGAAACTCACACACCACCGCAATGTCCTCGACATCCGGCTCCATCCGGTCAGACACAACCACTGACGCGAGAAAATCCTGACAACAGGAATCAAGCAATCGACGGGCTCGAATAGTAGAGATAAGAAATCGAGAAGAGGCGGAACGGATACCTTGAAAATAGAAGGTCCTCTTGCTCGGATGCTGGAAGTAGACCCTCTTCATTCCACAATCCACCACCGCTCCATGGGTCTCGAGCCAATCCATGCCTAGAATCACATCGTAATCCCGAAGCTGCAACGCATACAACCTGCCTGGCATACTCCGCCTATCGATCCACACCGGAACCTGGTCGAAACAATACGGAGTGACCATAAAGTCACCCGAAGGCAACTCCACTGCCAAATCATAGGACAACTGGGTCACCGGCTCCTCGACGCTCGACGCGAAATCCTCCGAAATAAACGAATGAGACGCGCCAGAATCAAACAAAACCCAAGCCGCACAACCCAAAATCTGAACGGTACCTTCCACGAGCTGCGACGCCATTGCCTCTGCCCTGGTCAAGTGCGTGATCTGGCCCCGAGCCCTCTGCCTGCCTCCCACGCTGGCTGACCTGGGTAGCGGCGGATACTGTCCATGTTGCTGCTGCTGCTGCTGGGGAACCTGCTGCTGCGACGGCCTCTGAGGATAGTCACGCGCCATATGCCCTGGCTGGTCACACCGAAAACAGATGATCGGCGCCGTGCACTGCCTGCCTGGGTGGGTCCCACCACACCGTGGACAAGGTCCTCGCGATCCACCCACTGATCCCTGACGCTGCAAAGGAATCGGCTGCTATACACTGCCCGATGAAGCCTGCCCCTGGTCCTTGTGCTTCTTCCGGAAACTCTTCTTCAAGAACTTCTTGACCTTCGAGCCGAAGGACGCAGATCCTGCCACCGAAGCTGTCGATGCCGGTACTCCTGAACCACCCGACGCATGCTGGAAGGAACCCTGCTGCTGGGTAGCCGACTGCTGGCTGCGACCTGACAAGGACTGTCCCTGACTAATCGGTCCTCGAGTCCTCTGCATATCCATCTCCAAGGAAATCGCAACACGAGACGCCGTCTCTAGATCAGTGGCCCCATTCGCGATCAAATGGTACCTCAGCTCCAGCCTCAAGCCCTGCACAAACTGCATGGTCCTCACCCTCTCATGCTCCATGATATGAGGTGCGTACCGACCCAGCTCGACAAATCGGGCCCTGTACTGCAACACGGACATGTCACCCTGCACCAGCTCCAGAAACTCCCGCATCCGCTACGTAGCAACGACGTCTGGACAGTATGTACGCTCGAAAGCACTAACAAAGTCATCCCACTCGATCTGCTCAAGTGGACGAAGCTGAAAGGACGGCTTCCACTCGGAAGACCACCACCTCCGAGCCGTACCCTACAACTGGTTGTAGGCCAACACCACTCTGTCCTCGGCAGTACTCCTCGCGGAACTGAACACCCGGTCCATCTCATCAAGCCAATCACGAGCCGCATCAGGGTCTGCCTGGCCGCTAAAGTAAGGTGGATGGAACTGCATGAAGTCCCTCACTGCTCAGCCTGGCCCACCCCTAGCAGACGAGCCCTCACCGGCCTCTCCGCCGAAGTGCTGAGACATGAGATGGTACATGCCACGGAAGAAATCCTCGGCCCCCGGAGCTCTCGCAGTGTCCGCGGCCTCGGTAGCCCCCGGTGGCGCTCTACTATGCTCCTCCTGGTCCCTCTGGACCCCCTGCTGGATCTCCTGACCTCCAGCCGACTGCCCCTGCTGAGAGCGAGAACTCCTCCTCGGCGCCATACTCGCTCCTGAAGCAAAAAGACAGAAAACACGAAAACGGCAAGGTCAAAATAAACACACGGTGCCCAGTGCCAGCGTCACCTGTACATCATCGCTGTGGACTAGTGGACCACTACAATTACCTATGATTCTCATGTAATTCCACAACCGCGCTCTGATACCAGCTGTAACGACCCGAGAATCCGATTACCGGGAAAGCCCGATAACCCGAGACTCGCACCGCCACCCACGAGCCCGAAGGCTCGGAAGGGTTAAAAGGATGGTGTGGAAACTACACAAGCATCACAAATAATTGCAGTAATTAAACAGTTATAATATTAAGCCGGAAATAGATTAACATATTACATTGTCTACAATAAAATGACAACAACAGCAACAGTAGTCCACGACTAGTACAGTGACAAGAAGGAAAAGTATAGCTACACGGGGCATACCCCGGCTCTGACCTCTGGCACTACCTCTGGGCACCCGCACCACGCTGCGCTCCTGACGCGCTCCCCGAAGGTGACGCCTCACCTGAAACACGGTGAAAATACGCAGGGAATGAGTCTCGGAACAAGACTCAGTAGGGATCACTCGAACCCTATCTCGTAAAATGAGAAATCACTACTCTAGCGGTAGGAAAGTACCTCGGAAAGGAAAGCCCTGTACTCTACAGAACTAGACCCTACGGCACGCAAATCGACACACGTGCCACAGTACGAGAAGACCGAAACTCAACGGTCGAACCGCCAAAACCCGAAGGTCGGAAACACACGACTGACAGTCTGACACTCCGTACTCGACAGGAGTATCACCCACTAGAAGCACAGCCGGTAGCGTCCCCTGACGTCTTACGCCGCACCGCAGGTGAACCGCCTGACGTGGTAGGTCCTACCCGAGGCGCAGACACCGTACAAGTAACCACGAACAAGTAACCAGCTGGGGTCACACCCGTCGACGTGGGTCCAACCGCCCCCAACCACGTGTGCACACACAGACCACGCGTCACTGGGTCTGGTCCTCTGACCGGTTTTCCCCCGTAGCCGGACTCTGGCTACCGACGAGGGGCCTACGGTAACCGGTCCACAAACCGTCTCAAAAGGTGGGTGCCCGTACACCACTCCCAGGTGAGACCAGCACCTCGTACTGGTGGGCTACGACTAGTGGAGGGTTACTGAAGGAGTAGACTCTCAAGTCAACGGAAAACGACGTCCGAGTCCGACAACATGTGGGAATCACCCCACGCACTAGCTCCGTCAAACGGGGCCACGGTCGGAGAAAAACAGACGCACCGCCCACGGTCAAACTCATGACCGAGGTAAACGGAACCTCCGGATACCAAAGACACGGTCACGGAATTCCACGGGGTGTCCAGGACACACACACGGCCCAACGGGAACACCCGACAACGGAAAAGATCGCGCTAGGGATACCTAGCGCGACACGGAAGAACGCGCTAGGGTCCCCTAGCGCGACAGAGAAGATCGCGCTAGGGAACCCTAGCGCGACAAGGACCATCGCGCTAGGTCCTCCTAGCGCGACACGAACCGCCCTATTGTTCATCTTCTCCGATGAACGCGCCCCGTCGGGGCAGCGCGACGAACAAGAACGCGCTACTGGAGTATAGCGCGTTCTCAGTCCGCGGCCGAAAACGGTAGAAACTCCCAAAAATTCCAACCACGCCCCCATGCCTCCACAGGAGAGGGGGAAATCAAAGGGGAAGACCCCTGGGGACCCCTAGCATGATTCTAGGCCATCAAAACACGAAATCATGCATCAAATCCATAGATCGGGCGAGCTCTCCCCAAATCATGGAAAAACCCCAAAATGCTCAAACAAGCCCCTCTCGGCCTCCCCGCGGCCTACAAATCACGGGAATGAACGGCAAGAGGCTAAGGAACGTCACCCTACCTCAATGGAGCGAATGCTCCGCCGAATCACCCACGAATCACGAAGAACGCTCGAAGCTTCACGAACTCCCCACGCTTCCCACGCTTGCCGCACGCCCACGAGCTCGCCTCGCCGCCGCCCACACGTCCGCGCCGTCAACCCGCCGCCGTCCGTAGCCGGAGAGGGGTTCACCGCGTCCGAATGGGAGAGAGGGAGAGAGGAGGGTGTCACGGTGGGAAGAAACGGAGGAAGAAGAAGAAGAAGAAAGAGAAAGGAGAAAAGAAAAAGAAAAAGAATTAGGGCTATATAGAAAATCCAAATTTTCAGAAAAATATCAAAAAATAGAAAAATACATTTTCGGAATCCTCAGAACGCACCGATCGCAATGGTACCACTCGTGCCTGGGGGAACCGCCCGGTTCGCCCGCAGCGAGCTTCCGAAGAAAAAGTCGAAACACACACTGGAAATCGGAAAACACGCGCGGAAAAGCCGCGGAACGCCTCCGGGCCTCCGAAACAATTTCGGATCGCGCCGATCCGAACACGAAAGATGTCCGAAACGAAATTTCGGACGCAACGGAA
The DNA here is from genome assembly GCA_022559845.1 of Amorphophallus konjac. NCBI lineage: Eukaryota > Viridiplantae > Streptophyta > Magnoliopsida > Alismatales > Araceae > Amorphophallus > Amorphophallus konjac. The sequence goes on from CM040118.1 coordinate 22,101,166, forward strand.
CTGGACGTTCCAAAAATCAGATCCAGGACTCACGAAGAAGGATCCGAAAGGTCCGGGATATTACAGTGCGCCACATGGATTGTGAAGTAATTACGTTCGCAAGGCATGGGCCTAAGCCTTGGGCAAGTCATTGTTGGGCCTTAGTGGGCCTAGGAGGATTCTCCTATATATATATACATATATACATACATACATACATACATACATATTTAGAACAACATTATTTAAAAATAACAAACAACTTTATTCCCTTTATTGCAATCTAGTCTGGTGTTTTCTATAAGTGAGACCACCAGTGGTTCAACATATTCACTGCGATAGAAAGGGTGTATTTTAGAAGAATGTCATAAAAGACTATTTATACACAACATTCTCCAAAGTTATAAGTAAGGGGGTACGTATATCACATTTTGCCCTTGTTACCTTGTGACCGAGAGTCCGATAAACCAGAGTTCAAGGCTTCTTCGTACACGAAGTCTAATCAATTGGAAATATCATTCAATTCTCACTGACCACTCCACTGGGTGGAGATAAGAAATCCACGTCTCCACGAGTCCACACTTTTCTTGCCCGGATTTTACTGAGTATCCAAATTTTTTGTTGTCCAAAATTTAAATAAAATTAGCGGAGTTAATGATCAAGTTGATAAAAAAGATGTGGGTGAATGGCCCATCAACAATCAAAGATACATATTATTGGAGTACAACAAAGTAAGTGAGGAATAGCAAGTTGTCGTTAGGCTCAAAAAGTCAGAACGGAAGGCTCCCCTCGAGTCCTCTCCGGAACCCGCGGTGGCCTCGTCGCCTACCGGAACCCTAACCCTTTTCTCCCCTAGTCGTCACCGTGCCTCCCGGTCGCTCCCTCGGCCGGTACCCCCGGTGTCTGCTCCGTCGAGCTTTCCCCCCCCCCTTATTTCTCCCCTTTCCCCATTCCATCCCTCCATCTGCGGCCTCCACTCATGTGCATCCGCCCCCGTTTCTTAACGATCCCCTCCATCCTCCAGCCCAGGTGCCTTATCCCACCCTTCTCCGATTTCCGCGGTTCGCGTCCCCCCATTCTCTGTTTCCCACCTCCCGAGCCCAACCCTAATTCGAACCCACGAGCTCACCCCCCTCCCTCTTGAACCCCCCATTCCTAATCCTAACCCCTCTTCCCTCTCCATTAACCTCTCCCTTCCCATGTCAAGACCCACCCCGTCGATCCCCCTCCCCCCCCACCTTCGCCCTCCCAGCCCTTCCCCCTCCCGGTCCCCCCCTTTAACCCTAACCCAGAATCTCCCCCGCTTTCCTCTCCCCTAGTCTTCGCCTTGGTTACCCGTCCACTCGGGCCCCCTTCTCCACCCCCCCACCTTCTTTCCTCCATTCGCTCCCCTTCTCCCCCCACCCTCTGGCCGTCATCTTCCTGTCCTCGGCCTGCCCCTCCGCCCAGCCCCCCCTCCTGTGTCTGGTGGCCTACCCAGTTCGCTATCTCATGGCGGACCCTCAAGGCGAGTCGATGCAGGAAGATGACGAAGCAATCAGGCATAGATTCAAGCAATTGATGGTCCGGGAGAAGCCCCAAGAAGTGATCGATGTATCAGAAGCCGCTCAAACAAGCCAAGACCGATGGAAGCATTCACTGGTGGTGAAGATTCTGTCCAGATCAAAGCTCAGAGTCGCGGGCCTTAAGGAGTGGATGGAGAATATTTGGAAACGCAAAGGTAAGTGGCAGATTATAGACTACCCAAATGATTCTTATCTGGTCAGATTTTCGGATGCCAAAGAAGTTGATATTCTTTGTAAGCGGTCTCCTTGGTTCTTTAAAAGAGACCTCATGCTTATCCAGAGAGGGGAAGCTTATCTGTCACCCACTCAATATTCCCTCACCATATCTGACCTATGGGCCAGGATATATGACCTACCGGAGGAACTCTTAACGCCTCCGATCATCAAGAGGCTTGTGAGTCAGCTGGGGTAACCATATGATCCAATTCCTTGAGAGATTTCATCATGGGGCTGGTTTGCTAGAATTAAAGTTACGGTTCAGATAAGTAAACCTTTACAGTGACAAATCCAAGTTAGGCTCCCGGATGACTGGTACCGGGCCCACTACTCGGAGCCGACGTCGCACCGCCCTGACTGCACCGAGCTTATGGCTCGGAGATCCTTCCTGAAGACTCGGCTTACGGCTACGGTAGTATATTACGTATTGAGTATATGTATTTGTGTGTATGTATACATGTATTCCTACATGTATTTTTACTTTCGTCTTATTAGGCTAGTCATAGTCAAATAACATGTGTATAATTAGTGTATTTTATTTGATTAAAACCCACAAATCAAAGTGAGGTGGGTGGATTTTGTTTTATTAGGCTAGGGTATAAACATAATTAGTGGAAGTTAGATGGTATTATTGCTACGGCCTTTTTTCCTATATAAGGAGGCAAATGCTTGTGTGTTACGTATGAATCATATATGAATGAAAGAGTTAAGTGAAGGTACTTTGCCTTTGTATTTTCTCCCTTCTCTCTTTTCTCTTTTGTGAGGATTGAGCGTCGCCCGGTGTGAGACCGTCCGGCGTGACGTCGAGCTGCGTGAGGTAGCTGTAGACACGCCAAAATTGACATTACTGAGAGTGCATCTCATTATTACCTTGTAACGCCCCAATTTGACCCTCAAATTAGCTTTGTTTGAGTGGTTTTCCCCATTTTTCTTGGATTTCTCCTTTTTTTTCACCCTTTTCTTATTTTTTTCTATTTTTCCCTATTTTTCTGGATTTTTTTGGATTTTTCTGAATTTTTCTGGATTTACTGGGCATTTTTATCTATTTTTCAGAAATAACGACTTAACTGGGGGCGTCTTTTAAATAACGACTTATACATGGGCGTTTTCTTAAAAATTGACGACTATATGTAAGGGCGTCCATTCTTTGAAATTTCCATTTTTCTAGATTTTTCTGGGAATTTTTTCGGAATTTTTCGAGAATTAACGACTTATCATAAGGCGTTATTTTGAATAAAAAATTAAAAAAATGAATTCACGCCTCACGTGAGGGCGTGTCTTTCAAATGGATTTTATTATTATTATTTTTTTAACCCCCTTCCAGAGGTGATTTGGTGGCCTTCCGGGTGTCAGAAAAATTCGCAAAAATAGTCGTTGGAATCAGGGCGACGAGATGCACCTCCACCTAAAAAATGAGAAAATAATATTGAGAAATAAAAAATGGCCCTAGTTTGAATATTTTGAATTAACGTCCTTTGCTAAGGCGTTTTTTAATTAACGCCTTTGAATCAGACGTGTTTCATAATTTTCCAAATAAATTCTAAAATTTGATTTTTGAATTAACGCCCTTATCCAAGGCGTGTTTTTTTAAAGAAACGCCCTGTGTACAAGTCGTCAATTTTTAAAGAAACGCCCTTGTTCAAGTCGTGTTTTGCCTTCCGAGTTCTGAACGAACTCAGCCTTTCCTCAAAGAGTCCCTACTTCGTTTGGGCACCTTCCTCGTTCTTGTCTTCCCCTATTGAGGACTCTTGCTGTTCTTATCTCCTTCCCTTATTTATCTTCTTTTTTGAAATCTATTTAAAGGGGTGGAGTTGATCCTTTGGTTCGGTTCCGAAAGTTCCCGAGAGGCTTTTTCTCTTCTTTTCCCCTTCTTCTGTTTCTTTTTTTTGGTGTTTTCGTTTTGTTCTTTTCTTTCCGCAGTCACCTCAGCCGCTTCTTCTTCTTGCGTTTTTTTTTCTTCTTCTTCTTCTGCCTTTCTCTTTTCTTCTCCTCTTCTGTTCTCTTCCGCCTGTGTGTTTCTTTTTGTTTTGTTTTCTTTGCCTCTGCAGGAACCGAAGGAGGAAGGGGAAGGGAAGGGCTTTGGCTTAAGGAGGGCTCTCCATTGAAGACCAATCTCAATATTTTTGAAGCAATCTCCCGATTGGAGATTCAAGCCAAGAAGCTTCATTAAAAATCAGATTTTTATTCACCTCCTCCTTATTCTATTTTATTTGAATAATTCATATTCATGCATCGTTCATTCATCATATTATTGATTTCATCTCAATCATATTGAGATTTTCCCCACAGTACACACTTGCACTCTTTCCCCATATTTCTATATTTTTTTCATTCATCATATCATTTTTCCCACCCTTCTTGCATAGGGGTTTAAGGGCTAACACCCCCACAAGGTGTGTCTTTCATAGATCTTCATGCGCATATCTTCTATTGGAATTTGATACTACACACACATTATTTCTAATTCCTATCTTGTTATTTGTGTATGTCTTTTTGCAAGGGTAATCAAATAGAAAGACTCTCTTCGTCGGCCGGCCGATTTGAAGAGAAAAGGAGTACTCACAATCACATCATCCCGCATTTGAGGTATTTGCGATCATCTCCCTACGTATTCATATTGTATCTCCTTTTGAGACCCTCGGTCTCTGGCGATCACACTCCACTATAGCATCTCATGCTACATATATTTTCATTGCTATTCCATGCATATTTTCATGCTTATTGTTAATTAATTTTATAAGTGTGGATTTTAAATCAAATCTACAAATTGGCGATCACGGTGGGACCCTTTCTTGTTTTCTTTGATTACCCCTTTCCTATTGGCACCCGCGTGTGCCCTTTCCCATTGGTACCCTCGGTATCCTTTCCCTTATGCCCCTCGGGCATCCCTCCATTGTGCTTTGCACTCTCCCCTAAGTGATTGTCAATTGAATAGATTTATTTTAAAAATCTCCACTTATTTAAATTTTTTTTTTGATGAGCATGATTCTATTGATTGCCTGCTGTTTGTGAGTATTTCTGTCTTTCTGGCCGCCGAGAGTTTCTGTCATCAGATTAGTAACGCCCCTATCAGAGGCGTGTTCTTATTTAAAACGCCCTCACCCAGGGCGTGTGTTTTATTGGTAACGCCCTCTTACAGGGCGTGTTTTGTTTGATTATCCCAGCGCTTGAGAACTGACGCCCAACTCCAAGGGCGTTTTTTCCATTGATAACGCCCTTCCAGAGGGCGTTTGTTATTTGTTTGGCTTCTCGTGATAGTTAACGCCCTGCCCCAGGGCGTTCCTTTTGCTGGTAGCGCCTCACATCAAGGCGTGTCTTACTTTGTTCACGCCCTGCCCCAGGGCGTCTTATGAGTTGGTAGCGCCCTCCCCCAGGGCGTCTTTTCCTCTGGTTTTCACCGAGCCCTTGTTTATCCCTGTGATTTGCATATTACATCTTGTATATTATATCATCTTGCATTCATTCATTCATTTTACATTGGTTTGGGAGACCTCCTCTCTCTACATCTAGGAGCCACACACCCCCTTGGTAAAGGAAGGACCCTCCATTGAGCATTCCGTCTCTTTGGATTGGAAATTCCTAAACCAAGCCTCCATAAGTCCCCGCACCCGTGGATTCCCTCACGGACGCCGGGCAGGTTGTACCCATATTGAAGTCCCGAATTAGTTGGCCCGTACGTGGTGAGAGAGTGTTCCTAGTTGGCATTGAAGTGAAATCACATTTTGAAACTAGGTTCCTCCTTGTGTGAATCATACTAATTTACATAAAATTCATTAATTCACCAAGGTTTAAAACACATCAAAGTCACGGTAACCATTCCAACTTGTGTGATTCTTTGCATATTGTTGTGAACTTGGTTTATATTTATATGATGGCTTATCTTGATAGAAACATGTTTAATTCAATTCATGAGGATGCACAACCTAGCACTTCTTATAATCCTCAACTCCAACATGTTCATAATTCTCATCATTCTTTTAGGGGATCCCATCCTCATTCTTATGGTCATGCCCGACCCATGGGCAATGTCCATTCTTATGGTCCCCCTCCTCAAATTTGTGCCGCTATTCCAACAAGACCGTCTCCTCCTAATGATGAGAGGGTCTCCCAAATTTTGCATGCATTAGACCATCTCACCTCTCAACAGATCCAGGCCCTTAAGGCTGCCGTTGAGGGTGCATCTCCTGCATCTCCTCCTCCTCCTATTCCTACACGGGTGGCCCATCACCCATCTCTCTCTTCTATTCATATTTCTAATCGGGTAGCCCATTACCCATCTCCTTCTATTCATGTTTCCTCTCGGGTGACCCATCACCCGCCTCCTTCTATTCCTCCTCCACCGCGGCCCCGAGGCCCATTTATTCCTTGCAATCCGGCCCATCGGATTCTTCCATGGGCCGGCCCATTAATTCCCCTCCACGGCCTTTTTATGCGTCCCTTCCTCCTTCAAGGCCCTGCCAGCCCTCGGTTGTTCAAGTCACACCCCTCCAACAATCTCTGCTTGATAAGATTATTTTGATGGAGGAACAAATAAAGAGGGTCACGGCTCCTCCTACTCCAGTCAATCCTCTCCATGCCGCTTTGGACGAGATTACAAAGATGGAGAGAGAATGGAAAGACAGGAGGGATGATTACGGCGTCGACGGTTCAAGTAAGCAAGAGCCGACACTCGAAGTATCCGAGGCAGTATACGATGATGATGAAGCTCCGCAGGCACCCCTTCCGAGTTTCCTTAACTTTCCGCTTTCCCCATTTTTATTCGATGAACCCCCTGCTCAGGAGGAAACCACTCCTAATTCAACCCCTGTTTATGAGACCAGTTGGTGTTACGACGATGGGTCGATATTCCAATCGCCCACACCGGCACATTGTGAGTCTCCTCCTATCCCTGACGCTGCTTACATTACACCTCCACCAGTTATACCATCAAACTTCACACCATCAACCTCCCCTGAGTCTTCCATCAAACCTGCGCCCATTAAACCCTTAACCTCCATACCATCGGCCTCCATTGAGCCCACCGTTGAACCTTCACCAATTAACCTCCCATTACCTCCACCTCGACCTTCCATTATCCCTTTAAAACCCACTTTGCCTATTTCACCATTGAACCCTTTACCCTTACCCATGGCTAATCCTGAGCAGGATCCACCCCTTTTTGCACCCGAGCCCATCCCGACTGCTTCCGAGCAAGGGGAGAAGCTCGACGTGTTTGAACCTCCGCCCCCATTCACCCATTTGCCAACACTTTCCATTATAACTCCACCATCCACGGAGCCTTCCGCCTCCGCCTCACCTCCCTTTGTTACTCGGAAGGGGCGTGCTTCTGCAGCTACTTGCGCCAAGGATAAGCAAGAGCCGGGTAAGAAAACTTTGGCCACGGCCGTGCCATTCAAGATACAGGAATTCATTTGCCGGATGCCAATCCGGGTTATTGTGCCAATCACGGCCGAAGAAGTCAAGTCGCCGCCATGCCGGGCATTGATGCCGTTTGAAGGCCGGGCAGGGCACCCTTTGTTCAAACCTTCGAATTCCGAATTCATTTACAAGGGGCGAATGCCCATTTTATTCAACATTCCATATTCATCACCATCAATGGGCATGGCAACGCTTCATTTTCCAACTCTACGACTCCCTCACCTTATTGATCTTCGCTTTCCAAGGGGGTTGTCATTTATTGAAGCTTCCTTTATTGGGCCACTTGGTCGTACATGTTCATTGCCGTGGAGGGGCAATTGCCTTAAGAGGCCGTCCCCGATTTCTTCCACTCTTATTCATTCAAATTCATCCATATCCATTTCAATCACTTTTTCTTCATGGGTCACTCTAAGGGAAAAGAGGAGGATCTCACCTTCTCACCCTTCACATTCTTCTTCTTCTTCGAATTTCATGCATTTTTCATTCATTCATTCATTCCATTCTTTGCATTCATTACATCCATCATTTTGCATACATTTGCACCTCCTGCTTCCCGGGTTTCCAAACCCGTATTTTCCCCGCCTTCCGGCACCGCCGGATATTCCGCATTTCCCATCTGATTCATATTCATCTTTTTATCCACTCTCCTTGGGGCATCGCGTCCCCCTTCCTGCCATTTCCCTGGAACTTCCAGGAATTTTATCCCTCCTCTTTGGGCATCTCGCCCTTTCTGATTCTATTTCTCCGGAACCTCCGGACCTTTCTCTCGGGCACGACGCCCCTTTCCATCTTCTCCTTACTGATTTCATCTCTCCGGAACCTCCGGATTCTCCACCTTATTGTCTCCATCTTTTCCCCGGGCATCGCGCCCCTTTCTATTTGCTTCCTCCGGAACCTCCGGACTTTCCCCTCGGGCATCACGCCCCTTTTCATTCTCCTCCTCCAGAACCTCCGGACTTTTCCCTCGGGCACGACGCCCCTTTCCACCTTCTCCTTCCTGATTTTATTCCTCCGGAACCTCTGGATTCTCCGTCTTATTCTCTCTATCATCTCCCAGGGCATCACGCCCCTTTCCATCTCATTCCTCCAGAACCTCCGGACCATCCATCTTTCTTCCGATTCATCTTTCTGCTCCTCCGGGATATCGTCTCCTTCATTTTCTTCTTCCTTTTTCATCATCTTTTTCCATATTTCTTCCGAGGGCATCGCGTCCCTTCTTTCGTTATCTCTCCGGAGCCTCCGGATGGTTTCTCCTCTCACGATCCTCCTCTGCCTCCGGACCCTCCGGATCCGCCTCTTTCCATCTATCAATTCCTTCTTCTGATTCCTCCTAATTCTGGGTCCGACCCAACTTCTTCCACATCCACTGCTTTGGGCATCTGCCCTTTCTCCCACTGCTTCCGAGGCTTTAGTCCTCACTCCTCCTTCTAATTCTCCACTTCTTCTGTAGACCTTCCATGTGATCAGGGTCTCCGCGCCTTAGTGAGGGAGTTCTAGCCCTCGCCTCTTTTCTTTTCTCCTTATTCGTCTGAGTCTGGTTTGAGCACCACTCATTCTTGTTAAGCCACTCCCAAAATCCTTTGCTTCCAATTCTTTTGACTGCCAAAGAGGACAAATCTCACGATGATCAAGATCGCTTCTCGCGGCAGCTGCTTCTACAAAGGTCGCAAGGTAACATATTGGCGTAAGTATGCATTTTTAATAATATCATTTTCTCATTACTTCACGCATGATTTTCAAAATCAAGTGCTTCTTAACGAGATTAAGAGTGGTGTTTTAAACCTTTATCTTAAGCTTTTGTTTAATTGAAATCATTCTCAAAAGAGTCCTTTAGGCTTGCTTTTGCAGCACCTTTGGTAATAAGAACCCGCGCTGGGAATTCTACATTCTCTCCCCGCTTGTTAAGAGTACCCCTTAGCTAGGCATTCCACACACTTCACGGCGTCCTTAGTCGGCTCCTTTGGTTAAAACACCGTTGCTACCTTGGCCATGCCATGAGTATATCTGAAAGTCTTTTTCTCTCCTTTACTCGGCCGAATGCAGGTGCAAGAGTTTGACGGATGAGATGACCAACTTTGGTAAAACCCAATACGAGAGGAGTCTCAAACAGGGGCAGTCTTGACCCGAAGAAAATATGAACTTCATGATATACATATCTCGCCAGAAAGGGCAATTAAGAATCAAGTCAAACTTTCGATAATTTAATTATGAATTATGGCATGTCAAGAGTGGCAAAGTCCCCGCAGGGAAAACCCTGGTCGTATGCATGTCAAGGGTCTAAAAATCAAAGGCATAAAGCCCCAGCGCAACAGACTACCTCTTTGAGGGTTAAAACCTTGGAAGGAATTCAAATCTTGATGTCTCACATCCTGCTTTAAGCTTGTCCCCAATTGTTCTTCCCTTCTTCCTCCAAGACCGAATGTTTCTCGAGTATGGCCTTGGTAGGGGCACCGTTGATCAGAGGTAGTTGGTCATAAGACGCCGCTTTCAATGCACGCCCGGCTTTGGGTAATTTTTGGCAAAAGGGGAAGGAACAAGGACCCCTAGTCAGTGGTTCAATAAACACCCTTTGATGCTGCATTTGCGATGTCTAAGCCAAAATCCATAAAAAATCGAATATCTTTCCAAAAGTACACAAAAAATTTGCATATCACAAAATTCATAAACATTTGAAAACTTCTTGAAAACTCATAAAAATTTGCATATTACAAAAATTCATAAACATTTGAAAATTTTGAAAACTCATAAAAATTTGCATATTATAAAATTCATAAACATTTGAAAATTTTGAAAACTCATAAAAATTTGCATATTTCAAAATCTCCAAAAAATTGCATTGTATTATCTGATGGTGTTTTGCAGGAACAGTTTTTGCAAGGGCCAAGAGCACGGGATGAGTCCTATCTCCAATCATTACTATCAAGCCATTGATTCTTCCCGATATTATCATGCCACCCTGGGCATTTTTTGATTACTCATCTCCAGATCTTTCAATCAAATTCTATTGATTATTCTCCTGATTATCATTCTGATTATATCATTCTGAGATCATTCAATCAACTCCTGCTGATTTTACCTGATCATGATTTGTCGCTGGGCATTTTGATTGTATCATTCTGATTATTCATCTCTAAATCATTCAGTCAACTCCTGCTAATTTTTCCTGATCATTTGCCGCTGGGCCTTTTCTCGATTCCTCAATCATCCAACTCCAAATTTTGATTGCCAGACTGTCATCCTCATAACATAACAACAAACAATGATATTTTGCAAATGATGCTTTACAATGATTATTCATGTTATTCATGTTGTGCACACTTGGATGCTATGCTTAAATGCCTTATTCATTGTTTGTTATTATTATATCTTGGCTAATGAATTTTGAGCACAGGATAAGAAGCTCTTGGTCCCGCCGACTGGGCATCATCCAAGTCCCACGGTGTTTTGCACTTCATTGTCTCAGTCCCACCATGCTGATTGTTATCACCATCTCCCTGTATGCATTCTACTATATGTTATTACGCTACTATATTATATCAAGGACCTTGTGGCTTTGATAAATCTGGAATTTGAGTTCCCCTTCATCAAAAACGACGACGATTCCAGAGGCGTCTTAGTCATACGGATAGGCCGTTGAGCCATCCAAGACTGGGGACGATGGTTCCCTTTTGCGAGTTGGTACGTGGATAAACGGGCTTCGGCTTAGTATCGGCTCGCAGAATAGGTTTCTTGACTCAGTCTTGGCAGTTTAACAATATTATCCTTGATTATATTATATTTTCGTTTGATTTAATTTTCCCTTTAAACCCAGCATGCATTCATGTAGGAATTTGAAATAATTGTGAAAAATCATTCTGATGGGCTGACTTTGAGGGTTGAATTGATCTTAATCTCCCGTGATATGAGATATTCCATGCCGAATTGTGTCTTCAGTTCGTCGCTGTTTTGGGTCATTTTCTCGAAAGCTCCTTGTTTGGATTTCTATTATCTTATTTCAACACTTTCCCCTGATCCACCTTGGCTGCAGCACGTCCACTGGCTGGTAACCGCTCCCCAATGGTGAAACTTACAGGTTTGTGACCTGGGGTACTTCCACCGCGCTGGAAGTTGATCATTTTATTTTTATCTCCTTCGTGCACCGCGTGCACACTCCCCCTTTTTTCCAAACATCGTTGATTTCCGTGAATTTCCCGAGATTGCTTCATCTCGAGCTTTTGATTGCGATTCTCATCAAGTGATGTTGATTGCGTGTCTCATCACACCTTGGCATCTACTTTTCAGTTTGCTTTGCTCCCTTGCAAAGCAGACGCCAAGGCGGGGCAGCTGTAGACACGCCAAAATTGACATTACTGAGAGTGCATCTCATTATTACCTTGTAACGCCCCAATTTGACCCTCAAATTAGCTTTGTTTGAGTGGTTTTCCCCATTTTTCTTGGATTTCTCCTTTTTTTCACCCTTTTCTTATTTTTTTCTATTTTTCCCTATTTTTCTGGATTTTTTTGGATTTTTCTGAATTTTTCTGGATTTACTGGGCATTTTTCTCTATTTTTCAGAAATAACGACTTAACTGGGGGCGTCTTTTAAATAACGACTTATACATGGGCGTTTTCTTAAAAATTGACGACTATATGTAAGGGCGTCCATTCTTTGAAATTTCCATTTTTCTAGATTTTTCTGGGAATTTTTCGGAATTTTTCGAGAATTAACGACTTATCATAAGGCGTTATTTTGAATAAAAAATTAAAAAAATGAATTCACGCCTCACGTGAGGGCGTGTCTTTCAAATGGATTTTATTATTATTATTTTTTTAACCCCCTTCCAGAGGTGATTTGGTGGCCTTCCGGGTGTCAGAAAAATTCGCAAAAATAGTCGTTGGAATCAGGGCGACGAGATGCACCTCCACCTAAAAAATGAGAAAATAATATTGAGAAATAAAAAATGGCCCTAGTTTGAATATTTTGAATTAACGTCCTTTGCTAAGGCGTTTTTTAATTAACGCCTTTGAATCAGACGTGTTTCATAATTTTCCAAATAAATTCTAAAATTTGATTTTTTGAATTAACGCCCTTATCCAAGGCGTGTTTTTTTAAAGAAACGCCCTGTGTACAAGTCGTCAATTTTTAAAGAAACGCCCTTGTTCAAGTCGTGTTTTGCCTTCCGAGTTCTGAACGAACTCAGCCTTTCCTCAAAGAGTCCCTACTTCGTTTGGGCACCTTCCTCGTTCTTGTCTTCCCCTATTGAGGACTCTTGCTGTTCTTATCTTCCTTCCCTTATTTATCTTCTTTTTTGAAATCTATTTAAAGGGGTGGAGTTGATCCTTTGGTTCGGTTCCGAAAGTTCCCGAGAGGCTTTTTCTCTTCTTTTCCCCTTCTTCTGTTTCTTTTTTTTGGTGTTTTCGTTTTGTTCTTTTCTTTCCGCAGTCACCTCAGCCGCTTCTTCTTCTTGCGTTTTTTTTTCTTCTTCTTCTTCTGCCTTTCTCTTTTCTTCTCCTCTTCTGTTCTCTTCCGCCTGTGTGTTTCTTTTTGTTTTGTTTTCTTTGCCTCTGCAGGAACCGAAGGAGGAAGGGGAAGGGAAGGGCTTTGGCTTAAGGAGGGCTCTCCATTGAAGACCAATCTCAATATTTTTGAAGCAATCTCCCGATTGGAGATTCAAGCCAAGAAGCTTCATTAAAAATCAGATTTTTATTCACCTCCTCCTTATTCTATTTTATTTGAATAATTCATATTCATGCATCGTTCATTCATCATATTATTGATTTCATCTCAATCATATTGAGATTTTCCCCACAGTACACACTTGCACTCTTTCCCCATATTTCTATATTTTTTTCATTCATCATATCATTTTTCCCACCCTTCTTGCATAGGGGTTTAAGGGCTAACACCCCCACAAGGTGTGTCTTTCATAGATCTTCATGCGCATATCTTCTATTGGAATTTGATACTACACACACATTATTTCTAATTCCTATCTTGTTATTTGTGTATGTCTTTTTGCAAGGGTAATCAAATAGAAAGACTCTCTTCGTCGGCCGGCCGATTTGAAGAGAAAAGGAGTACTCACAATCACATCATCCCGCATTTGAGGTATTTGCGATCATCTCCCTACGTATTCATATTGTATCTCCTTTTGAGACCCTCGGTCTCTGGCGATCACACTCCACTATAGCATCTCATGCTACATATATTTTCATTGCTATTCCATGCATATTTTCATGCTTATTGTTAATTAATTTTATAAGTGTGGATTTTAAATCAAATCTACAGTAGCAACCTATCCGTTCCCGTCCGTGCCGTCCGGAGTTACCGTCGATCTATTTCCACATCGCCGCCGCGTCAGATTTGGTATCAGAGCCCAACAACGACGTCTCCAACGACCTCGACGTCCCCGACGTCGTCTTCCTTTCTCTCTCTAGATTGCTGGAAGTGGAAAAAAAAAGAGATGAGTAGCAGAAAAGATCTTGAGTGTGAGGAGTTTTGGAAAAAAAAATTTGAAAAAAAGGGGGGAAGAAACCCCTGTGTTATCTCTCTCTCCCCCATATTCTCTCTCTGCTCTCTCTCCCATAATCTCTTTCTCTCTGTTATTCTCTCTCCCTCTCTGTTTCTCTCTCTCCCGTGATCTCTCTCTCTCTCTCAGCGCGAAGCAGAAGAAGTAAAGAGAAATCGAAAAAGGGGGGGGAAGGGGTTCGCGCGACCGGGCCTCGTCACCCGTGTTGCTTTTCAAAAACCCCTCGGGCCGCAACGGCCCTCTGCCTCCCAGCGGGCCGCCGCGTCCGGCGCCTCCCGCCCACGGCCACAGCCGCCCTACGCCCGCCGCGAGCCACCACGCCCGCGTCGCTGCCGCCAGCGGCCGCTGCCACCAGCGCCCGAGCGCGCCCGCACACCAGCCCGCAGGCGCGCCTGCCCGCGCAGCGCCCGCTGCCGTCGCCCGCGCCCGCACGTGCACGGGTCCCCTCCCGCATGCCTGCACCAGCGCGCCCGCGTCAGCATCGGCCAGCGCCAGTACCGGCGCCTGCCAGCGCCCCGCCGCTCTCGTCCTGCGTGTTAGTCCGCGCCCGCCTACGAGCCTACGCGCCCGTGCGAGCCAGCCTGCAGTCACCTGCGCCCGCGGGTGTCTACCCCGCCGCCCGCGTGCCACTCGCCCCATCCGCGCGTGGCCGGCCACATGCCACCGCCTGCGTATGTTGACTCTGAGCGAGAGGATTGAACGAAAAAAAAATAGGTGAAGGTTTGAAAAAGTCAAAAAAATAGTAGGTGAAGGTTTGAAAAGAAAAAGAGGAAAAAGTTTGAAAAGAGAGGAGTTTGAAGAAAAAAAAAAGAGAAAAGTCAAAATTTGAAAAAAATGTGTTAAATATATATATTAATGATATATATTATATATTTATATAAATATCTATATATCTATTGAGTAATTTATCACTATTTCATCAATTGTGGCACCCGAGGTCCGCAACGGAGGCTCGGACAGTGCCCGAGTCACTTGGTCACCGACAGACGGTCCATAATTTACGGAGTTTAAGCGACTGTGAGTCTCCCTGCGTGGAGAAATTGGATTAATTCGTTCCCCTGCGAGGGAAATTTTCAAAATTGAGTGGTTTTGTAATAACCTTCCCTGCGTAGAGTGCATTCATTATAATCGTGAAACTTCATCGACGCCGTGCGGGCACGCACGTCCCCCCTCGCCTTCGTCTCCGGTCGGAGCTAGACTTTTCAGTCAGCTAGGTATGTGCTCCAAACTTGCTCATTTAGTAGCCTTATCATTTGCCGCGTGACGAAGTGAGAAGAGAGCCCGATCCATGCAGCCAGTCTCCTGAGTACATCGCTGTGGACGGAAAGCGAGAGCTTATATGCACATATCCTTAAGGCCCTAGACTGTCGCATTAGGACATCCTAATTGTCAGGCGGTAGTTCCATAACTACTTCGCCTACGGGCGAGCAACTCTCCCTGACCAGTTCCTTCAAACTTGGCCATTTGCCTATTTAGCCAACAAATTTGGGTCTATAGCTTGCTAATTATCGGTCCCAGGACTGCATCATTTAGGTCCAAGGTCGTGCATGCCACGTTGGTCTAGGAATTCATCCGGCCGTCTAGGGCGCCCCTCAATGCTACCCATGGATCAAAAGAGCGTGACTGCTATGCTAGTCCAGCTTGAGCATAATCTCGTGGCCCACTTTGAAGAATCCATAGGCCAACTACGGACGGAACTCGATAAGAGGATCCGAACCTTAGAGGATCGACTGAAGGGAGAGGAAGGAAGAGTGAATGGCCATGGCAATCCCATAGCCAATCCTAGGGAGGAAAGAGAGCAAGCCCGCCAAAATCAGGTTCCCCAAGGTAGAGAGCAAGAGGCCCGTGTGCCTCGAGAGAGAGACCACGACGATGAGGATATCATCCTACGGAACGTCAAGATTGACGCTCCAAGCTTTGAGGGGTCCCTAAACCCTACAACATACCTTGATTGGGAGATCGAGATGGACCAATATTTTGACTGGCATCGCCGCATGACCCCTCCTACCAGGGTGAGGTTTGCCAAAATGAAACTCCTAGGTCAAGCCAAAACTTACTGGTGTAACGTTGAAAATCTCCTAGCCAGGAGATGGGAGGAGCCTATAAGCACGTGGGAAGAAATGAAGGAGAAATTGAGGGAAAAGTATCTGCCACCTTCCTACCATCAGCGTCTTTTGGACCAATGGCAGAAATTCACCCAAGATGAAAAGTCCGTGGATGAGTACATCGCCAAATTTGACGACTTCTTCCTTCGGAGTCGAGTCATTGAGGATGTCTCTGTCACCCTCTCACGGTTTTGGGCTGGCCTACATGAGAGTATTCAGCAGGAATTATTCTTGCGGGAGGTTAACACCCTTGAGCACGCCTACCAGGTTGCACGAGATGTTGAGAGGTTTCAAAGGGTGGCCCCACCTTGGGTTCCCATCTACCGTCAACCTGAACCCCGAAATCCCATAGTCCGCTATACTGAGAGAGCTGGCCCCTCCACCTTCTACGTCCCTACTACTACCCCACTTAGGGTCGTTGCCCCTACTGCTCCTTTCCCACGGAACCCCTTACCTACACCCGCTGCTGTGCCTACGCTGGAGTATACTCCACCAACTGAGAGGAGAGATGACAAGGGATAGGGAGTGGTCCCTAGCACCTCCCAACCAGCCCCTATCTCGGGAGTCCGCTGCTTTAGGTGTCATAACCTAGGGCATATTGCCACCAATTGCCCCACCTGAGCCTTGGTCATCACCGACCCCCGGCCTGTAGAGCTTCCACCTCAGGAAGAAGAACCCCTTGAGAGTTATGAACCTGACCCTGATCTCGTTGCCCAGTTTGAGAAATTAGATGCGGGGGTTTGATAGCACGCATGTTGAGTACGTGCAAGTGAGAAATATTGCTGAGAGTTATGACCATGGACGGTTGGGTGTAGTTCGCTGCATCCTCGCACACCCACAGGAGGACGACTGGCGTCGAACCTCCATCTTCCAAACCTACATCATGGTCAAATCTCAACCCTGCAAGGTGATCTTTGACAACAGGAGCTGTATGAATGCAGTCTCTTCAGACTTTGTCTCCCGTCTAGGTCTACCTACCCATCCTCATCCGAGGCCATACAACGTGGCTTGGGTTGACGACACGTCTATCCCAGTCACCACTACATGTGTCATTCCCATCCAGTTCCAGTCCTACCAAGGACAAATCCTATGCGATGTAGTGCCTATGAAGGTCGGGAGCATCATCCTAGGACGGCCATGGATCTACGATGTAGACCTTACTACATTCGGTCGGTCCAATCAGTGTTCCTTCTCCCACAATGGAAAGAGGATTCAGTTGTGCCTGACACCCCCAAAAGTGACCACGGGAAAGAGTCCTGCCTCTACACCCGCTGCATCCCCCAAAAATCAGGAGAATGCCCCAACCCCCACCAAAGGGAAGCTTCTCATTACCTCCTCTCCTACACCTGTCATATCCATCCCTAAGGCCCCTAAGGTTGACCATGACCCGATTAGGTGCCTTAACTTCATAGGTGTCCGTGAGCTGAATAGGGAGGTTGCCGAGGGTGCCCCTGTCTGGGTTGTTGTTGTCACCATCACCTCCGAGGAGTCCCGAGTCTCAGTCCCACCCGAGGTCTAGGTAATTCTGCAGGACTTCCTGTGAACGTGTCACGTGGTGTACTGAGAGAGAGATGGGGTTTCTCCCTCTCTGAGTGAAAGAGTAAAAAATGATGAAAATGAAAACGCGTGCGTAAAAAGGATGATGTAGAAAAGAGGGTAGAGAGTATGACCTGAAAGGTCACTCTGTACAGGAACGTGGAGCCTAGACTTACCGGACCCTCGATACAGGGCGGAGAACGGGATCCGAAGACCCTCTCACGCAAACTGAACCCCTTCCCG
Source organism: Amorphophallus konjac (assembly GCA_022559845.1). Taxonomy (NCBI): domain Eukaryota; kingdom Viridiplantae; phylum Streptophyta; class Magnoliopsida; order Alismatales; family Araceae; genus Amorphophallus; species Amorphophallus konjac. The sequence goes on from CM040118.1 coordinate 22,118,737, forward strand.
GTAGGCGTGACCTACCATTCCGAGGACATCTTTCTATATACCGAGTACGAACCTGAGACTCTACGTAGTAGAAATTGGCGGACACAAAGACACGTAGACTCGGAATTTAGAACGACATATCACTCCTCACATAATAATAATAACATGAATATAAACAGTAAACAGACCACCGCAGGATATTGATCCGTGCGGGGTTTTAACAACAATATAATAAAGTGCAGAAAGAAAAATGTCAAAAGTAAATGACCATGGTGAAATGATTCACCGCGGCCGATTATAGTACAAACAGACCCGGGATTTAGCTATCCGCGGGTATTATAGACAGAAATTAAAATTTACTACAAAACACGCGTTTGGTGGTGTGATCGCCAGGGACCGTGTGCCCCGAACTGGTTGATTGATCGCTTAGCCTTTATCGCGGGATTTGCGCGGGTTCCTTCTTCCTCTTCGTTCGACGGGTCGAAGAAGGGGGCTTCTGAATGGGTACCCTGCAAAATGAACAAATACAAAATAAAATTAAGTCAGAACGGTGATATGATATGATAGCAATTTATGGAATAAAACACTGATAAGATGGATAACAAACTAAAAGCACAACAAAATAATAAGAATAAAAAAATAGAGCCGCTGATGGCGGCGCAAGCGTAGAACGGGCAAACGGTGGGACGAGACGGTTTCCCCCGTGTTCAGAGACACGCGGGAGCGTTGATTGGGCCGAAGGCCACTTTTATTCCTGCACAAGGTGGCAAATTAACATAGGTGAAAAAAACGCACTTACACACACATAAATACACGCAGATACATATGTTCAATTATATTCATATACATAAACATACATATATAAACATATAGGTATAGATATTTATATATATATATCTAAAATATAAACATATATATATATATATATATATATGTATATGAGTATATACATATAATAAACATATGTATATGTATATATATTATATAATATATATATGTGTGAGTATATATAATACAGATATGTATATATATTATATAGGTGAACTCTTCTCACTCATATGTGTATAATATGATATACCTATATACAGGCTGTACGTGCATGGTGTGTGCATGAAAATGGAGAGTGAATAACACGAGTGTGTGCAATGTGAAGGTGAAAGAATGGCATGTGTGCACGTGAATATGGAATTATTGCATACATGTGACCGTGTCTGCGAACAGGGAAAGGAAGAGAAAAGTAGTGTGAGGGACAGAGAGTGATCGAGACAGGGAAAGGGGAGGGGAATAAAATGATAAAAAATGAAAGATGAGAGGGATCGAGAGAGAAAGAGAGCACAAAAGGTAAGAGAGAGGCGGATGGGGGGGAAGAGAGGGAGAGAAACAGGGAGAGAGAGAGAGGGTTTGCTGGAAAAAAATAGAAAGAAAAAAAAAGAATAAAAAAGTGTGTGTATGCGTGTGTGTGTGTGAGAGAGAGAGAGAAACAGGGAGAGAGAGGACACGGGAGAGAGGGGGAGAAAGAGAGAGAGAAACCATGGGAGAGAGAGAGAGAGAGAAAGAGAGAGAGAGAGAGAGACCGTGGGAGAGAGAGAGAAAGAGAGAGAGAGAGAGAAAGAGAGAGAGAGAGACCGTGGGAGAGAGAGAGAAAGAGAGAGAGAGAGAGAGAGAGAGAGAGAGAGAGAGAGCACGGCGGGGAGGAAGAGGCCGGCAGTGGGCAGCCGGTGGCGACGGCGGCAGTCACGGGTGAGGAAGGTCGGCGGGGGACTTCGCGGCATCCGGAGGGATGTGCAGGAGGGCTTTGCGGCTGCAACGGTGCAGGTGGATGTAGTAGCGGTCGCGGACGGCGTGAGGTGAGACAGGCGGCGGCGAGGTGGTGTCCGCGGCGGGCAGACGACGACGACGAGGTGGAGAGAGGGGGATGCTTCATGGCGTGCTCGCGGACGGTGGTGACGCTGGCCGGGGGTGTCCTCGCGGGGGTCGACGGTGGTGCGTTGAACCGGAGGCCGATGGACGGAGGATGGCAGCGGCGGTTGGTGAAGGAGCTGCTCCGGCAGCTGGGAAGAGCGACAGCGGCGGTGGTGGGCTCATGGGGATGATGGAGACGACGTGCGTGGGGGACTGCCGGCGATGCAGTCGGTAGAGAGGGAGGCTCATCGGCGACCGGGGTTGGCAAGGGAGAGGGTTAGCGAGGTGGGCTCGAAGGCGGCCGGAAGTGAAAGTGGAGAAAGGAGGGGGAGGTGGCTCGCGGGCGTGCATGCGTCGAGGGTCTCGCGAGGTTGATGACGAGGTGGAGCGGACGGCGGCCGGTGGCGCTTCGGTGGTCGGAGGTGGAGGAGACGCGGATGGATGACGACGGTGTGGGGGACCTGCCGCGACAGTGAGGCTCGACGGAGGCAGTCGGCGGCAACTTGGGCAGCGACGTGGGAGTCTAACGGCAAGGTGGAGGCGGCATCGGTCGGGGGAAGTGGACCGGAGGCTGCATGCGGAGGGAGCTTTGGGAAGGCGATGGTTGCCGTGATGTGAGGGGTGTACAAGCAGTGGATGTAGCCGTGAGGGATTAGCCGAGAGGGTGGGAGTGAGGAAGATGGAGAGGATGATATCGTGGGAGACAATAATGGAAAGAAAGAGAGAGACGTGTGTGGAAGCTAAAGAAAGAGACGAGGAGTGGGAGAGAAAAGATAGGGAGACGGGGAGGGAAAGGGACATGAGAGAAGGAGATTCCATCTGCTGGGGCGGCTAGGAAAAGAAGACAATGGAAATAAAAGATAAGACAATGACATGAATTAAGATTAATTAGTGATAAAGAAATATTTAGATTAAAGATAAGTATGATTAATATACAGATTATTATATGCCTTTTTATGTTTTTTTATTGATTTCCTTTTTTATATACATATACATAAAATTATTTTTACATATTAGGATTTATTTTATTTTATTATCATTTTTAAGCATTTTCTCCTTATTATTTTAACCTTTTCTCAACGTTTTTTTAGATTTTTTATAACATTTTTTTGAAACTTTTTTGTATTTTCTTATAACCCATTTTTTTCTTTTTTCTGAATTTTCTTATAAGCTCTTTTTTTATAAGTTTTTCTCATCATTTTTTTATATTTTTCTAACCTTTTCTGATTTTTTATTTTTTTATGTAAAAGCCTAAAAAATGACTAATCACCCACATGAATCAAATGCGCAAGTCACTTTGAGGCATCACGGTGTAATATAAGATTTACCCACGAAAAATGTGAAAATAGCGTGTCTACACTTCCCAGATATTTTTCAAGAATACTTGCCCTCTAGACTCCCTCCCATGCGTGACATTCAACACGCTATTGATCTTGTCCCCGGGTCCACCCTACCCAACCTTCCCCATTACCGATTGAACCCCAAGGAGCATGCTGAGCTCCAAAGGATTGTCGAGGACCTTATTCAAAAGGGCTTCCTCAAGGTGAGCAAGAGCCCATGTGTTGTTCCTGCCTTGCTCACACCAAAGAAAGATGGCACCTGGCGGATGTGTGTTGACAGTCGCGCCATCAACAAAATCACTGTCAAGTATAGATTTCCCATTCCCCGTCTTGATGACATGCTTGACATGATGAGTGGAGCCACCATCTTTTCCAAGATTGACTTGAAAAATGGCTACCACCAGGTCCGGATTCGACCAGGGGATGAGTGGAAGATAGCCTTCAAGACAAAAGAAGGCTTATATGAGTGGCTTGTCATGCCGTTTGGGCTATCCAATGCCCCCAGTACATTCATGAGGCTTATGACGGAAGCCCTTCGTCCCCTCATCGGTCGCTTTGTTGTCGTCTACTTCGACGACATTCTCATTTATAGCCACAACCCTCAGGACCGCATTCACCATTTGAGGGAGGTCTGCGAGACTCTGATGAAAGAAACCATGTTTGCCAACCTGACTAAGTGTGAATTCATGACAGACCGGGTCACTTTTCTCGGATTTGTGGTTTCAAGTCTTGGAGTGTCTATGGACCAATCCAAGGTCCGAGCCATAGTAGACTGGCCTGAGCCCCAGAACGTCCATGACGTTCGAAGTTTCCACGGGCTAGACACTTTCTACAGACGCTTCATTCTGGGTTGTAGTACCATTATGGCACCCATTACGGATTACATCTGTAAAAGAAAATTTGAGTGGACCAAAGCCGCCTCCCAGGCTTTTCATGCCATAAAGGAATTCATGACCAAAGCCCCTGTCCTCCGCCTGCCAGACTTTTCCAAAGTCTTCGAGATATCCTCTGATGCCTCTGGTGTAGGAATAGGAGGAGTGCTTAGCCAGGAAAGCCACCATGTGGCTTATTTCAGTGAGAAGCTTTCTGATGTAAAGCTTCGTTACTCCACCTATGATAAGGAGTTTTATGCCGTGGTCCAATCCCTCAAACACTGGAGACACTATCTCTTACCACAAGAGTTTATCTTATACTCGGATCACGAGGCTCTGAAATTTCTTAGCTCTCAGAAGGGCTTAAACCCTAGGCATGTTCGGTGGGTAGAATTCCTCCAGTCTTTCACATTTGTCCTAAAGCAAAAGGCTGGAAAGGAAAATAAGGTGGCCGACGCCTTGAGTCGAAGGATCTCCCTTCTTTCCACTATTCGGGTAGAGGTCACGGGATTTGACCGCATGAAGGAACTCTATGGAGAGTGTCCTGATTTTGGCCCTGCTTACTCTGCTCTGTCCACTGGACCCTCGACAACCTTTTCTGACTATCTACTCTATGATGGTTTTCTATTTGGAGGGTAGTAACTATGTGTCCCGAGGACTTCCGTTCGGGACTTCCTAATTTGGGAAATACATGCTGGAGGTCTTGCTGGTCACTTTGGCCGCAACAAGACCATCCATTTTGTGGAGGAGCACTTCTATTGGCCTGTCCTGAAGAGAGATGTGGTCAAGATTGTAGCCCAGTGTAGGACATGCACGATGGCCAAACAAGTCAAACAGAACACTGGTCTCTACACTCCTCTCCCCATTCCTAATCGACCATGGGTTGATGAGAGCATGAATTTTATCCTTGGGTTACCACGCACTGCTCACAAGCATGATTCCATCTTTCTTGTTGTTGATAGGTTCTCTAAGATGGCCCACTTCATTACATGTTCCAAAACATCTGATGCATCTAGAGTAGCCCATTTATTCTTCGATGAAGTCGTGCGTCTGCATGGTCTCCTCCAAACTATCGTGTCTGACCGAGATGTTCGGTTCACTAGCTATTTTTGGAAGACACTTTGGCACCTAGTTGGCACCAAACTGAAATTTTTCACTGCCAATCATCCCCAAACTGATGGGCAAACCGAGGTCGTCAATAGGAGTTTAGGAAATCTATTGAGATGTCTTGTAGAGGAACATTCCGGCACTTGGGATCTTCTTTTGCCCAGAGCCGAATTTGCATACAACAGCTCCATCAATAGGTCCATAGGTATGAGTCCATTTGAGGTCGTGCATGGCTACAAACCTAGGAAACCTGTGGATCTCATTCCCCTTCCCCTCGAGTCTAGAACATCCAAGTTAGCTAAGGAATTTGCACAACATGTCAAAAGTCTGCATGAGTCAATTAGCAAGTAAATAAACCTTAGTAATGAGACTTATAAAAAATTGGCTGATTCGCATAGGCGTCCCCATGAATTCTAAGAAGGTGACATGGTTATGGTACGAGTTCGACCCGAACGACTCCCTTCGGGCGCCCTTAAGAAGTTACAAGCCCATAGTGATGGACCATTCTCAATTCTGCGAAAAATTGGCTCCATTGCGTATGTTGTGGACTTACCTCCCGAATATGGGATTAGCTCGACTTTTAATGTGGCAGATCTAGTGGCCTACAAGGAACCCACAGCGATTCCTAGTGACCCTTTCGAGCCTTCTCCTTCCATTGAGAGTGAGCCCACCCCTGTGCGTCCCACAGCCTCGAGAGTTCCGCGCGAGCACATTGAGAGGATACTGGATGAGCAGGTGACCACTACACGAAGCAGGGTGTACCTGCGCTACCTTATCCGCTGGCAGGACCGTCCACCTTCTGATGATTCCTGGATCGGCCGGGAAGATCTCCAGCGCCTCGATCCAGATCTGCTGGAGCTCTACCACAGCAGTGTTCCCCCTTACTCGACGGAGTCGAGTTCTAGCCGCCCCGGGAGGGTTGGTGGGGACACCACCGGGTCCACTACTCGGAGCCGACGCTGCACCGCCCCGACTGCACCGAGCTTATGGCTCGAAGATCCTTCCTGAAGACTCGGCTTACGGCTACGGTAGTATATTGCATATTAAGTATATGTATTTGTGTGTATGTATACATATATTCCTACATGTATTTTTACTTTCGTCTTATTAGGCTTGTCATAGTCAAATAACATGTGTGTAATTAGTGTATTTTATTTGATTAAAACCCACAAGTCAAAGTGAGGTGGGTGGGTTTTGTTTTGTTAGACTAGGGTATAAACATAATTAGTGGAAGTTAGATGGTATTATTGCTACGGCCTTTTTTCCTATATAAGGAGGCCAATGCTTGTGTGTTACGTATGAATCATATATGAATGAAAGAGTTAAGTGAAGGTGCTTTACCTTTGTATTTTCTCCCTTCTCTCTTTTCTATTTTGTGAGGATTGGGCGTCGCCCGGTGTGAGACCGTCTGGCGTGAGGCCGAGCTGCGCGAGGTAGCAACCTATCCGTTCCCGTCCGTGCCGTCCGGAGTTGCCGTCGATCTATTTCCACATCGCCGCCGCGTCAATGACTCCCTAAGAACATTCCAAGTGTCCTATGAAAGGCTACCTTGGTTTTGTCATTACTATGGTTGTCTGGATCATGACACAGAAAATTGCAAGGATCTGGAAGATCTGAAACAGTACATAAAGTAGTCCTACTCTCCCCAGCTAAGGCAGGAGTTGATAGATATGATCGAGTTTGAGTTTGGGGACTGGCTCAGAGTAAACTCCACCCCCCTCACAAAAGAGTACATCCGACCAGATACTCCACCAGCACAGCAACACAGAGGAGAAACCCCACCCACGGCTATCCCCAGGGAGTCAGGGGGAATTCTTCCTCCACCAAGGTGTCAAAGAGTTTTATTCCCCGAGGGGAACCCCCCGGACCCTGGGTCCGATAGGTTGCCATCCCAGTCAGACAAGGAGGTGCCTGGTACCACCCCCACTCTTGAACCCCCTCCACCATTACACCTCTCCCCCTCCACCCCCCTTCCGCCAACATCCACAGAACTTGTCATTTTTCAAAATCTTCTTCACACAAATAGCCCGACCACAATGAATCATTCAGAAACAAAGCCTCAGGGTCCCTCTACCCTGAACCCACCTGCAGTCCCTCCTCCAACCCCCCAACCGCATAACCCCCCTATTTCCATACCTCCATCCTCACCACCTCCACCTGCAACCTCCAGGAAAAATCCCTACCACACCAAGTCATTACCCTCCCACTGCTACATCCACCAAGTATGGCAAAAGAAAAGATGGCCAAGAGTTAACAGAGCTACATGACAGTCTATCAAAAAAGGCCAAACCCGAGCCCCCCACCTTACCTCAGATGCTATTCCACCCAGGAAAAACAACCACATAACCCTCCCATAAAATCAGAACCAAAAACCCCAAACATGCTGCTCGAACCAAGGCCAGGGCCCCAGAAGTGCCCCCCTTAGAGAAGGCAGATCCACTGAAAGAAAAGGTCATTGCGGCTGACCTCACTAAGCCGCAAGGGGACAAATGAAAATACTCTCCTGGAATTGTCGGGGTGTTGGTGGACACTCCACAATTTCCTACCTAAACCAAATAACCCACTCCCTCAAACCAGACATTTTGTTTCTTTCTGAAACCAAAGCCCTCCCCCCAAAACCAGCACCTCCTTTTTTGTAACCAGAAACATTGATAATTACTATGTCCAAGACCCGGAAGGCAGATCCGGGGGTCTATGGGTCTGGTGGAGTCCCCAGATGCAAGCTCAGGTAACATATGCAGCGACTAACTGGATTGTCCTGCAAATTGAAACCCCCCCTCAAATGCAGTGGCTTCTTATCTGTATATACGCCCCGGCCAGAAAAGCCCACAGACAAGTTTTTTGGACTGAACTTGCAGCTTTTATCAAGGTCCAGACCCTTCCCATTTTGATCACTGGGGACATGAACTCAATTCTGGGGCAAGCTGATAAAGTAGGGGGCTGTCTTGTGAAACCCCAACAGGTCAGAGATTTCCAGAAGTTCCTCAATGACACATGACTGCTTGACTTGGGATACGATGGTCCAGCTTATACCTGGACTAACCGTAGGATGGCCAAATGGCACATCAAGGAAAGCTTAGATAGATCCTTGGCAAACGTGGAATGGAGGCTAAAATTCCCGGAGGCAAAAGTCCATCATCTTCCCAGAATTGGCAGCGATCACAACCCTATATATACAAATCTGCTCAAAAGTAATACCAGAAGAAGAGGCCAGTTCAAGTTTGAAGCCATGTGGACCCTCAGAAAAGAGTTTTAAACTGTCATTCAGCACAGCTGGACCAACTCCACTCCTCTCCACCAAAATTATCACCGGAAGACCCGTCAACTCCAAACCAGTATCTGGAATTGGAAGAAGAGCACCCTCAAAATTCCCAACATCCAAGCTGAGGACATCAAGAAGGAACTAGACCTCATCCGGTCCCTCCCTCTCAATGAGGAGAATATTATGAAAGAAGCTAGCCTCGAAAGCCAGTTGGAGGAACAAATGAAGATGCAAGAGGAATACTGGAGGCAAAGGGCCAAGGCCCACTGGGCAAAGGAGGGGGACCGATGTACTAAATTCTTCCACACCAAAGTCCTGAAGAGACGGAAGACAAACAACCTTTCTTGGATTAGGCTTCCAGATCACAGCTGGACGGGAGATCCCAATGTTATCAAAAAAACTGTCATCAGCCATTTCAAACACCTTTTCACATCCATGTCTCCTCACCCCAACCAGATGACCCTTCCCCCCTCCAACAAAACTATCTCCCCCGCTGAGGACCTCCAATTTCACTCTCCCCCCTCCCCAGTTGAAATAGAAGAGGCCCTCACCTTTATGAACCCTAGGAAGTCCCCAGGGCCAGACGGTTTTCTTCACCTTTTCTACCAAAAATACTGGCACATCCTCAAACAGGAATGCATTTAACTCATCACCTCTTTCTTTTGTAACCACAACCTTCCATCCACTATCAATCATACACTCATCACCCTCATCCTCAAGAAACAGCCCCCGCTACCTGTGGACGCACTTTCCGTTAAGCAGTTGTTCCCGGTTCGTCTGTTGGTTTTATTAAGTGCGTGGGCGTGCCAGTCACCGGAGTGACAATTTATTCGGGCTCCGGAGAGCCCATGGTGCGCTCGATCTGACTTCGTCAGACGGTTGTGTGGTTCGTGTCGGGACCGAATCCCGTCGCGCCATGAAGGTCATGACGTCATTTACATCCCTCATACGAGGGAATACCCTTGATTAATTGCCGAAATTAGAGGCCCCGCGGCCGAAAGGAGTAACACTAATTATACGAGAGAGATAGGGATGGGTCACACTGAAAGTTGTATTAAGGCCATAAACTGTCGGCCGTGTCGGCCACTCGTAGACCTTTTGTATTCGGACACAAGTCCGTGGCATCGTCATAATGAGAAAACCGAGGTAGATCCCTCCAAATGTCTGCCGAGCATATGGCAATTTCAATGAGGATTCGGAAGGTATCCGGAAAGAGAAAACAAATCCGGTCCGATTAGGATGTCGGCCCGAGGTTAGATCAAAGCCCGGCCATATCGGGGGAATTCCCGAGACTCGGGCTCGACCTAAAGGGGCAACGTTGTTGTTCCTTTTGCCCCGGGTCCCGGGGAGAGAGCGGGCTGCGGCGTGGGCATTAGCGTCTTTTATCTAGAGCTTTCTAGGTTATACCTTCTGGGATTTCTGATTTGATGTTTACTATTTATTCGTGCCTTTGTCCGGGATGATTTCTCTTCTTCGATGCATGATTATTCTTATTATTATCATTGGTTTGTTATTTATTTTTTTATTACCCCTCCCGCCTCTTTTATTATGATCAATATTGCGCATTTGGAGTCCTTCAATTAGCGTGATTTTTATTGATTTATTTGCTATTGTTGATGCCCTTATCGTGATGTATATATGCATGCCTGTAGTGTGCCGGCGAAGGGAAGGTAGGGGCGTACCGCTGAAGGGCAGCAAAAGGGGGAGTGTACCGCTGAAGGGCAAGGGAGCGTGCCGCTGAAGGCCAATGAGGGCGTGCCGCTGAGGGCCAAAGGGACGTGCCGCTGAAAGTCAATGGGGGAGTGTACCGCTGAAGGGCTGAAAGGGGTGTACCGCTGAAGGCCAGGGGAGCGTGCCGCTGAAGGCCAATGAGGGCGTGCCGCTGAGGGCCAAAGGGGCGTAACGCTGAAGGTCAATGGGGCGTGAGGGTGGAGGCTCGATCAGTTTTCGATTATTTGTTTTAAGGCTTTTCTTTTCTTCTTATCTTAAATTTCGTGTAGTTTTATACAAAATTCCTCCCGTGTTTTGTTCTCTTTGTTCGGTTCGATCTCTTTTCTTGTGGGTCGGAGGCTCGGGCTGCCGGGCGGTTAGTTAGCTCGGTTCAGTTCTCGTCGTGATGCCGGCAGTGGTTTGATGAGTTGGAAGGTTTCGTCAGTTATCTTGCTTGTTTGTTGCCTCCTTTTGCCTCTTTTAATTGTTTATTAGTTTCTCACAAAAATTCGGCAGCATTTCCCCTTGACCCGGGGCGTAAGGGAGATACAGGGAACGCGCCCACATGATGTGGCGGAACCCGACAACTGGAGGTGGGCCCCCGGGGGGGGGGGGGCAACACCTTTATAGAGACTCGAAAAACGCGAAGGAGAACGACAGACCGAAGACATCTAAGGGACCTGGACTGGGACTGGACAAGGAGTAAGCTGAGGGACTGAAGGGCGTGCCGCTGAGGGCTGAACAGGGGGTGTGCCGATGAGGGCTGAACAGGGGGTGTGCCGCTGAAGGCCGAATAGGGTGTGCCGCTGAAGGCTGGACAGGGTGTGCTGTTGGAGGCTGAACATGGGGTGTGCCGCTGAAGGCTAAACAGGGTGTGCCGCTGAAGGCTGAACAGGGTGTGCCGTTGGAGGCTGAACAGGGTGTGCCGCTGAAGGCCAAGAGTGGGCGCACCGCTGAAGGCTGATCTAGGCGTGCCGCTGAGGGCTGATCTGGGCGTGCCGCTGAGGGCTGGAAAGGTGTGCCGGCCAAAAGCCGGAAAGGTGCACCGCTGAGAGGCTTAAAAGGGGTGTTAGCAACTGGGGGGGTACTTGGTGGCTGTTCAGGAAAAGAGGAATAAAGATGGGGGGATTTCAAGGCCGGGAGTGGCCCATTAGTAACTGGGTGGTTGGGAAGAAAGAAGGGTACCTCCCCTTCTCCTCAAGCTCGGGAACACGGTAGATGGCCATAGAAGGGAATGAGTGAGGAGCTCACGGAGCCAAGGCCAACAGAAGGGGGGAACCTACATCGACGTGGAGGACCCTAAAGACGCCGGAGGAATAAGGAGACAGAGAGAGGAACGGATTGTCCGTCAGAAAAGCCCGCAAAGCCTAGCCTAAAACATCGAAGATCGAAAAGAAACCCGGAGAGGGTGGTTTTCATTCATGAGAATCAAGAGGGCGAGGCCCTTCATACATATGGCAAAAGCAAACTCCCCAAATGGGGCCATGGACAAGAGTAAGAAAGACCAAGAACGCCAGGAGGAATGGGATACAAGAGGGAAGAAGATGTCCGGGCCTAAGACATCGGCCGCTATCCCCAACCCTTTCCCCTGATACAACAAGCTCTCTCTCTCTCTTACTCTTGTTTCTTCCCGGTGGCCGTCGGACGGAGCTCAGGCCGGGAGGGCCTCTTTTTCTCTTCTTTCTCCGGTGTGTGTTGTGTGTCTCCCCGTCTGTCTCCGTGCGTCTGCCTCCTCCTTCGCCCTCCTTCTTCTTCCGTTCTCCTCTTCCTCTGCCTCCCTCCGTCCCTGTCTGTGTGTTTGTCCCCCGTTTCTGTGTCGAAAGCAGGGGTCTTTTATACTACGGGCCGCCGGAGCCTTCGAGCACGGCCGTCGAAGGTGGGAAGTGGATTGTGATCATGGGGTTTGACCTGCCCATCCTGGGTGTCAGTGGGGTAGGCTACGTGGCCCAACGATCAGCTGCCACCTCAGACGGCTCCACTGCGCGCCAAGGATGCGTAGGGTATGGGCTTCACGTGGTCCGTTGAAAAGCTTCACCGCTGTGCTGCTGGCGAGCTGAAGAGGCGTGCCGCTGGAGAGCCAAAACGGCGTGCCGTTGAAGCCCCTAAAGGCGTGCCGTTGAACAGCCTGAAGGGCGTGCCGCTGAGGCCCCTGCAGGGCGTGCCGCTGAAGGCCTGCTGAGGGCGTGCCGCTGAAGACCCATTGGGGCGTGCCGCTGGGAGGCCCCCCCCCAGGGGGTGTACCGCTGGAGCCACCCCCCGGGGTGTGCCGCTGAGCACCCCAGGGGGTGTGCCGCTGAGCACCCCAGGGGGTGTGGCGCTGAACACCCCATGGGGTGTGCCGCTGGGACCCTGAAGGGGCGTGCCGCTGGAGCTCCACCAGGGCATGCCGTTGAGGCCCCTTGGGGGCTGGGCGTGCCGCTGAAGGGCTCCCCACGGGGCGTGTATTCGGGGCCCGTTCTGAGCCCGTTGCGAGCATGAGTCACGGCCCGTTTGATTTCCTTTGGGGCCCACGGACTGTGGGGCCCTTTGTGCTTGATTTCTCCGGGGTTTCTTCACTCGGCGTCGTTGTTGATGCGGGGCCGAGCGGGACATTTGGATGTGCAATTTTCGGTGTCCACAAATGCCCCCCACCCATGGGTAGCGCGGGCGAAGGATGAGCCGGGCGGTGCCCGTGGGTGTACTTGTCTCTTTTCTCTTTGTCAGTGCCGACGGGGTGTTGAGAGCCGAAGCGACATATTGATCTCTCTATCAGTGCCGTCAGGGCGTCGGGAACTGAAATAGTATGTTAGTCTCTTCGTCAGTGCTGACGGGGTGTTGGGAGCTGAGGTAGTATGTTGGTCTCTTCATCAGTGCCGACGGAATGCCGGGAACTGAAGCAGTGTGTTGTCTCTTCGTCAGTGCCGACAGGGTGCCGGGAACTGACCTGGTCTCTTGTTCTCTTGGTCTCTTCGCCCGTGCCGACAGGGCGTCGGGAGCTGGCCTGGTCTGTTGTTCTCTTTGTCTCTTCGCCAGTGCCGACGGGGTGTCGGCAGCTGGCCTGGTCTGTTCTCTCTTTGTCTCTTCGCCAGTGCCGACAGGGTGTCGGGAGCTGGCCTGGTCTGTTGTCTCTTTGTCTATTCATCAGTGCCGACAGGACGCCGGGAACTGACATGCTTTGTTGATCTCTTGGTCTCTTCGCCAGTGCTGACGAGATGCCGGGAACTGGCATGTTTTGTTGGTCTCTTGGTTTCTTCGTCAGTGCCGACAAGATGCCGGGAACTGACCTGGTTTGTTGTCTCTTAGTCTTTTCGTCGGTGCCGACAGGATGCCGGGAACTGACATGCTTTGTTGATCTCTTGGTCTCTTCGCCAGTGCCGACGAGATGCCGGGGAACTGGCATGTTTTGTTGGTCTCTTGGTCTCTTCGTCAGTGCCGACAAGATGCCGGGAACTGGCATGTTTTGTTGGTCTCTTGGTCTCTTCGTCAGTGCCGACAGGATGCCGGGAACTGACATGCCTTGTTGATCTCTTGGTCTCTTCGCCAGTGCCGACGAGATGTCGGGAACTGGCATGTTTTGTTGGTCTCTTGGTTTCTTGGTCAGTGCCGACAAGATGCCGGGAACTGACCTGGTTTGTTGTCTCTTAGTCTCTTCGTCGGTGCTGACAGGATGCCGGGAACTGACATGCTTTGTTGTCTCTTAGTTTCTTCATCAGTGCCGACGGAATGCCGGGAGCTGAAGCAGTGTGTTGTCTCTTCGTCAGTGCCGACGGGGCGCCGGGAACCGACCTGGCCTCTTGGTCTCTTGGTCTCTTGGTCTCTTTGTTTCTTCGTCAGTGCCGACAGGATGCCGAGAACTGACATGCTTTTTGTCTCTTAGTCTCTTGGTCTCTTCGTCAGAGCCGACAGGGTGCCGGGAGCTGACCTCGCTTGTTGTTTCTTGGTCTCTTCGTCATTGCCGACAGGATGCCGGGAACTGACATGCTTTGTTGATCTCTTCGTCTTTTCTTGTTCTTCTTTCTTTTTGTACCATATTACCGATACAAGCGCCATTTCGGGTTTTCGCCGGTACCGGCCCCCCTCTTGCTTTTGCCCACACGCCCTTTTGGGTTTTCACGTGGCGGGGTACCCAATTTTGCCCGTAGCGCCCTTTCGGGTTTTCGCCACAGCCGGGTTATTGCCATTTTTACCCTTGTCCCGGTGTAGGGACAAGTCCGGCGGGGTATCTCTATTTTTAACCCCATTTTATTTTATTATATATATGTTTTTTTTGACGAGTGATATGCAAGTGTCGACTGGGGCACGGAGCCTTGCGCCGGAAGGTAAGGCTCACTCGTTGGCAAGAATAGAATGCCAGCGCAATGGGAGAATATGTGCTGACTCGGACGTAAGGTCCGTAATGGCAATATTGTGCGGAGTGGGTGGCTAGGCACGGGGCCTTGCGCCGGAAAGGGACTTATTCGTTGGCAAGGGGCTAATGCCAACGCAAAGGTAGAGATTCTGCCAATCCAGGCGTAAGGCCCGTGATGGCGATATTGTATGGCGTGGGTGGTAGCTGAGGCCCGAGGCGATGTGCCAGAGACGGGCTTGTTTTGGTGGTAGGGTAGTGACCCTATGACAAGGATAGAGCCACAGGGGTAGAGTCGTCTTTGCTGGTGTGGACGTTCGTTTGACTGGGATCGTGGGGATGGAATGTTTTCCCCGGGGACGTTTATTACTTTATCTCATCGGCTCACTTCTCCGTGTATGTGAGCGGATGAGTATGTAAACGGGTGCACATGTATGGGTATATATATACATATACATATACATATCTATTTATTTAATATCTTACATATATTTTACTTCCCCTCCTTCTATTTTCTTCTTTTATTTTCTCCTTTTATTTCCCTCTTTTATTCGTCATTTTTTTTCTTTGATTTTCTTCTCCTCCTTCCTCTTTTCAATTCCTTCTTCTCCCCTTTTTTTTATTTTCTTTTTTTGTTTCCTCTCCTCCTTTTTTCCTTTTCTTTTCTATTTCCTCTCCTCCTTTTTTCCTTTTCTTTTCTATTTCCTCTCCTCCTTTTTTTTTCTATTTCCCCTCCTCCTTTTTATATAGAAGGACGGGGTGGTTCGAATGACCACCCCGCTTTCTCTTCCCCCTCTCTTTTCTCTCTCTTCAACGGCCGAACGGGGTGCCCCCTTCCATTCCCTTCCCTTCATCTTCTCCGTCACCGAGCGCCATCGTCGCCGTGCCGTCGTCGTGGTGAGGGTGCCTCCGTGGAGCCCCCCCTTTCTCTTCCCTCTCTCTCTCTCGTTCTCTTCTCCCTTCTCTCTCTTCGGTGACTGAACGGGCGCCCCCCTCACCTTCTTCCCCTCCATCTTCTCCGTCCACGGGCGTCACCGCTGCCGTTGCGGTTGCCGGGGCGAGGGTGGTGTCGTGGAGGCACCCTCCCTTCCCCCTCTTTTCCCCTCTTCCCCCCCTTCCCTCTTCTCCTTATTCTCCTTTCATCCCCTCCTCCTTTCCCTCTCTCTTTTTTTTTTTTTTGCCGTGGGAAGGGCTCCCGAGCGTGCCGGGGCGAAGGGTTGTAGGCGTGCCGGGGGGAGCAACTAGAAGGCGTGCCGGGGAGGCCGCCTGAGAGTGTGCCGGGGAGCGGCCCCCGTGGGCGTGCCGGGGAAGAGGCGCCGGAGTGTGCCGGGGAACGGCTGCTGGGAGTGTGCCGGGGAACGGTCCCCCTAGCGTGCCGGGGAGGCATGCTTGGCGGGCGTGCCGGGGAAGCCCCCTTGAGGGGCTGTGCCGGCGAAGGGGCACGGGGACCGTGCCGATGAAGGCACCCGGGGGTGTACCGGTGGAGGCCTGCGCGGGTGTGTCGGGGAAGCCTTAATGGGCTGTGCCGGCGAAGGGGGCACCAGGGAGCGTGCCGGGGAGGTACTGAGGGCGTGCCGGGGAAGGCGTATGTGGGTGTGCCGTGGGAGGCACCTGTGGGCGTGCCGGGGAAGGCACCCAGTGTAGTGTGCCGGTGAGGGCAACCGCAGGGTGTGCCGGGGAAGGCACTGGGCAGTGTGCTATTGAAGAAGCCTTAAGCCATGGGAAGAAGACTTTTGACCGGTGGACTTCTGGTGTTGCCTCTCGGGGCCCACCATGACTTTGTTGGGGCCGTCACTCCTTGTGGACGCGCACCCGTGTTTTCCCTTACGCCTCTGGCCTAGGGGAAACTCTGCCGAAATTTTGTCAGAAATCGGCAATATTTATTCATCTAACTTGTAGCAACGCCCCTTCACAGTCCTTTTACTTGTGATCTATTCTGATCTTCTTATTTGTGTATCTTTGCAGACAAATGGCCGCCCCAAGTGGTTCTTCTGCCCCTGCTGCCGCCGTCGGTGCCGACCTCATCCCGTGGGGTCCTGTGCCGACAGTCACATGGCTCAATGTGGAGGACCTAGATCGAGAGCACGCGGAGATTGCCGCCTTGGCTGAGTCATCGGGGTCTGACTGTGAAAGCATGGACGTCCGCAGACTCGTCAGAGTTGAAAGCGGCTTCACATTCGATCGGGCCACTGAAGAATACAGGAAGGATTTCCCGAAAGATAGGCACCTCGTTCGATTTCTGAAGCATTTGCGCTCTCGAGAGGGGCGAGATTATCCCGTCATAAAGGCGGCCGAGCGGGCGATCCTGCATGCCCGAGACAGTCTGCTGTACAGCGTCCCCAGGAGCATTCCGATGTATCTGGTGGGAGAAGCCCGGGAATGGAAGCCAGTCCTGGGGATCGAAGGGGTGCTGCCGGCTAAAGATAAATTGGTGCGAGCCCCTCAGTTCACGCCAGCAAGGTGGGACATGTCTGCGGGGAAGGTGCATGGCGAGTCGCCCCGATTTGGTTTATTTTTGGCTCCCCTGAAATGGGGTTATAGGGAGGAGCCGTTCATATTGGACTGTTTGGCCATCAGGTTCAAGTACGAACTATCACTGGGCTGGTTCGGGGAGCTGAAGCTTCAAGACGCCCACAGCTTCCGAGAAGGGGCGGTGGAGTTCACGGAATATGTATTGTTCAACTACGCCCCGTTGCTGGTCCGAGTTGGCATCTATCACAGCGTGTACGCTTCCCGGTATGGCTATCCCATCTCCAAGGGTCTCTGTTGCGGCATGATAGAAGTATTCAGTGCGGAGACCAATACCTTCTACACGGCAGAGGGAGAGACTTCACTTGATTTGTGGAGCCTAAGCCAGCTGAGCGGCTTGCCCATTGACGGGGAGCCTTATGAAGAAGTATGCCTCCCGGACTTGATCAAAGACGAGACTAACGGGGACGGCTATTATTCTCTGGGGTATTCATACCGGTACCTGATGAAGGCGTACCGGGAGCTGTACCAGCTGTCGCACAAGGGGAAGCAGCCCGCCCGTGGGGATAGGAAACGGGTGCGTATGGCGGTATGGCTGGAATATTTCTATGATGGGCTGAAGCAGTATGAAGATTTTCCTTGCGTCGGCACCGCTGTTGCTCGCAAGAAACGTGCGAAGCCCAAGCATGATGTGAAGATCCCCTCCAGGGGACGTAGGAGCGGGGCCAATCCGATGGGGGTCGACCCACAAACTCACTGTGCCGCCTATCTGACGTACTGGCTGTGTTCATTTGCCATGCCGTACGGGGATGAGACGGTGATCCGGCCAGATGCCATCTACCCGGCGTGTCAGATGGCGTGGGGTGTTAAACTTTCTCTGTGCCCGGCGGTGCTCTGTCTGATTTATAAGGCGCTGGGAGACATCAGCACGCACCAGTTCCCGAGGCAGGCCCGGTACGTGTGCCCACTGCATTTCTTCAACGTGTGGGTTTGTTCACTGTTTCCGGAGTTCGCCCCGCGAGT
Organism: Amorphophallus konjac; assembly: GCA_022559845.1. NCBI lineage: Eukaryota > Viridiplantae > Streptophyta > Magnoliopsida > Alismatales > Araceae > Amorphophallus > Amorphophallus konjac. The sequence goes on from CM040118.1 coordinate 22,136,725, forward strand.
CCTTCAGGATTGGGGGCTGGTGCCGAGGATGCTGGAGTTCGCGAGTGCAGAGCCGGCTTCCACTTCCATGCGGATGTATGATATTCGGGGCCGGTTGACCACGGTTCCCCGGGATGCAGCCGGTACCATTCATTTCTGGACGCTGGCCGCACATTCAAGTCCCCTCGTGAATAATAAGAGGGAATGCAAGGATGACCAGGTGGAGAGGTATGTCCACCCTATCAGCCAGGAAAACGTGGTGCGCCCGTTGCTGGAGCCCGAGCTGAGGGATTGGGCGCTGGCTATCCGCCCGAGCGTGTTGGTGTTCCGGAAGGGAGACAACGTACTGCTGGAGCCGTATTACCCCTTCCGATTTGGCCGCAACTTCGGGTATGACCAGCATATCCCTGCTTATCATGCGCAATTCGGCTTGCCTTCGCGGAACGTCCGGGGAAGTGCGGTCGCCGAGCACGCTAGAAGCTGGTGGGACTTCTTCCACCGGGCGGACTCTGCCTCCTTCAGGGTGCCAGCCCCGGGTCGCGTGCCCCGAGTGACTGAAGACTATATAAAGTGGTGGAATGCCCGGACGGCTTTCTATCGGTTGCACAAGACCGATTGTTGGGATGGCGCCGAAAGGAGATTCCTTAGCCGGCAACCGGTGCCAGTACTTGACATTGAGCCAGATCATCTTATTCGGCTCAAGAACAGGCAAGAGAAGGAGGTGGCGACATATATGATAGCTCGTCGGGAAGCCCGGGATAGGAGGCCGACGCCGAAAGTGGAGCTGCCTCCAGTGGCGAAGGACAGCTATCAGAAGACGCTGAGGGATCTGTGCCGGGTAGGGAGCGACCGTCTGGACCTCATCAATTATCCATTCCCCATAGAGGAAGAGGGGACTCCCGCCAAGAGCTGGCGTCCGGAGAGAGACTTGGCCTGCCTGTATCGCACGTTCATGAGGCGGGAGGAGAGGAAGCCCGAGAATTACAGGGATACCACGTGGCTATATATCCTCCTCCGGGTGAATGGGATGAAGATTGAAGATGTGACGGCCTCCATCCTGGGCAAGCGCCTGCACATCCCTTATTATTATGCTGATGGGTGGGGCATGGACCACTTCAATCTTTTCTGTCACCTTTCTTCCAAGAAACATGCGGATCTGGCCAACCTCACGGACCGGTGTCAAACTATTGAGGACGTTTGTTGGCTAGTCCGGGAGGCGGCACGTCGGGACAAGGAGATATCCCTGAGCTACTGGCCGATCACGCTGCGGCTGTACACTGGCCCTCATGGTATTCAGTTCCCTCTTGCTCTTCGGTTTTGTCCCTCAGCGCTGCGGCTTTCGCGGTGAGTTAGGTACTAATGGTATATGCATGTTCGTTCTTTCCCCTCTTTTCTTTGCAGACCATCCCGACAGCACGCAGATGGCCACGTACCGGAACCTCCTCCGGCTGGTGAAGAAGCCTGCGTATTTTGAAGCCGCGCCGCTGGCCCCGACCACGGCTCCTTTGCCTAAGGCTGCGAAGAGGCCCCGAGCTAAATCGCCTGTGAAGAAGGCGGTGGACGCCGCCAAGGCGGCTAAGCAGCGGGATACAAAGCGGAGGAAGACAGACACGACTAAGGCTTCGACGGCTGTTCCTCTGGCGCCACTAGTCCCGTCTTTCGAGGAATTCGAAGCTGCCCGTCCCGAGCCAGGTCAACCTGCCGGTTCGCGTCCCCGCTCTTTAGTGTGCCTTTTGAATCTCCCTCCTCCTTTTTATTTTGGAGTGGAGCCCTGACACCTGGATACTTCTTTTATTTCAGCTTCTATGGAAGAGCCCATGCCCACGCCTGACATGGGCGAAGTTGCGGTCCCGGCGGAGGCGACCCCGGCGGCGGCTCCAGCTCCCTTGCCGCAGGCAACGGGAAGGCCCCGGGCACAGTCGCCCGTTAAGAAGGCACTGGCTGCTGCCAAGGTGGCCGGGCGAGAGATGGTAAAACGGCGGCGAACCGAGGCATCCCCGGCTCCGACGGCAGCCCTGCCGATGGCCCCCGTCTTGTCCTTCGAAGAATTCGAAGCCACGCGGACCGAACCGAGCCACGAAGCTGGTGAGATTCATCGGCCGCCCGTGTCGTCTGTGGTCGACCGGCCTCCCGAGTTGGCCTCGGCTTCGCGCATGGCGACGATGCGCTTCTATCTCACGGGCGAGGGTACGGTCGGGGCTCCCGAGAAGGCGTTGCCTGTTGAGGAAGCCCGCGGGTCATCTCGTGTCACAGGAACTGAAGGGGGTAAATATTTTCGACTACACGGTTAGCTCCCCCCCCTTTTTGTCCTAGGGGCCAGTAGATTCACCCTGGCTTATCTTCTTTTGCATGACAGGCGTTGCTGCGGTGGCCACCGAGTCATTGGGGCCTGATCCCGACCTCCCGACGACGTTGATATATGTGAGGAGGAAGAAGATCGGAGCGCGAGCCTCGCCTAGCCCGAGGGAGGACGTGCTGGGCAGAGACTCTGAGGTGGAGGCTCCTCTGCCGGTCCAGGCCGAGCCGACGGCGGTCGAGTCTCCGTCTGGGGAAGAGGTAGATTACAACTACTCTTCTGACGAAGTAGCTCCTGACGAGGGCGTGTCCGAGGCATCGGAGCCGCCCGAGCCGGCCTTCGGGGCCCCCTTACTTGCTGGCTCCTCGAGCCTCGTGGGGAAGACCGCTGTGAGTGTGAGCTTGTTTGGGCCGGCTCTTCCTTTCCTTTTTTTTGTGATTGACTGACGACCTTATCCCCCCCTTTTTCTTTAGGATTTTCGAGAACCGGCCGAACTTGAGATCACAGAGGAGGCTGGCCCGGCTGCGCTGATCGACCGCCCAACGGGAGCCGATGCCGTCATGGGCAAATTGGCTCTTTTACTCGACGCCCTTCGAGAGGAAATGCCCGCGGAGCCCTCCGGTACTACCAGAGCGGCGGGCGAGCCTCTGGAGGAGGGGGAGATCGCGCCTGAAGGTAGCATCATCCCAGCGGCCAAGGTGAGTATGCGGGCTCCACGGTCTCCCTTTTGCATGGTTTATTTTAGATGGCGAATAGCTGATTCCCATTCCCATGGTCAGGCGATGCCGATATCGGGGAAGGCGCCTGGTCGTATCCGGAAGGCAGTGGCCAAGCGGAGACCGAGCATTGGCCCGATAGCGGTGAAGGGGCCGGCTCCAGTCTTGGGCTTGGAGAGAGAGAGACTGGCTGCGCTCGTGGAAGCGGGACGTTTACCCCAGCTGGTGGTTCCGCTTCCGCCCTTCCCGAAACTCACGGCTCAAATGGAGGACCCGCTCTTGCAGCAGATATTTGCGGGGCTCCGTGCGCATCTGGAGGGATCTCAGCCGCGAGCGAGGAGTTCATGGGTGACGGCTTCGGGCCTGGCCTTACTCGAAGCTCCTCCTCTAGCCGAGGTAACGGCCCCTGCACCCCTGCCCCTTGGAGGAGTGGCAGAGTCGGGCCAGACGGAGGCAGAGGGGGCAGGTGATCTCCAAACGATGGGGGCACCGGAGGCTTCGGCAATGGTCTTTTCCTTTCCCAAGGCAATGGTCGGCCAAGGGTCTCTCGTCGAGCTGCACCGGCCGGGCGACTTGACCCTCGCCCTTCCTTCATCTTCAGTGGCGGCAGATACCGACCTGTGGGCAGAGGTGGACAGCACCGTGGAATTCACCCCTCCGGTCGTGCCCTCAGTTAGTCACACGTCCTCAGAAGCGCCAGTCCGTCAGATGCTGATCACTTTACGGACGATGCTTCTCGCCGATGCTTCTCTGTCGTATCGGGAGGTGCATACCATCGTGACGCAATTAACGGGGGCGCTGCAAGTGCTTGGCTGTCCGCTGGGGGAATGGTCACGGCGGATCTTGCTATTATTGAAATATGTCAAGCGCCGCGAGTTCCTGGAGACCCAGGCTCCTGACGAACGCGCCGCCCTTGATGCTCAGGCAGGCGAATATCTGCAGGCCCTAAAGGCCCGACGCGACAGTAGAGAACGCCACGGAAAGGCCCTAGAGGAAGGCGAAGGCAGCGTTCGTTCCTTCAAGAACCGGATCGAGAAGCTGGAGGGCTATCTCGCTGCGGCTAAACTTGGCCTCGCCGAGGCGGAAGGGGCGGTGGCAGAGGAGAGGGAAGCTCTTGCCGTTGCCGACGTTGAAATGGCGTCCGTCGAAGCGGAGCTCGCCCATCTTGAGGGATTGAGGGGCCGACTGCGCGATATGACGAACTTCCCTTGCGTCGGGATCCTCCCCCTCGAGGACATCTTCAGGGACATCGACTGAGCGTTGCATCCCTTAATTTCTCTTTCTTTTTTTTTTGAATGTAACACAGGGGTATGCCCCGCAGCACATGTAGTTTGATCCTCTTTTGAATAGAGCAAAGCATTTATGATTTCACGCGTTCCTGGTGTATGCATTTATCCCGGAGGGAGCTTTCCCACCCCTCTTTCTCTTCCGTGCATATTGTTTTCTCCTTCCTCTTCCCTCGCTCTTGTATCTTTCCCCCCTTTTCGTGTAGGGGCCCATTGGCAGGGTATGAGTCTTTGCGGGGATTCACTTTGGAAGGACCAGGCAGGGACCCATGTCAGGGTACAGGAGAGCGCTCGCCTTCCCAGGGGGAGGACGAGGGGACCACTCCACCATACCGAACGGGCAACTCCCTGGTTTTGCCGCAATATTGGGAGCGCGTGCTGGTCTCGAGTGAGGGGTACTTGGCCAGAGACCCATTTTGTCGTTCAGAGGTGGCGGATAGAAAGGTCCGTTTAGTCAGTGACTTAGACGGGAGGTCTGATCCAAAGGGGTGCTCGCCCCCCGGGGAGGATGGAGAGAAGAGTTCGTCTAGTCAATGATCCGGACGTGAGGTCCGAGCCAAAGGGGTGCTCTCCGCCCGGGGAGGACGGAGAGAAGAGTTTGTCTAGTCAATGACCCGGACGTGAGGTCCGAGCCAAAGGGGTACTCACCGCCCGGGAAGGATGGAGAGAGGAGTTTGTCTAGTCAATGACCCGGACGTGAGGTCCGAGCCAAAGGGGTACTCACCGCCCGGGAAGGACGGAGAGAAGAGTTTGTTTAGTCAATGACCCGGACGTGAGGTCCGAGCCAAAGGGGTACTCACCGCCCGGGAAGGACGGAGAGAAGAGTTTGTCTAGTCAATGACCCGGACGTGAGGTCCGAGCCAAAGGGGTACTCACCGCCCGGGAAGGACGGAGAGAAGAGTTTGTTTCTTTCTTTTTAAATCAATTTTGGTACCCCCGCTGATGCGGGGCGGTGACTGGAAATGGGAGGCGTTCCCCCTTCCTGGCTTCTCTTTTTTTTCTCTTTTTTTTTCTCTCTCTTTTTTTTTCTTCTTCTTTTTTTTTTCTCTTTTTTTTTGCTCTCTCTTTTTTTTCTTCTTTTTTTCTCTCTCTTTTTTTTTGCTTCTTCCTTCTTTCTCTTTCCATTTTTTTCTTCTTTTTTTTTTGCTTCTTCTCTCTTCCTCTTTCCATTTTTTTGCTTCTTCTTTTTTTTCTTTCTATTCCTTTCTTCCCTTTTTCGGGAACCCGGCTGGTGGCCAAATCACTCGGACATTAATCACGCAAATCCGCCCCAAAATGGGGCGAAGGGTAATATTATTACCTGAATGGGGGCGCTGGGGCGTGGTACAGCCTTAGGTGCCTTCCATTAAGAGGCGGGAATTGAACTTCCCCGCGGTGGTTGACAATTACATAGGCCCCGCCTTCGTTGACTTTCTGGACTACGTAGGGTCCGAGCCAGTTCTCGTTTAGCTTACCTTTGGGGTTGGCCGCCATGAGATCTCTTCTCTTGACCATGACAAGGTCACCCTTCTTGAATTCGCGTTCCTTGACGAGCTTGTCAAAGGCGCGTGCAATCCGGACCTGATAGACCTGGATATTCTGTTGGGCTTGAAGCCGCTTTCCTTCCAGACTGGAGAGTTCATCGAGCCTTCGCTCGGTGTTGGTCTGCCCTTCGGGGACAAGCCCATGCTGAATGGCGACCCTGAGGGACGGTATCTCCAGTTCGACGGGGATGATTGCTTCCGAGCCATATACAAGAGAGAAGGGCGAGCAGCCCGTTGGGGTCTTGTATACGGTTCGGTACGCCCAAAGCGCTTCATACATTCTTTCTTCCCAGTCCCTTTTGTTAGAGCTAACAGTCTTGGCCAGGAGAGTGCAAAGTGTCTTATTGAAAGCTTCGGCCAGCCCATTGGCTTGTGGATTGTAAGGAGTCGATGTCCTCCAGTCAATTTTGTATTTTTCTGCTAGCCGGTAAACTTTCTGGTTGCGGAAGTGGCTGCCGTTGTCCGACACAATCCGGTCGGGCACGCCGAACCGGAATATAATATTGCGGAGGACAAACCTGGCCACGACTTCTCCGGTGACCTCTCGTAAGGCAACGGCCTCGGCCCAGCGGGAGAAGTAGTCGGTAGCCGCCAGAATGTATTTGCCGCCTGTGGAAGATGCGGGTAAGGGGCCCACGACGTCCGTCCCCCATTGGGCGAACGGCCAACTGGGCGCTGTTGGGTGTAATGGTGCCGGAGGTCTCCTGGGTATAGTGGCATGCTCCTGGCATCTCTGACACGACTTAGCATACTCGCAACAGTCGTTGAACATTGCAGGCCAATAATAGCCAAGTTTCTTGATTTCAATTTTCATTTTCGGTCCCGCCTGGTGCGCGCCAGCTATGCCGGCATGGACCTCCTTCATAACCCTCCAAGCTTCTTCGGTGGACAAACATCGGAGGAGCAGCTTCCTTCTGGCGTCTGCCACAATTCGGAATAATATTCCGCTTCGGAGCTCGTAAGAATCCTTGGCTCTGACTAGCTTGATCTTTTCTTCTCTTCGGTCAGGCAATCGCTGGTGTTTGAACCACTGCACCAAGGGGGCTCTCCAGTCGGGCAGGCTGACGGCTTCCACTGTAGTGACCTCTAGGTCTTCTTCTTCTGACTCCTCTGCCATCATGCTGGGTACCTGGCGTTGGTTTATTACTTGGATATGGAGAGATCCATCTGGAGGCACTGCCAGTGAGCTTGCCAATTTTTCCAATGCGTCGGCTTGTGCGTTCTCCCCTCTGGCGACATGGCCTATCTCGAGGAGGTAGAACCGCTCCATGAGCCCTTTTGCTTTAGTGTGATACGGGAGCAGCTCAGGTTTTCGGACATCAAATTGCCCCTGGACTTGCTTGACGACCAACAGCGAGTCACCGAGCACCTGGAGCATTTTGATCTCCATTTGAAGGGCGACCTGGAGACCGATGATTAGAGCTTCATATTCTGCTTCATTATTGGTGCAGGGTTTGCTAATGCAGCAGGAGGTGTGCATCACTTCTCCATCTGGCGATTTGAGGACGATGCCAGCTCCGGCACGCACCTTGCCATGCCCAGACGGGGTCGCTTCTGTTCTCGAGGCCCCGTCGAAGTATAACTGCCAGACGGCTTGTTGCACTTGATCCACCTCTAGTGTTTCGTCTTCGGGTAGCTCTGTGGCCAACGGAGAGTCTTCGGGCACAGGGTGTGCTGCGAAGAAGTCCGCGACGGCTTGCCCCTTAACGGCCTTCTGTGGCACGTAAGTGATGTCAAATTCCATGAGCAGCACGGCCCACTTGCCAAGGCGCCCCTTTGGGAAGGGCTGAAGGAGAATGTGCTTGATGGGGTCGGCCCTGGATATCAGGCTGACTTCATGGGACAACATATAGTGCCTCATCTTCTTGACCGCGAAGACCAAGGCAAGGCAGATTTTCTCAATCGGGGTGTACTTAGCCTCTGCGCCCACCAACCTTCGACTGAGATAGTAAAGAGCTTGTTCTTTTCCCTCATCATTGTTCTGGGCGAGCATTGCCCCCAGTGAGTACTCGGTGGCCGCTATGTAGAGAATAAGCGGTCTACCTTTGACAGGTGCCCCCAGGACGGGTGGGGTCTTCAGGTACTCCTTTAGCTGGTCGAACGCGTGCTGGCATTCGTGACCCCAGCTGAAGGGTGCATTCTTCATCATCAGTCTGTGGAAGGGTTGGCAACGCCCTGACAGGTTGGAGATGAACCTGCGGATGTAAGCTAAACGCCCCTGTAGGGACCTCAGCTCCCCCAGACTCTTCGGAGGAGGCAGCTCCTGGATGGCTTTTATCTTCAGGGGGTCGATCTCGATCCCTCTGTGCCGGACAATAAAGCCGAGGAATTTCCCGCTGGACACGCCAAAGGCGCACTTCATGGGATTCATTTTCAGCCCGTACTGCCGGAGCCTTTGGAAGACGGCCCTGAGGTCGCTCAGGTGCTCGTCTCTTTTCTTCGTCTTGACGACCAGATCATCAATGTAGCACTCGACCTTGCCGTATAGCAGCTCGTCGAAGATCTTGGTCATCGCCCGCTGATATGTGGCACCGGCATTCTTGAGGCCAAAGGGCATCCTCTTGTAGTGAAATACCCCTTTGGGTGACCGGAAAGCCGTATGGACCCGGTCGTGGTCGGCTATCCAGATTTGGTTATAGCCAGACGACCCATCCATAAAGGACAGGGCCTCGTGGCCGGTGGTTGCATCAATCATCACTTCGGTGATAGGCACCGGGAAGTCATCTTTCGGGCAGGCTCTATTCAGGTCGCGGAAGTCCACGCAAATCCTGATCTGTCCATTCTTCTTTTTACCGGTACAATATTGGCCAGCCATGTGGTGTATTGATTTTCTGCCACGAAGCCGACGTTTATGAGCTTGTCGACCTCTTTGCAGATCTGGCTGGTTAACTCCGGCCTCATGCGCCGGGGAGGTTGCTTCACTGGTTCCATTTTGGGATCAATAGACAGGATGTGTTGAGTCACCTCGGGGCTCAGTCCGGGCATTTCTTCATAGTTCCAGGCAAAGCAATCCCGGAATTCTTGCAGCAACTTTGTGTATTGTTCTCTTTCCTGTAGAGGCATGAGAGCACTCAGAAAAGTCGGCCTGGGATTGTCTTCTGTGCCGAGGTTGATTTCAACCAATTCGTCGACTGTGGCCTGGCCGCCATTTTCAATTTCCGGCGGGGCTGGCGACAAATCCACGAAGTCTTGGTCTTCATTGTCTTCGGGCTCGAGGACGTCATCTCCCTCCCCTTGTTCATCATGACTGGGCATAGAGGTTGCATTTGCCTCGCAGTCCCCCAGGGTCGTAGCCGCCGGGTACGTAAGGTCCGCAGGTTCAGGCGGGCATAAGTGCATCTCGGGCTCTTCTGTGTATTCATCATAGACCGCTCCTGCAGAGGCTGGGGTAGCCGCATCTTCGGGCGCCCGGCATCGGGTGGACACAGTGTAGGCTCCTGCCCTGGGGCTGTCTGCCACATGGGGGCGTGGCGGGGCTACCACGTAGTCCCCCATTCTAAGCTCATCCCTGTCGATGAGGCTTTGAGCGAGGTCTTTGAAGACATAGCAGTCTTCAATGGCGTGGCCCAGTATTTGGTGGTAAGGGCAAAACAGTGGATTCCCGCTTCTTCGGGTGTCCTGCGGCCTCTTGGACCGTGGAAGGGAGACCTTGCCGTAATGGCAAGCCCAGTCGAAGATGCCCTGGGTCTTCTCTCTCGGAAAGGAATAAGACTTCTGCAGCTTCTCTTGGAGTGTCAGCCCTTGCCTGGTTGGCCGCTTGATCAGCGGGCTTGCCATGTCTCTCATTTCCCGCCTTGTCAAGGCGGGGGTGTTGGGACTGGTGCCTCGGGGCCGAGGCATCCGGCCACCCCATGGGGGAAGAGATCCTTGGATCAGGTCGGCGACTAGCGAGGTTAACTCGGCCAGTCGTGCTTTTAGCATCTCGATCTCCCGTTGCTGCCTATGGTACAAGGCGTACATGACGGAGTCGTATCGAGGGGAACTCGGGGCATGGCCCGTGCTACTGCTCCTTGCTTCGCCGGCCGGCCGGGGTGGAGGCGCCTTGCTGGCGTGCCCTCTCGAGGTCGACACTTCGGAAAAGGAGGGGGTCTTCTCCATATAGCGGCGGCTGGGAGGCTTCCACAGGAATACTTCTTCGTCTTGTGCCTCTTCGGCCGAGGCCCCGGGACATGTGTCTCGGTGGGTTTCCAGCGAATCTGCAGCTTCTGCGGGGTCGTCGCCGGGCCATGCTGAGACCGATATGACATCAGTCTCGTAGTAATCTTCTAGTGAAAAGCCCAGACCGGGGTGCTTGGTGATTTTCAGCAACCGTCGATCCAGGTTTGGTAGGTTCCACATTCTTTCAAACATTTCCTTCCGGCTGGAGGGCTGGTAGGGAGGAATCTTCTGCTTTCTGACCATTCTGGCTGCCTGGTCAGTCATGTGGGGAAGTCCCGTGATGGGGACGTGCGGGTCATGCAACTCGTCAGGGAACCGGTAATCATCGTCTTCCCTGACCGGCTTTTCCCCGGCCACATAGAAAATAGTGGGCGGCCCCTCAGAGTTAGGCACCTCGTACGTTTTCAGTCGTTCAGCTGCTTGGGATTCTATCTCTGCTATCGGCTTGACGATCCCTGGCGGGACCCTGACATCTTCTAGCAGGTCTTCGAGGCAGGGTGCCCCCGGTATGGGGTAGATGGCGAGAGGGGCTGCCCTGAATACCCCTTCTTCTTGTGCAATAAATGGTACATGCGGGGGAGCTACATAGCCTGGGGGCGGCGGAGGAAACCAGCCCCCTGATTCCATTTTCTTCTTGCCCTTGTCTTGGATGACTTGAGGAGCTTGCTTCGCCTTCTCCAAGTACAGATTAGCATCTGACAAGTGACACTCGAACACCTCGAACGGGTGGAGGTCGGCGAAGATTCTGACTTCCTTTCCCTCACAGGGGTACTTGATGCATTGATGCAGGGTGGAGGGCACAACTCTGTTCTGGTGTAGCCAAGGCCGGCCAAGCAACGCCTTGTAGGAAGTGCTGGAGTTGATGACGTGGAACTGGACCTTGGTGGTGAAGTCATCAAAGGTCAAGTTGAACTCTGCGACCCCCATAGGAACTTCACATTTCTGGTTAAAGCCGGCAATCTTGACATTTTTAACTTCGACCAGATGTACGTCAAAGTAGTGCTTCTGGTATACCCGGTACGGGAGTATATTCACCGCTGCCCCTGGGTCGATCAAGACCCTGTTGATAGGCTGGCCGTTCAGCTGCCCTTTCATGTAGAGGGGCCTGTTATGGCTGCAAGTCGGTAGGAGCATGTCATCTTCTGTGAAAGCCACTGCTACTTCAGGTGGTATTTCTGCCAAACAGGCTTCAAGGTGTGCTGGCGTCTGGAGTGCGGTGATGATGGCTTGCCGTGTTTCTTCATTCAAGGACAGCATTTCCCACACCGTGAACCGGGTCGGGATTTTCTTGAGATGTCTGACTATCCGCTCGGCCGCCCGTACCTTGAGCAGTTTCATCTCTTCGGGCTTGCTGCGCCTGCTTTCATCCTGGAATTGGGGTGCCGGATCAGGGGATGCCTGTTTTGTGGGTTCTGCTGCAGCTTGTTGAGCCGGCGGGGTCGGTCGAGCCTCTTCCGCTGCCCGCATGAATTCGGCGAGGTTTGGGGTGCCGCTGAATTCTTCCTCTGGCTGGACAGGAGTTGCCGCTGGTAAAGCTTGGGGAATGCTTGCTTCACTGGTCGCAGCGGACCCCTGGGGGTGCACCCGCCTTCCTGCTCGGGCGGACAGGAACTCGGCGAATGACGGGGTGCTTTGACTCTTGGTGCCTCCGGGGTAGAGGTCTGATGGAGGAGGGATCTCGGTGCCTCGGACCTCGGGCTCGGGAACCTGGTATGGTCATTCCCCCCTGAGCATGATGTTGAGGTTGTCCTGAGGAGGGCGCCCCCATTTCCTTCCGGACCTGGTGGCGTGTTGGGAGGTGGACGCCTCAGCTTGATTCACCTCTGCCGGCTCATGGGGTGGCTTTCCTTCTTTCTCTTCCAGGGAGAGAGCGGTGTCGAACAGCGCCGAGAGGGTATTGTAGGCGAAGACGACCTCCTTCTTCTTCTTACCCCTGGGTCTTCTCTTCTTCTTCTTCTTGCCTGCTGCAGCGGGTGGCTGCTCTTGAGGAGGTTCACCCCACAGGGGAGGCTCTTTGTCTGCATCAGCTTCTGTTCCCGGAGCCAGCTCGAGTGATTCGAACTCCGTCCAGGGGACATACTCCTTCAGCTCCACAGGCTGGATTTCGGGCTGTTCATAATCTTCGAGCCCATCAATAATAGCCTGGAGTCTTTCAACCGCCGGGCTAGTCTTCTTGTGCATCCGCAGCGGGGCAGAGCTCTTCCTGTTGTGAGTGGGCCGCCTCATGACCAGCCGGGGGGCCGTGTCGTGGCAAACATGGTTTATCGGGGGCGGTGCAGGCAGGGGCACTGCTACCCTCGAGTGAATTCCTGGGGTGGGTCGAGAGGCGCGCGCCTTTCTGTTTTTTCCGGGTGCAGTCTGCCACCCTTCTTGGTCTTGAGCTGGGGCCACGATAAAGGTTTCATAAGTGGCACGAGCACAGGCCTTCGCCCATTCTTCTGGCAGCTCCTGATATAGCGAGATCATACTGACGGAGGAGGCTATACTGGGCAGCTCGTGTGGCTGCGGGGGGTCTACTTTATGCTCCCCCATGTCCAGCTCCCCGTCCCTGATTAAGGACTCAATAACATCCTTGAAGACGTAGCAATCTTCAATAGTATGCCGGAGCACCTAGTGGTACAGACAGAAGCGCGGGTCATCTTTCTTCTTTGAGTCGCCAGGCCTTTTCGGCTCTGGCAATGTGATCTTATTGTAGCTGGTTGCCCACTCAAACAGGAGCTTGGACTTGTCCCGGGAGAAGGAATACAACTTGTTTCTCATCTTCTCTCTTAGTGAGGGGCCTTCTCGCCGTTCTGTGGTTCTGGGCGGCGGAGGGTTAGCTGCTCCCTTGGCTTTCTCCTTCTGCTTTTCGAAAGCCTGGAAGTCTAGTGCATGCACCTCCGGGGGAGCCGGCTTCTTCTCCGCCTGCCTGGCCCTCTGGCTTGACATGGCTGGGGTGGAGGAGTATCGGGCCAAGAATGCCTCGATATCCGCTACCACATTGTTCAGACGGTCAAATGTCTTGACCTTAGTGCCGATCATTCTTTCTAGGATTTCTTTCTTTAAGTTTTGCTTGCAGATCTGCACTGCGTCCTCCTGATGCGGGGGGCGTTTGCACCTCATGCTGAGGTTCCTCCACCTCTTAATGTAGTCGAGAGCCGACTCATCATTCTTCTGCCTTGTGGCGTAGAGTTCAGCCATGGTGACTTCTCTCTCGGCAACGTAGAATCTTTCCTTGAACTTCTTCTGCATGTCGGGCCAATCGGCCACCGACCCGGGCGGTAAGCCGGAGTACCATTCAAAGGCAAGCCCGGTGAGTGTTGAGCCGAAGAACTTCAGGAGGTAGGCCTCATCAGCAGCCAGGTCTCCCATGACGTTCACATAATAGGCAATATGTTCTCTGGGAGATCCTTGCCCATTGAACTTTTCAAATTTCGGCGGCTTGGTGACGCCAGCCGGCAACTTCCTGGCAGCATAATGAGCCGGGTAGGGTACTCGGTAGACATCGAAAGGCGTCCGATCCCCATCGCCCCTCTCGGCCAACTTCATGTCTATCATCTGCTCGAGCATCAACCGGCTGACTGCCGCCGGGTCGACTGGGCTCGGGTAGAAATGAGCGGGCTGTGCGCTCGGGGTGGCTACCACGGTCGCTCGGAGGGCCATGGGGGACCCTTGTGAAGACGGAGCCTGTGGCGGGGTCACCCCTGTGCAATGTGCTTGTTGCGGGGGCGTGCCCCCGAGGGGATCGAGGGTTGCCGGAAGGGCCGCCTCGGAAGACTGCCCCCTGTCCCCGGGTACCTCGGGTATGACCCCGGTCTGCCAGGATGTTGGGGGTGGCGTGTTCCGCTCATTCAACTACTTTTTAAGTGATTCGATTTCCTGCTGGAATCGTTGCATCATGAGCAGAATTGGTGGGTCAGCTGTGGGGAGACTGGGCATGCCCCCCATCTCTTCGGCCGGGGCGTCCTCGAATGATGTCGAGGGTCCGCCACTCGTGTCGCCGGTGGTGACTACATTGGCCGTGAGGGCCGTGAGGGGTTCCTCAGGTGGGGCCCCTTCGACTCCTGTGGGTGTCGCGCCGCCTGCCGCTCTTCTTCTTCTGGTAAGGGGTCCCGGCCTGGCGGCTATTCTGGCCAACTCTTCCGGGTCGGTGGGTAAGGCCCCATACCGACCATGAACTGCTGCCATGTTGCAGGTGAATGTCTGCCATTTCTTATTCTTATTTTTTCTCGACGCCCTCCGGGACGGTCCTCCTGGGAATGTCAGCCTGTCGAAGACCGACCGTCGGGGCGGCGCTTCCTCCCGTACAGGGGACTGGCGCGGCTCTTCCGGGCTGGCCCTCGACTCCATGCTAGGTGCGGGCTCCCCCCTTTCTTCCTGGGAGGCGGAGGCCATTGCCCCCAGTAGTCTCTGGCGGCCAGCGGGGGTGCTACCCGGGCCTCGGAGGTAATTTCTCATGGCCTGCTCGATCCCTTCCCACTCCTGGTCTGGAAGAGCAAGCTGTGGTTGCATATCGGTGACAACGACAGGAGGGGAGTAGGCCGTGAGAGCCGGGCGGGCGGCATTGTGCCGGCGCCCTCGGCGACGGCGATGAACATCCTCGGACGGCACCAGGATGACAGGTGCCGGTCGGAGAGTGGGGGTCACTACCTCAGCCCTGTCATGGCGTCGGGCCCTCCTGGGGCGGAAGATGCTGGGCCCTGCCTGGGCGGGTGCGTTGGGCTGGGTCTCCTTAGGCACCCAGACTTGCTTCAGTTTAGCCGGCCTGTGACCCGGCGTCCTCTTTGGTGCTACGACCGGGGCTGTGGGCCTCGTCTTCTCCTTCAGCCTAGCCAGTCCTTCAAAGGAGTTGCGGACTGGAACGGTTGGGATGATGCGGTCCGGTGTCACCTGGGACCTCTGCCCGTCTAGGCGGACTCGGAGGGCCCCAACCGTCATGGACTTACCGGAGTTGGAGGCGCGACGCCCTGATCCGGCGCTGGTGTTGCTTCTCCGGAGCCTTCTCCGGTGGGATGTCGACCCTCGGTGGAACGGGCCGGTAGTTTGGTGCACGTGGTGCACATTGCAGCTGAGCGTCGTTGTGTGGACGCTATTGTTGTCTTCGGCCACAGCTCGGCTGGCGGCAGCTTCGACGGCTCCCGGAGCGGGAGCGTTGGTTTGAGGCTCCTCGGGCGTTTCCACGTCGAGGATCTGGACGAAGGCTACCCCCAGGAAGTTGGGGAAACCCACGGTGGGAGGGAAGCTCTCGAAAGTGAGGGGTACCGCCAGGTAGCCACCTCGCACGTGATTCTCCACAACCTCAGGGCTGCAGATGACACCCATTGTCGGCTCCATGATGCCTCTCTCTTTACTTTTCTGCATTTAAGAAGATAACGCAGTTAGTATTACAAGAAGGGGGCTGTGGGGCCCCTAATTTCGGCAAAGAGATGAAGGGTGGATGGGTCCATGGTTCGTCTGTTGGTTTTATTAAGTGCGTGGGCGTGCCAGTCACCGGAGTGACAATTTATTCGGGCTCCGGAGAGCCCATGGTGCGCTCGATCTGACTTCGTCAGACGGTTGTGTGGTTCGTGTCGGGACCGAATCCCGTCGCGCCATGAAGGTCACGACGTCATTTACATCCCTCATACGAGGGAATACCCTTGATTAATTGCCGAAATTAGAGGCCCCGCGGCCGAAAGGAGTAACACTAATTATACGAGAGAGATAGGGATGGGTCACACTGAAAGTTGTATTAAGGCCATAAACTGTCGGCCGTGTCGGCCACTCGTAGACCTTTTGTATTCGGACACAAGTCCGTGGCATCGTCATAATGAGAAAACCGAGGTAGATCCCTCCAAATGTCTGCCGAGCATATGGCAATTTCAATGAGGATTCGGAAGGTATCCGGAAAGAGAAAACAAATCCGGTCCGATTAGGATGTCGGCCCGAGGTTAGATCAAAGCCCGGCCATATCGGGGGAATTCCCGAGACTCGGGCTCGACCTAAAGGGGCAACGTTGTTGTTCCTTTTGCCCCGGGTCCCGGGGAGAGAGCGGGCTGCGGCGTGGGCATTAGCGTCTTTTATCTAGAGCTTTCTAGGTTATACCTTCTGGGATTTCTGATTTGATGTTTACTATTTATTCGTGCCTTTGTCCGGGATGATTTCTCTTCTTCTATGCATGATTATTCTTATTATTATCATTGGTTTGTTATTTATTTTTTTATTACCCCTCCCGCCTCTTTTATTATGATCAATATTGCGCATTTGGAGTCCTTCAATTAGCGTGATTTTTATTGATTTATTTGCTATTGTTGATGCCCTTATCGTGATGTATATATGCATGCCTGTAGTGTGCCGGCGAAGGGAAGGTAGGGGCGTACCGCTGAAGGGCAGCAAAAGGGGGAGTGTACCGCTGAAGGGCAAGGGAGCGTGCCGCTGAAGGCCAATGAGGGCGTGCCGCTGAGGGCCAAAGGGACGTGCCGCTGAAAGTCAATGGGGGAGTGTACCGCTGAAGGGCTGAAAGGGGTGTACCGCTGAAGGCCAGGGGAGCGTGCCGCTGAAGGCCAATGAGGGCGTGCCGCTGAGGGCCAAAGGGGCGTAACGCTGAAGGTCAATGGGGCGTGAGGGTGGAGGCTCGATCAGTTTTCGATTATTTGTTTTAAGGCTTTTCTTTTCTTCTTATCTTAAATTTCGTGTAGTTTTATACAAAATTCCTCCCGTGTTTTGTTCTCTTTGTTCGGTTCGATCTCTTTTCTTGTGGGTCGGAGGCTCGGGCTGCCGGGCGGTTAGTTAGCTCGGTTCAGTTCTCGTCGTGATGCCGGCAGTGGTTTGATGAGTTGGAAGGTTTCGTCAGTTATCTTGCTTGTTTGTTGCCTCCTTTTGCCTCTTTTAATTGTTTATTAGTTTCTCACAAAAATTCGGCAGCATTTCCCCTTGACCCGGGGCGTAAGGGAGATACAGGGAACGCGCCCACATGATGTGGCGGAACCCGACAACTGGAGGTGGGCCCCCGGGGGGGGCAACACCTTTATAGAGACTCGAAAAACGCGAAGGAGAACGACAGACCGAAGACATCTAAGGGACCCGGACTGGGACTGGACAAGGAGTAAGCTGAGGGACTGAAGGGCGTGCCGCTGAGGGCTGAACAGGGGGTGTGCCGCTGAGGGCTGAACAGGGGGTGTGCCGCTGAAGGCCGAACAGGGTGTGCCGCTGAAGGCTGGACAGGGTGTGCCGTTGGAGGCTGAACAGGGGGTGTGCCGCTGAAGGCTAAACAGGGTGTGCCGCTGAAGGCTGAACAGGGTGTGCCGTTGGAGGCTGAACAGGGTGTGCCGCTGAAGGCCAAGAGTGGGCGCACCGCTGAAGGCTGATCTAGGCGTGCCGCTGAGGGCTGATCTGGGCGTGCCGCTGAGGGCTGGAAAGGTGTGCCGGCCAAAGGCCGGAAAGGTGCACCGCTGAGAGGCTTAAAAGGGGTGTTAGCAACTGGGGGGGGTACTTGGTGGCTGTTCAGGAAAAGAGGAATAAAGATGGGGGGATTTCAAGGCCGGGAGTGGCCCATTAGTAACTGGGTGGTTGGGAGGAAAGAAGGGTACCTCCCCTTCTCCTCAAGCTCGGGAACACGGTAGATGGCCATAGAAGGGAATGAGTGAGGAGCTCACGGAGCCAAGGCCAACAGAAGGGGGGAACCTACATCGACGTGGAGGACCCTAAAGACGCCGGAGGAATAAGGAGACAGAGGGAGGAACGGATTGTCCGTCAGAAAAGCCCGCAAAGCCTAGCCTAAAACATCGAAGATCGAAAAGAAACCCGGAGAGGGTGGTTTTCATTCATGAGAATCAAGAGGGCGAGGCCCTTCATACATATGGCAAAAGCAAACTCCCCAAATGGGGCCATGGACAAGAGTAAGAAAGACCAAGAACGCCAGGAGGAATGGGATACAAGAGGGAAGAAGACGTCCGGGCCTAAGACATCGGCCGCTATCCCCAACCCTTTCCCCCGATACAACAAGCTCTCTCTCTCTTACTCTTGTTTCTTCCCGGTGGCCGTCGGACGGAGCTCAGGCCGGGAGGGCCTCTTTTTCTCTTCTTTCTCCGGTGTGTGTTGTGTGTCTCCCCGTCTGTCTCCGTGCGTCTGCCTCCTCCTTCGCCCTCCTTCTTCTTCCGTTCTCCTCTTCCTCTGCCTCCCTCCGTCCCTGTCTGTGTGTTTGTCCCCCGTTTCTGTGTCGAAAGCAGGGGTCTTTTATACTACGGGCCGCCGGAGCCTTCGAGCACGGCCGTCGAAGGTGGGAAGTGGATTGTGATCATGGGGTTTGACCTGCCCATCCTGGGTGTCAGTGGGGTAGGCTACGTGGCCCAACGATCAGCTGCCACCTCAGACGGCTCCACTGCGCGCCAAGGATGCGTAGGGTATGGGCTTCACGTCGTCCGTTGAAAAGCTTCACCGCTGTGCCGCTGGCGAGCTGAAGAGGCGTGCCGCTGGAGAGCCAAAACGGCGTGCCGTTGAAGCCCCTAAAGGCGTGCCGTTGAACAGCCTGAAGGGCGTGCCGCTGAGGCCCCTGCAGGGCGTGCCGCTGAAGGCCTGCTGAGGGCGTGCCGCTGAAGACCCATTGGGGCGTGCCGCTGGGAGGCCCCCCCCCAGGGGGTGTACCGCTGGAGCCACCCCCCGGGGTGTGCCGCTGAGCACCCCAGGGGGTGTGCCGCTGAGCACCCCAGGGGGTGTGCCGCTGAACACCCCATGGGGTGTGCCGCTGGGACCCTGAAGGGGCGTGCCGCTGGAGCTCCACCAGGGCATGCCGTTGAGGCCCCTTGGGGGCTGGGCGTGCCGCTGAAGGGCTCCCCATGGGGCGTGTATTCGGGGCCCGTTCTGAGCCCGTTGCGAGCATGAGTCATGGCCCGTTTGATTTCCTTTGGGGCCCACGGACTGTGGGGCCCTTTGTGCTTGATTTCTCCGGGGTTTCTTCACTCGGCGTCGTTGTTGATGCGGGGCCGAGCGGGACATTTGGATGTGCAATTTTCGGTGTCCACACTACCCCCTCTGATCTTCGGCCCATCAGCCTTTGCAACGTGCTATACAAACTTATCACCAAAATCCTAGCAAATCGCATCAAACCCCTCCTCCACCAAGTCATTTCACATAATCAAAATGCTTTTGTTCCTAACAGGTACACTTCAGACTATATTACTATTGTCCAGGAAATGATTCACTCAATCAGAGCCAAGAAAGGGAAGACGGGCTATTTTGGTCTTAAATTAGATATCAGCAGAGCTTATGACAGTATGGAATGGTCCTTTATAGATGCGGCTATGGAAAATCTGGGTTTCTCATCTATCTCGAGAGAATTGGTTATGAAATGCATCAGTTCAGCCACCTATTCTATCAACATTAATGGCGAACCGACTGTGTAATGTCCCGGATCTTTGTTGGATCCTTATTGGGTCTTTCGGATCCTTTTTCGGTGAGTTTCGGTTCGCTTTTGTGGCTCCCGAGTTGAGTTTTACGATCCGTGTGGGTTTTTCTCTCGTACTAGTTACGGAACCCTGCGGTGAGTTTATCTCTCACTTCATCGACTCGTGGATGCTACTGCGACGACGTACTCTTCGAGCCGGTCGTTTTGGCTATTTTTGCGTATTTTTCGGACACCGGGCCAAAAATCGGATTTTTTAGAAATTAGGAAAATTTCCTAATTTCTTTCTATAAATTCAATTTCACTATCTCTCCTGCTCATTTTCAACTTCACGCTATCTCACTCCGTTCTCTCCCGTCTCTGGTCCGTTCGGCGCGGGGCACGCACCGTTGCGTAGATGGCTGAGGCGTGGACGTACTCGAGTGATCGGTTCGCGGGAAGGAGCAGCGGATGGAGCGTGGCTGGCGCGATCCCTCGGTGGATTCCGAGTGGGCGTCGTTCCTGATTCGGTGGTTTTCGGCATGGTTTAGTCCCTTCGGGACACGGTTTCTTCGGTGGAGGTAGGGAGATGGACCGCCACTTCCTTCTGCATGTTTTTCTTGCTTCTGTGCGTTGTTTGGTGCTCGATCGGGGGAGATCGGGCCGGTTTAGTGAAAATCGTGATTTTTGGGGTTTTCAGGGTTCGCCGGAAAACGTCAACCATTCTTGGTTTAGTTAGTATCAAAATGACCGCTGGAATGTCTGGATCCCATTCACGCAAGTTTCGTGTCGATCGGTTGTCATTCCCGCGATCGGATGGTCGGGGTTGCACCTTGGACAGCGTGTCCAGGTCGGCTGTGTCCGGGGGACAGGCCTCTGCGGCATGGTTGCCGTGTGTTGTTACTTCGGTAGGTGGTACTAGCGTGGTTTGGTAGCTTCGTCTGCGTGATCGAGGTGTACCTTCCGGTACGGTAGGAGTAGCTATAGTGCCTAGTTTTTGACCGGCCACCGGTTTGCTGTTCCTGCTGTAGTTGTGGCTCTCCTTTCCGCTACCGCCGTTGTTTCCGGTTGGGGTTCCACGGGATCCCTGCTGAGTCTCCGTTCTGGAGACTCATTCCCTGCTTTTCAGGTGTAGCTGTTCTTCCTCGAGGTTCGAGGGTGCGGAGCGGAGGTTCTCAGTTGCCAGCTTACCGGGCCGAGTGTTCACTTGGCATGTGGTACGCTTTACTTCTTTAGACTGTACTTTCTGTTGGACTGGACTCTGTTGTAGTTGTTTATTTATTTCTGTTAATTGTTGAAATTGTCCTGCTTTATTTCCTATTTCTTTGTGCCTCCACACTCCTTTTAGCCCTTCCGAGCCCTCCCGACTCGTGGGCGGCGGTGCGAGTCTCGGGTTATCAGGCCTTCCCGGTAATCGGATTCTCGGGTCGTTACAGCTGGTATCAGAGCAAGGTTTGTGGACGTACATAGGAATTCGAAATATTGCAGTGATCAGAGTCCGTAAGGTCCAGTACAGTCGGCAGCTGGCTTAGGGGTTTGTGTTCGCTTTCCGCCTTGTTTCTCGCTTGAGAGCTTGAGTGCGCTACGTGGCGCTGTGAAGGTGGTTGCTGTCCGCGGCTTTTGTGCCAGCATGGGGTCTAAGGATCGAGGTCGAGAGCCTTCTCCCTCATCGGTGGTGACCCTGGTTGTGCTGCGTTGGGCAGAGGTTGCTGGCAGGCGTGAGCTCGCGGTGCTGCGTTTGAGGAACCTGCAGCGTGGTCAGGTGGCTGGTGCGGACTGTTCTTGGTTAAGTGGCCGTGAGCGTGCTCTGAGGGAGCTACTGTCAGTTTTTGGTCACTCCAGCTTGAGGTTTGTCCAGCTCCTGAGGTGTTCTGATCGAGAAGTGTGCTCCGGTGAGCGGATTATCTTCTCGGTGAGCGGCTATTTTGTCGAGCCTGATATTCCTGTCGTGCTCTGTGGCGTCAGAAATGACGTGTCGGTCCCGGTTGTTCTGCGGATTTCGAGGCAGGATTTGGCAGAGATGTCCCGTTAAGTCTTTGCTCCTGCGCTCTTGTGTGCGATTGGGTTGTGTTCGCCTTGGAGTTGGCTTGAGATGTGAAGGCTCCACGGTGAGTTCGGGACTCGAGGACGAGCGTCGGCGGTTGTCGGTTATGGCTCGTGTTGCGGCTCTTGGCGTGGTGTGTTGCAGTTCGAGGAATTGCAGCGGTGGTGCATCGAGAGATGCTGTGATCATGGTCCGACGTGACACTCGTCGAGTGTGTCAGAGGCGCTGACCTGATGGAAGCGATGGTTTTCCTTGGTGCTGGATGGTGCTGTTTCCAGCGTGCGCGAGGTTTGAGGTCAGGTTAAGCGTGGAGTTCTTCCGTTGGTCGGAAGTGCGTTTGGTCTCCCCTTTGGTTGGTGAGATTGTGTTGGGTTAAGGTTCGTCGTCTTGCATTGCGTGTTCGGATTGGTTGGCCTTGTATGCCATGAAGTCCGTGCGAGACGTGCTCCTTGTCTTGGCAAGGTGGTTGCCTGTGAGAAGTCGTGCCCATTCCCTTGTCGTGTGAGGGTGCTGGCGCTGTTCCGGAAGGACGAGTGCTGGGTGGGCGGTATTTGCTTTCTCGGCTGTGCGCGCGGATTTGAGTGCTCAGCGGAAGCGTGGTGGGCTTGTGACCCATTGGTTCAGAATCGTAGCATTGGTTGCTACGGGCGGATTCCTGAGTTTGCGTTGAGCATCGGAGGACTGGTTCCTTGGTGTGAAACGTGTTGTTGCCGTGCCGTTGCCCGAGAAGTCGTGGTTCTTGGCACTGGCAGGTGGAGTGTTGAGGAATGTGCTGGCTAGTGCGCCGCATGAGTACCCTGTTCCTGTGAAGGAAGCCGTGTCAGACGTCGGTATTGGACCTGGATGAGGTTGTTGAGGATGTCGCCTGACGGAGGTCGAGGACGTGTTGGTCAGAGTCGGTGGCTTGGTGTCCGACTTGTGTTCCCAGTCGTGTCCTCGGATGAGATCGTTTTTGGAGAAGTGATCTCTGGCAGGCTGTGGGCTCCCGTTGGTTCTACGGTCTTGTCGGATGGTGACGGTGAGATGTTTATTGCTTAGGGACCCGTGAGCACTGTTTAGGTGGTGTCCCGTGGCTCTATAGTAAGGGCTGAATCGGGATTCGCAGGTGTCCACTTGCAATGATCGAAGGATTTGATGAGACCAGATGGATGAGTGACGCCTTAGGGCGGAGGCCTCCTGTGAGGTTGGCGTCGGCTTGGTGGTCCCTGATAGGACATTGGTGTCGCAAGGTTATCCCTGGTTTGGTGACTAGCATGGGGTGGTTCCCTATAAGTCTGAGTCCCGTGAGGTGATGACTGAAGACGCCAGGTTCTGTCATTTGATTTCGTCGTGCTCCCCGAGAGGGTCGAGTTGGCGAGCAGTTGGTGACCAGTGGATGGTCTTTTCAGAGACAGAAGATGCTGGTTGTTGGGGCTCGAGCGTGGCGAGAGCCGTGTGCCAGCGAGACCTTTGGTGGTTGTTTTTGTGATGTGCCTTTCCGGATGGGATCTGGACTTTGTCGAAGTTTATCTTCTGACAAGAGTTGGCACAGCATTATGTCCGGCTTTCGGCTTGCCATGTGTGAGGTGTTTCTTGGTGCTGAGCCGATGTTCTGGTTGCGGTCTGCGGAGAGGACTGCTTGAGCTGGTCGGGGCTCTGTCTTGGTTGCTCCCTTGAGGAGGGTGTGCGACCTGTCAGCTGGCTGTGAGGCTGATGTATGTTTCGTCTGTCGACCATTGGATGGATCGGTAGCTTTTGCTCGTGTCGAGGGTTGTGATTCCTCGGTGAGCAAGATTGTGGCTGCGGCGCCATGATTGGTTCTCGTGGTGTCTGAGGTGACGCTAGACTGTGTCCTCTGGTATATGCCTGCTCTGTTGGCCAGTGTGCTCGGCGCGAGGAGCGAGGTGTTGTTTGTGATTATAAGTCTGGCTGAGTCCCTCAGGATCGGTGTTTTCATGAGAATCGAGGTTTTTCTGTGCTGGGGCCCTGACAGCGTGTCAGTTGGTTCAGTGTTCTTCCCCTGGGACGTCGTGCTAGGTCCTGAATTTCGAGGACGAAATTCCTTTAAGGGGGGAGGGCTGTAATGCCCCGGATTTTTCGGATCATTTTAGCGGGTCTCGGAGTGTATTTTGTGCTTTACACGTGTTTTCCCCTGATGTGCCTTCGGAACTCTGTGCAGGGCGAACCGTGACGTTCTTCGACTCCGGGACTGTACCACTGCGTTGTGCTCCTCCTGAGGATCGCAGAGGTAATTTTTCGTAATTTTCGTAATTTATCGAATTTTCAGGTTTTCCTATATATACTAACCCTTTCCTCTCTCCCCCTCTCATTCTCTCTTTCTCACTCTCTCTCTTCTCTCACGCCCTCTTTCTCCCCTCTCTTCTCCGGCGGCCGATGGAGCGAGGCGGGGGTGAGGCGGAGGTGGCGCGGGCGAGGACGCGGGCGAGGATGGGCGAGGATCGAGGCGGTGGAGGCGCGTGGGAGCTCGTGGCGCGGTCGCGAGCCGGTGAGGGTTTCACGGCGTTTCTTCGCGGATCGGCGAGCTCGGGGCGCGAAATCTTCGATGGAGGTAGGGTGATGGTTCCCCAGCTCGTGCACTTCCTTTCCCGCGAGTTTCGTAGGCCGTGGTGAGCCGAGCTGGTGGAATCGGGGTTTTTGGGCAAAACCCATATTTTAGGGCTTGTGGGCCGATCTCTCATTTCAGTGCATTTTAGGCCGATCCGAGGCCGTAGATGCATGCTAGGGGTTTCTGGGAAGCTTCCCCCTTGTTTTCCCCCTCTCCTGTGGAGGTATGGGGGCGTGGGACGAGTTTTGGGTCGTTTCCCGCCGTAGCATTCCCGGGAGGAAGTGACGGTCCTTCCAGTGGCCGTCACTTGGTGTAACGCGCCTAGGCAGGGCCGTTACATTCCTCTTCTGTTGGCCTTTGGGGGTCTGTGGGTGTGCGGTCCCACGATAGACCGCCAGGTGCTGTGACGCACCAGGGCCAGACCATTAGAGTCTCTTTGGTTGGTTTTCGGGTCAGGCGTGTGACGCACCAGGGCTGGCGCGTCACAGCCTTGTGACGCCCCAGGGTGGGTGCGTCGCATTCCCTGTTACCCAGTTGAGGGCAGGGGGTGTAACGGCCCCCGACGGACCGTTACATGCGTGTAACGCGCCTGGGGTGGGCCTTCAGGGGCGTTTCAACCGTTGTTTGGGGTCAGCTTGTGTAACGCACCAGGGCAAGCGCGTTACTTCCGTGTAACGCGCTGGGCCAGGCGCGTTACATCATGTGTTCCCTTGGGCCGTGTAACGGCCTGCGTTCGGCCGCCAGGTGGATGTGACGGTCTCGCCTAGACCGTTACAGCCCTGTGACGGTCTAGGGCTAGACCGTCAGGCTTTGTGTCATTCCGAGGCAAGTTTTCGTGTTCTCTGCCTTGCTCCGCGATGTGTGGATCCCCGGTCGACCCGGTTGGGACCCAGTGGTCGACTTGCGGTCTCGTGAGCGCCAGACACCCATGGGTTTCTGTGTCCATATTGTGAGGGTGTCTGGAGGACCGTGTTACCTCGATTAGCGTACCCGTAGGTGTGGTGGGTCCGGGTGACCCCATGTGTTCCGGACTTTCGTGTTACGCTTGATCGAGTCACCGTGTGTCGGTGTGTGTACGGTGGGGTCTCCCCCGCATATCGTGGGTTCCTTTGGAAGGCGATTCCCGTGTGGGCCATGTGTTTGGCCTTGGACTGTGAGTCCAGTTGTCCGGCCTGGGGCTGGAGGTTTCCCGCTTGTTTCAAGATGGAAAATCATCGTGGCGGCTTGTGTGCTGCCTTGGGAATCGTGCTTCTGCGTTTTCCGTGTGGCCCGTGTGGGTGGCCTTAGTCCTTTGCGTTTCCTTCCCAGGGAATGGTCTCGGTACTCGTGCTACCGCGGTTTTAGACCTAGAAATTGGACTAGATTGACGGCCTTGTGCTGTTTCGTGCAGCGGTCTTGACCCCGAGTCTTGTGACTCAAAGACCGTTGGCTGTAGTGCGTTTAGAGGACGGTCCAGAGTCCAGTGGCTTAGCGCCACTTGAGTTTTCTCGACTCTCGCCCACGGTGCGTGCGTGGCCGTGGACTGTGAGTCCCGTTTCTTCTCCGACTATGGTCACCGTGCGACGGGGCCGGTACGTGGGGTGGTCCCCGTACGTCGTCGGATTCGGACGTTATTTTTCGTTGACTTGAGAGTCTACTCCTTCAGTGACCCTCCACTAGTCGTAGCCCACCAGTACGAGGTGCTGGTCTCACCTGAGAGTGGTGTACGGGCATTCACCCTTGAGACGGTTTGTGGACCGGTTACCGTAGGCCCCTCGTCGGTAGCCAGAGTCCGGCTACGGAGGAAAACCGGTCAGAGGACCAGACCTAGTGACGCAAGGTCTGTGTGTGCACACGTGGTTGGGGGCGGTTGGACCCACGTCGACGGGCGTGACCCCAGCTAGTCACTTGTTTGTGGTTACTTGTACGGTGTTCGCGTCTCGGGTACGACCTACCACATCAGGCGGTTCACCTGTGGTGCGGTATAAGACGTCAGGGGACGCTACCGGCTGTGCTTCTAGTGGGCGGTACTCCTGTCGAGTACGGAGTGACAGACTACCAGTTTTCGTGGCTTTGACCTTCGGGTTTTCGGTCGTGCCGACCGTTGAGTCCTTCGGCTGTTTTGCCGTGGCGCGTGTGTTGGTCTTCGCGTCGTGAGTCTAGCGCTAGTGGCTTTACCGAGGTTCCGTCTTGTGGTGCGGTACCCGCGATCGGATGGTCGGGGTTGCACCTTGGACAGCGTGTCCAGGTTGGCTGTGTCCGGGGGACAGGCCTCTGCGGCATGGTTGCCGTGTGTTGTTACTTCGGTAGGCGGTACTAGCGTGGTTTGGTAGCTTCGTCTGCGTGATCGAGGTGTACCTTCCGGTGCGGTAGGAGTAGCTGTAGTGTCGAGTTTTTGACCGGCCACCGGTTTGCTGTTCCTGCTGTAGTTGTGGCTCTCCTTTCCGCTACCGCCGTTGTTTCCGGTTGGGGTTCCGCGGGATCCCTGCTAAGTCTCTGTTCTGGAGACTCATTCCCTGCTTTTCAGGTGTAGCTGTTCTTCCTCGAGGTTCGAGGGTGCGGAGCGGAGGTTTTCAATTGCCAGCTTGCCGGGCCGAGTGTTCACTTGGCATGTGGTACGCTTTACTGCTTTAGACTGTACTTTCTGTTGGACTGGACTCTGTTGTAGTTGTTTATTTATTTCTGTTAATTGTTGAAATTATCTTGCTTTATTTCCTATTTCTTTGTGCCTCCACACTCCTTTTAGCCCTTCCGAGCCCTCCCGGCTCGTGGGCGGCGGTGCGAGTCTCGGGTTATCGGGCATTCCCGGTAATCGGATTCTCGGGTCGTTACAAAATGGGCCCGGGAGGACCGAATTCGGGTTGACGGGCAGCTTCGGGTGTTGATTCGGCTACACGCGTGTTCACGACTGTGGGGCCCACGTGCTTTCCGGAGGGGCCGTGTGGGACCCGGTGGTACCGCTGTAGTGGAGACACTTGGAGTAGCGCTCCCCGGGCTGGCGGCACGCTGGTTCGCCGGCCGGAGGCCGGCCGGCTCCGTTTGGCACCGTTCGGAAAAACCGATCGAAAATCTGTCGGTTCTGTATTTCAGCGCGCGCTCCGACGAGAACGGACGCTGCGATCAACACCGGTGTCAGAATGCGACGAGATTAGAGCCGTTGGAAAGCTGCTTCGAAGTACTACAATCTAGTGGCCTTCATAAAAATTCACCAGATTTGTACTTTGTGTTGGCGAATTTTATATGCTGCTGTTGTACAGTAACCGAAGACTCAGATCTGCAGAGAATTTTCCTGTTGATTGCCTTTGACCATGAAGTAGATGTCTGAATTTGAAGATGTGTTCTTCAGTAAAGTTGCAGAAAATCGAACAAGGAAACCTGGACTATTTTTGGATCTGGATTTGTAGGTGTTGGTGATTTATTATGATTTTAGAAGTGGAGGGTGGTCGGATCTGGGATTTGACTAAAAACACTGTATCAGAGTAAGAACACAAATTTCTAAAAATAGATAGAGGGCTGATAAAAAATTAAGAAAATTTTTGGAGGTAGGGGGTGACGGACAGAACTCCCAGTAAAATTGGGAGGGTTTGGAAAAATCAAAAAGATGGTCAGAGGGGGAGAACTCAGAAGTTCAGTCACTGTAGACAGAAACCTGGCAGATCTGGGATGACAGGTTAGACGAAAATGTAAAAATACTAAAAGATGGAATTTTGGCGTGAAAATTTAGGTGGATCTTGGGATATAAGGGATGAACACACCATAAAACATTCAGATCAATCCATGCTCGTGGCGGAGACAGAAAATTCGTGGAAGCTACTGTGGTCGCATGAAGATAGAACTGCAGAGGCGGCTCGATGGCGGCACGAACGGCGGCGGCGACGGCACGGACGATCACCGGAGGTTGAGAGGGGATGATAGAAGGTAGAAACACTCTAGATCTGGGGTTGGGGAGGGAAGAACAGCAGGGGAGGAGAGAGGGGCGCACCAAGCTCCTTGCTTACACACAAAAATTCTGATTTTTCATTGAATTTCACATGAAAATACAAGCTTATATATGGTTTACATCAAATGCAATGTGGACCCTTGGATCTAGGGAAGGGGATTGAAGGGCTAGGATTGCATGCCACAAACACAAAAAAAAAGAATATAATATGCAAGGGGGGTGCGCCCTATTGACCAAGGGGTAGAAGTTGAATAGGTGGTTGAATGGTAGGTGGCCTACCTTGGATAAAATGGGCCACTTGTCTACCCATGTGGCATATGACTAGTCCAGCCTTCTAGATGTCCACCTAGGATGGTTGACTAGCCCCACAAGATGACATGGACCAATGGAAAAGGGCTGAGGGCCCCCTTGCTGGTCCTACTGTATAATTGCATAAAAACCCACACAATCCATGGGAATGACTCCTTGACTTATAAAGCCTTACATTTGCGTACATACTTTCCCGTAGATATAAAAATAAACTAAAGGATATAAATGCAATATGAAAAGGTATTGGCTCGGTGTCGATTCTCATCACGTTTCCGAGTCTGTCGGCAGTTTCTTGTGCTGCCTTTGGTGTTTGAGGTACGGGTGACAGTGCATGTTCGACTGTCTGTACTTCAGCGCCGCTTTTCGAGCTTCCTCTTCTCGTCGCCCTAGACGTCCAGCAGTCGAAAGGTGACCCCGATATCTGATTTGTAAGCTAGTTTCCGTCGGCTCCTGCGGTTACCGTAGCGTCCTACGGGGGGAGAAAACTAGCTAGAGACATGGCTCTAGCTAGGAAGGAGCCAGTGTGTGCACACGTGGTCAGGGGCGGAAGACTGACGCCGAGGGGCGTGACCCTGAGTATTACTTGTATCTGTGGTTCCGCGTGGGTCTGCGACTCGGCCGTGTTCGCCTTCGTCGCGTCGGTCGGTAGTCGAGACACTTGTGGGGTTTGTCGTGACCTGTCCGGGTTGGCCTTTCCGTGGCTATACTCGAGGTCTGTGTCCTGTCTTGTGCACGACGCTCCGGTCGTGTTGTCTGTGCCTGTCTAGGTCTTTTCTAGACTTTCTTTTGCATGCCTGTTGTAGGTGTAAGTTGGGGTGTTTTGTTTGGTTTTTCCCTTTTCCTTGTTGCTCCCTGCTCCTCTTTCCCTTTCTAGGCCTGCTTGCCTGTTCGGGTTATTCCCCTCGTCCTTACCTGTTCCCTACTCCTGCTTCCTTTTCTTTTACAGTTTTCTAGTGCTGTTCCTCGCTGTTGTTCCTGTTGTTCCGTGTTACTATGCGTTTTTCAGTGGGGATCCGCGTGACCCCTACTGAGCCAGTGACACGAGACTCACCCCTGCTTTTCAGGTGGGGTGATGTGTTCGTTCTGCTTCCGTGGATCCTGGAGTTCGAGTCGTAGCTGCCAGTTGGTACCTCCGTCGGGCTTCCCCCGACTTTCCGGTACGTCTTTCTTTTCTGTCGACTGTACTTGGTAGACTTGTTGTCTTTCCTTTGGACTTGACTCTGGGTATTTAATTGTTTAAAATCTGTTAATTAAAATGTAATTTTATTTCTACTACTTTAGCAAACCGATCTAATGAAATTTAATTGTTTGCAACTATATCTGTCAGTTCAATGTACTACACGACAGTCCTTTTTCCCTTCGAAGCTTTACCGCTCTTGGGAGGCCTCGCGGGTTCCAAGTGGTATCACGTGTATTCGGTAGTCCTACCGGGTATGCCTGGTATCCGGGATCCGGGTCGCCACAGTTGGTATCAGAGCGTTGTTGTGTGAAGTACATGGGAATCTCAGATATACAGTGTCCAGAGTCGCTAAGTCCAGTACAGTCTTCAGCTGGCATTAGGTCGTTTTGTGGTTGTGTTGTCTGGTTGTTCTTCCATGCTTACCTTTGCTAGTCCTTAAATTTCGAGGATGAAATTTCTTAAAGGAGGGGAGGATGTAATGTCCCGGATATTTGTTGGATCCTTATTGGGTCTTTCGGATCCTTTTTCGGTGAGTTTCGGTTCGCTTTTGTGGCTCCCGAGTTGAGTTTTACGATCCGTGTGGGTTTTTCTCTCGTACTAGTTACGGAACCCTGCGGTGAGTTTATCTCTCACTTCATCGACTCATTGATGCTACAACGACGACGTACTCTTCGAGCCGGTCATTTTGGCTATTTTTGCGTATTTTTTGGAGACCGGACCAAAAATCAGATTTTTTAGAAATTAGGAAAATTTCCTAATTTCTTTCTATAAATTCAATTCCACTATCTCTCCTTCTCATTTTCAACTTCACGCTATCTCACTCCGTTCTCTCCCGTCTCTGGTCCGTTCGACGCGGGGCGCGCACCGTTGCGGAGTTGGCTGACGCGTGGACGTGCTCAAGTGATCGGTTCGCGGGAAGGAGCAGCGGATGGAGCATGGCTGGCGCGATCCCTCGGTGGATTCTGAGTGGGCGTCGTTCGTGATTCGGTGGTTTTCGGCATGGTTTAGTCCCTTCGGGGCACAGTTTCTTCGGTGGAGATAGGGAGATGGACCGCCACTTCCTTCTGCACGTTTTCCCTACTTCTGTGCGTTGTTTGGTGCTCGATCGGGGGAGATCGGGCCGGTTTAGTGAAAACCGTGGTTTTTGGGGTTTTCAGGGTTCGCCGAAAAATGGCAACCATTATTGGTTTAGTTAGTATAAAAATGACCGCTGGGATGTCTGGATCTCATTCACGCAAGTTTCATGTCGATCGGTTGTCATTCGAGGCCGGTAGGAGTCCGGGAACCTCGGTGACCCACTTTGGGACGATTTGTCTAAATCACCCCGATCTCTCATTTTAGGGCTTGCATGTAGGCTTTTGAGCCTCCTAGAGTTGTTTTTCGTCGTCTAGATCTGTTTCCCCTGCACTTCGGCATGAATGGGGCGTGGAACGGCCCGATTTGGCGTTTCTACTGTTTTCCCGCCGTGACCGATGTAGCGGTCATTTCAGAGACCGTCATATGTCTCTGATGGCCCTACGACAGACCGTCACAGCGTCTGGGCGTTTTTAGTTCTTCGTGGTTTTGGGATTGTGACTGCCTAGGGGAGGCGCGTCACAACTCTCTGACGTGTCCGGGGTGATGCGTCACGTCTGTTTTGTCGTCTAGCGTTTTAGGTGAGCCGGTTCCCCTGACGCGCCTGCCCTGGTGATAACGCGAAAGTTTGTCGTTTAAAACACGCGTATAACAATCTTAAAACCGAACTCGCACAAAATGATCAAAGGAGAACGTAGTACTATGGCAAGCATGGGTCGAATCCACAGGGAAGAAGATACTTTTAGAGTTAAAAACCTTGTAACCTTTTAGAAAATGTTTGTGATTTTTTGTAGCTTGAAGAGAATGATTAAACAAAGAATGATTCCAACAATTAAATCAAAATACCTATGATTATGAGTCTATGCCATGGGAAATAATTTCATAACATTGAGAAGAAGAGGTATAAAAAGTAGGAAGAGAGGGAAGATGAACAAACTCTAGATCAAATGAACACTTCTTTCATTAACATAAAGAAACGATTACATGAAGTGCAAGACGAGCTTACAATGAAGATGTGACGAGATTACAATGAAGTAAAATGAAACTAAAGCAATAGCAACAAGAGGAGCCTGAGATGTGAAGATGGTAGCCGCAGTGGTGATGACGGCGCCATCCTCTCTTGACCTTGGATCACGAACCACCTTGTGGAAGATGTCGTCTACCCCGGGAGGAAGTCACATTTGTCGTTGAAGCTGCCTTTGGAGGGTAAATAACTTTGAACCCAAGAGGAATTTGGGGATGCCCAAGAAGAAGAAGTTGAAGAGGAGGGAGATAGAAAGAACTTTGATGAAGAACTCAGATAGAAAATAAGAACAAAAGAGCTTCAAAATAGATAAATAACAAAAACTAGCACCTCGGATGAACAGTGAAATCACAGGACAGTAAGTTGAAAAATGAGAAATATCTTCAAAACCAGAAAGAATTAGAAGATGAGCAAGACGAAGAAGTTGTAGAAAACGTAAAAATCAAGTACTTTCATGAAGAACGTAAGAGCAGAAAATGACTAGAAGATGGAGAAATAAGGGGAAGAACAGAGAATAATATTGGGTCGCAGATGAACATGATAGCACAGTGAAAAACACGAAATATCTTGAAAACCAGAAGGAATTAGAAGATGAGTAAGAAGAAGAAATTGTAGAGGACTTAAAAATGAAGAACTGTTATGAAGAACACAAAAGGAGAAAATGAACTTACATGGGAGAAACTGGAGGCCTAAGGTTGGGAGAGAAAGAGGGAGAGTGAAAGATTGTCAAAAGAAAAGACTCCCCTTCTCCTCCTTGCCATGGGCTATTTATAGGGAAAGTTGGATAGATAGAGGGTGGAGATTATATCAAAAGGAGATGGATGACTGAGATTCAAGTGGAATATGATGCATGGGGATGAGAAAAAATAGGTGGGCACCCCCTTTCTTTGACTTTAGGCACCCCTTTTCCCAAGGTTCATCATGTCTCTCCTTTATTTCAAACTTTGAATGTCCTTTTCCTCCTTTTCAAACTTAAATTTTGGATTCTTCCTTTTCAAACTTTGAATTCGAAATTTTGAACATTCCTTTCCCTCTAACTAAAATATTTTAAATTCTTTATTTGACTTGGTCAAAATGATGATGACCCTTTTGTCCCTGGCTTCTTTTGTAATTACCTTCGGTGTCCTACACACACACAATTACACTTTAGTCCATAAAAATTACCACAATGTGCACATCAATTTCAAATGCTCATAGTTATACAATGGAGAATTAATGCTTATGGCCCTCAACTTCAAATTATTAGATAAAATTATCAAATTAATCAATTTACGTGAAAGCTCCAATTTAAATGCGGAGTTGAGGTTAATTATGAAATATGCATAATTACCTAATTATATGCACATAAAATGGTGTTTATGCGATGTATTATCATAAGAAATGGAGACTTATCACACCCCCCAACTTGAACATTGCTAGTCCCTTAGCAATGTAAACAATTATAAAATTAGGACTAGCAAACACTCATGTGTCACAGATCATGGCAAGAACATTATGCATAATGATTTAGACTTTGAAGTATTACAAGTTCAAGTAGAATGCATTTGGTATAAATTTCATCAGTCCATGTGTTTAGACCTTTCCTCAAGATACACTCAAAATTAAATATCTCTTTGTGTATGAGTGGTATAACTTGATTAGTGACTACCAAACAATCTAGATGAATGAGTCTTCTACCTTTCACTTAAAGATGATTTTCAATTCTGCCCACCTCTTGAATTGAGCTTCTCGAATTACAGGTAGCTTCACTCTGTCAGTTTATACTTCTTTTTTTTTCTTTTTTCTTTTTTTTTGACACACGGTGCTGTACATCCCTTCGCCGTTTGACGCGAACCTCAACTCTTACCTTAGGAGAAGCAGGCCCGGTTACTAAGTTCAGGGGCATTTTTCATGTGTTTTTTATTTGGCAGGTAGCTTTTTCCTCACGATTATGTTCAACGAATGGGCATAATATTCATCACCACCTAAGTGTCAAGTAAAATTCCCATCATCCTAATGTTTGTCATCCACCGATCTTGTTATTGTGCAATTGTGTGCAAGTTCAATAGAATTTTCAGGTGTATTCTGAGGAAAAGGCTAAAGACATAACCAATTAATTCATCCATTTAATTTGCAACATTCACATGTAAGACTCTAAGTCCTATCATTCTAAGAAAAGTTTCTCATCATGAAATATGAACATGAAACACGTGTTAGAGGTGTGATGAAAGGTTGTAATTATTTTCAGGAAATTCGAGCTCAAGGTACCCCCCAACTTAGGTGACATTGTCCCTAATGACATGAGTAAGATATAGAAATATAATAAAGCCATAAAAAGTAGAGGGAAGGATAGATACGACCTGAGAGAGAGATGTCTTTATCAAAGAAATATTGCTCCATGCTCCTTAGATAAAAGAAGAAAATCAATCAAATTTTTTTTTTTGAAAAGAGACAAGATAATTGGGTTGTCTCTCAAGAAGCGCTAAGTTTAACGTCTTCAGCCAGACACAATATAGCTCACAATGGGTCACTCAGCCTGAGAGAGTCCTCCTGCAGCATTGGAAGATTTTCAATGTAAGGTTTCAAACGTTGACCATTGACAGTGAAAGTTTGACCAATTTTAGGATCAAGAATTGTTACTGCACCATGGTCAAATATTTTAATTACCACATATGGTCCATCCCATCGAGATTTCAATTTACCGGGGAATAATCGCAGCCTAGAGTTAAAAAGTCAAACTTTTTGGTCAGGTTGAAAAGATTTTCTCAAAATGTGCTTGTCATGAAAGGCTTTGGTCTTAGCTTTGTAGATCTTGGAATTTTCATAGGCTTCATTGCGTAGCTCCTCCAACTCATTGAGTTGGAGAGCTCTATGGGAAACAGCTTGGGCCAAGTCCAAATTCACTTGTTTTATTGCCCAGTACGCCCTATGTTCCAGCTCAACTGGTAGGTGACAGGCTTTTCCAAAAATCAGCCTATAGGGGGACATACCTATGGGAGTTTTGTAGGCAGTCCGATAGGCCCAAAGAGCATCATCCAATCTTTCAGACCAATCCTTCCTATCGGGCCGAACAGATTTTTCCAGGATATTTTTGATTTCTCGATTGGATGTTTCCACTTGGCCACTTGTTTGGGGGTGGTAGGGGGTGGCGATTTTATGAGTGATCCCATATTTCTTAAGTAAAGTTCGAAATTGGGAGTGAGTAAAATGTGAACCCCCGTCACTGATGATAGCCCTGGGACACCCAAATCTAGAGAAGATATTCTTACGAACAAATTTCATCACAACTTTGTGATCATTAGTCCGAGTGGCTATTGCTTCTATCCATTTAGACACATAATCTACGGCCACAAGAATGTATTCGTTTCCAAATGATGCTGGAAATGGTCCCATGAAATCAATCCCCCAAACATCAAAAATTTCAACAATCAAGATGGGATTGAGTGGCATCATGTCTCTCTTAGAATTGTTCCCCTCAGCTTGACACCTTAGACATGTCTTGCTAAATTCATAGGCATTCTTGAAAAGTGTGGGCCAGAAGAACCCACTTTGCATGACCTTAGCAGCAGTTTTCTTACCTGAGAAATGTCCCCCGCAAGCAAGATTGTGACAGAAATTCAGCACAGATTGTTGTTCCTCTTCAGGGATGCACCTCCGAATTATGTGATCAGGACCCATGTAAAATAGCTCCGGGTCCTCCCAGAAATAATGCTTAATCTTGGCGAAGAAATGATCCTTCTCCTGATTAGACCACCCTCCCGGAATCTGTCCTACCGCCAAGTAATTGACTATGTGAGCATACCAGGGGGTTGAGGTGTGAGAGATGGAAAGAATTTGCTCATCAGGGAAGGAATCGAACATAGGAGCACTTTTAGGAGTTATAATCCTAGATACTTTTAAGAGTTATAATCCTAGATAAGTGATCAGCAACAACATTCTCCAACCCCTTCTTGTCTTTGATTTCCAAATCAAACTCTTGTAACAAGAGAATCCATCGAATGAGACGGGGTTTAACTTCCTTCTTGGACAGCAAAAATTTTAAAGCTGAGTGATCGGAATAAACAATGACTTTTGCCCCTAATAGATAAGATCGAAATTTCTCAAGGGCAAAAACAACAGCTAACAATTCCT
The DNA here is from genome assembly GCA_022559845.1 of Amorphophallus konjac. Classification (NCBI taxonomy): domain Eukaryota; kingdom Viridiplantae; phylum Streptophyta; class Magnoliopsida; order Alismatales; family Araceae; genus Amorphophallus; species Amorphophallus konjac. Next base: position 22,172,225 of record CM040118.1, read on the forward strand.
TTTCCGTGGTGGTGTAGTTCATTTGGGCATCAGCGAGGGTGCGGCTCGCATAGTAGATCACCACGGGTTTCTTTTCAACTCTTTGTCCTAGGACAGCTCCTACAGCATAGTCTGAGGCATCACACATGATCTCAAAAAGGAGCGACCAATCAGGAGATTGGAGAATAGGAGCTTGTGTGAGGGCTGCTTTCAAAGAATTGAACGCCTCTAGACAGGACTCATCAAAATGAACGGGAGTGTCCTTGGCAAGCAATTGTGTAAGTGGTCGAGCAATGGTGGAGAAGTTTTGAATGAATCTGCGGTAGAATCCTGTATGGCCAAGAAAGGAACGGATCTGTTTGACCGAAGAAGGGGGAGGAAGATTAGAAATCAGATCTACCTTGGCCTTGTCAACTTCTATTCCCCTCTCTGAAACCACATGGCCTAAAACAATCCCTTCTTTTACCATGAAGTGGCTCTTCTCCCAGCTCAACACTAGATTCGACTCAATGCACCTTTTCAATACCCGAGTTAAGTTTCCCAAACAATCTTCAAATGAATCACCAAACACTGAAAAGTCATCCATAAAAACTTCCAAGCATTCTCCCACCATTTCAGAGAAAATGGACATCATACACCGCTGGAATGTGGCAGGGGCGTTACAGAGCCCAAAAGGCATTCTTCTAAAAGCAAACGTGCCGTAGGGGCATGTGAAAGTTGTTTTCTCTTGATCTTCCGGGAAAATTGCAACTTGGTTATACCCGGAATAGCCATCCAGAAAGCAATAATACTTCTGCCCAGCCAGTTTCTCCAAGATCTGATCAATGAATGGGAGTGGAAAATGATCTTTTTTCGTGACTGAATTTAATTTTCTGTAATCAATGCAGATTCTCCACCCTGTTGGTAATCGTGTAGGAACTTCTTCTCCTTTCTCATTTGTTACAACTGTCAGCCCTGACTTTTTGGGAACAACTTGAGTTGGGCTGACCCACTTGCCATCAGAAATGGGATATATGATCCCGGCATCCAACCATTTGACAACTTCTTTCTTTACTACCTCCTTCATACTTGGATTCAGCCGACGCTGCATCTCTCTGCTCGGCTTGACATTATCCTCCAAGTAAATGTAGTGCATATACACATCCGAACTGATACCCTTCAAATCAGCCACTGACCAACCTATCGCCCTCTTATGCTCCTGAAGGATATCTAGGAGTTGGGATTCCTGAGTAGCAGTGAGGTTGGAAGCAATGATTACGGGCAGAGTTTGGTTAGGACCTAGATAAGCATACTTTAAAGGATCTGGCAGAGCCTTCAATTCTAGACTGGGCGGCTGATCCAAAGATGGAAGAATAGGTTCAACTTGAAGTGGAGGGAGTGGCTCTACTCTAGAGTGGGGTGCACTAGAAAGTGGGGAATCCTGGAGCATGCTACCCTCTTCTAGACATTCCTCATTAACTTCCAGACTTTCTTCAATTAGTTCTTCAAAAACATCAATGACATTACATTCCTCCTCATGGTCTGGATATTGAGATGCTTTGAACACATTTTGAGAAACCTTCTCTCCTCCAAAGGAAATATCCATCATCCCCGTGACACAATTTATATTGGCCTTGGCCGTAGCAAGAAACGAACGTCCCAAAATCATAGGTGTGTGCTTTAATTCCTGGGACGAGGCCATATCCAGAATAAGAAAGTCCACCGGAAAATAACATTCATGCACCTTCATAATCACATCTTCTAATAGTCCCCTCGGAGTCTTTACAGATCGATCTGCCAGTTGAAGGATTATAGATGTGGGTTTCAACTCCCCTAGATCAAATTGCTCATATATAAAGGTGGGTAACAAGTTCACACTGGCTCCAAGATCCAGCAATGCTCTATCAAATGTAATTCCACCTATATCACAAGAAATTAGTGGAGCTCCGGGGTCCTTCAACTTTTTAGGCAAATGATTCATAACAACTGCGCTGACATCTTCAGACAAGCGGACCTTTTGTGTTACTGCCTTTGATTCCCTTTTTGGTGTACATAGCTCTTTCAAAAATTTTGCATACGCCGGCACATGTTTGATTGCATCCAATAGTGGAATATTGATGTTTACCTGTTTAAACAATTCCACTAGTTCATCTTGTTGGACCGGCTTTCTCTTTTGAGCTTTAGGCTTCAATGCATCGGGGAATGGGACCTTAGGAACATATTCTTGAGGTTCTTCATCAACCTTTACTTTCCCTTTGTCCAGCTTGTTTTCTCTCCCCTCTTGCATCTTCTTTTCTTGCATAATTGTCGGCTCCTCATCTTCACTATCACTCTCCTCGTGAGCATCTTGGCCCGAACTACTTCCGACATCCTTAGCCTGATAAGGATCATTAATAATTTTCCCGCTCCTAAGGGTAGAGATGGCTTTGGCATTCTCGAACTGAGGACCTATAGGAGCGGGCAACTGAGGTTGATTGGGCTGATTGAGTTGAGGAAGAATGGGAGCTCTTGGAGGGAAGCCTGGAGGTTGTTGATTGCGGGGGTTAGCCACCGGTTGACTAGGGAGCTGGCCTACCTCTCTTCTCATGTTATTAGCAGCAAGTTGTCCTATCTGATTTTTCAACTTAGAAATAGATTGTGCTTGGGTAAGAATAAGTTGTTGGAGTTGTTCAAACTTGTCATCAAAAGTGGGCTGAGTAGGAGGTGGCTGATAATGTGGCTTATGGGAACGATGTGAAGGAAATTGCTGAAATTGGCCCTGAGAAAATTGGGCTTGAGGATATGGGGCCTGAGCTTGATAGAAAAGAGGTTGCTGGAATTGTTGATGGAGAAAAGAAGATGAATAAGAGTGATTTGGATTAGATTGACTTGGCAATGGAAAAGATTGTTTTCGATTTGAATGGTGTGAGGGATGAGGTTGGGTGGATGGGTTTTGATTGGATTTCCAAGAAAAATTTGGGTGATTTCTCCAGCCTGGATTGTAGGTATTTGAGTAAGGGTCATATGCGGGCTTGGAGACACCTTGAGCAGCAAAGATTTGTTCTTGGATAAACGGGGGAAGTTGGGCTGCTGTGGGACACTCACTCACAGAATGGTTAGGACTAGAACACAAAGCACAAATTTCTTCTTGATTGGGAGTTGAGAATTGTTGAGGTTGAGGAGCAGAAGATGAAGAAGGTTCCTGCCTATTCATAGCCAATAACTGGTCTAGTTTCTGAGCTACCATATCAACCTTCTCTATCTTTTGGGCCAGCAAATCTATTTTATTCAATTTCTGGGTTATGGCATTGATGTCCATCTTATTCTCAAACTCCCCTTGATTCTTGACTTCGTAAAGCCCGGCCCTCTTGTTTGGTCCGATCATTCGTTCATATGATGAAAGTGAGGTGTGACTGATGGAGTTTTCACTTAACATTTCAAATAGATCATACGCTTCATCCTCACTCTTACTCATGAATGCTCCCCCACATGATGCATCCACCATCTGTCTATAATTCTCCGTTAGCCCCTCATAAAATGCTTGAACAATTTGCCATCTTGACAGGCCGTGATGAGGACATTTTCTTAATAGATCTTTCAACCTATCCCAAGCCTCATGTATATGTTCTCCAGTATTTTGGGTAAATCCAGTTATGGCTCTTCTCATTGTGTTGGTTCGCCCTATGGGATAGAACTTCTTCAAAAATTCCTTTTGCATTTCTGCCCATGTATCAAAGAGAATGGGAAGAGAGTTAGCCTAAGAGCATCATCAGAGAAATTCTGAATTTTAATAGTTGAGCAGATCTGAAGGAACTCATCAAGATATTTGTAAGGGTCTTCATTGGGATTTCCATAGAAAGATGGCAACATTTGGATGGTACTAGACTTGATTTCATAATGAACCGCCTGGTTCTGAGGTGCTTGGACATAGAAGGACGGTTGGTATTGATTGGGCAAGAAATAGTCCTTCATTTGCTTTGGAGGCTCGGGATTTTCGGCCATTAGATTTTGGTGATGTGGTCCTTGATTTTCGGCCATGAGATCTTGTTGGAGATCGTTCCCTGGATACAAGACTCTCTCAATTTCTTGAATGGGTCCTAATAGGTTTGGATGTTGAGATCTTCTACCTTGCATGAACTAGGACGAAGAGAGATGAAAGTGATTTTTTTATGATGATTTTTGTTTTGTTTTGTTTTGTTTTAATTTTTTTTAATCTTTTTTTTTGATGTTGATACAAACTAAGACGAAGAGAGAGAAGATGAGATGTTTTTTTTGTTTTTATTTTTATTTTTTTTTATGCAAACACAAACAAGTTATCACACAAATTACTTAATGCCCTAGATGTGACTTAGACCTATAAATTGGGTTTCACAAAATGGATAAAATGCAACTTGAGTTCACCCTCAATGTTTCCACCGGCCAAGTAAGGGGTGGGGAAGTGGGAGGTTCCCCCTACTTTCGTAGGGACCTAATTTTGCCAAACCACTAGCCCGCTTAAGGCGTTTGCCATCCGACCGTCTTGCCTTAGGCACCGGTTTTCACAAGAGGGTAAGCCCAAATAACACAAGAACCACAGTGTGAACCTAGGGCCAATGTCTACTGAATTTTATTTAAGGTCTAGGTGATGCAAAGATGCAAGGAAATTATGGTTTGTGGGCTAAGGAAGGGTGATGAAATCCCCACCTTATCTTGTTTATGGGTGTTGCCCTTAGAATATTTTAGAAATGATATGTAACAAACCAAGTTCAAATAAGGGGTTCTATGCAAGCATGAAAATGCATGAGTATGCTTTTGAAAAAAAAATTAGAGTACTCACCTTGCCTCCCGTAATCTTCAATAATGCAATTAACAATAATTAAACAACAAGGAAAAATAAATTCTATCCTAAATGATGCATGACCTAAAACATGGAAGTGTGGGTTTTACTCTTGCAATGAACATTTTTATTGAAGTTCAAGTGATACTTTTTTTTTTATTTTTATTTAATGAACCTATCTAACGGCAAGATATGAAATGTAGAGAAATGAAATTGGCATGAAAGAGGAAAAGTTTGGATACTTACTTGAAAAGCGTTCCCTCGTTCCTTTTTTTTAATGAAATGACAAAAAAATGAAAGAAAGAAATACAAACTTACCTCTTTTTTTTCTGATTTTTTTAAACCTGTAATAAAAAGAAAAGAGAGCTTTATTAGTACACTATATACACAAGGAAAACAAAGTTCTTAAATAAAAAATCATCATTCTTCCCCGGCAACGGCGCCAAAAATTGATAACACGAAAGTTTGTCGTTTAAAGCACGCGTATAACAATCTTAAAACCGAACTCGCACAAAATGATCAAAGGAGAACGTAGTACTATGGCAAGCACGGGTCGAATCCACAGGGAAGAAGATACTTTTAGAGTTAAAAACCTTGTAACCTTTTAGAAAATGTTTGTGATTTTTTGTAGCTTGAAGAGAATGATTAAACAAAGAATGATTCCAACAATTAAATCAAAATGCCTATGATTATGAGTCTATGCCATGGGAAATAATTGCATAACATTGAGAAGAAGAGGTAGAAAATGTAGGAAGAGAGGGAAGATGAACAAACTCTAGATCAAATGAACACTTCTTTCATTAACATAAAGAAATGATGACATGAAGTGCAAGACGAGCTTACAATGAAGATGTGACGAGATTACAATGAAGTAAAATGAAACTAAAGTAATAGCAACAAGAGGAGCCTGAGATGTGAAGATGGTAGCCGCAATGGTGATGACGGCGCCATCCTCTCTCGGCCTTGGATCACGAACCACCTTGTGGAAGATGTCGTCTACACCGGGAGGAAGTCACATTTGTCGTTGAAGCTGCCTTTGGAGGGTGAATAACGTTGAACCCAAGAGGAATTTGGGGATGCCCAAGAAGAAGAAGTTGAAGAGGAGGGAGATAGAAAGAACTTTGATGAAGAACTCAGATAGAAAATAAGAACAGAAGAGCTTCAAAATAGATAAATAACAAAAACTAGCACCTCGGATGAACAGTGAAATCACAGGACAACAAGTTGAAAAATGAGAAATATCTTCAAAACCAGAAAGAATTAGAAGATGAGCAAGAAGAAGAAGTTGTAGAAAACGTAAAAACTAAGAACTTTCATGAAGAACGCAAGAGCAGAAAATGACTAGAAGAGGGAGAAATAAGGGGAAGAACAGAGAATAATATTGGGTCGCAGATGAACATGATAGCATAGTGAAAAATACGAAATATCTTGAAAACCAGAAGGAATTAGAAGATGAGTAAGAAGAAGAAATTGTAGAGGACTTAAAAATGAAGAACTGTTATGAAGAACACAAAAGGAGAAAATGAACTTACATGGGAGAAACTGGAGGCCTAAGGTTGGGAGAGAAAGAGGGAGAGTGAAAGATTGCCAAAAGAAAAGACTCCCCTTCTCCTCCTTGCCATGGGCTATTTATAGGGAAAGTTGGATAGATAGAGGGTGGAGATTATATCAAAAGGAGATGGATGGCTGAGATTCAAGTGGAATATGATGCATGGGGAAGAGAAAAAGTAGGTGGGCACCCCCTTTCTTGGACTTTAGGCACCCCATTTCCCAAAGCTCATCATGCCTCTCCCTTATTTCAAACTTTGAATGTCCTTTTCCTCCTTTTCAAACTTAAACTTTGGATTCTTCCTTTTCAAACTTTGAATTCGAAATTTTGAACATTCCTTTCCCTCCAACTAAAATATTTTGAATTCCTTATTTGACTTGTTCAAAATGGTGATGACCCTTTTGTCCCTGGCTTCTTTTGTAATTACCTTCGGTGTCCTACACACACACAATTACACTTTAGTCCATAAAAATTATCATAATGTGCACATCAATCTCAAATGCTCATAGTTATGCAATGGAGAATTAATGCTCATGGCCCTCAACTTCAAATTATTAGATAAAATTATCAAATTAATTAATTTACGTGAAAGCTCCAATTTAAATGCGGAGTTGAGGTTAATTATGATATATGCATAATTACCTAATTATATGCACATAAAATGGTGTTTATGCGATGTATTATCATAAGAAATGGAGACTTATCACCTGGTGCGTCAGGCTGTGTAACGCGCCTGCCCCAGGCCGTTACACCCTATTTTGCTGTTTTGGGTCGGTTGGCGTAACGCGCCTGTCCTCACCCGTTAGGTGGGCGTAACGCGTCTGCGCTCGCGCGTTAAGCTGTTGTAACGCGTCCGCCCTGGACCGTTACGTGGCTCGATTTTTCGGTTTGAGCCTGTTGGCCCTGACGCCCCTGTCCTGGCGCGTCAGAGCGGTGTAACGCGCCTGTGCTAGGCCGTTACAGTCCTTGTGGCCGTAATGGCCGTTGGTTTGTTTTGTTCTGTGTTGGGCCGTCTAGGTGATGTTTGGGGCTGTTAGAGGTAGGTTTGTGGCGTGGCTGTGTATGTGTCGGTCTAGGTTAGGGTTGTCTGTTGTTCCCGTGGTATGGCCGCTTTCCCCGTGGACATCGGTCGATGCTCCTATGAAGGCTAAGACTACGTTTCCGAGTCTGTCGACAGTTTCTTGTGCTGCCTTTGGTGTTTGAGGTACGGGTGACAGTGCATGTTCGACTGTCCGTACTTCAGCGCCGCTTTTCGAGCTTCCTCTTCTCGTCGCCCTAGACGTCCAGCAGTCGAAAGGTGACCCCGATATCCGGCTTGTAAGCTAGTTTTCGTCGGCTCCTACGGTTACCGCAGCGTCCTACGGGGGGAGAAACTAGCTAGAGGCCTGGCTCTAGGCAGGAGCTAGTGTGTGCATACGTGGTCAGGGGCGGAGGACTGACGCCGACTGGCGTGACCCTGACTAGTACTTGTATCTATGGTTCCGCGTGGGTCTGCGACTCAGCCGTGTTCGCCTTCGTCGCGTCGGTCGGTAGTCGAGACACTTGTGGGGTTTGTCGTGACATGTCCGGGTTGGCCTTTCTGTGGCTATACTTGAGGTCTGTGTCCTGTCTTGTGCACGACGCTCCGGTTGTGTTGTCTGTGCCTGTCTAGGTCTTTTCTAGACTTTCTTTTGCATGCCTGTTGTAGGTGTAGGTTGGGGTGTTTTGTTTGGTTTTCCCCTTTTTCTTGCTGCTCCCTGCTCCTCTTTCCCTTTCTAGGCATGCTTGTCTGTTCGGGTTATTCCCCTCGTCCTTACCTGTTCCCTACTCCTGCTTCCTTTTCTTTTACAGTTTTCTAGTGCTGTTCCTCGCTGTTGTTCCTGTTGTTCCGTGTTACTGCGTGTTTTTCAGTGGGGATCCGCGTGACCCCTACTGAGCCAGTGACTCGAGGCTCACCCCATCTTTTCAGGTGGGGTGATGTGTTCGTTCTACTTCCGTGGATCCTGGAGTTCGAGTCGTAGCTGCCAGTTGGTACCTCTGTCGGGCTTCCCCCGACTTTTCGGTACGTCTTTCTTTTCTGTCGACTGTACTTGGTAGACTTGCTGTCTTTCCTTTGGACTTGACTCTGGGTATTTAATTGTTTAAAATCTGTTAATTAAAATGTAATTTTATTTCTGCTACTTTAGCAAACCGATCTAATGAAATTTAATTGCTTGCTGCTATATCTGTCAGTTCAATGTACTATACAACAGTCCTTTTTCCCTTCGGAGCTTTACTGCTCTTGGGAGGCCTCGCGGATTCCAAGTGGTATCACGTGTATTCGATAGTCCTACCGGGTATACCTGGTATCCAGGATCCGGGTCGCCACATACTGGTTTCATCCGACCAACCCGAGGGATAAGACAAGGATGCCCCATGTCCCCCTATATTTATATCATAGGTGCTGAGGTTCTTACCTATTTAATCAGGGATAAAGCGGCTGAAGGGAAGATTCATGGCTGTAAGGTGAATATCCGTGCCCCAGGTATCACTCATATAATGTATGCTGATGATAAATTCATATTCGGAAAGGCGGAGGAACCAGAAATCAGGGAATATATGGACACTCTTCACACCTACACCGGCTGGTCAGGTCAATCCCTCAACAGACTCAAATCCGGTTTCATTTTTAGCCCCAATACCCCCCCTACTCTGTTTAGTCATATATGTCAAATGACTCATATCAATTGTCTTCCTAAAGGGGAATTATACCTGGGGGTTCCTCTATGGCCCGAGAAACATAGAATTCACCAATTCAGATACCTTGAAATGAAGATCAGCACCAAACTGAGCAATTGGAAATGTAAAACGTTGTCCCCAGCTGGGCGGGCCACCCTTATCAAATCTACCCTTGCTTCTATCCCAGCCCACATTATGGCCACCACCCTCCTCCCCAAAGGCATCATTAAAAGGTTAAACAAACTGCAAAGCCACTTCTGGTGGGGTGAGAATCCTTCCAACCACAAGATTCACTTCTGTAGCTGGGAGAAACTCAAGGCCCACAAAATGGCTGGGGGCTGGGCTTCAGGGACCCTCGGTCCTACAATAAAGCCGCCATCATGAAGTTGTCCTAGAGATTCCTAGCTGAGCCATAGTCCCTGTGGGCCACTATTCTGGGAGCTAAATATCTTAAAGGGAGGGACTTTTGGACTGCTAGCAGACCAACTAACTGCTCCCACATTTGGGCAGCCATCTTATCGGTCAGACAGGATGTCAAGAGTGGCATGTTCAAAGTGATCCCAGATGGAAAGTCCACGAACATATTGGAGGACAGATGGATCCCTGACATACCCGGCCCTCCTGCCCCTCGGCAGGAGTCTATCCCATCCACACTGAACTTGGTCTCTCAACTTATGTCCCATCAACAGTGGAATATGGACCTGTTATAACAACACTTCCAACCTGAAACTGTGAGCCACATTTTGAAGATTCAGTTACCTCAAACCTCCAACCAGCATGGGGACATTTCTGTGTGGAGCCCTACCACTAATGGAGTCTTCTCAATCAAATCTGCATACAAACTGATCACCGAACAGTCACTCCCTCCATCTTCATTCATTGGTCAAGATATATGGAAGGTGATATCGAACCCACTCATATACAACAGAATCCCCCCAAAAATTTCAATGTTTGTGTGGAAGTCCATCGCAGGTATTACTCTAGTCAATTCCACCATCGCCAAGCGGTCCCAGCTGGCTGAACCGTAGTGTCCCCGTTGTCAGGAAGAAGAAGAAGAAACTATCCACCATATGTTGTTTACATGTAACTTAGCACGTGCCACATGGAAGCTGTCCCCTCTCAATTACCACTCAGTGGAAGACCCAAGGACCCTAGCCGAGCGAATACTGGACTGGGTCAGCCCACCCATAAGAGAGATATTCAAGTGTTATCCATGTGTTATGCATGCAATCATGTGGTAGATCTGGGTGGCCAGATGTAAGAAGCAATTTGAAGGGAAAGAGGAACATCCAAGATCCACCATTGCAAAAGCTGTGACCAACCGAAACACCTGGGGGGATAATCTAGCAGATCATAACTCTCCAATTGTGCAACAGACGGCCCATGGCACCCCGGGGACCATGCTCACTTCAAAATCTCAGTGGACGCAGCCTTCTCCAATGGTCAGGGGGCGGCTGGCATCATTTTGAGGGGTCCCTCTGGCACTCCCCTCTTATACAAATAGCTCCTCACTGAAGCCACTTCCCCAGAAATGGCAGAAGCAGTGGCTGTAATGCCCTGAGTTTTTCGGATCCTCGTTCGTGGGTGCTGGATCTGGTTTCTCGGAGTGTCCGACTCTGTTGTGTCTAAAATTTCGTTTCGGACATCTTTCGTGTTCGGATCGGCGCGATCCAGAGTCGTTGCGGAGGCCCGGAGGCGTTCCGCGGCTTTTTCCGCGTGTGTTTTCCGATTCCCGGCGTGGGTTTCGGCTTTCCCTTCGGAATCTCGTTGCGGGTGAACCGGGCCGTTCACCTAGGCGAGTATGGTACCGTTGCGTTCGGTGCGTTCCGAGAATCGCGAGGGCGTGATTTTCTATTTTTCTGGATTTTTCTGAATTTCCAGATTTTCCTATATATAAACCTTTTCTCTCTCCCCATCTCATTTCTCATTTCTCTCCCTCTCTCTTCTCACGCTCTCTCCTCTCTCCCTCTCTCTCCGGCGGCCGACGGGGCCGAGTACGGGCGAGGCGGGGACGGCGCGGGCGAGGCACGGGCAAGGATGGATGAGGATCGAGGCGGTGGAGGCGCGTGGAAGCTCGGCCGTGAGTTCGTGAAACGGCGAGGCTTCAACGGCGTTTTCTTCGTAGATCGGCGTCCACGGTGCGCGTAATCTTCGGTGGAGGTAGGGTGATGGACCCTCAGCCCGTGTACTTCCTTTCCCATGAGTTTCGTAGGCCGTGGTGAGCCGAGCGGGCCAAACGGGGCGTTTTGGGCAAAATGCATGATTTTGGGGTGTGAGCCGGATCTCCCGTTCTATGGTATTTTTGGGCGATCCAGGGGTTTAGATGCATGCCTAGGGGCTTGGGGAAGGTTTCCCCTTTTGTTTCCCCTTCACCTGGGGATGAACGGGGCGTGGCATGGCTTTTCCCGCGGTTTCTACCGTTTTTGGGCGCGGACTGAGAACGCGCTATACTCCAGTAGCGCGTTCTTGAAGGTCGCGCTGCCCCGACGGGGCGCGTTCATCGGAGAAGATGAACAGTATGGCGGTTCCTGTCGTGCTATAGGGCTACGGCGCATTCTGGACTGTCGCGCTATGGAAACATAGCGCGACCGGGATTGTCGCGCTATAGGCTCCTAGCGCGTTCTGCTTGAACACGCTATGGACCTACAGCGCGTTCTTGGAGGGACCAGCCGGGCTGCCCGGGGCGGGCGGTCTATGGCTGATCGTGCTCCTCGTGGGCCGTGTGTGCCTTGGACACCCAGTGGAGTTCCGTGACCGTGTTTTGGGGTGTCTGGAGGTTCCATTTACCTCGTTTTACGTGCCCATGCGCTTAAGGGTCCGGGTGACCTTTTAGCGTCCGTTCGCATTGTGTTGGTCTCCGGTCGACCCGGTTGGGACCTAGTGGTCGACCTCCGGCCTTGTGAGTATCCTGGACACCCCTTGGGTTCTGTGTCCGTGTTTTTGGGGTGTCGAGAGGGACCGTGTTTCCTCGATTAGCGTGCCCGTAGGTGTAGTGGGTCCGGGTGACCCCATGTGTTCTGGGTTTTCGTATTACGCTTGATCGAGTCACCGTGTGTCGGTGTGTGCGGTGGGGTCTCCCCCGCATATTGTGGGTTCTTTTGGAAGGTGATTCCCATGTGGGCCATGTGTTTTGGCCTTGGACTGCGAGTCCAGTTGTCCGGCCTGGGACTGGAGGTTTCTCACTTGTTTCAAGATGGGAAATCGTCGTGGCGGCTTGCGTGCTGCCTTGGGAATCGTGCTTCTGTGTTTTTCCGTGTGGCCTGTGTGAGTGGCCTTAGTCCCTTGCGTTCCCTTCCCGAGGGAGTGGTCTTGGTGACTCGTGTGCTGTCTCGGTACTCGTGCTACCGTGGTTTTAGACCTAGAGATTGGACTAGATTGACGGCCTTGTGCTGTCACGTTCAACGGTCTTGACCCCGAGTCTTGTGACTCAAGGACCGTTGAGTGTAGTGCGTTTAGAGGACTGTTCAGAGTCCAGTGGCTTAGCGTCACTTGAGTTTTCTCGACTCTCGCGCACGGTGCGTGCATGACCGTGGACTGCGAGTCCTGTGTCTTCTCCGACTGTGGTTACCGTGTGACGGGGCCGGTACGTGGGGTGTCCCCCGTACGTCGTCGGATGCAGACGTTGTTTTCCGTTAAGAGTCTACTCCTTCAGTGACCCTCCACTAGTCGTAGCCTACCAGTACGCGGTGCTGGTCGCACCAGAGAGTGGTGTACGGGCTTACCCTGAGGACGGTTAGACTGGTTTTCGTCGGGCCCCTCGTCGTAGCCAGAGTCCGGCTGCGGGGGAAAACCAGTCAGAGGGCCAGACCAAGGACGCGTGGTCTGTGTGTGCACACGTGGTTGGGGACTCTGGACGCACGTCGACGGGCGTGACCCCAGCTAGTCACTTGTTTGTGGTTACTTGTACGGTGTTCGCGCCTCGGGTAGGACCTACCACGTCAGGCGGTTCACCTGCGGTGCGGTGTAAGACGTCAGGGGACGCTACCAGCTGTGCTTCTAGTGGGCGGTACTCCTGTCGAGTCGGGAGTGACAGACTACCAGTTTTCGCGGCTTTGACCTTCGGGTTTTCGGTCATGTCGACTGTTGAGTCTTTCGACTGTTTCGCCGTGGCGCGTGCGTTGGTTTTCGCGCCGTGAGACTAGTGCTAGTGGCTTTACCGAGGTTGCGTCTTGTTGTGCGGTACCCGTGATCGGATGGTCGGGGTTGCACCTTGGACAGCGTGTCCAGGTTGGCTGTCCGGGGGACATGCCTCTACGGCGTGGTTACCGTGTGTTTTTACTTCGGTAGGTGGTACTAGCGTGGTTTGGTAGCTTCGACTTTGTGATCGAGGTGTGCCTTCTGGCAGTAGGAGTAGCTGTAGTGCCGAGTTTTGATCGGCCACCGGTTCGCTGTTCCTGCTGTAGTTGTAGCTCTCCTTTCCGCTACCGCCGTTGTTTCCGGTTGGGGTTCCGCGGGATCCCTGCTGAGTCTCTGTTTTGGAGACTCATTCCCTACTTTTCAGGTGTGACAGTTCTTCCTCGTGGTTCGAGGGTGCGGAGCGGGGATTCTCTGTTGCCAGCTTGCCGGGCCGAGTGTTCACTTGGCATGTGGTACGTTTTTACTGCTTTAGACTGTACTTTCTGTTGGACTGGACTCTGTTGTAGTTGTTTATTATTTGTTGAATTGTCCTGCTTTACTTCCTATTTCTGTGTGCCTCTACACTCCTTTTAGCCCTTCCGAGCCCTCCCGGCTCGTGGGCGGCGGTGCGAGTCTCGGGTTATCGGGCCTTCCCGGTAATCGGATTCTCGGGTCGTCACAGTGGCGCTACTCCAAGCCATCATCCTTGGCACCGCCCAACCTCAGCTGCTGATAATAGAAGCCGACGCTCTCAATGTGATAAACTGCATCAATGGAACAGCTCCCCCCCTTGGAGAATCTCAACAATTATTCAGGACTGTAGAAACTCCCTGACCTCCCACTGTATTCATGTTCAGTACATTCCCAGGTCTGAAAACATGCAGGCGCATTCCCTTGCCCGGGAGGCCCTACTCTCCAGATCCCCCAGGGAATGGACCTCTCCGACAGCCCCTCCATGTACTCCAAGTGATGTAAACTCTGTTCAAACTTAATACCATCTACTGGTTTCCTTTTTAAAAAAAATGAAGTAAGTGAGGAAGTAAACAACCTCATATATGCGCATGCGCAAATACTTTAAAGAATAGCACACCAAAAGCAATCAGATGAAAAAAAAATGCAAACCAATAACGAAGGGGGGGAGAGAGAGGGCACGAAGTTCACAAATGAGTTATACTTGGTGCACATCGAGGTTAATTACACACCACCGACGGCGTGTACCAAGTAAATTATATTTTGGGTTTTTTGCATTGAAATCTTTGTTAAAAGTGAATTTGTAAAAAAATCATTCCTAAAAATATATTAGCAGGTATATCACTGTGTAATCTGAATTGTGCAAAAACACCATATTTATTTGCATGCATATCACTTCTTTTTATCAACAACTTGCAAGAAAACCACGCTTAAATGGCATTTATGCACTATTTAAATTAACTCAGTGATATACCTGCTAATATATTTTTAGGAATGATTTTTTCACAAATTCACTTTTAACAATGGTTTTCATGTAAAAAATCCTTATATTTTTTTTTAAAAAAATTATGACGTAAGATCTATATCCTTTTAATTAATTTACCATACAAAATATATCTATATCTGACCGTCAAAAAAATTTAAAACGAAAAGAGTAGATTCAAAAACAAGTAGATAACATTATTTATTGAATCTATTTTTTTATTTTTTAAATATCATCGAGAGAGTGTGACTTATACGATAAATTAGAGAGACGTGAATTTTACGTCACAAAAAAAAAAGAAAATGAAAAATTAATATGGTTGATGTACATGGGCTGAGCATTAAACCCGTTTCCAAAACACACAACGTAATTCCATGCGAATGTGCCGGTCCTCTTGCCCAGTCAATCCCAGATCATGACAACGGCGATGACCCCCACCCCGGCAAGCACCGCAAGGAACTTGAAGAATGGGGTGTCGAAGTAGCTGGGCTCCTGCGGCTTGAAGCCCTTGGCGATGAGATGGTTGATGGCCACGTAGATGAAGACCCCGCAGGCGAGGCCCATGGAGATGGAGAAGATCCAGTCGGCCACGTTCCCCTCCGTCGTGGCGTCGATGGCGATGCCGATCCCCACCCCGATGGGGCTGGAGACGGCGAACGCCATGGAGTAGGCGATGGTGGTCACCAGTGGCCTCTTGGGCAGCATCCGGAGCAGGGCGATGCCCATGGCGACGGCTGCGAATATCTTGTGCAAGCTTATCGTCCACAGGTTCCTCCATGCATCAGCAGCAGCAGCTGGAAGGTTTTGGCAATACATACGGCCGGGTTCAGCAAATGGTCTCTTCTACACCAGTCTCACATTTGTATCTTCTCATACGACCTACAAATATGTAGTTCTCTTAACAATCACATGATCTCTGGTTGCAAGGGTCGTGCGCTAGGGAGCACGAGACAGCTGTGACAGGACGAACATGCTTTGTTCTGGTAATCGTAACCGTGTTGTTTTGGGGACAATGTTTCAATGTCTTTATAACTGAATCGAATTGCCAATCTAACACTCAAGTTAATGAGTGGAGTATATATATCCAAAATTAGCATAGATACATAGTGACTCGTGAATATTCGACGGAAGTAGCTATAGTTTGAGGATCTCCATCCGCCACATGCTATACCCTATCCAATATGTATATACACATGATACATGTATGCAGAACATGGAAGAAGAGCAGTGAGGTCTCGTACCTGAGACGCCGACGGCTATCCCTTCAAAGACGGAGTGGAAGCAAAGTGCAAGGATGAGCAAGATTGTGTCCCCTACGGAACCCGTCCTCACAAGCCCCGGGTGCAAATGTACCCCATGCTCTTGCTCAACCCTCCCGTCCTCCACCTTCGCCGCCTCGTTCTTGCTCCTCTGGATAACAAAAGTGATCACGCAATCCCCCAGCATGGTGAGCAGGTAGCCGGCGGCGGCGAGCATGTAGGCGAAGGGGTACGTCTTCGGCGTAAGGTCGACGAAGGTGGTGTTGGCGTCGGCCAGGAAGTGCATCAGGGACGTGCCCAGAAAGACCCCCCCAGCGAACTGGGTCCCCAGAAGGAGGAAGCTCTCGTTCCACCGGAAGAAGTAGGGGGAGACTCCCCCGGCGAAGGTGCTCACCAGCATTATGACGAGGCACCAGACCTTCACGACGATCAGACTCTTGGCGCGGAGGTCGTCGACGGCCGGCGCCGCGTCCTCGGTGGCGCCGCTGCTGCCGCCGTGGCCATCCACGCCGAAGGAGCCGAGCAACACAAAGATGAGGCAGGCACCATGTGGAGCCTTCAGGGCGGCCCTTGTGAGAGAAGAAACGGCGGCCATGGATGCTGGGGGAGCCGTCGGAGTTGGAAGGGGAAGGGTTCTCTAACTCCTCTCATGCACCATCTCTCTAAGGGAGTTGGAGGAGATTATATATATGGTGTTCTCTTGCCGAGGTGTGCACCAAGGGAGGTGGAGAACTGCTGGCAGCACGATGTGGTGGTTATTGGTGGTTATATGTTGTTCCACATCGTTTCTTCTTCTTCTTCCTCCTCCCCTTCTTCTTCTTGGGTAGTACAAGTTGACCCTGCGAAGGTGTACTACACACTCTCAGGCTAATATGTGGGATATAAATACGAAGTTGGGGGACAGTTTATAAAAAGTATTCGCAAGTAATTAAGTGTACGTGGATGACTTAAAATATTCTCATGTATCTGTCCAGCTCTCCACAGTTCTGAATGCTTCTTCTTGGAGTAACAGAACTGCAAATGTGTGATGTTATCGAAATGGATTAGTTTATGCCACTTTCGACTAAAGAAAGCTCGCTGTTGAGCTCTAGCAACACACTGCTTCCATGAGGACGGCATTATCTCTGTTTGTAACTCGAGTTGTCATGATGAGCTACGCAAATTGTCTTATAAGTTTGTGCGATTTGTACTATTTTTTAATGAAATCTTTAGTTTTAGTCCCCCACATCATTCATCGTTCATCGTATTTAAGAATTAAATCCTTTAATTCTACTATCTTGTGCTTAATTACCTCCTAAAATCTGATCCGTTTCAGAAGCAAGTCCATGATGTATGTTTCTGAGCCAGACGTATATAACTGATCTTAACCAAAGTTACAGTTAGGTGCTCGTCTGCTTTACCATAAAAAAATTAGAAATTTCTACAATTAATTTCTTTTATAGCATTTAATGATCATTTGTTACATGGTAAAATAGTATAAATGAGACTGATTTCGGAAGGTGTTGATCGACCCATATAAAAATTGGCACTAAAATTTTCTAGTCTTGTAAGTTCCCAGATCATATCCATCAGAATTCAAAATTGGAAATAAGATAACCTGATCAAGAAGTCACAACAACCTAGTCGATAATCGTATTTTGTATTTGTGTTTTTAATTAATTAATGATCATCTAAACAAAATATTCTCTATTTTTAAAATCATTAAAATAAATTAGTTACAAAATCGACGATTTTAAAACCAAAGAACTATGTATACATTTTACAATGAAACAAACAACACTGGATGATGCGGGACGGGACGCGACTCGATGCCAATTCGAAAGTAAACCTTAGACTCTAGGCAAACTCGCGACTCGTCCCTAGCGAGAGAAGCGTGCGGATATGCGCGGTTGAGAAACCGACAATGAATCATGGTAGTCAACTCACTCTCGTGCTCAGAATGAGTCACTGGACGGGTCTCGCACTAACTGTCGCAGCGGTGATTAAAATTGAACGAGCTAGATCCTAACACTCTAGCAGCGGCATATGAATATATACGAGAAAAGTGGTGAGGACACTAGAGCACGAGTACGGCCCGACTCAGCAAACTGTCGGTACCGGACCCGCAGCACGACTCGGTCGAGATCGACATCCTTATGGCTGGGCGACAATATGGAGTCCCTACCAGAGTGTTGATACTTTCCTATGTTTATTGTGAGTGTATTAGCATGTATTTGCTTATTGTGAGTGTATTAATGTGTATTTTATATTTTAGCTTCTAGTTGGGTCAAGATTGTAATATAGGCTACACTTCATGTAAGGGGTCCAATTTCTAAATTGGGCCTCAAGACCATTAAGAGCCCAAGCCCAAGGTGGGCTTCTAGAAGACTTAGACTATTAGACCAAAGAGACAAAGGTGGAGGATGCCCCCTCCTTGTCCCCCATGCTTGTCTCCCACTTACTATTGACCAATATTAGTGGATGTCCTTTAGAGTTAGTGGATGTCCTTTGATGTTAGTGGATGTCCTTTGGTGTTAGTGGATGTCCTTGGATCTAGATCTAGGGTTTTCATATTTATAGTCTCTTGTTGTATTTTGTGTGGAACTAATGAGAAAATTGAAGAGAATATTGATTGGTGTGCACTCCCCTCTCCCTCTTGAGTGTTCTTGGTACGTGTTATTCCTCCTCTCACCCCTCCAACTCTCCCTAGATCTAATCTCAAATCTTCTATCGCCCTCACATTTCTTCTACTTCTCTTCTTCCTCTATCTTCTGTGAACGTTCATCGCCGCCGCCGCCGCCGCCGTCGTTCGTGCCGCCGTTCAGTCTCCACGAGCCGGTCTTCATCCTGCTACCCCAAACTTGGAGTTTCAGGACAGTAGCTCGGTGAAAGATCTGGTACGGGAGATCCGACCGTTGGATCGTCGCGAAACTTTGAGGGTAGGCTCCCCCCATCATAGTCTATTTGCAGTTCAATTTTTGAGGTCAATCAGAGTCCGTTTGCCCCCTTTCCCATCCACCTGTTCATCTTCCCCAAAATCTGCCTGTGTGCAGATCTGCCGGATAGATCTTAGTAGCCGATTTTTCTCACCCATCAAATGCTATCCAAATCTCACAAATGAGCTATGTGCGTCTCTGTAACCCTCCCCTCTACCCACCATAAAAATATCATATCATAATTCGCCCATTTGGCCCTTGGTCAAAGCCCTTGATCAGGGGGGTTAGGTTCTGTCTTGTCTGTTCTTTATTTCGGGGCAGTGTGCTCAGTCAGTTTACAGTCACTCCCATTTTCAATCCAACCGTTGGACGAGTCTGTAGTTTCAGTATGTTGTAGGATTTCAAGTCCTCTTTCCAATGGTACCTTTTGTGTCCCGATCCGACGTCGGAGTTGAGCGTACCAGCCAATCTCACCGGAGCGCACAGATCTGGACAGAAACACAGCTGCGGGACAGCATTGGGAGATAATTCCCAAGAAATTGCCCGCCTCCACTCCGGCGACCGCCGCTCCCGGGGATCGACCCAGGACACTCCAGGAGCATCCCCGTCAGTCATTGCAGCCAGGAGCCACCCCGAACTCCGCCGTACCAGCAGCGGGTCGCACATACCATTCGGTGGGCCCGAGTGAATGGAGCTGAATCGGCCGATCGCGTCCGCCCGAGGGCCATCGACTGCTGCCCGCCAACCCAAGATTGGTGCTCCCGGATTCCACGTGTCGCCTGTTACCTCCCTGCGTGGAGTGGGCTTAGCATTATTTCTGTAATTATTAATTATTTCTGTACCGGGAGTTCCGGATCTCAGCCGGGAAGTCTTCCCCACGCCCCGAGCGTGGAGGTACACTCGTCACCCCCTTTGTCGTAGTTGCTTAGCTAGTATGCGTTCTAGATGCCGCTGCATGTGAGTAGGTTACTTTCCTAGCTAGCTCGCGATACATCACCGCTGTGAGTTGTAAGTGCGAGACCCGTCCCACGACTCGTTCCGAGCGTGAGAGCAAGCCGACCACCCGAGACTTAAAGCCGGTTACTCAACCGTGCAGATCGTCGCGCTTCCCTCGATGGGGACGACCGTGAGTTAGCAGTTCTTGTTTGGGGCACATCGCCTCTTCTGGAGCTCTTTAGGTGCCGCATTGTATCGTTGTTGCTGGTTGTGTCGTCCAACCCGTCGCGTCGTCCTATAGAGTCCAAGGTCGCAACTCGTCCGTGTCGAGTCTCGTAGTCGTCCCGCATCAAATTGGTATCAGAGCTGAAGGTTGAGTCTAGGGTAGTCTTGTTTAAAAACACAAAAAAAAGAGTCATTTAAGTCGGTCCAAGGTTGCATTGCATACCTTTATTCGGTATATAAAAAGGTGTTGCTCGACCGTTAGGTTACGCCTATCGGAAAGGTGATTCACTCGCGTCAGAGGATCTTCGGATCCCCGGACTCCGCCAGGTACCGGATATCGGTTTAAGTCAAGGGTCCTCAACTTGCATCGGTCCATCCATATAGGTCTAGTGAGTCACCCTTAGTTCTCTTTAGGCCTCATTGCATGCCCACCCATGGAGGTGCCCAGTACCATCGCCCTGACACTATGGGTGAACACCGAGGTGCCAACCCGAGAGGCCGTTCCCTGGAGGACATGATAGCTCTACTCATGGAGCGCATGGATAGGTCCGAGCAAACTCTTACGGAGCATACCGAGCGTATGGAGAGCCGATTCAAAGCCATGGAGGATCGCGCCGAGGCTTCTGACCGATCTGTCCAAGGACTGGTTGGAAGGTTAGATAGTGTGGAGAGAACCCCTCGCCGAGACCTACCCGGCATTCTCCCAGCGCCTGCTGCCCAGTACGCGCCTGCTGCCCAGCTCGCACCACCTCGGGCTGAGGAGCAACGGCAACGTGCCCCCCATTTTGAGGACTACGAGTCCGACAACGATTACGAGGGAAATGGCCGGCGCCGGCATGGTCACCGACCACATAGGGATGATGAGGACGAACGGATCCTCAAGACCGTCCGTGTGGACCCTCCCACGTTTGATGGGTCCAAGCCTTTGGAACCCAAGATCTATCTTGATTGGGAGGCCAACATGGACCGGTACTTTGAGTGGTTCGAGATGACGGACCACCGAAGGGTCAGATATGCCAAGATGAAGTTGTTGGGGCAAGCACAGACTTACTGGAGCAATGTAGAGAGCTTGCTCTTTCAGCGTCATGAGCCTCAGATAGGTTTTTGGGATGAGATGAAGGACAAGCTTAGGCGTAAGTACCTTCCTGCCACGTACCGTCAGCGACTTATTGATAGGTGGCAGAGTCTCACCCAAGGGGACAGATCCGTGTCAGACTACATCGCGGAGTTTGACGAGTACTTTTTGCGATGTGGCGTCACGGAGGAGAGCATCATGCCTGTATCGTGCTTCCGTCGTGGTTTGCGGCCCCACTACCAATATGAATTATTTCACCGCAATGTTACCACCTTGGAAGACGCATACCAGGTTGCTCTAGAGTTGGAGCAGTTCGAGGCGGAGTTTGCTCTCATCCAGCGCCCGGGGTTCACTTATCCGCGTGGGACTGACCCTCGTACCACGCCTACCTCCTATAGCTGGTTTCCGGTGGCCCGTCCCCCGGAACCCCCTCGGCAGGACCCCACTGCTCCTAGGCTCCGCACTTTCCCTCCAAGGGACCCTCCCCCTCGCCCGCAGGCACCCATCCCTGCCCCTAGGCCTTATCAGCCTGTCGTACCAGCTCGGCCTCTTCTTCCTACACCCCCAGTCCATCGAGAGGACAAGGATAAGGGGCCAATGATTGGTGGAACATCTCAGGGCAATGGGACATGAGACCGTTGCTACACTTGTGGTGGAGTTGGCCACTTTGCCAGCAAGTGTCCCACCAGGGGAGCACTTGTTATTGCCGACACACCGGTCCGTGACCCCACGCCTAAGTTGGTGCCAGTCAACTACGAGCCGGACCAAGAATTGGCTGAGGAATTCTTTGACGAGTTATTGGAGGGCAAGCAGGTTGACGTCCCTGGTACCTCATATCAGGATGACGTACATTTGGGTGTAGTCAGGTGCATCCTTACCCAGCCTCAGGTGAGCGACGACTGGCGTCGCACCACCATATTTCACACATTTTGTAGGCTGGAAGGGAAAGCTTGTAAGGTGATTATAGATAGCGGGAGTTGCATCAACGCTATCTCCACAGGCACCGTCAAGCGCCTTGGTTTGACGCCCGTGGATCACCCTGCACCTTACAGAGTTTCTTGGGTGGATTCCAATTCCATCCCAGTCAGACTGCGGTGTCTGGTGCCGCTGCAGTTCCAGGCGTACCATGATGTAATATGGTGTGATGTACTACCTATGGAGGTGGGAAGTATCATCCTTGGTAGGCCTTGGCTCTTTGACCGAGATGCCACCCTTCATGGTAGGTCGAACACTTGCACCTTCGATCATGATGGCCATAGGATTACCCTCCACCCAGTCCAGCCGAAGGACCCATCTATCCGCGGACCAGCTGGCCCCAGCACTACGACCACTTCTGGTCAGGGGAAGGTCGGTCCACCCACTTTGTCCTCGGCACAGGCATCCAGCTCGTCGACTACTCCTAGCAGAGTGGACCCTCCACCCAGAAGGTTGATGATGATCAGTCCGAGAGAGATGGAACAGGAGGTGACCGGGGGTAACCCCATTCTAGCTGTCGTTGTCAGGGGCATAGAGGATGTCGCCCCTAGGTCTGAGGATGAGCATCCCCCAGAGATAGCCGTAATATTGCGGTAATTTTCTGATGTCTTCCTCGAAGACCTCCCTGGAGGCCTTCCACCTATGAGGGATATCCAGCATGAGATCGACCTCGTCCCGGGCTCATCTTTACCCAACCTTCCCCATTATAGGATGAGTCCCACGGACCATGCTGAGCTTCAGCGGCAGGTCGAAGAGTTGATGAGTCGGGGGTCCCTTAGGGACAGCAAGAGTCCTTGTGCTGTCCCCGCACTATTGGCCCCGAAGAAGGATGGCACATGGAGGATGTGCGTTGATAGCCGTGCAATCAACAAGATCACGGTGAAGTATCGTTTTCCCATTCCCCGATTGGATGACTTGCTTGATATGATGTCGGGAGCCACTATCTTCTCAAAGATAGACCTTCGTAGTGGCTATCACCAGGTGCAGATCAGGCCTGGAGATGAATGGAAGATGGCATTCAAGACCAAGGATGGTCTTTATGAGTGGTTGAATATGCCCTTTGGGCTTTTCAACGGTCCTAGCACCTTCATGCGGTTGATGACCCAGGTTTTACGCCCTATGATAGGGGTCTTCTTGGTCATCTACTTTGATGACATTCTTATCTACAGCCGCACTAGGGAGGACCACTTAGATCATCTTAGGCAGGTCTGTGTCGTGCTAAGGTGAGAGAGTTTATTTGCCAACGCGAAGAAATGTGCTTTCATGTCCGACCAGATCACTTTTCTCGGGTTCATTGTGTCGAGAGATGGAGTCTCCGCTGATCCGGAGAAGATTAGGGCCATCAAGGAATGGCCCGAGCCCCGCACGCTCCACGATGTCTGGAGTTTCCATGGCTTAGCGACGTTCTACCGTCGCTTCATTCGTGGCTTCAGTTCTATCACTGCCCCGATCACTGATTGCATAAAGAAGGGGGCATTCGTATGTACTAAGGCTGCAGCCATGGCCTTTCAGGACATTAAGGGGCGCATGACCCAGGCACCTGTCCTTGTTTTATCTGATTTTTCTAAGGTGTTTGAGGTCACGTGTGATGCTTCTGGTGTGGGTATTGGTGACGTTTTGAGTCAGGAGTCCCACCCCATTGCTTTCTTTAGCGAGAAGCTTAATGATGCCAAACTGCGATATTCCACATACGACAAAGAATTTTACGCAGTTGTCCAGGCATTGAGGCATTGGAGGCACTATTTGTTGCACCAGGAGTTTTTCCTCTTCTCTGACCATGAGGCCTTACGATTCCTCCATACCCAAAAGAAGCTGAATGCTCGCCATAGTCGTTGGGTGGAGTATCTCCAAGAGTACACCTTTGTGCTCAAGCACAAAGCAGGGGCGGAGAACAAGGTCGCCAATGCACTGAGTCGTCGGGAGATGATGTTGACCACCATGAGTGTTCAGGTGATAGGGCTAGAGAGGCTGAAGGACGCCTATGTTGACTGTCCAGACTTTGGTCCGATCTATGCCGTCCTTCAGGCTGGTCCCTCGCGCGATTATAGCGAGTTTGTACTGCAGGAGGGTCACCTATTCCGGGGTGACAAGTTGTGCATCCCACGAATTCTGTTCGTGACTTTCTTACGTGGGAGATGCACGCAGGAGGTCTTGCTAGTCACTTTGGCCGGAACAAGACCATAGAGGCGGTTGAGCACCGATTCTACTGGCCTAGCCTAAAGAGGGATGTTGCTCGTATTGTAGCCCAGTGTCGCACTTGTGCTATGGCCAAACAAAGGAAGCAAAGTACCGGCCTCTATACTCCCCTTCCCATCCCGGATAGTCCATGGCAGGACATTAGCATGGACTTTGTGTTAGGATTGCCCCGCACCCTCCGAAAGCATGACTCGATCTTTGTGGTTGTCGACCGATTCTCTAAGATGGCATTATTCATCCCATGCTCCAAAACCTCGGATGCCTCTAGAGTTGCCCGTCTATTTTTTTCACATTGTGTCTCCAGGTTCGGACTCCCACGTACCATAGTGTCCGATAGGGATGTGCGCTTCACTAGCTATTTCTGGAAGACCCTATGGCACATGATGGGCACCCAATTGAAATTCTCCACTGCATATCACCCCCAGACCGATGGTCAGACTGAGGTTGTCAATAGAAGTTTGGGGGATCTTCTTAGGTGTCTTGTTCTAGATCGAGTCAGGGATTGGGATTTGGCCTTACCCTTGGCCGAGTTCGCCTATAATGATTCGGTCAATAGGTCTACAGGTATGAGCCCCTTCGAGATTGTCACTGGCCGTAGACCTAGGAGACCCATAGATCTAGTCCCATCTCCCATCCAGTCCCGTGTGTCTGAGTCAACCGAGTCTTTTGCTATCCATATTAGACAGTTGCATGAGCATATTCGTCGTCACATTGAGTCCAGCAACGCACGATACAAAGAATTGGCTGACGCTCATAGGCACCACCGTGAGTTTCAGGAGGGCGATCATGTCATGATCAGGGTCAGACCTGAACGGTTTCCCTCAGGAGCCGTGAAGAAGTTGCATGCTCGCGGTGCCGGTCCCTTTCGGGTAGTGAGGCGAGTAGGATCGAATGCATATGTTGTGGACTTGCCAGAGGATTACGGGATCAGCTCGACTTTCAACGTCTCGGATCTTGTCGCTTATAGGGACCCAGCGGTGATACCCAGTGAGCCCTTTGAGCCGTCTCCACCCATTGTGAGTGACACCACCCTAGAGTGTCCACCTCCAGCCTGGTTACCTCAGCAGCGAGAGTAAATAGAATGTATACTAGATGAGCAGGTAACGACTACTCGAGGTGGAGTGTACCAGCGCTACTTGGTGCGTTGGAGGGGACGGCCCGCGTCCGATGACACCTGGATCACCCGGGCAGAGCTACAAAGGATAGATCCAGATCTGCTGGATCAGTACCAGAGCGACCCGGACCCTTACTCGACGGGGTTGAGCTTCTCCCACCCGGGGAGAATTGGTGAGGACACTAGAGCACGAGCACGGCCCGACTCAGCAAACCGTCGGTACCGGACCCGCAGCACGACTCGGTCGACATCGACATCCTTGTGGCTGGGCGACATTATAGAGTCCCTACCTGAGTGTTGATACTTTCCCATGTTTATTGTGAGTGTATTAGCATGCATTTGCTTATTGTGAGTGTATTAGTGTGTATTTTATATTTTAGCTTCTAGTTGGGTCAAGATTGTAATATGGGCTACACTTCATGTAAGGGGTCCAATTTCTAAATTGGGCCTCAAGACCATTAAGAGCCCAAGCCCAAGGTGGGCTTCTAGAAGATTTGGACTATTAGACCAAGGAGACAAAGGTGGAGGATGCCCCCTCCTTGTCCCCCATGCTTGTCTCCCACTTACCCTTGACCAATGTTAGTGGATGTCCTTTAGAGTTAGTGGATGTCCTTTGATGTTAGTGGATGTCCTTTAGTGTTAGTGGATGTCCTTGGATCTAGATATAGGGTTTTCATATTTATAGTCTCTTGTTGTATTTTGTGTGGAACTAATTAGAAAATTGAAGAGAATATTGATTGGTGTGCACTCCCCTCTCCCTCTTGAGTGTTCTTGGTGTTATTCCTCCTCTCACCCCCCAACTCTCCCTAGATCTAATCTCAAATCTTCTATCTCCCTCACATTTCTTCTACTTCTCTTCTTCCTCTATCTTCTGTGAACGTTCAGCGCCGCCGCCGTTCGTGCCGCCGTTCAGTCTCCACGAGCCGGTCTTCATCCTGCTGCCCCAAACTCGAAGTTTCAGAACAGCAGCTCAGTGAAAGAACTGGTACGGGAGATCCGACCATTGGATCGTCACGAAACTTTGAGGGTAGGCTCCCCCCATCATAGTCTATTTGCAGTTCAATTTTTGAGGTCAATCAGAGTCCGTTTGCCCCCTTTCCCATCCACCTGTTCATCTTCCCCAAAATCTGCCTGTGTGCAGATCTGCCGGATAGATCTTAGTAGCCGATTTTTCTCACCCATCAAATGCTATCCAAATCTCACAAATGAGCTATGTGCGTCTCTGTAACCCTCCCCTCTACCCACCATAAAAATATCATATCATAATTCGCCCATTTGGCCCTTGGTCAAAGCCCTTGATCAGGGGGGTTAGGTTCTGTCTTGTCTGTTCTTTATTTCGGGGCAGTGTGCTCAGTCAGTTTACAGTCACTCCCATTTTCAATCCAACCGTTGGACGAGTATGTAGTTTCAGTATGTTGTAGGATTTCAAGTCCTCTTTCCAATGGTACCTTTTGTGTCCCGATCCGACGTCGGAGTTGAGCGTACCAGCCGATCTCACCGGAGCGCGCAGATCTGGACAAAAACACAACTGCGGGACAGCATTGGGAGATAATTCCCAAGAAATCGCCCGCCTCCACTCCGGTGACCGCCGCTCCTGGGGATCGACCCGGGACACTCCAGGAGCATCCCCATCAGTCATTGCAGCCAGGAGCCACCCCGAACTCCGCCGTACCAGCAGCGGGTCGCACATACCATTCGGTGGGCCCGAGTGAATGGAGCTGAACCGGCCGATCGCGTCCGCCCGAGGGCCATCGACTACTGCCCGCCAACCCGAGATTGGTGCTCCCGGATTCCACGTGTCGCCTGTTACCTCCCTGCGTGGAGTGGGCTTCGCATTATTTCTGTAATTATTAATTATTTCTATACCGGGAGTTCCGAATCTCGGCCGGGAAGTCTTCTCCACGCCCCGAGCGTGGAGGTACACTCGTCACCCCCTTTGTCGTATTTGCTTAGCTAGTATGCGTTCTACATGCCGCTGCATGTGAGTAGGTTACTTTCCTAGCTAGCTCGCGATACATCATCGCTGTGAGTTGTGAGTGCGAGACCAGTCCCACGACTCGTTCCGAGCGTGAGAGCAAGCCGACCACCCGAGACTCAAAGCCGGTTACTCAACCGTGCAGATCGTCGCGCTTCCCTCGATGGGGACGACCGTGAGTTAGCAGTTCTTGTTTGGGGCACATCGTCTCTTCTGGAGCTCTTTAGGTGCCGCGTTGTATCGTTGTTGCTGGTTGTGTCGTCCAACCCGTTGCGTCGTCCTATAGAGTCCAAGGTCGCAACTCGTCCGCGTCGAGTCTCGTAGTTGTCCCGTATCAAAAAGTAAATGCCAAAGTGGGGAGCGGACACGATACCTCCAAGCTCCAGGCATGGGGATGACGAACCCGGCCAAGACTCGTACTCTCGGTACAGTAATTAAACAATAGTTACTGCAGTGAATTTTATGCCCACTCCACGCAGGGAGATAAGGTCTACAGTGGGACCTAGGAGTAGCAAACTCGGGTTGATGGGCAGCAAGTCGGAAGGGCTTTTGGGTCGGAGACGGGCTGCTAGTCCGGTTCGGTTCTGCTGGGCCCACGGGACAGTAGGTGGATCCGGCTGCTAGGACGGCGGCGTCTAGGCGTCTCCTTGCTGCGGTGGCTAGCTGGGACGCTGCTGGGGGGTTGCTGGTCGATCCTTGTGAGTGGCGGTCGCTGGTTCGGAACCGAGGACTTATGGGAGAATTAACCTTGGACTGCTCTTGCTGGCATGTTCACAGAACAGGTTTGCGCATCTCCACGAAAACGATCGCTACACTCAGATCCCGTGTCGGATCGAGGCAAGATCGGCGCCGTTGAAAAGTAGACTCAAAGATCTACAACATACGTGATTTTTACATCCATCCAACAGTTTGATTTAAAATACAAAACTCCGTGATCCACAAACTTTTCTAGCTCAGAATCAAGATCACACAGGACAGAATGAGATCTGTCTGAAAATGAACTTTGACCAAAATGAAAACGGTGGATCTAGACTCTGGAAATTTTATGAATGGAAGGGGGGAATGTGAGGATGACACACAAATATTTTGGGATTTTTTTGACATGGTTTGGGTGGGGAGAAAAATAAAAGAATAGGGTGATATCCCATAAATCTGCAAACTGGCAGATTGCTAGGGGTGGAAAGATTTGACTGGGAAGGGGGAAAACGGGGGCTGATTGGCCTAAACATTTAACTGGAGATGGGGGACGACAGGGGGAACTAACCCTCAAAAGCTCAGCTCCATCTGACGGTCGGATCTTCGGTACCAACCTTTTTACTGAGCTTCTATCTAGGAATCTCAAAATTCAGGACAGTAGGGTTGTGGTGGCTCGACGACTGTACGAACGGAGGCGGCTGTGGCTGAACTTCACACCCAGGGGAGGAGATACACCTTGGAATCCACCAAGTTTTATGGCATCCACCCTAGGAATTCACATCAATCCAACTGCAAGGGGGAGAGAGAGGAGAGGGGCGCCCTTGGGCATTCTTGTGCACAATGTAATTTTTTGTTCATTAATTCTCAAAATATGAAAATATATGGGTTTTATAACTCTAACCAAAAGACCTAATTACCCTCAGATCTAGGGTTAGGGAGGGACAAATAAGGGATTGGAGAATTTTCTCCCACGTGGTCAAAATAACACGTAATAAAAAAAACTAAAAGGGTGGAAAAAGGGGGATGCCCCCTTCAAGTAGCAAATTTTGAATTTGTTTGGTCCAAATCCAACTTGGACCTTGGACCAGCCCCACATGGGCCCTAGACTCTAGGTGTACCAATGGGAGAGAGGGTGGGGGGCTTTGTTGGACCTCCTTGACCTTTTACAAAGAAACTCATTGACTTAGCCCAATTAACCCATTGACTTATACTTGTCTTACAATTAAAACCCAATTGATTCAAGGATATGAATGTAAATAAAAAAGTTAATGATCTTGTTTTGATATCTCTATCATTAGATATAGTTTTACTTGATAAAAAAGAACTTCATGAGTAGCCCCAGTTTAGCTGTCCATGCACCTTCCCTCTCTTGCCAACCACACACAGACAAGGGAATACGACCCTGATAAATGGAAATTTTAGAGACCCATCTCCAAATGCAAAAGATCACAAGGGTCGTTAAAGACTAGAGATCCCCTTTCTTTCTATAACTTTCAAAAGAGAATATGACCCTAATTTCATTGGACACCGCAGGGTTTGATTCCTTTCAGGATAATGAAGGCACAAGGGCTTGCTCATGTCCGGGCCCGTTATATTTCAATACACACTATCTCTATGGGACATATGTAATCTCTTTTTCCCCTTCCACTGTCTCACCAGCTCACGTGGAGTTCCACCTGAATCTGGAAAGGCGGAGTTGACACGTAATAAAATTCCCCCTAACTCCAAAAAAAAAAAACTCTCTCCCTGTGGATGTCAAAAAAAAAAGAAAGGAAGAAGAAGAAAAGAAAGGAAAGAAAGAAGAAAAAGAGAAGAATAAAAGTAAAGAAGGAAGAAGAATAAAAGAAAGAAAATGAAAAAAGAAAATAAAAGAAAAGAAAATAAATATTATAGTATATATATAAATAATAATAAATAATAAAATATAATAACAAAATAAAATGGGTGATCCTCTCTCTTTCCTCACCCGGCACACCCATGTGCCGGATAACCCACACCCACCGCGGCACGCTCTCCGCGGCGAACCAACCCCCGCCCCCTTCCGCGGCACACTCCCACCGCGGCACCACTGTACCGGACAGTCCCCCTCACCGCCCAACACTCCCAGTTCGCCTCCCACCGCGGCACAGTCCCACCGCACCAACGTCACCCGGCACACCCCCGCTGTGCCGGATGCCCACTCCGCCACCCTCGCCGGGGGGGTCACCCAAAAAGCCTCGCCGCCTCACGCAAAGGCCCCACGACACACTCCCTCACCCGGTGCACCACTACACCGGATAACAACCTCCTCTCACTGAATCGCCCTCACCCTCAGCCCTTCTCGCTTGCATCCACAGCCGACGATTCCTGAGCACGAGTTTCCCACCATGTCACTACCACTACTACCAATGGTTGACTTTTTTTGCTAGCAATCTACCCTGAGGTTAAAGCTGTCATCTTTCTTCAAAAGTGAGCTCAAAGCTTTGATCTTGATGCCTGGGATGCTCAGCAGAGGGAGACGTCGGATTCCGACTGAGACGTAGAGGGGAGAGTGCTCACCGCCCATGAGCAATGGGCAGAGGGTGGATGCATTGGGAGGCAGGGGAGATGCCAGGGGCGTGCCATGGGCGTAAGACCGACCTGCCAGAGCCTTTCCTGGTTTGGGTTTTGTCAGAAGGGCAAAGAGAAAAGAGCATCCTGGACCAGGCTCTGTCTGTGCTCTCGCTGGCCTGTTACTCCTTCCTTCCCCATATCAAAAAGCACGGTCTCATGTGATGCGTTCATGTCGCGTGGTTGATTTCTGGCGTTATCGCCGGGTTGCCAGAGCTCATGCCATGGGGGAGGACCTCTGACATGGCTACTCTTGGAATTATTCCCAGGTTTCAAAATTGTATCTGTTTCTATGTGTTGCAAAAATTAATGGTGAGCCTACTGCGAAGATTGTTTCATCCGATGCTGACCATGAAGCTAGCTTGCTTGCTGCTCTCGGTTCTCCATTTCAGTATATTTACAAGTGGGACAAGCAGAAAACTCTCATCAAGGCATGTTGTTGTAAACCTTGGAGCCATTTTCAATTTCAACTCCACTGATGGGAGGTCTGCGATGGTGGCTATTAAAGCTGCAGTAGATGACATCAACTCTAACTCTGGTATTTTGAGGGGCATCAAGCTGGCCGTAGCAATGCAGGACTCGAACTACAGTGGATTTCTTGGCATCATGGAAGTCTTACAGTCTATGGAAACTTATGTGGTTGCAATTATTGGCCCTCAGTCATTTGTGATAGCTCATGTGATCTCCCATGTTACAAATGGGCTCCATGTCCCTCTTGTCTCTTTCTCAGCAACAGACCCCACACTTAATTCCCTTCAATATCCTTTCTTTGTTAGAACGAGTCGGAGTGATCTGTTTCAGATGTCTGCCATTGCTGAAATATTAGATTATTGCAACTGGAAGCAGCTTTGCCACCTGCAGCCACAAGAAGTGACATTGTGGATTTGTTGAGTAAGGTGGCATTGATGGAATCTCGAATCATTGTTCTACATGCACCGGACTCTGGTCTTGCAGTCTTCCCTGTGGCACATTATCTAGGGATGCTGGAAAATAGATTCTGAAAGAAAGAAGGATCTATTCTCCCGGTGGAGGAAGTTGGTCAAGAGAGAGACAAGTTAACTCACACAGGAGGGACTCTACACCTTGAAGCTTTGACCAATTTTGATGGAGGGAGTCTACTTTTGGATAAGATTCTGAAGATCAATACTATAGCTCCAGAATCACTCCACACAAAACCACCCTTCACATCCCCTTCCACGGCACACCTTCAAGGCCTTTCAGCGGCGCACTATTTCACATGCCCTTCCACGGCACACCTTTAAGACCTTTCAACGGCACACTATTTCAAGGCCCTTCAGCGGCGCACTTTAAGGCCTTTCAGCGGCACACTATTTCAAGGCCCTTCAGCGGCACACCATTCCAATCCTTCAGCGGCACACCATTTCGAGCCCTCAGCGGCACACTATTTTGAGCCCCCAGCGGCACACCCTTTTGATCCTCCAGTGGCACAACGTTCAGCCTATCCACCGTCACTACTCATCCAACAGTCCCATCTTTGTTACGGTACTCTGTTTTCACTCAAGCACAGAGCATTGAATGCTCGTTCCGCTGGCTCGTGCTCCGGTCGGCAGCGTAGCGGCAGCAGGCCGTCGGTGTCAACCCCGGCCAACCCCGTGAAGGCACGTAGGCTACCCCCCTTGCAACCAAGGACGGGAGGGTCAACTCCCATTTAATGCTCGTCGACTTCGGACGTTCCCGCCTTCGACCGAGCTCGCCGCTGTCGGGGCATAAAACCACCCCTTTCCCTGTGAAGAAGAGAAGGACACACGGAGAAGAAGAGAGAGAGCCACGACGCTGCCAGAGAAGAGAAGAAGGAGAAGAGAGAAGAGGAAGAGGAGGGCTCCGGCGTGAGGTTCTCTGATGGCCACTGGGCCAGAGAGTGTAAGAGAGAAAGAAAGAGAGGGAGAGTGAGCGTTGATGTAGCGGAGGGAGTGGGGAAGAGCAGGGAACTGTCGCCCCTGCTCGACCTCAGCTCTCCTCCACCTTTTTTTATGTCTTCCTTCCACCTCCCCCCTTCCTGTAACGTAGCTTGGCTGCCCTACAATGTACATGGCCGGTCATAGCCATTTCTCGTCGTGAATGAAAATTGCCCCCTTTTCGGGTTGTTTACTACTTTTGTTGGTTTGGGTCGTTATGTGTGTTCAACTGTCTCCCCCCCCCCCCCTCTGGTGGTGTGATCTCTGGCATTGATCTTTCCTTCTTCGCATAGCTTCCTCACAGGGCCTCTGGCCATCATCTTTGTCCATTTGCCTGTAGGGAGATGCTCCCCTCTTGCCCCTCGAACAACCGAGCCCATTGTGCCAACACCCTTCCCTCACTGGGGTGCCAACCCCTGAACCTTTTGCCCTTGAACCAGCCAGTCCAACCTGGCACACCTTGAACCACCCAGCCCGGCACACCCGTCACCCCTTTTCGCCCGATGCACCCCCAGCCAGTCTTAGAAGTGTCTCCCATTCATTGTATCTCCCAGGTTTTCCGAAATTTTATCAAAGGTGTTGCTGCCCCTGGCACACATCTCAAATTATCGGGTTCCGCCACTCCTTGTGGGCTCGTTCCCTTTTACTCCCTTACCATCCAGGTCAAGAGGAGATGCTGCCGAATTTTTGTCAGGATAATACACATGTTAAGAGATAAAAGGAAGCAACAAATAAATAAAAAAATTACTAAATAAATAACGGCGAGACGCTCCCGTGAGTTGAAAAAAACTGTGGAAGATACGAAGAGCCCAGTATGAGTATTACATAGCAGGACTGAACCGATCTAACACTTCATCGTCAACACATGAGCAATCAAGAATTGCATGAACCAATTAATAAAAAAGAATGCCGCCTACTTTCACTCTCACGTAACAACACCCATACTTCACATAACACATACACACTCTCATGAACCTCACACACTTGCACTCACGTAATACTCACACATATGCACTTGATCACGTACACACACTCCACACACAACGCATGCACAAACCCAATACGTTAAAACGGTTGAATCGGCGCAAGCCTATTGCTCCTTATGTTTTGCCCCGTCGTTTGGCTTATTTTCATTTATGCGCTTTGCTCATCCAAAAAAAAATAAAATAAAATAATGAAGATAATTAGACAAAATAAATAAATGAGCAAATAATAGATAAATAATAACAAAACAACATTAGAATACATAAACGAACATATATAGATACATAAAGCAAATAATAATAATAATAAATAACGAAAAGAGAACACAAATTGAAGAAAACAAAAAAATATAATAATGATAATAATAAAATAATAAATAATAATATCAACAAATTCAAAAAATTTAACTAAGTATCTAAATAATAACAAAATAAATAAATAATAATAACAAACTCAACAAAAAAGTAATAAATAAATAAATAATAATAAAATGAATAATAATAATAAACTCACTAAAAATATAAAATGATAAAGAATAATAAAAAATCAAATGATAATAAAAAAATAGTGAAATCTGCTCCGCAGCCTCGTTTCTCCTTGAGACCCGGTGTAACGGGAATATCAATGCCGCCCTCTCCAAGTCGGGTTCGGACCTCGAGAACCACCCCGATATGGCCGTGATCCGACATTATTTTGGGCCGATAGTTCGTCAAATCGGATTCGTTCCATTGGGATTCGTTTCCGCTCCCTCATTCTAGTTGCCGTAAACTCGACATACATTTGTGCAGATTTATTTCCATTTACGTCATACCTTCGACACGGACCTTTGTTCGAACATAAAGTAGTCCATGAACGACCGATAAAATCTAAATGGAACGAGAAGGCTCTCGTCATCCCTAAACCCTACGCACGGGAATATCAATAAGGTCTTCGTGAGTCACGCTTGGACCTCGGGTTCGTCCCAACCATGGCCATTGCCTGGCTCATGTCCTTAGCCTATAGTCCGCCCCTCTTTGGATACACAATGGTTCTCGGACCCGATCCCGAGACATCCCATGGCCCCTTTGCATCGGGAACATCAACCATGCCCACTCAAGCCTGACTTCGACCGCGGGGGGCCCACCGCAGTATGGTCACAGCTTGATCTTGCACCGGGCCGACAAACTTATCGGTTTCCAACTGCTCTAACTGAGATTTAACCGAATATTTCCCGTTCCTCTGAATAATAAATTTATCGTACCCCGGCATACATATGATTCGATTTTCCCGTGACGATTACGCTTTTCTGAAGTCGGACGCTCGTCCGAATATTAAAAGGTCCCCTGAGCGACCGACATGTTACTCTAACCGGGATTTAACCGAATGTCTCTCATCCCTTCGAACAATAAATCTGTCGTACCCTGGCATACATATGTTTCGGTTTTCCCCGTGACGATCACGCTTCCCTGAAGCCGGACGCTCGTCCGAATATCAAAATGATCCCTTGAGTGACCGACATATTTTGAATGCTTACTTCCCTAGACATAGGGCTTTTCAACCGATTCAAGATCGTTATCGTCTTGTTTCTCTCAATATAATTCCCTGGCCATGAGGCCTCGATTCTCGGCGATTAATCAAGGGTGTGCTCTCGTATGGGGGATGTAAATGACGTCGTGACCTTTATGGCGCGGCGGGTTTTGGTCCCGACACGAATTACACAATCGTCTGATTAGTGAGATCGAGCGCACAACAAATTATCACTTTGTGACTGGCACGCCCACGCACTTAATAAACCAATGAACGAACCCAATAAACAAATAAACTAAAATGTAATAAAAGTACGTCCACACTCCCTTAATCAATCAACAAACTATATATACAGTCATCCTGATATTTTTAAGCACCCAGTTGCCCTTTGAGACAGAACGAATTAACTGCAGAAACGTAAGGGTGTGTTTGCTAATCGGGTGGGGTTAACGCACTCGACCCCGACCCCGATTAGCGGTGTAACGACTCGAGAATCCGATTACCGGGAAGTCCCGATAACCCGAGACTCGCACCGCCACCCACGCGCCCGAAGACTCGGAAGGGTTAAAAGGATGGTGTGGAGACTACACAAGTATCACAAATAATTGCAGAAATTAAACAGTTATAATATTAAGCAGAAAATAAATTTACATTTTACATGGTCCACAATAGAAATTAACAACAATAACAATAGTCCACGACTAGTACAGAGACAAGGAAGAAAAGTACAGCTACACGGGGCATACCCCGGCTCTGACCTCTGGCACTACCTCTGGGCACCCGCACCACGCTGCACCCCAGACGCGCTCCCCGAAGGTGGCGCCTCACCTGAAACACGGTGAAAACACGCAGGGAATGAGTCTCGGAACAAGACTCAGTAGGGATCACTCGAACCCTACCTCGTAAAACGAGAAATCACTACACTAGCGGTAGAAGAGTACCTCGGAAAGGGAAGCCATGTAGTCTACACAACAAAGACCCTACGGCACGTAAACCGGCACACGTGCCATGGTGAGACAACCGAAGCTCAACGGTCGACCCGACAAAACCCGAAGGTCGGAAACACACGACTGACAGTCTGACACTCCGTACTCGACAGGAGTACCACCCACTAGAAGCACAGCCGGTAACGTCCCCTGACGTCTTACACCGCACCGCAGGTGAACCGCCTGACGTAGTAGGTCCTACCCGAGGCGCAGACACCGAACAAGTAACCACAAACAAGTGACTAGCTGGGGTCACGCCCGTCGACGTGGGTCCAACCGCACCCAACCACGTGTGCACACACAGACCACGCATCCTAGGTCTGGCCCTCTGACCGGTTTTCCCCTCAGCCGGACTCTGGCTGCAAGACGTGGGGCCCAACGGTAACCGGTCCACAAACCGTCTCTAAAGGTCGGCCCGTACACCACTCCCTGGTGCGACCAGCACACACGTACTGGTAGGCTACGACTAGTGGAGGGTCACTGAAGGAGTAGACTCTCAAGACAATGAAAAACAACGTCCGAACCTGACGAAGTACGGGGGGCCGTCCCACGTACCAGCACCATCGCACGGTGACCACGGTCGGAGAAGAAACGGACGCACCGCCCATGGCCAAACACATGACCCAAAAGGAACACCAGACGATAGGACAGATCGCGCTAGGGACCCCTAGCGCGACAGGGAAGAACGCGCTAGGACCCCCTAGCGCAACAGGGAGGATCGCGCTAGGACCTCCTAGCGCGACAAGACAGGTCGCGCTAGGGACCCCTAGCGCGACAAGGACGATCGCGCTAGGAACCCCTAGCGCGACAAGGCAGATCGCGCTAGGACCCCATAGCGCGATCGGAATCGCCCTACTGTTCATCTTCTCCGATGAACGTGCCCCATCGGGGCAGCGCGACCATCAAGAACGCGCTACTGGAGTATAGCGCGTTCCCAGTTCGCGCCCGAAAAGCGGTGGAAACGCCCAAAAACTCCAACCACGCCCCCATGCCTCCATCGGAGAGGGGGAAAACAAGGGGAATGACCCCTAAGGACCCCTAGCATGCTTCTAAGCCATCAAAACATGAAATAGCGGGCTAAAACCATAGATCGGGCGAGCTCTCCCCAAATCATGGAAAACCCCAAACCCGCTCAAACAAGCCTCTCTCGGTCTCCCCGCGGCCTACAAATCACGGAAACGAATGGCAAGAGGTTAAGGAACGTCACCCTACCTCAATGGAGTGAATGCTCCGCCGAATCACCCACGAATCGCGAAGAACGCTTGAAGCTTCACGAACTCCCCACGCTTCCCACGCTTGCCGCACGCCCACACGATCGTCTCGACGTCACCCACGTCCTCGCCGCGTCGCACCGCCGCCGTCTGCAGTCGAAACGGTGGTCGCCGCGCTCGAATGAGAGAGAGGGAGAGAGAGGAGGGCGGCCACGGTTGGGGAAGGAAGGAGGAAGAAGAAGAAGAAAGAGAAGGAAGAAAAGAAAAAAGAAAAGAAATGGGATTATATACAAAATCCGAATTTTTGGAAAAATATCAAAAAATAGAAAAATATATTTCCGGAATCCTCGGAACGCACCGATCGCAACGGTACCACTCGTGCCTGGGGGAACCGCCCGGTTCGCCCGCAGCGAGCTTCCGAAGAAAAAGCCGAAACTCACACCGGGAATCGAAAAACACACGCGGAAAAGTCGCGAAACGGCTCCGGGCCTCCGAAACAACTCCGGATCGCGCCGATCCGAACACGAAAGATGTCCGAAACGAAATTTCAGACACAACGGAGCCGGACACTCTGAAAACCAGATCCGGGACCTACGAAGAAAGGATCCGAAAGGTCTGGGATATTACAGCCCTCCCCCCTTAAGGAATTTCGTCCTCGAAATTGAGAACAACCCAAGGGGAAAGAAGAGGAAGACTCACTCAAACATGTACGGGAACTGCTGACCCATCTCATCCTCACGTTCCCACGAAGCCTCACCACCAGAGTGTCGTTGCCACACGACCTTTACCAAGGGAATGACCTTGTTCCGCAGGCGCTGCTCTCGCCTATCCTCCACGCGGATCGGAAACTCTAGGAGAGAAAGATCTGGAGTCACCTCAGGCCGAACGGAAAACTCGAGCACATGAGAGTCATCGGGCATATACTTCCGTAACATCGAGACGTGGAACACGTCATGCACCGACGCCAACTCAGGAGGTAACTGCAATCGGTAAGCAACCTCACCGATGCGCTCCACAATCGCGAAAGGACAAATATAGCGGGGACTCAGCTTCCCATGCCGTCCAAAACGCATCACCCCCTTCATCGGAGAAACTCTCAAGAACACATGATCGCCCACGGCGAACTCGAGGGGCTGCCTCCAACGGTCAGCATAGCTCTTCTGCCGACACTGGGCCGCCAACATGTTCTGACGAACCAGGTGCACAACGTCCACACATTGCTGCACCAATTCCGATCCCGTCAAAACACGCTCACCCACCTCAAACCAATCAAGTGGAGTCCGACAGGGACGCCCATACAATGCCTCATAGGGAGCCATACCGATGCTCGAATGAAAGCTGTTGTTATAGGCAAACTCCACCAACGGTAGGTGATGAATCCAACTCCCCTGCCACTCCAGGCAGCAGGATCTCAGCATGTCCTCCAAAGTCTGAATGGTCCTCTCAGACTGACCATCTGACTGAGGATGGTACGCCGAGCTAAATGCCAACTCCGTGCCAAGAGCTCGCTGGAAACTCCTCCAGAATCCAGAAGTGAAGCGCGGATCCCAATCCGACACGATCGAAATGGGAACCCCATGCAACGGAACGATCCGCTCCACATAAAGACGAGCCAACTTGGACACGCTCCAACTGACTTTGACCGGTAACAACCGCGTCACCTTCGTCAGCCGATCCACCAGCAACCAAATACTGTCCTGCCCACTCGGGGTCCTCGGCAATCCCACCATGAAATCCGTGGTCACATGGTCCCACTTCCAAGCAGGAACATCCAAGGGCTGGAGAGTACCTCCTGGTCGCTGATGCTCCGCCTTCACCTGCTGACAGATCAGGCACCTGGCCACAAACTCTGCGACATCTCTCTTCATGCCAGGCCACCAGAACTGCCTCCGCAAGTTCCGATACATCTTCGTCGCACCCGGGTGCACAGTGTACCTGCTCCCATGAGCCTCGCGTAACACCGCACGACGAACCTGCTCCTCCGCTGGGACGTACAGCCTGCCACGAAACCTCGCAGCACCGTCCTCGCCGAGCTCCACATCAGCCATCGCCAGAATCCGGGGTAACTCAGGGTCCGCATGTTGAGCCTCTGTCACCTGACGACGGATAGCAGGAATGACAGTCAGACTCGCAACCACTGCCAACCCTGGTTCCTGGGGAATCTTGAGCCTGAAAGATACTTCGGGCACTTGTTCCCAGAGCCTCCACTTCCTCAACATCAAGACACTGACCGCAACCTTCCGACTCAAGGCATCGGCGACGACATTCATCCTGCCCGGCTGATAAGACAGGGTGAAGTCATAGTCCTTCATGAACTCCATCCAACGCCTTTGTCTGAGGTTCAGATCTCTCTGCGAGAACACATACCTCAAACTCTGATGGTCAGTAAACACCTCAAACTTCTTGCCATACAGATAATGCCTCCAGATCTTCAGCGCGAAGATCACCGCCGCCAACTCAAGGTCATGGGTAGGGTAGTTCTCCTCGTGGGACTTTAGCTGCCGAGATGCATAAGCCACCACTCTACCATGCTGCATCAACACAGCTCCCAATCCAACGCCGGAAGCATCTGTACACAACACGAAACCTCCCGATCCAGAAGGTAAAACCAACACCGGAGCTGAGGTGAGCAATCTCTTCAGTTCCCTGAAGCTCTGCTCACACTCCTCAGACCAGACGAAAGGCACATCCTTCCACGTGAGTCTAGTCATCGGGGTCGCAATGCAAGAAAAA
This sequence comes from Amorphophallus konjac, assembly GCA_022559845.1. Lineage (NCBI taxonomy): Eukaryota > Viridiplantae > Streptophyta > Magnoliopsida > Alismatales > Araceae > Amorphophallus > Amorphophallus konjac. The sequence continues at coordinate 22,212,084 of CM040118.1, forward strand.
TCCTGGATAAATCGGCGATAATAACCTGCAAGTCCCAAGAAACTCCGGATCTCCGTCACCGACCTCGGCCTCGACCTCTGCATCACTGCCTCGACCTTGGCGGGGTCCACGGAAATGCCATCACCAGAAATCACGTGCCCCAGAAAGTGCACCTCGCCGAGCCAAAACTCGCACTTGCTGAGCTTCGCATACAACTGGTGATCTCGCAACGTCTGCAGCACCACACCCAAATGGTACGCATGCTCCTCAGCAGACTGCGAATAAACAAGGATGTCGTCCACGAAGATGACCACGAACTGTTCCAAATACGGATGAAACACCCTCTGCATCAAGTCCATGAAGGCTGCAGGGGCATTGGTGAGCCCAAACGGCATCACCAAAAACTCAAAATGCCCGTACCTCGTACTGAATGCAGTCTTCTCCACATCGGACTCGCGAATTCTCAGCTGATAGTAACCGGACCGCAAATCAATCCGCGAGAACACTCGCGCGGACTGCAGCTGGTCGAACAAATCATCAATCCGCGGCAACGGATAGTTGTTCTTAATGGTTACTTCATTCAGCTGCCGATAGTCAATGCACAACCGCAGACTACCGTCCTTCTTCTTCACAAACAACACGGGCGCACCCCAAGGGGAAAAGCTAGGACGAATGTACCCCTTGGCCAACAGTTCCTGTAACTGCGCCCTCAACTCCCTCAACTCAGCGGGGGCCATACGGTAGGGAGCCTTCGCCAAAGGTCCCGTACCAAGCACAACCTCGATCACAAAATCGATCTCCCACTGGGGAGGTAATCCAGGTAACTCCTCGGGAAAAACGTCGGGAAACTCGCACACCACCGCAATGTCCTCGACATCCGGCTCCATCCGGTCAGACACAACCACAGACGCGAGAAAACTCTGACAACCTGAATCAAGCAATCGACGGGCTCGAATAGCAGAGATAAGGAATCAAGAAGAGGTGGAACGGATACCTTGGAAATAGAAGGTCCGCTTGCTCGGATGCTGGAAGTAGACCCTCTTCATCCCACAATCCACCACCGCTCCATGAGTCTCGAGCCAATCCATGCCTAGAATCACGTCATAATCCCGAAGCTGCAACGCATACAACCTGCCTGGCATACTCCGCCCATCGATCCAAACCAGAACCTGATCAAAGCAATACGGAGTGATCATAAAATCACCCGAAGGCAACTCCACTGCCAAATCACAGGACAACTGGGTCACCGGCTCCTCGACGCTCGACGCGAAATCCTCTGAAATAAATGAATGAGACGCGCCAGAATCAAATAAAACCCAAGCCGCACAACCCAAAATCTGAACGGTACCTTCCACACGCTGCGACGCCACTGCCTCTGCCCTGGTCATATGCGTGATCTGGCCCCGAGCTCTCTGCCTGCCTCCCACACTAGCTGACCTGGGTAGCGGCGGATACTGTCCCTGTTGCTGCTGCTGCCTCTGCTGCTGGAGAACCAGCTGCTGTGGCGGCCTCTGAGGACAGTCGCGCGCCATATGCCCTGGCTGGTCACACCGAAAACAGATGATCGGAGCCGTGCACTGCCTGCCTGGGTGGGTCCCACCACACCGTGGACAAAGTCCTCGCGATCCACCCCCTGATCCCTGACACTGCAAAGGAACCGGCTGCTGTACACTGCCCGATGAAGCTTGCCCATGGTCCCTGGACTTCTTCTTGCCGAACCCTTTCTTGAAGAACTTCTTGACCTTCGAGCTGAAGGACGCAGATCCTGTCACCGAAGCTGTCGATGCCGGTACTCCTGAACCACCCGACGCATGCTGGAAGAAACCCTGCTGCTGGGTAGCCGACTGCTGGCTGCGACCTGACAAGGACTACCCCTGGCTGATCGATCCTCGAGTCCTCTGCATATCCATCTCCAAAGAAACCGCAACATGAGATGCTGTCTCTAGATCAGTGGCCCCGTTCGCGATCAAATGGTGCCTCAGCTCCAGCCTCAAGCCCTGCACAAACTGCGTGGTCCTCACCCTCTCATGCTCCATGATGTGAGGTGCGTACCGACCCATCTCGACAAATCGGGCCCTGTACTGCAACACGGACATGTCACCCTGCACCAGCTCTAGAAACTCCCGCATCCGCTGCGTGGCAATAATATCTGGACAGTACGTACGCTCGAAAGCACTGACAAAGTCATCCCACTCGATCTGCTCAAGTGGACGAAGCTGAAAGGATGTCTTCCACTCGGAAGACCACCACCTCCGAGCCGTACCCTGCAACTGGTTGTAGGCCAACACCACTCTGTCCTCGGCAGCACTCTTCGCGGAACTGAACACCCGCTCCATCTCATCAAGCCAATCACGAACCGCATCAGGGTCTGCCTGGCCGCTAAAGTAAGGTGGATGGAACTGCATGAAGTCCCTCACTGCTCGGCCTGGCCCACCCCTGACAGACGAGCCCTCACCAGCCTCTCCGCCGTACTGCTGAGACATAAGCTGGTACATGCCACGGAAGAAATCCTCGGCCCCCGGAACTATCGCAGTATCCGCGGCCTCGGTAGCCCCCAGTGGCGCTCTACTAAGCTCCTCCTGGTCCCTGTGGACCCCCTGCTGGATCTCCTGACCTCCAGCCGACTGCCCCTGCTGAGAGCGAGAGCTCCTTCTCGGCGCCATGCTTGCTCCTGAAGCAAAAGACAGAGAACACGAAAAACGGCAAGGTCAAAACAAACACACGGTGCCCAATGCCAGCGTCACCTGTACATCATCGCTGTGGACTAGTGGACCACTACAATTACCTATGATTCTCATGCAATTCCACAACCGCGCTCTGATACCAGCTGTAACGACCCGAGAATCTGATTATCGGGAAGGCTCGATAGCCCGAGACTCGCACCGCCACCCACGAGCCCGAAGACTCGGAAGGGTTAAAAGGATGGTGTGGAGACTACACAAGTATCACAAATAATTGTAGAAATTAAACAGTTATAATATTAAGCAGGAAATAAATTTACATTTTACATGGTCCACAATAGAAATTAACAACAATAACAATAGTCCACGACTAGTACAGAGACAAGGAAGAAAAGTACAACTACACGGGGCATACCCCGGCTCTGACCTCTGGCACTACCTCTGGACACCCGCACCACGCTGCACCCCAGACGCGCTCCCCGAAGGTGGCCTCTCACCTGAAACACGGTGAAAACACGCAGGGAATGAGTCTCGGAACAAGACTCAGTAGGGATCACTCTAACCCTACCTCTTAAAACGAGAAACCACTACACTAGCGGTAGAAGAGTACCTCGGAAAGAGAAGCCCTGTACTCTACACAACAAAGACCCTACGGCACGTAAACCGGCACACGTGCCACGTTGAGACAACCGAAGCTCAACGGTCGACCCGACAAAACCCGAAGGTCGGAAACACACGACTGACAGTCTGACACTCCGTACTCGACAGGAGTACCACCCACTAGAAGCACAGCCGGTAGCGTCCCCTGACGTCTTACACCGCACCGCAGGTGAACCGCCTGACGTGGTAGGTCCTACCCGAGGCGCAGACACCGAACAAGTAACCACAAACAAGTGACTAGCTGGGGTCACACCCGTCGACGTGGGTCCAACCGCCCCCAACCACGTGTGCACACACAGACCACGCGTCCTAGGTCTGGCCCTCTGACCGGTTTTCCCCTCAGTCGGACTCTGGCTGCAAGACGTGGGGCCCAACGGTAACCGGTCCACAAACCGTCTCTAAAGGTCGGCCCGTACACCACTCCCTGGTGCGACCAGCACACGCGTACTGGTAGGCTACGACTAGTGGAGGGTCACTGAAGGAGTAGACTCTCAAGACAACGAAAAACAACGTCCGAACCTGACGAAGTACGGGGGGCCGTCCCACGTACCAGCACCATCGCACGGTGACCACGGTCGGAGAAGAAACGGACGCACCGCCCATGGCCAAACACATGACCCAAAAGGAACACCAGACGATAGGACAGATCGCGCTAGGGACCCCTAGCGCGACAGGGAAGAACGCGCTAGGACCCCCTAGCGCGACAGGGAGGATCGCGCTAGGACCTCCTAGCGCGACAAGACAGGTCGCGCTAGGGACCCCTAGCGCGATAAGGACGATCGCGCTAGGAACCCCTAGCGCGACAAGGCAGATCGCGCTAGGACCCCATAGCGCGATCGGAACCGCCCTACTGTTCATCTTCTCCGATGAACGCGCCCCATCGGGGCAGTGCGACCATCAAGAACGCGCTACTGGAGTATAGCGCGTTCTCAGTCCGCGCCCGAAAAGCGGCGGAAACGCCCAAAAACTCCAACCACGCCCCCATGCCTCCACCGGAGAGGGGAAAAATAAGGGGAATGACCTCTAAGGACCCCTAGCATGCTTCTAAGCCATTAAAACATGAAATAGCGGGCTAAAACCATAGATCGGGCGAGCTCTCCCCAAATCATGAAAAACCCCAAACCCGCTCAAACAAGCTTCTCTCGGCCTCCCCGCGGCCTACAAATCACGGAAACGAATGGCAAGAGGCTAAGGAACGTCACCCTACCTCAATGGAGCGAATGCCCCGCCGAATCACCCGCGAATCGCGAAGAACGCTTGAAGCTTCACGAACTCCCCACGCTTCCCACGCTTGCCGCACGCCCACACGATCGTCTCGACGTCACCCACGTCCTCGCCGCGTCGCACCGCCGCCGTCTGCAGCCAAAACGGTGGTCGCCGTGCTCGAATGGGAGAGAGGGAGAGAGAGGAGGGCGGCCACGGTTGGGGAAGGAAGGAGGAAGAAGAAGAAGAAAGAGAAGGAAGAAAAGAAAAAAAGAAAAGAAATGGAATTATATAGAAAATCCGAATTTTTGGAAAAATACCAAAAAATAGAAAAATATATTTCCGGAATCCTCGGAACGCACCGATCGCAACGGTACCACTCGTGCCTGGGGGAACCGCCCGGTTCGCCCGTAGCGAGCTTCCGAAGAAAAAGCCAAAACACACACCGGGAATCGGAAAACACACGCGGAAAAATCGCGGAACGCCTCTGGGCCTCCGAAACAACTCCGGATCGCGCCGATCCGAACACGAAAGATGTCCGAAACGAAATTTTGGACACAATGGAGCCGGACACTCCGAAAACCAGATCCGGGACCCACGAAGAAAGGATCCGAAAGGTCCGGGATATTACAAGCGGCGTTGTGTGTGAGAGAGCGGTGGGGTCCACACCGCTCTCTCACATCGACTCCGCCATCCTAACCGCACGTCAGAGGGACCCTAATCGTTTGGTTCGGTGTTAAGTCCTGGATATCCCTATTTTTATGTTTGGTTCGCATTTTGAGGGCCGGAATAAGAGAGTTAGCTGGAATGGGGTTAGAAAAGATATCGGGGTTACGAGCGGGGATATGTCATTCCACCGAAACCGGTAGAATGACATATCCCCGCTCCCGTAACCTCATTTTCACCTCTTTTTCGGCCGCTCCTGCCCTTCCCCGCTTCTGCCCTCCTACTCCGCCGTGCACACCAGCGCGACTTCGATCGCCCGCCGGTCGTCGTCTGCGACAACGACGCATCCTTCTCCTTCCCTATCTAGGCCCTCGTTGTCGTCTCTGGTGGTGGTCTGCGGCAACGACGTCTGGGCACCTTTCTCCTTCCCCATCTGTTGCTGTTGTGGTCGCGATCGTCTTCGGTGGTACTCTGCGCGTCACCGGTGGTACTCCGCTGCTTCGATCGTCCTCCGGTCGTCATCTGCGACAACGACGCGTCCTTCTCCTTCCCCATCTGAGCCCTCGCTATCGTCTCTGGTGGCGGTCTGCGGCAACGACGTCTGTGCGCCTTTCTCCTTCCCCATCTATTGTTGTTGTGGTCGCGATCGTCTCCGGTGGTAATCTGCGCGTCACCAGTGGTACTCCGCGACTTCGATCGTCCTCCTGTCGTCGTCTGCGACAACGATGCATCCTTCTCCTTCCCCATCTGCGTCCTCGCTGTCGTCTCTGATGGTGGCCTACAGCAACGACGTCCAGGCACCTTTCTCCTTCCCCATCTGTTGCCCTTTCGATCGCGATCGTCTCCGGTGGTACTCTGCTGCAATGAAGCTCTGCGCGTCTTTCTCCTTCCCTTATAAGATGGTTTTATGTGACATATATTCCACTTATAATTAGGGTCACTCCGTGGGGTACTCCTTCCCCTTCACCTCTGTGTGGTCACTACGTGGGGTACTCCTTCTCCCTTCAGTGAGTGGGTGCTCCTTTCCCCTCATCACCATGTTGGCTGCTCCTTCCCTCGTGTAAGTATATTTTAAGCAGTCATGGCTACTGCTGCCCCTCATTAGATGCTCGAACTTCATATTTTACTTAACTAGAATATAAATTTTGGTCAGATTTCTGTAGGTCATGCTACATTTGTTAAGTTATTTTTCTGTTGGTCATACTACATCGCTTTTCTGTAGGTCATATTATATTCCTTTGCTGTAGGTCATACTACATTACACTTATGCTCGATCTTCATAATTTGTTAAGTCATTTTTCTGTAGGTCATACTGCATTCCTTTTCTATAGGTCATACTACATGAAACTTATGCTCGTTCTTCTTAATTTGTTAAGTCATTTTTCTGTAGGTCATACTATATTCCTTGTTGTGTGATTTTACATATTATTCTTTCTCTTGTCTGTTATAGGCTATTATGCAGATCCCATGCATAATCATAAAAACTGAATGGTTATTGATAAGCACATTAAACTTATGCATATATTTTTCTGATTATTGTAGTAATGTTAATCTGAATTCTTTAGACGAGCACATTAAACTTATGGTCACTACTTGTAAGTAAAAAACATGTTTTATATCATCATAACTTATCCAGTCGTGTGTTGTATTTGGATTACTCTAACCTCTTTGTCTTGTCTGAGGCTATTATGCAGATCCAATCTTATTCATAAAATCTGAATTCTTCAGACGAGCTTCATTTAAATTTATATATATGTTTCCCTAATTATTGTATTAATGTTAATCTGAATTTTTTAGACGAGCACATTATGATCACTGCTTGTAAGTAAAAACATGTTTTACATCATCATAAATTATTCAGTCATGTGTTGTAATTGGATTACTCTAACCTCTTTCCTGCTAACGTTATATTATGCTCATTTATTAAGAAATTATGAGTGTATCCAAAGAAAAGACTAGGGTGACAAATTGGAACAATCATGCTGACAAAGTTTTTGTAGACCTGTTGGTAGAACATCGTGTTAATAATGACGGCTTTGTCAATGGAAATTTCACAAGAGATGCACGGTGTGGACGCACTTTCTGTCCGCCTGCTGATGTGGGGCGGCCTGTTGGTGGGTCTGTTGGTCTATTAAGTGCGTGGGCGTGCCAGTCACCGGAGTGACAATTTATTCGGGCTCCGAAGAGCCCACAGTGCGCTCGACCTGACTTCGTCAGACGATTGTGTGGTTCGTGTCGGGACCGAAACCCGCCGCGTCATAAAGGTCACGACGTCATTTACATCCCCCATACGAGGGAACACCCTTGATTAATTGCCGAAATTAGGGGCCCTGCGGCCGAAAAGAATAATACTAATTGCGCGAGAGAGGGGCAGGAATAGATCACACTAAAGATTGCATCCGGACCACGGGCCGTTGGCCATGTTGGTCACTCGTGGACCCTTTCATATTCGGACACAGGTCCGTGATAGAAACGTGACGGAAAACCGGGGAGATAAATGAATCCGATCTGATTAGAATGTCGGCCCAAGATTGGGTCGGGGCACGGTCATGTCAGGACGAATCCCAGGACTCGGGCCCGGCCTACGAGGGCGGCATTATTGTCCCTTTTGTGTCGGGTCACGGAGAGAGATGGGGCTGCAATGTGGGTCCTAGCATCTTTTATCTGGGATTTTCTTAATTATATGCTCCTATCTTTCCTATGCTGCTTATTATTTCTTTATGCATTTGTCCCGGATGGTTTCACCTTTTTGTTATTATTATTATTATTTTCTCCCCCCTTCCCTTTTTTATCACTATTACACATTTTTGTTTGTTCCCTATATACACTCGAATTTCTTTAATCGTTATGATTTTTTTATTATTAATTTATTTGCTATCATTATTATTACTGCCAATGTCATCATTACATGTGGTGTGTATGTGTTTTCCAGAGAGAGAGGGCCGCTGAGGAGTGTACCGGCAAGGGGCATGGAGGGGCGTACCACTGAGGGCATCCCAAGGTGTGCCGGTGAATGGAGAGGGGGATGTGCCGGGGAGGCCGCCAAGGAGAGGGTGTCGGCGAGGGACGATGCAAGGCGCGCTGGTGAAGGGTGATGGGGGTGTACCGGAGAAGGGCTGGAAGGTGTGCCGGCGAAGGGCATTCGAAAGCGTGTCGGCGAAGGCCCCAAAGGGCGTACCGGTGAAGGATGCTGTTGGGTGCGCCAGCGAAGGGTGCTGGAGGTGTACCGGCGAGGGGCTGAGGGGTGTATCGGTGAAGGAGGGAATGGGTGGCATGCCGGGCCGAAGTCTGTACATCCCTCCGCCCAAAGTCTGTACATTGGCTGCGTGTATCAGCTCAAAGTCTGTGCACTGGCTACTCTCATCAACTCAGAGTCTATACGTTGGCTGGTCATCGCCATACGAAGTTTGTACACTGGCCAGTTGCCTGCACACAAAGTCTGTACATCGGCCCTTGGATGTAATTCAAAGTCTATACGTTGGCTGCGCCACCAGCACTCAAAGTCTGTACATCCTTCGGCTTCCTCAGCTCAAAGTCTATGCATTGTCCGCTGGCTGTAGTTCAAAGCCTATACATTGCCAAGCCCAAAGTCTGTACGTTGTGCATTGGCTGCAATTCAGAGTATGTACATTGATCAGCTTGAAGCCTATACGTTGTCTGTTGGCTGCAGCTCAAAGTCTATACATTGATCAGCCTAAAGTCTATACGTTGCAGCTCAAAGCCTGTACATCGCAGCGCGAAGTCTGTACGTTGCAGCCCAAAGTCTATACATTGGAGCTCGGAGTCTGTACATTGGCCAGCCCAAAGTCTGTACATTACATTTCAAAGTCTGTACATTCTAGCTCGAAGTCTGTACTTTGTAGCCCAAAGTCTGTACATTGGAGCTCGAAGTCTGTACATTGGCCAGCCCAAAGTCTGTACGTTGCAGCACAAAGTCTGTACGCTGCAACATGAAGTCTGTACATCGGCCACAAAGTCTATACACTGCAGCACAAAGTCTGTACATTGCAACGTGAAGTCTGTACATTGGCCAACCCCAAGTCTATACGCTGCAACACGAAATCTGTACGTTGCAACGTGAAGTCTGTACATTGCCCAAGTCTATACGCTGCAGCACAAAGTCTGTACGTCGTAACATGAAGTCTGTACATTGGCCACAAAGTCTATACACTGCAGCACAGAGTCTGTACGTTGCAATATGAAGTCTGTACATTCTTCAGCCTATTCAACTCAAAGTCTGTACGTTGCCCATGCAATCAACATACGAAGTCTATACATTGCTTGTTGCTGCGTTTGTGCATCCATCTGCCAAGTTTGTACACTGGATCCCATTGAGACGGTGGATGAGGGTGTACCGGCGAAGGAGAGAGACGATGGGAGGGAGTGTGCCGCTGAAGGGCCAGGAGGGTGCGTCATTGAAGGCTCTTTGAGGTGTGCCGCTGAAGGTGAGTAGTGTGTACCGCTGAAGGCTCTTTGGAGTGTGCCGTTGGAGGCTGGGAAGGGCATACCGTTGGAGGCTAAGGATGGATGTACCGCTGAAGGCGGTTTGGGGTTGGAAATGTCAAGGGGGATCCACTCTCCCTCTGTTTCTCTTAAGGCTTTTCTTTTCTTCTTTTCTTTATTTTTACGTAGTTTTTATGCAAATTTCCTTTCTCTTTGTACGTTTGGTGTGTTATGTTATTAATCGGCTCAGTTCTTCTTGTGTTGCCGGCAGTGGCTTGCTTAGTTGGAGAGTTTTACCATTGATTGTTCTGTTCGTTTGTTGCTTCCTTTTGCCTTATTTAACATGTTGTTATTTTCCAAAAAAAATTCGGCAGCATCTCCCCTTGACCCGGGGCGTAAGGGAGATACAGGGAACGTGCCCACATGGAGTGGCGGAACCCGACAACTGGAGGTGGGCGCCCGAAGGCAGCAACACCTTTATGGAGCCTCGGAAAACATGAAGGAAAACAACGGGCCGATGGCCTCTAGGACTGGACAAGGCAGACTGGGGCTCAGCCAAGGCGTACCGGGCTGGGTCATGGCCAAAAGGTGTGCCGCTGAGGGCCCAAAAGGGTGTGCCGCTGAGGGCACAAAGGGTGTACCGGTCAAGGGCCAACGGGGTGTGCCGCTGGAACTAGAAAGGGGAAGTGTGCCGCTGAGGGTCACCATGGGTGTGCCGGCAGAGGGGGTGAAAGGGTGTGCCGGCCAAGGGCCGGAAAGGTGTATCGCTGGAGAATTAAAAGGGAGCTAAGTGTGTGGGCTGGGAGGCTTGCAGGCTATTTAGGAAAAGAAGGGGAACTCGAGGCCAAGGGTGGGCTGCTGGTAACTGGGTGATCGGAGAGAGAGTAAGGGTCTCTCCCTCCCATGAGGGGGGCAAAGAACCCACGAGACTAAGGATCATAAGGGGGGGGGAATCACATCACTACGGGGACTCCAAAAAGGCCGGAGAAGAGAAAAAAAAAGAACAACACAGCATGCATCGTGAAGGTTGGCATAAACCAACGGGAATAGCAAGGAAACCCGACAAGGGGGATTTTCATTCATGGGAAACCAAAGGCCACAGCCCTACATACACATTACAAAAAGTGCCCAAGACGAGGCCCTGGGCAAGGAGGAAACCTAAAAGAACGAAGGGGAGGAGCGGAGTACAAAAGAGAAGGAGGTGCTGGGGATCGGAGTAGAGACAACCATCCCCTACTCCTTCCCCTATTACATCAAGCTCTCTCTCTCTTACTCTCGCTTCTGCCCGGTGGTGGTCAGAGGAGGCTCACGCCAGAGCTCTTCTTCTTCTCTTCTCTCTTCTCTTCCTGGTCGTCTCTTCCTCTATTCCTCCTCCTCCTCCCTTCTCCCCCTTTTCTGTCGAAGCGGGAGCCCTTTATACTCCCGGCAGCGGGAGGCGGGAAGTGGCCTTGTGATCATGGGGTTTGACCTCCCCCGTCCTGGATGTCAGGGGGCTACCCTGCGTGGCCCAATCGTTGGTCGACACCTCGGATTGGCCACTGCGCGCCAAGGATATGTAGGGCATGGGCTTCACGTCGTCCCGCCGTTGAAAAGCCTTCACGATGTGCCGTTGGCGGGCTCAAAAGGTGTGTCGCTGTAAGACACTGGAAGCGTGCCGCTAAATAGGGCAAAAGGCTTGCCGTTGAAGGCCCTGAGGGACGTGCCGTTGAAGACCCTCTTGAGCGTGCCGTTGAACGGCCTGAGGGGCGTGCCGCTGAACACCCCTGGGGTGTGCCGTTGAAGCCCAGGATGGGCGTGCCGCTGAAGCCCCCCCCAAGGGGGGTGTGCCGCTGACGCCCCCCCCCCCCCCCCCAAGGGGATGTGCCGCTGAAGGCCCTGGGCCGTGCCGCTGGGACCCCAAGGGGGTGTGCCGCTGAGCAGCCCAGGGGTGTGCCGCTGAGCAGCCCAGGGGGTGTGCCGCTGAGCACCCCAGGGTGTGCCGTTGAGCAGCCCAGGGGGTGTGCCGCTGAGCACCCCAGGGTGTGCCGTTGAAGGCCAAATTGGGCGTGTTTCTAAGTCCGTTCTGAGCCCATTATGGACACGAGTCATGGCCTGTCTGGCTTTCTTCGAGGCCCACGGATTGTGGGGCTCTTTGTGATTGGTTTCTCTTCACTGTCGTGACTCCTAGAGGCGGCTTCGCGGCAGTACGCATACTTGGGGAGTGCGGACGACCAGTCTCTCCGGGGCTTCTTCACTTGGCACCGTTGATGATGCGTGACCGAGCGGGACCTCCGGGTGTGCACTTTTTGGTGTCCACAAATGCCCCCCACCCACAGGTAGCGCAAGCGAAGGATGAGCCGGGCGGTGTGCGTGGGTGCACTGGTCTCTTCTTCTCTTCGTTGGCGTTGATAGGGTGTCGGTACCCGACACGATATGTTGATCTCTTGGTTTCTTCGTCAGTGCCGACAGGGGGTCGGGGGCTGGCCTGGTTTGTTGTCTCTTTGTCTCCTTGTCTCTTCGTCAGTGCCGACAGGGTGCCGGGAGCTGACCTGGTTTGTTGTCTCTTGGTCTCTTTGTCAGCACCGATAGGGTGTCGGGAGTTGACTTGGTCTATTGATCTCTTGGTCTCTTCGTCAGCACCGACAGGGTGTCGGGAGCTGGCCTGGTTTGTTGTCTCTTAGTCTCTTCGTCAGTGCCGACGGGGTGTCGGGAGCTGACCTGGTTTATTGTCTCTTTGCCTCTTCGTCGGCACCGACAGGGCATCAGGAGCCGACATGGTTTGTTGGTCTCTTGGTCTCTTCGCCAGCGCCGACAGGGTGTCGGGAGCTGACCTGGTTTGTTGATCTCTTGGTCTCTTCGTCAGTACCGACAGGGCGCCGGGAGCTGACCTGGTTTGTTGATCTCTTGGTCTCTTCGTCAGTACCGATAGGGTGTCGGGAGCTGACCTGGTTTGTTGGTCTCTTGGTCTCTTTTCTCGTTTTCTCTATCTCCCTTTTTTTTTGAACCACATTACCGATACAAGCGCCCTCTCGGGTTTTCGCCGGTACCGGCCCCCTCTTGCTTTTACCCACGCTCCCTCTTGGGTTTTCATGTGGCGGGGTACCCGATTTTGCCTGTGGCGCCCTTTCGGGTTTTCGCCACACCCGGGTTGTCGCCATTTTTACCCTTGTCCCCGTGTAGGGGTAAGTCCGGCGGGGTATCTCTATTTTTAACCCCATTTTCTTTTCTTCCCTTTTTTTGACGAGCGAGTGATATGCAAGTGTTGGCTAGGGCACGAAGCCTTGCGCCGGAAGGTAAAGCTCATTCGTTGGCAAGAATAAAATGCCAACGCAAAGGGAGAGTTCGTGCCGATTTGGACGTAGGGTCCGTAATGGCAGTATTGTATGGAGTGGGTGGCTAGGGCACGGGGGCCTTGCGCCGGAAAGGGACTTATTCGTTGGCAAGGGACTAATGCCAACGCAAGGATAGAGGTTCTGCCGATCCGGCCGTAAGGCTCGTGACGGCGATTTTGTATGATGGGAGGTGGCTAAGGCACGAGGCTGCGTGCCAGGGAAGGACTTGTTCGTCGGCGGGGTAGTGGTGCCATTGCAAGGGTAGGGTTGCAGGGGTAAAGTCGTTTTTGCTTGTGTGGATGCCCGCATGACCAGGATTGTGGGGATGGAATGTTTTCCCCGGGGACATTTATTACTGGATGTTACCGGCCTACCCCTCCGCGTATGTGAGCGGATGAGTATGTAAATGTGTGTACATATATGGGTATATATATATATACATATATATATATATATATATATATATATTTATTTAATATCTTACATATATTTTTGCCTCCCCTCCTTCTATTTTCTTCTTTTATTTTCTCCTTTTATTTCCCTCCTTTCTCTCCCCTTTTATCCCCCCTTTTTTGTTTATCTCCTTTCATTCTCCCTTTCTTCCATTTCCCTCCCTTTTTCTTTCTTTCTTCTTTTCCCCTTTTTTTTCCTCCCCTTTATATTTTCCCCTTCGCCTCCCTTTTCTTCTTTTCTTCCACTCTATTTTTTTTAAATCCATTTTTCTTTTCTTCTTCTTTCTTTTTCTTTACTTTTTTTTCTCTTTTTTTTGTTTATATCCCCTATATAAAGGGGCGGGGTGGCTCGAACGGGCCACCCCGTTTCGAATTCTTCTCCCTCTTCTTTCTCTCTCTTCGTGGCGGTCGAACGGACGAGGCTCCCCCCTCCCTCTTCTTCTCTTTCAGGCGCGACCGCCGCCTGTGAGCGCCACCGCCGCCGTGGTGAGGAGACGACCGCGAAGGCCCCCCCCTTTCTTCTCCTTTCTCTCCCCCCTCGTCTCCTTGTCTCTTCCCTCTCCCTCTCGTTCTCTTCCCCTCTTCTTTTCTCCACCGTGGATGACGGCTGGGGCCCTCGCCCTCCCCTCCGTCTCCATCTCCCTATCTCTTCCCTCTCCCTCTCGTTCTCTTCCCCTCCCCCCCATTTTCTTCTCCGTCTCCGACGTCGTGGGCGGCCGGTCGTGCCGTTGGGAGTGGGCGTGGGAGTGCCGGGGAAACACCGTGAAGGCGTGCCGGGGAGCGGTAGTTGGGCGTGCCGGCGAGAGCCCCTCGGGGCGTGCCGGAGAAGCTCTTCCTCAAGGTGTGCCGGGGAGGGAGCCTTCGGAGCGTGCCAGTCAGGGCAAGGCATAAGTGTGCCGGGGAGCGGGCCCTGGCAACAGTGCCGGTGAAGGCAGGGAGAAGTGTGCCGGGGAAGCACTACCGGGTGTACCGGTAAAGGGCGCATGTGGAGTGTGCCGGAGAGGGACCACCCCAAGGTGTGCCGGGGAAGGCACTTGGCGGAAGGGTGTGTCGGGGAAGGGCCTTCGGGGGAGTGTACCGGGTAAGGTCTCCCGTGAGCGTGCCGGTGAAAAGCCGTCATGGGCGTGCCGGCGAAGGCACCCTGGAGCGTGCCGGGGAAGCAAGGCACAGGTGTGCCAGCGAAGGAGCGGGAGGCTGTGCCGGGGAAGAGCCACTGGGCAGTGTGCCAGCAGGGAGGCCTTAGGCAGGGGAGGGAGACTTCTTTGCTCAGTGGACTTCTGGTGTTGCCTCTCGGGGCCCACCATGACTTGTTGGGGCCGTCACTCCTTGTGGGCGCGCACCCGTGTTTTCCCTTACGCCTCTGGCCTTGGGGAAACTCTGCCGAAATTTCGTCAGAAATTGGCAATATCTTATTCATTTGACTTGTAGTAAAGCCCCTTTACAGTCTTTCATTTCCTTTTGCACGCGGCTTATTCTAATTTTTGATTTGTGTATCCTTGCAGACAAATGGCTGCCCCAAGTGGTTCTTCTGCCCCTGCTGCTGCTGTCGGTGCCGACCTCATTCCGCGGGGTCCAGTGCCCGCGGTCACATGGCTCAATGTGTAAGACTTGGACTGAGAGCACGCTGAGATAGCCGCTTTGGCAGAGTCGTCTGGGTCCGACAGTGAAAGCATGGACTTTCGCAGGCTTACCAGAGTTGAAAGCGGCTTTACATTTGATCGGGCCACCGGGGAGTACCGGAAGGACTTCTTGAAGGACATGCACCTTATTCGATGTCTGAGGCATTTGCGCTCCCGAGAGGGACGAGATTTCCGCACTATAAAGTTCGTCGAGCGGGCCATCCTGCATGCCCGGGACAGTCTGTTGTACAGCGTCCCCAGGAGCATTCCAATGTATCTGGTGGGAGAAGCCCGGGAGTGGAAGCCCGTCCTGGGGATTGAAGGAGTGCTACCAGCCGAAGACAAACTAGTACGGGCACCTCAGTTCACTCCGGCAAAATGGGACATGTCCGCCGGAAAGGTGCATGGCGAGTCGACCCGATTCGGCTTATTCTTGGCTCCCCTAAAATGGGGTTATAGGGAGGAGCCATTCATTTTGGACTGTTTAGCTGTCAGGTTCAAGTATGAACTGTCGCTGGGCTGGTTCCGGGAGCTGAAGCTCCAAGATGCACACAACTTCCGCGAAGGGGCGGTGGAATTCACGGAGTATGTGTTGTTCAACTATGCTCCATTACTGGTCCGGGTTGGCATCTACCACAGCGTGTATGCTTCTCGGTATGGCTACCCCATCTCCAAGGGTCTCTGCTGTGGCATGATAGAAGTATTCAGCGCGGAGACCAACACCTTCTATACGGCGGAGGGCGAGACTTCTCTGGATCTGTGGAGTCTCAGCCAGTTGAGTGGCTTGCCCATTGACGGGGAGCCTTATGAAGAAGTGTGCCTCCCCGACTTGATCAAGGATGAAACCAACGGGGATGGCTATTATTCTATGGGGTATTCATACCGGTACCTCATGAAGGCGTACCGGGAGTTATACCAGTCGTCACATGGCGGAAAGCAGCCTGCCCGCGGGGATAGAAAGAGGGTGCGAATGGCCCTATGGCTGCAATATTTCTACGACGGGCTGAAGCAGTACGAAGATTTTCCCTGCATTGGCACCGCCATCGCTCGCAAGAAGCGCGCGAGGCCGAAGCTTGATGTGAAGGTCCCCTCCAGGGGGCGTTGGAGCGGGCCCAACCCGATGGGTGTCGACCCGTAGACTCACTGCGCCGCTTATCTCACATATTGGCTGTGCTCATTTGCCATGCCGTACGGGGACGAGACAGTGATTCGGCCAGATGCCATCTACCCGGCGTGCCAAATGGCGTGGGGAATCAAGCTGTCTTTGTGCCCGGCCGTTCTTTGTCTGATTTACAAGGCATTAGGGGACATCAGCACCCATCAGTTCCCGAGGCAGGCCCGGTACGTGTGCCCACTGCATTTCTTCAACGCGTGGGTTTGTTCACTATTCCCGGAGTTCGCCCCTCGAGCCCTTCAGGATTGGGGACTGGTGCCGAGGATGCCGGAGTTCGCTAGTGCGGAGCCGACTTCTACCTCCATACGGATGTTTGACATCCGGGGCCGGTTGACAGCGGTCCCCCGGGATGCGGCCAGTATTATTCACTTTTGGACGCTGGCCGCGCACTCGAGTCCTCTGGTGAACAACAAGAGGGAGTGCAAAGACGACCAGGTGGAGAAGTACGCCCACCCCATAAGCCAGGAGAATATGGTCCGCCCGTTGCTGGAACCCGAGCTGAGGGACTGGGCGCTATCCATTCACCCCAGTGTATTGACGTTCAGAAAGGGGGACAATGTGCTGCTGGAGCCGTACTACCCCTTTCGATTTGGCCGGAACTTCGGATATGACCAGCATATCCCCGTCTACCATGCACAGTTCGGCCTGCCCTCGCGGAATATCCGGGGAAGTTCAGTCGCCGATCATGCCAAGAGCTGGTGGGACTTCTTCCACCGGGCGGACTCTGCCTCCTTCAGGGTGCCGGCCCCGGGTCGCATTCCCCGAGTGACCCAAGATTATATAAAATGGTGGAACAGTCGGACAGCCTTTTATCGGTTGCACAAGACCGATTGCTGGGATGGGGCCGAGAGGAGGTTCCTCAATCGGCAGCCGGTGCCGGTACTTGATATCGAGCCGGAGCATCTTCTTCGGCCCAAGAACAAGCAGGAAAAGGAGGTAGCGGCATATATGGCAGCTCGTCGGGAAGCCTGGGATAAGAGGCCGACGCCGAAAGTGGAGCTGCCCCCGGTGGCGAAGGATAACTATTCGAAGACGCTGAGGGACCTTTGCAAGGTAGGGAGCGACCGCCTGGAGCTCATTAATTATCCGCTCCCTATTGAAGAAGAGGGCACCCCTGCCAAGAGCTGGCGCCCGGAGAGAGACCCGCTGTGCCCATACCGCATATTTATGAGGCAGGAGGAGAGGAAGCCGGAGAATTATAAGGATACCACCTGGCTGTACGTCCTTCTCCCGGTGAATGGGCTGAAGATCGAAGACCAGACGGCCGCCATTCTGGGCAAGCGTCTGCATGTGCCATATTACTATGCTGACGGGTGGGGCATAGATCACTTCAACCTCTTCTGCCACCTCTCCATGAAGAAGCACGCGGATCTGGCCAACCTTACGAACCGGTGCCAGAAGATCGAGGACGTGTGCTGGCTTGTTCGAGAGGCGGCGCGCCGGGACAAGGAGCCGTCTCTAGGCTATTGGTCGATAACGCTTCGACTATATACCGGTCCTCATGGTATTCAGGCTTTCCGCCTCTTTTACTCTTGTTGTTGTGTCTTTGACAGCCTATCGGGTGCTGATGATGATATATATACATGTTTGTTCTTTTTTTTTTGACAGACCATCCGGACAGCACCCAGACGGCAACATACCGCAATCTTCTTCGATTCGTCCAGAAGCCTGCTTATTTCGAAGCTGCACTGCCGGCTCCGACCATGACCCCTTTGCCCAAGGCTGCGAAGAGGCCCCGGGCCAAATCCCCTGTGAAGAAGGTGGTGGATGCCGCCAAGGCGGCTAAGCAGCGGGACACAAAGCGGAGAAAAACGGAGGCGGCCAAGGCCCCGACTGGCATTCCTCCGACGCCACGGGTCCCATCTTTTGAGGAGTTTGAAGTTGCCCGACCCGAGCCGAGCCAACCTACCGATCAGTACCCTCGACCATCAGCGTGACCTCTATGTCTCTCTTTTTGTTGTATATATATATATTTTTTGAAGCAGAGCCTTGACACCTGAACGTTTCCTTTTGTTTCAGCTCTTGTGGAAGAGCCCGTGCCCACACCCATTCCTGATGCGGGGGAGCCAGTTCCTGTGCCCGCCCCTGTCACGGGTGAAGCCGCGATCGTAGCAAAGGCGACCTCGACGGCGGCTCCGGCTTCCTCACCGCAGGCCAAGGGAAGGTCCCGAGCAAAGTCGCCTGTTAAGAAGGCGTTGGCTGCTGCCAAGGCGGCCGGGCGGCAAGCGGCGAAGCGGAGACGGGCAGAGGGGTCCCCGGCCCCAGCGGCCGCCTCTCCGGTGGCCCCTATCTTGTCCTTCGAGGAATTTGAAATTACTCGGACCGAGCCGAGTCACGATGCGGGCGAGGTTCAACAGTTGCCGACATCATCCGGGATTAACTTGCCTCCTGGGTCGGCCTTGCATGCGCGTACAGCGACAATGCGCTTCTTTCTTACAGGCGGCACAGAGGAACCGGCGCCCGTGCGGATCCCGGGCGGGGGTACGGCTGCGACTCCCGAGAAGGCCTTGCCTGTCGGGGAAGCCCGTGGGTCACCCCGCGCTGTAGGAGCCGAAGAGGGTATTTGTCTTTGTCGGCCTAAACGACTTCTTTGTTCTTTGGGAGCCGACTGGATTTGATGTAACCCACCTTTTCTTCTACGTGACAGGCACATCAGAGGCAATCGCTGGGCTATTCGGGCCCCGCCTGCAACTCCCGACGACGCATTTATATGTGAGGAGGAGGCTGAAGTCCGGCGTACCGGCCTCATCTCGCCCGAGGGAGGGTGCGCCGGCCATTGACCTCGAAGTGGAGGCCCCTTTGCCGGCAAGGGCAGAGCCTGCGGTGGTCGAGTCATCGTCGGGCGAAGAGGTAGACTACAATTACTCCTCCGATGAAGTGGCTCCTGACGAGGGCGTGTCCGGGGCATCGGAGCCGCCCGAGCCGGTCTTCAGGGCCCCCTTACCTGCTGGCTCCCCGAGCTTTATGGGGAAGACTGTTGTAAGTGTGAGCTTGCTTGGGCCGGCTCCTTCCTCTCCTTCGTGGTTACCTAATGATCTTTTCTTGTCAATTTCGGGTTTCAGGGGCTTAACTTGCCGGAGGCTGTGGAAAAGGCTACTCCAGTTGCGCCGATTGACCGTCAGGTGGGGGTCGATGTGGGCTCGGGCAAATTAGCCCTTCTATTCAAGGCTCTTCAGCAAGAGTCGGCCGCAGGGACTTTAAGTGTTTCTGAAGCGGCGGACGAGCCTCTGGAGGAAGGAGAGATTGCGCCCGAAGGCCGCGTCCCCCCGGTGGCCGAGGTAAGCGGGGCTTTATGGCTCTTCCCACTTCTCGTCCTCGCGTAATTTATTCCAGGCGACGGGCGGCTAACCGTATTTCATGTGGGCAGGTGGCGCCGACGACCGGGAGGACGCCTGGCCGCTCTCGCAAGGCGATCGCCAAGCGGAGGCCGATTACTGGTCAACCACCAGCAGGGGGACCGACTCTGGCATCTGTTCCTGAGGTGGAGACTCTTGCCGTGCTCGTGCAGGCGGGAGGCGTCCCTCAACTACTGGTTCCACTTCCACCTCTTCCGAAGCTGCCGGCCCAGATGGAGGACCCTTTCTTGAGACAAATATTTGCGGGGCTCCGTGCACATCAGGAGGGGCCCCAGATGCGAGAAGGAAGTTTATGGGCGATGGCTTCGGGCCCGGCTTTACTCGAAGTCCCTCCTTCAGCCAAAGAAGCCGCACCGGCACCCCTGCCCATTGAGGCAGTGGCAGAAGCGAACCAGGCAGAGGAGGCAGGGGAACACCGAGTGATGGCGGCGACAAGTGCTTCGGCGATGATGTTGGCCCCTCCCCTGTCGATGACCGGCCAGGGGTCCTCTGTTGAGCGACTCCAGCCAGAGGACCTGACTCTCGCTCTTCCGTCTTCTTCGGCCGCGGCGAATGCTGATTTGTGGGCCGAGGTAGACAGCTCCGTGGATTTCATGCCTCCGAGGGTACCCTCAGTCAGCCAGACTTCATCAGACGCGCCGGTCCGGCAGATGTTGGTGACACTGTGGACGATGCTCTCTGTCGACCCTGCCCTCTCATACTGGGAGGTGCACAGTATAGTGACCCAGCTGACCGGGGCCTTGCAAGTATTGGGTTGCCCACTGGGGGAATGGTCGCGGCGGGTTCTGTTGTTGCTAAAATATGTCAAGCGCCGCGAGTTCCTGGAGACCCAGGCTCCTGACGAATGTGTCGCTCTTGACACTCAGGCAGACGAGCATCTACAGACCTTAGAGGCCCGGCGTCGTGATGAAGAGCACCATGGGAAGGCTCTCGGGGAAGGCCAGAGCAATGTTCGCTCCCTTAGGAGTCGAATTGCGAAGCTGGAGAGCTACCTTGCCGCGGCTCGGTCTGACCTTGCTGCAGTCGAAAGGGCGGTCGAAACGGAGGGCGAGGCCGTTGCCCAGGTCGAGGCGGCATCCGTGGAGGCGGAGCTTGCTCGACTCAAAGAACGGAGGGGCCGCCTGCGCGACATGACAAATTTTCCTTGTATCGGTATCCTCCCCCTCGAGGACATCTTCAGGGGTGTTGACTAGGCGCCCCCCCCCCTTTTTGTTCCTTTCTATTCTCTCTCCTTTTTGAGATGTAATCCAGGGGTATGCCCCGAAGCACGTGTAGTTTAATCCTCTTTTTGAATAGAGCAGCACATTTGTGGTTTCACATGTTCTTTGTGCGTGCATTCGTCCCAGAGGGACCTTTCTTCTCCTTCTTTCTCTTCTGTGTACATTGTTTTCTTCTTCCCCTTCCTTCCCCTCTTTTCGTGCTGAGATACATTGGCAGGTGTGGACACCGAAAATCGCACATCCAAATGTCATGCTCGGCCCAGCATCAACAACGGCGCCGAGTGAAGAAACCCCGGAGAAATCAGGCACCAAAGGCCCCACAGCCCGTGGGCCCCGAAGGAAATCAAACGGGCCACAACTCGTGCCCACAACGGGCCCAAAACTGCCCATCCAGCCTTCAGCGGCACCCCCCCCCCCCCCCGTGGGGAGCCCTTCAGCGGCACGCCCAGCCCCAAGGGGCCTCAACGGCACGCCCTGGTGGAGCCCCAGCGGCACGTCCCTCCAGGCTGCCCAGCGGCACACCCCATTGGGCTGTTCAGTGGCACAGCCCATCAGAAGCTTCAGCGACACGCCCCAAAGGGCCTCCAGCGGCGCACCCTGTTCAGCCCTCAGCGGCACGCCCCCTTGGCCTTCAGCGGCACACCCTCATTGGCCTTCAGCGGTACGCCCCATTGGCCTTCAGCGGCACGCCCCTTTCAACCCTTCAGCGGTACACTCCTCCTAGCCCTGTCAGCGGTACACTCTTTCCCTTCGCCGGTACACCCTCAGCCGCTGTATAGACTTGAGCCAGCCAATGTACAGACTTGACCAATGTACAGACTTGGCCAGTGTATAGACTTTGGGCAGTGTATAGACTTCACACCCCAATGTACAGACTTGGGCAGTGTATAGACTTCACACTCCGATGTACAGACTTGGCCAACGTATAGACTTTGGGCAGTGTATGGACTTCACACTCCGATGTACAGACTTGGCCAACGTATAGACTTTGGGCAGTGTATAGACTTCACACTCCAATGTACAGACTTGACCAGTGTATAGACTTTGGGTAGTGTATAGACTTCACACTCCAATGTATAGACTTAGCTAGTGTATAGACTTGAGCAGTGTATAGACTTTACGCCCCGACGTATAGACTTTGAGCCATTCAATGTATAGATTTTGAGTAGCCAACGTATAGACTTCGAGCCTGGGGAACGTATAGACTTTACACCACCCTCCCTCCTTCACCGACACACTCTCCAGCGGCACGCCTTTTTCAGCCCCCAGCGGTACGCCCCTTTGGCCTTCAGCGGTACGCCCTTTCTAGCCCTTAGCGGCACACCCCAGCCCTCAGCGGTACACTCCCGTTTTCCCCTTCGCCGGCACACTATACATATTCACATATACAACCTGACAAGGGCACTAACAACAGCGAATGAATCAATAAAAATTATGCTAATTAAAGGACTCTGAATGCCCCACATTAATCACGATAAAAGAGGTGGGAGGGGTAATAATAAATAAATAATAACAATAAGAACAATCATGAATAAAAGAAGAGAAATCATCCCGATCAAAGGCACGAACAAACAGTAAATATCAAATCAGAAATCCCAGAAGATATAGCTAACAAAACCCCAGATAAAAGACGGACGCTAAGGCCCACACTGCAGTCCTCTCTCTCCCCGGGATCCTGGGCAAAAGGGAATAATAACGCCGCCCTTTCAGGTCGGGCCCGAGTCTCGGGAATCACCCCGATATGGCCAGGCTTTGATCTAACCTCGGGCCGACATCCTAATCGGACTGGATTTATTTTCTCGTTCCGGATATCTTCCGAATCCTCATTAAAATTGCCGCATGTTCGGCAGACATTTGAAAGGATCTACCCCGGTTTTCTCATCGTGACTCCGCCGCGGACCTGTGTCCGAATGCGAAAAGGTCCCCGAGTGACCGACGTGGCCGATAGTTTATGGCCCCAATATAACCCTCAGCGTGATCTATTCCCAACCTCTCTTGCACAATTAGTGTTATTCTTTTCGGCCGCGGAGCCCCTAATTTCGGCAATTAATCAAGGGTATTCCCTCGTATGGGGGATGTAAATGACGTCGTGACCTTCATGGCGCGACGGGATTCGGTCCCGACACGAACCACACAACCGTCTGACGGAGTCAGATCTAGCGCACCATGGGCTCTTCGGAGCCCGAATAAATCGTCACCTCGGTGACTGGCACGCCCACGCACTTAATAAACGAATAAACCAACGAGAGAATATAATAAGTGCCGAAAAGTGCGTCCACAGCAGGGTGTGAGTCTTCGCGAGGATTCGCTTCGGGGGAACCAGGCAGGAACTCATGTCAGGGCACATGAGAGTGTTCGCCTTCCCAGGGGGAGGACGAGGGGACCACTCCACCATACCGAACGGGTGACTCCCTAGTTCTGCCACAATATTGAATGCTCGTACTGGCCTCGGGCGGGGGGCCTCGGTTAGAGACCGTTTTCTGGTCGTTCAGAGGGGACGGAGAGAAGAGTTTGTCTAGTCAATGACCCGGACGGGAGGTCCGAGCCAAAGGGGTACTCACCGCCCGGGGAGGACGGAGAGAAGAGTTTGTTCAGTCAATGACCCAGACGGGAAGTCCGAGCCAAAGGGATACTCACCGCCCGGGGAGGACGGAGAGAAGAGTTTGTTCAGTCAATGACCCGGACGGGAAGTCCGAGCCAAAGGGGTACTCACCGCCCGGGGAGGACGGAGAGAAGAGTTTGTCTAGTCAATGACCCGGACGGGAAGTCCGAGCCAAAGGGGTACTCACCGCCTGGGGTGGACGGAGAGAAGAGTTTGTCTAGTCAATGACCCGGACGGGAGGTCCGAGCCAAAGGGGTACTCACCGCCCGGGGAGGACGGAGAGAAGAGTTTGTCTAGTCAATGACCCGGACGGGAAGTCCGAGCCAAAGGGGTACTCACCGCCCGGGGAGTACGGAGAGAAGAGTTTGTCTAGTCAATGACCCGGACGGGAGGTCCAAGCCAAAGGGGTACTCACCGCCCGGGGAGGACGGAGAGAAGAGTTTGTCTAGTCAATGACCCGGACCGGAAGTCCGAGCCAAAGAGGTACTCACGGCCCGGGGAGGACGGAGAGAAGAGTTTGTCTAGTCAATGACCCGGACGGGAAGTCCGAGCCAAAGGGGTACTCACCGCCCGGGGAGGACGGAGAGAAGAGTTTGTTTAGTCAATTTTAGTACCCCCGTCGATGCGGGGCGATGACCGGAGATGGGGGTGTTACCCCTTCCTCTTAGCTTTTACTCTTTCCTTGCTTTCTTCTCTTCTTGTTTCTCTCCTATCTCTTTTTGTTCTCTCTCTTTTTTTTATATTCCCTCTTCTCTCTTTTTTTTTTACTTTCTTTCCTTTCTTTCTCTCTTCTCTCTCTTTTTTTTTCTCTTCCTCTTTTCTTCCCTTTCTTTTCCTTCCCTTTCTCTTTCTTCTCTCTTTTTTTTTCTCTTTCTTTTTGAACACACGGGTCGCGGTCAAGTTATTTGGACATTAATCACGCAAATCCGCCCAAACTAGGGCGGAGGATAATATTATTGATTGAATGCGGGCGTCGGAGCGTGGTACAGTCTCAAGTGCCTTCCATTAAGAGGCGGGAACTGAACTTCCCCGCGATGGTTGACAATTACATAGGCCCCACCTTCGTAGACTTTTTGGACTGCGTAGGGTCCGAGCCAGTTTTCATTTAGCTTGCCCTTGGGGTTGGCAGCCATGAGATCTCTTCTCTTGACCATAACAAGGTCGCCCTTCTTGAATTCGCGTTCCCTGACAAGCTTGTCAAAGGCGCGTGCAATCCGGGCCTGGTAGACCTGAATGTTCTATTGGGCCTGGAGCCGCTTTCCTTCTAGGCTGGAGAGTTCTTCGAGCCTTCGTTCAACGTTGGTCTGCCCTGCAAAGACAAGCCCATGCTGAATGGCGACCCTGAGGGAAGGTATCTCCAGCTCAACGGGGACGATCGCCTCCGAACCGTATACGAGAGAAAAGGGTGAGCAGCCTGTTGGAGTCTTGTATATGGTTCGGTACGCCCAAAGCGCCTCATACATCCTTTCCTCCCAGTCCCTCTTGTTAGAGCTAACAGTCTTGGCCAGGAGAGTGCAGAGTGTCTTATTAAAAGCTTCGGTCAGTCCATTAGCCTGCGAATTGTAAGGAGTCGATGTCCTCCAATCAATTTTGTATTTTTCTGCCAGCCGGTAGACCTTCTGATTGCGGAAATGGCTGTCATTGTCCGACACAATCCGTTCGGGCACGCCAAACCGGATTATAATGTTGCGGCGGACAAACCTAACTACGACCTCTCCGGTGACCTCCCGTAAGGCAACAGCCTCTGCCCAACGGGAGAAGTAGTCGGTTGCCGCCAAAATGTACTTGCAACCCGTGGAAGATGCAGGTAAGGGACCCACAACATCTGTTCCCCATTGGGCAAACGGCCAACTGGGCGCCGTTGGGTGCAATTGCACGGGGGGCCTCCTGGGTATGGTGGCATGCTCCTGACATTTCTGACACGACTTAGCATACTTGCAGCATTCGTTGAACATTGCATGCCAATAAACTTGCAGCATTCGTTGAACATTGCAGGCCAATAATAGCCAAGTTTCTTAATTTCAATCTTCATTTTCGTTCCCGCCTGGTGTGCACCAGCTGTCCCGGCATGGACCTCCTTCATAACCCTCCAAGCTTCTTCAATGGACAAGCATCGGAGGAGTAGCTTCTGTTTGGCATCGGCCACAATCCGGAATAATATTCCGTTTCGGAGCTCATAAGAGTCCTTAATTCTGATTAGCTTGATTTTCTCTTCCCTTTGCTTGGGTAGTTGCTGGTACTTGAACCACTGCATCAGGGGGTCTCTCCAGTCAGGTAGGCCGACAGCTTCTGCTGTAGTGACCTCTAGCTCTTCTTCTTCTGGTTCCTCTTCTGTCACACTGGGCATCTGGCGCTGATTTATCACTTGGATATTGAGAGATCCATCTGGAGGCACTGCCAGTGAACTTGCCAATTTAGCTAAGGCGTCGGCTTATGCATTCTCTCCTCTGGCGACATGGCCTATCTCGGGGAGATAGAACCGCTCCATGAGCCCCTTCGCCTTAGTGTGATAAGGGAGCAGCTCAGGTTTTCGGACATCAAACTGTCCCTGGACCTGCTTGACGACCAACAGCGAGTCGCCGAACACTTGGAGCATTTTGATCTCCATTTGGAGGGCGACCTGGAGGCCGATAATCAGAGCTTCATACTCTGCTTCATTATTGGTGCAGGGCTTGCTAATGCAGCAGGAAGTATGCATAACTTCTCTGTCTGGGGACTTGAGGACGATGCCGGCTCCGGCCCGAACATTGGCGCGCCCGGACGGGGTCGCTTCTATTCTCGAGGCCCCGTCGAAGTATAGTTGCTAGATAGCTTGTTGGACATGGTCCACTTCCAGTGTCTCATCCTCGGGCAGCTCTGCGGCCAACGGGGAGTCTTCGGGCACGGGGTGTGCTGCGAAGAAATCCGCGACGGCTTGTCCCTTAACGGCCTTCTGCGGCACGTAGGTAATGTCAAACTCCATGAGCAGCACGGCCCATTTGCCAAGACGCCCCTTTGGGACTGGCTGGGAAAGAATGTGCTTGATGGGGTCAGCCCTGGATATTAGGCTCACTTCATGGGACAGCATGTAGTGCCTCATCTTCTTGACTGCGAAGACCAGAGCAAGGCAGACTTTCTCTATCGGGGTGTACTTGGTCTCCGCACCCACCAGTCTCCGGCTAAGGTAGTAGAGAGCCTGCTCTTTTCCCTCATCATTGTTCTGGGCAAGCATTGCCCCCAGTGAGTATTCGGTAGCCGCTATGTAGAGAATAAGCGGTCTGCCTTTGACAGGTGCCCCCAAGACAGGCGGGGTCTTCAGGTACTCCTTTAGCTGGTGGAACGCGTGCTGGCATTCATAGCCCCAGCTGAAGGGTGCATTCTTCACCATTAGCCTGTAGAAGGGTTGGAAACGCCCTGACAGGTTGGAGATGAACCTGCGGATGTAAGCTAAACGGCCCTGTAGGGACCTCAGCTCTCCCAGACTCTTCGGAGGGGGCAACTCCTGGATGGCTTTTATCTTAAAGGGGTCGATCTCGATCCCTCTGTGCCGGACAATGAAGCCGAGGAACTTTCCGCTGGATACGCCGAAGGCGCACTTCATGGGGTTCATTTTTAGCCCGTATAGCCGGAGCCTTTGGAAGACGACCCTGAGGTCATTCAGATGTTCATGTCTCTTCTTAGTCTTGACGACCAAATCGTCGATGTAGCATTCGACCTTGCTGTCTAGCAGCTCATCGAAGATCTTGGTCATCGCCCGCTGATATGTGGCACCAGCGTTCTTGAGGCCGAAGGGCATCCTCTTATAGTGGAATATCCCCTTGGGCGATCTGAAGGCTGTGTGAATCCGGTCGTGGCCGGCTATCCAAATCTGGTTATAGCCGGACGAGCCGTCCATGAAGGACAGGGCCTCGTGACCGGTGGTTGCATCGATCATCACTTCGGTGATAGGCATCGGGAAGTCATCTTTTGGGCATGCTTTATTCAGGTCGCGAAAATCCATGCAAATCCTGATCTGTCCGTTCTTCTTCTTCACCGGTACAATGTTGGCCAACCATGTGGTGTATTGGTTTTCCGCCACGAATCCGACATCTATGAGCTTGTCAACTTCCTTGCAGATCTGGCTGATCAATTCCGGCCTCATACGCCGGGGAGACTGCTTCACTGGTTCCACCTTGGGATTAATGGTCAAGATGTGCTGAGTCACCTCGGGGCTGAGCCCGGGCATTTCTTTGTAGTTCCAGGCAAAGCAATCCCGGAACTCTTGCAGCAGCTTTATGTATTGATCTCTCTCATGAGGGGGCATAAGAGCACTCAGAAAGGTCGGCCTGGGGTCGCCTTCTGTGCCGAGGTTGATCTCAATCAATTCATCGACTGTGGCCTGGCCGCCATTTTCAATTTTCTGCGGGGCTGGCGACAAATCAACAAAGTCTTGATCTTCATCGTCCTCGGGCTCGAGGATGCCATCCTCCCCTTCTTGTTCCTCATGACTGGGCGTAGAGGCTGCATTCACCGCGCACTCCCCCTGGACCGTAGCTGCTGGGTCCGCGGGGTCCGCTGGTGCGAGAAGACATAAGGCCACCTCGGGGTCTTCCGTGTACTCATCGTAGAGAGCTTTGACGGGGGGCGGGGCAGCCTCATCTTCAGGGGCCCGATAGTGGATGGATATGGTATAGGCTCCTGCTCCGGGGCCGTCCGCCACGTGGGGGCGTGGCGGGGCTACCACATAGTCTCCCATCCTGAGCTCGTTCCTATCGATGAGGCCTTGAGCAATGTCTTTGAAGACATAACAGTCTTCGATGGCGTGGCCCAGCATCTGGTGGTAGGGGCAAAATAGTGGGTCCCCACTCCTTCGGGTGTCTTGTGGCCTCTTGGGCCTTGGGAGGGAGACCTTACCGTAATAGCAGGCCCAGTCAAAGATGCCCCGAGTCTTCTCCCTTGGGAAGGAATAGGGCTTCTGTAGCTTATCTTGGAGCGTCAGGTCTCGCCTGGCCGGCCACCCGGTCAATGGGCTTGCCATGTCCCTGGTTTCTCTTCTTGACCGGACGGAGGCGTCAGGACTGGTGCCTTGGGGCCGAGACATATGGCCACAGCACGGGCGGAGAGAACCTCGGATCAGGTCAGTCACTAGCGAGGTCAACTCAGCCAGCCACGCCTTTAACCTCTCGATTTCCCGTTGTTACCTATGGTACAAGGCGTACATGACGGGGTCGTAACGAGGGGGATTCGAGGCATGGCCCATGCTATTGCTCCTTGCTTCGCCAGCAGGCCGGAGCAAGGGCGCCTCAGAGGTGCGCCCCTCCGGGGTCAGTCCCTCGGAGAAAGAGGAGGTCTTCCCCATGCAGCGGCGGATAGGGTTCCAAAGGAACACTTCTTCGTCTTGTGCCTCCTCAGTCGGAGAGCTGGGATATACATCTTGGTGGGCTTCCCGTAAATTTGCAGTTTCCGCGGGGTCGTCGTCGGACAAGGCCGAAACTGATATCACACCAGCTTCGTAATAATCTTCTATTGAAAAACCCAAACTGGGGTGCTTGGTGATTTGCAGCAACCGTCGATCCAGGTTTGGCGGGTTCCACATCTTTTCAAACATCTTCTTCCGGCTGGAGGGCAGGTATGGAGGAATCTTCTGCTTTCTGACCATTCTGGCTGCCCGGTCAGTCAGGTGAGGAAGTCCCGCAATGGGGACGTGCGGGTCATGCAACTCGTCAGGGAATCGGCAATCATCATCTTCCCTAACCGGCTTCTCCCCAGCAACATAAAAGATAGTGGGTGGCCCCTCCGGGTTAGGCACCTCAAAGGTCCTCAGCTACTCGGCAACCTGACAGTCGATTTCTATTGCAAGCTTGATGATCCCTGGCGGGACCCTGACATCTTCTAGCAGGTCTTCGAGACAAGGTGCCCCCGGTGTAGGGTAGATGGCGAGAGGAGTTGCCTTGAATACTCCTTCTTCTTGTGCAATGAATGGTGCATGTGGGGGAGCCACATAACCCGGGGGTGGCGGAGGAAACCAGCCACCCGACTCCACTTTCTTCTTCCCTTTGTCTTGGGCGGCTTGGGGAGCCTGCTTCGCCTTCTCTAGATACAGATTGGCATCTGACAAGTGACACTCGAACACCTCGAACGGGTGGAGGTCGGCAAATATTCTGACTTCTTTCCCCTCGCAAGGGTACTTGATACATTGATACAGGGTGGAGGGCACCACTCTGTTCTGGTGTAGCCAGGGCCGGCCAAGCAACGCCTTATAGGAGGTGTTGGAGTTGATGACGTGAAACTGGACCTTGGTGGTGAAGTCATCAAAGGTCAAGTTGAACTCTGCAACCCCCATGGGCACTTCGCATTTCTAGTTAAAATCGGCAATCTTGACATTTTTAACCTCAACCAGGTGTACATCAAAGTAATGCTTTTGGTATACCCGGTAAGGGAGTATATTCACCGCTGCCCCTGGGTCGATCAGGACCCTGTTAATAGGCTGGCCATTCAACTGCCCCTTCATGTAGAGGGGTCTGTTGTGACTACAGGTCGGCAGGAGCATGTCGTCTTCTGTGATAGCCACAGCTACTTCAGGTGACATTTCTGCCAGGCAAGTTTCAAGGTGCGCTGGCGTCTGGAGGGCGGCAATGATGGCTTGCCGTGTTTCTTCGTCCAGGGACAACATCTCCCATACGGTAAACCGGGTCGGGATCTTTTTGAGGTGTCTGACTATCCGATCGGCGGCCCGCACCTTGAGTAATTTCATCTCTTCGGGCTTGCCGCGCCTGCCCCCATCCTAAGGTTGGGGTGCCAGATCAGGGGATGCTTGCTTTGTGGGTTCTGCTGCGGCCTGTTGAGCCGGCGGGGCCTGCTGGGCTTCCTCTGTTTCTCGCATGAATTCGGCGAGGTTTGGGATGCCGTTGAATTCTTCTTCTGGCTGAGGAAGAGTTGCCACCGGTAGAGCTTGGGAGCTGCTTACTTTTCCGGTCGAAGGAGACCCCTGGGAGCGCGCGCTCTCGCCTGCTCAGGCTAACAGGAATTAAGCAAATGATGGGGTGCTTCGGCTTCCGGCCCCTACGGGATAGAGACCCGCCGGAGGAGGGATCTCGGTGCCTCGGACCTCAGGGTCGGAAACCTGGTATGGTTGTTCCCCCCTGAGAATGATGTTGAGGTTATCCTGAGGAGGGCGCCCCCACTTCCTTCCCGACCTAGTGGCATGTTGGGAAGTGGAGACTTCAGCTTGATTCACCTCTGGCGGCTCATGGGGTGGCTCTTCTTCTGTTTCCTCCAGGGAAAGGGTAGTGTCGAATAACGCCGAGAGGGTACTGCAGGCGACGACGACCTCCTTCTTCTTCTTGCCCCTGGGTCTTCTTTTCTTCTTCTTCTTCCCTGCTGCTGTCAATGGCTGCTTTTGGGGAAGCTCACCCCACAGGGGAGGCTCTTTGGCTGCTTCAACTTCTGTTCCCGGAGCCAGCTCGAGTGATTCGAACTCCTTCCAGGGGACATACTCCTTCAGCTCCACGGGCTGGATTTCAGGCTGTTCATAATCTTCAAGCCCATCAATAATAGCCTGGAGCCTTTTAACCGCCGGGCTGGTCTTCTTATACATCCGCAGCGAGACAGAGCTTATTTTATTGTGAGTGGGCCGCCTCATGACCAGCCGAGGGGCCGTGTCATGGCAAACTGGACTTGCCGGGGGCGGTGCAGGCAGGGGCGCCGCCTCCCTCGGGTGAATTCCTGGGGCAGGCCGAGGGGCGCGCGCCCTTCTGTTCTTTCTGGGTGCAGTCTGCCAACCTCCTTGGTCTTGAGCTGGGGCCACGATAAAAGTTTCATAAGTGGCATGGGCGCAGGCCTCCGCCCACTCCTCAGGTAGCTCCTGGTACAATGAGACCATATTGGCGGCAGAGGTTATGCTGGACAACTCATGCGGCTGCGGGGGATCTACCTTGTGCTCCCCCATGTCCAGCTCCCCGTTCTTGATTAAGGACTCAATAACGTCCTTGAAGACATAGCAGTCCTCAATGGTGTGTCCGAGCATTATGTGGCACAGGCAGAAGCGCGGATCATCTTTCTTCTTCAGGTCGCCGGGCCTTTTTGGCTCTGGCAATGTAATTTTATTGTAGCTAGTTGCCCATTCAAACAGGAGTTTGGATTTGTCCCGGGAGAAGGAATATAGCTTGTTTCTCATCTTTTCCCTTAGTGAGGGGCCCTCCCGCCGTTCTGTGGTTCTGGGCGGAGGGAGGTTGGCAGCCCCCTTGGCTTTCTCTTTCTGCTTTTCAAAAGCCTGGAAGTCTAATGTGTGCACCTCAGGGGGAGCTGGCTTCTTCTCGGCCTGTCTGGCTCTTTGGCTTGACATGGCCGGGGCGGAGGAGTATCGGGCCAAAAATGCCTCGATCTCTGCTACCACATTGTTCAGGCGATCAAATGTCTTGACCTCGGTGCCAATCATCCTTTCTAGGATTTCTTTCTTTAAGTTCTGTTTGTAGATCTGCACCGCATCCTCCTGGTGTGGGGGACGCCTGCACCTCATGCTGAGGTTCCTCCATCTCTTGATATAGTCGAGGGCCGATTCATCGTTTCTCTGCCTCGTGGCGTAGAGTTCCGCCACAGTGACTTCCCGTTCTGCGACATAGAATCTCTCTTTGAACTTCTTTTGCATGTTGGGCCAATCGGCGACAGACCCGGGGGGCAAGCTGGAATACCACTCAAAGGCAAGCCCGGTGAGTGTCGAGCTGAAGAACTTCAGGAGGTAGGCCTCATCAGCAGCCAAATCCCCGATGACGTTCACATAATAAGCAATGTGCTCCCTGGGAGACCCTTGCCCGTTGAACTTTTCAAATTTCGGCGGCTTGGTGACGCCAACCGGTAGCTTCTTTGCGGCATAGTGAGCCGGGTAGGGCACCCTGTAGACGTCGAACGGCGTCTGATCCCCGTCCCCTCTCTCGGCCAGCTTCATGTCTATCATCTGTTCCAGCATCAACTGGCTAACTGTTGCCGGGTCGACCGGACTTGGATAGAAATGAGCGGGCTGTACGCTCGGGGTGGCCAACACAGTCGCCTGGGGGGCCAGGAGGGACCCTTGGGAAAGTGAGGCCTGTGGCGGGGTCGGTGCGGTGCCGTGTACCTGCTGCAGGGGCGCGCCCCCGAGAGGGTTGAGAGCTGCTGGGAGAGCTGCTTCCGAGGACTGCCCCCTGTCCCTGGGTGCCTCGGGTAAAACCTCGGTCTGCCAGGACATCGGGGACGGTGTGTTCCGCTCATTTAGTTACTTTTTAAGTGACTCAATTTCTTGCTGGAACCGCTGCATCATCAGCAGCATCGCCGGGTCAGCTGTGGGGAGACTAGGCATGCCCCCTGTCTCTTCGGCCGGGGCGTCCTCGGATGATGTAGAGGGTCCGCCGCTCGTGTCACCGGTGGTGACCACGTTGGCCGTGAGGGCCGCAAGGGGTTCTTCAGGTAAGGTCCCTTTGGCGCCTGTGGGAGTCGCGTCGCCTGCCGCTCTCCCTCTTCTAGTAAGGGGTCCCGGCCTGGCGGCGAGCCTGGCCATTTCTTCAGGATCGGTAGGCAGGGCCCCATACCGACCGTGAACTGCTGCCATATTGCAGGTGAAGGTTTGCCATCTTTTGTTTCTCTTCGTCGCCTTCTTGGATGATCTCCCCGGGAACACCAGTCTGTCAAAGACCGATCGTCGGGGCGGCGCTTCCTCCCGAACAGGGGACTGACGCGGCTCCTCCGAGTGGTTCCTCGACTCCGCACTGGGTGCAGGTCGGGCTCCTTCTTCTTGGAAAGCGGAGGCCACTGCCCCCAGCAGTCTCTGGCGGCCTGCGGGAGTGGTACCTGGGCCTCGGAGGTAATTCCTCATACCCTGCTCGATCCCTTCCCACTCCTGGTCAGGGAGAGCGGCCTGTGGTTGCATGTCGATGACAGTGGCAGGAGGAGAGTAGGCCGCAAGGGCCGGGCGGGCGGCATTGTGCCTGCGCCCTCAGCGACGGCGGTGGACGTTCTCGGACGGCACCGGGATGACGGGTGCCGGTCGGAGAGTTGGGGTCATCACCTCGACCCTGCCATCTTGTCGGGCCCTCCTCGGGCGGGAAGTGCTGGGCCCCGCCTGGGCGGGTGCAGTGGGCTGGGCCTCCTTGGGTACCCAGACTTGCTTCAGTTTGGTCGGCCTGTGAGCCGGCGCCCTTTTTGGTGCCGCAGCTGGGGTCGCAGGCGTCGCCCTCTCTTTCAGCTTTTCCAGTCCTTGAAAAGAGTTGTGGACCGGGACGGTCAGAACGACGCGGTCCGACGTCACCTGGGACCTCTGCCCGTCTAGGCGGACTCGGAGGGCCCCAACAGTCATGGACTTTCCGGAGTTGGATGAGCGGCCCCCCGAGCCGGTGCCGGTGTTGCTCCTCCGAAGCCTTCTTCGGTGGGATGCTGACCCTTGGTGGGAAGGGCCGGTAGTTTGGTGCACGTGGTGCACGTTGCAGCTCAGCGTCGCTGTGGGGACGCTGTTGTTGTTCTTGGCCGCAGCTCGGCCGACAGCAGCTTCGACGGCCCCCGGAGCAGGAGCGTTGATCTGGGACTCCTCGGGAGCCTTCACCTCAAGGATGTTGGCAAAGGCCACCCCCCAAGAAGTTGGGGAAGCCTACGGTGGGAGGGAAGCTCCCGAAGCTGAGGGGGACCGCCAGGTAGCCACCTCGGACGTGGTTCTCGATGGGTTGAGGGCCGCAAGTGACAGCCATCGTTGGCACCATGATGTAATTCTCTCTCCTGCATTCGAGAAAGTAACGCAATTAGTATTACAAGAAGGGGGCCGCGGGGCCCCTAATTTCGGCAAAGAGATGAAGGGTGGATCGGTCCCACCGGGCGTGCCAGAGTTGTGGACGCACTTTCCGTCCGCCTGCTGATGTGGGGCGGCCTGTTGGTGGGTCTGTTGGTCTATTAAGTGCGTGGGCGTGCCAGTCACCGGAGTGACAATTTATTCGGGCTCCGAAGAGCCCACGGTGCGCTCGACCTAACTTCGTCAGACGATTGTGTGGTTCGTGTCGGGACCGAAACCCGCCGCGCCTGTTGGCACTCAAAATATGATCCTTAGGCAACCAAGCCGCAAAGATGAATGATACGGCCCACTGAAGCACAGAAGCCGATAAAGATCAACTTATCAAGAGAACCCCTCAAGCTGACGAAGCTCTGAGCCACCTTGGAGGGAACATCGGGGACTTTACCTCAGGAGAGTCGAAGTGAACCCGCAACCAACCGGCAGCGCGATCAAGCCTGCCCAATGATACGGCATCGACCTCGTCATGCCGCTACCCCACATCCGTCGCCCGACCAAGGACGACGGTCTACCTTATGACTCTCCTAAGGAGGAAGAATGTCCTCGGCCATCCGCAACAAGGGGCCGAAGGTTCTGTCAGCAGAAGATCCCGATTACCCGGCACGGGTTCGGCTTCTCGCCATAGTGGGCCCGTTAGTGGCCGATTGATCACCGTTCAAGGTGGAATTATCCAGGATGTAACGTCATCCTGCAAGGAAGCTTCGAGCACGAGTCCGTCTTAGCCAGAAGCACAAATCACAGTGCCGAAGGCTGTATCAGCAGGACACCCGTGTGCTCGGACCAGACACACACGAAGTCTTAATTAAGGCCGTTCGCCCTATCAAGAGCTTCGTCAACACCCTATCAAGGCCCTCCGATGGCCAGGGTGAGAAGAACAATCAACGGGAGCTTCCGGAATCATCTCCGGGCCCACCGGACTGGATACGCCAAGTAGACAGGTTAAAACGGTGCCGTCGAACCGGCGCGCCAAGAGCAATAGGGGGTGTTCCCGGCGCCATCAACCCGACGCGCAAAAGCCAAATGGGGCTTCTTCCCGGCGCCGTCAATCCGGCGCGCCTCTTCCTGGGACGCCGAATTAACCATAAGGCCATATATAGCCTACCTTCGGCCAGAGAAGCGGGGGGGGGGGGGATCGAAAAGAAAAAAAAAAAGAGAAAAGAAGAAAGAAGAGAAAAAAAAGGAGATAGCCAGAAGAAAATAGAAAGGATCTGAGGTCCGCCAATCAGAGCTTCGGAGGGGAGGGTTTCGAGAGGAGAAGGTTTTCTCCAAGGGTTCTCAGGCCGCCACCGCCGTTCTCTGTTCTGTTCGATCCTCCGGCGTCGGAGAAGAAGAAGAGTCTCTCTCTCTCTCTCTCTGTCTATTTAGGTGGGTCACCGTGTTCCTCCCGGTGGAGCCTCCCCCTATTCTTCTTGGGTTTTCTTCCCTGATACAATGTAAGTGAGTGAGGGGAGGGGCGATGATATGAGCCTGACCTCCCCTCCCTCACCAATATCTCTATTCTTCCTCTCTGTTTGTACCGAGTCCCTTATATTAATGAAAACGGCGGCCGGACGACAACGCCGGCGCCGAAACGATGCTCTGTGCACTTCCTTTCCATGTTGCTTATATCATGAATGAATGCTGCTTTCCTTTTCATATAGATCTTTTTTTTGTTTCCTCTTCTTCCCTGTAGCCGGTGAAGCGGCGTCCGACAATGATGCCGGCGCCGTGGAGGATGAACGCAAAGCATTATGCATTTCTTTGGCCAAATGATCTTGCTCATGTTCCGTCTTCCCGACGCTTTATGCCCCGCTATGGCAAGGGCTACATCGATTCCCCTCCCCGGGGGTTTTCTCTTCCGATCGGATGCTAGGAATTTTCACCGTGTAAGGGGGGGTCAATACATGGGTTCCTCCAACCTGTCTGGGCCGCCCGGTATGGGGCCTTACCCGTCGACCCGGAAGAATTGGCCAGAATAGCTGCCAGGCCGGGACCCCTTACCAGAAGAAGGAGAGCGGCAGGCGGCGCGACACCTGGGGAGCCCCTCACAGCCCTCACGGCCAATGTAGTCACCACCGGCGACACGAGTGGCGGACCCTCGACATCATCCGAGGACGCCCCGGCCGAAGAGACGGGGGGCATGCCCAGCCTCCCCACAGCTGACCCAGCAATGCTGCTCATGATGCAACGATTCCAGCAGGAAATCGAATCAATTAAAAAGCAGTTGAATGAGCGAAACACACCACCCCCAACGTCCTGGCAGACCGAGGTCACACCCGAGGTACCTGGGGACAGGGGGCAGTCTTCCGAGGCAGCCCTTCCGGCAACCCTCGATCCCCTCGGGGGCACGCCCCCGCAACAAGCACATTGCACAGCGGTGACCCCGCCACAGGCTCCGCTTTCACAAGGGTCCCCCATGGCCCCCCGAGCGACCGTGGTAGCCACCCCGAGCGCACAGCCCGCTCATTTCTACCCGAGCCCAGTCGACCCGGCGACAGTCAGCCGGTTGATGCTCGAGCAGATGATAGACATGAAGTTGGCCGAGAGGGGCGATGGGGATCAGACGCCTTTCGACGTCTACCGAGTACCCTACCCGGCTCATTATGCTGCCAGGAAGTTGCCGGCTGGCATCACCAAGCCGCCGAAATTTGAAAAGTTCAATGGGCAAGGATCTCCCAGAGAGCATATTGCCTATTACGTGAACGTCATGGGAGACCTGGCTGCTGATGAGGCCTACCTCCTGAAGTTCTTCGGCTCAACACTCACCGGGCTTGCCTTTGAATGGTACTCCGGCTTGCCGCCCGGGTCGGTGGCCGATTGGCCCGACATGCAGAAGAAGTTCAAGGAAAGATTCTACGTGGCCGAGAGAGAAGTTACCATGACTGAACTCTACGCCACAAGACAGAAGAATGATGAGTCGGCCCTCGACTACATCAAAAGATGGAGGAACCTTAGTATGAGGTGCAAACGCCCCCCGCATCAGGAGGACGCAGTTCAGATTTGCAAGCAAAACTTAAAGAAAGAAATCCTAGAAAGAATGATCGGCACTGAGGTCAAGACATTTGACCGTCTGAATAATGTGGTAGCGGAGATCGAGGCATTCTTGGCCCGATACTCCTCCACCCCGGCCATGTTAAGCCAGAGGGCCAGGCAGGCGGAGAAGAAGCCGGCTCCCCCGGAGGTGCATGCACTAGACTTCCAGGCTTTTGAAAAGCAGAAGGAGAAAGCCAAGGGAGCGGCTAACCCTCCGCCGCCCAGAACCACAGAACGGCGGGAAGGCCCCTCACTATGAGAGAAGATGAGAAACAAGTTGTATTCCTTCTCCCGGGACAAGTCCAAGCTCCTGTTTGAGTGGGCAACCAGCTACAATAAGATCACATTGCCAGAGCCGAAAAGGCCTGGCGACTCAAAGAAGAAGGATGACCCGCGCTTCTGCATGTACCACCGGGTGCTCGGGCATACTATTGAAGATTACTACGTCTTCAAGGATGTTATTGAGTCCTTAATCAGGGACGGGGAGCTGGACATGGGGGAGCATAAAGTAGACCCCCCGCAGCCACACGAGCTGCCCAGCATAGCCTCCTCCGTCAATATGATCTCACTATATCAGGAGCTGCCAGAAGAATGGGCGAAGGCCTGTGCCCGTGCCACTTATGAAACCTTTATCATGGCCCCAGCTCAAGACCAAGAAGGGTGGCAGACTGCACCCAGAAAAACCAGAAAGGCGCGCGCCTCTCGACCTACCCCAGGAATTCACTCGAGGGTAGCAGCGCCCCTGCCTGCACCGCCCCCGGTAAACCCTGTTTGCCACGACACGGCCCCCCGGCTGGTCATGAGGCGGCCCACTCACAACAAGAAGAGCTCTGCCCCGCTGCGGATGTACAAGAAGACTAGCCCGGCGGTTGAAAAACTCCAGGCTATTATCGACGGGCTTGAAGATTATGAGCAGCCCAAAGTCCAGCCCGTCGAGCTAAAATAATATGTCCCTTGGGAGGAGTTCGAGTCACTCGAGCTGGCTCCAGGAACAGAAGCTGATGTAGACAAAGAGCCTCCCCTGTGGGGTGAACCTATTCGAGAGCAGCCGTCCGCTGCAGCGGGCAAGAACAAGAAGAAGATAAGACCCAGGGGCAAGAAGAAGAAGGAGGTCGTCTTCGCCTGCAACACCCTCTCGGCGTTGTTCGACATCTCTCTCTCCCTGGAAGAGAAAGAAGAAGAGCCACCCCATGAGCCGGCAGAAGTGAGTCAAGCTGAAGCATCCACCTCCCAGCACGCCACCAGGTCAGGGAGGAAGTGGGGGCGCCCTCCTCAGGGCAGCCTCAACATCATGCTCAGGGGGGAACAACCATACCAGGTTCCCGAGCCCGAGGTCCGAGGCACCGAGATCCCTCCTCCATCAGACCTCTACCCCGGAGGCAGCAAGAGTCAAAGTGCCCCGTCATTCGCCGAGTTCCTGTCCGCTCGAGCAGGAAGGCGGGTGCACCCCCAGGGGTCCGCTGCGACCAGTAAAGCAAGCATTCCTCAAGCTCTACCGGCTACAGTTCCTGCCCAGCCGGAGGAAGAATTCAGCGGCACCCCAAACCTCGCCGAATTCATGCGAGCAGTAGAGGAGGCCCAACAGGCCCCGCCTGCTCGACAGGCCACAGCAGAACCCACAAAACAGGCATCCCCTGATCCGGCACCCCAATCCCAGGATGAAGGCAGGCGCAGCAAGCCCGAAGAGATGAAACTGCTCAAGGTACGGGCGGCCGAGCGAATAGTCAGACATCTCAAGAAAATCCCGACCCGGTTCACAGTATGGGAGATGCTGTCCTTGAATGAAGAAACACGGCAAGCCATCATCGCCGCACTCCAGACGCCAGCACACCTTGAATCCTGTTTGGCAGAAATGTCACCTGAAGTAGCAGTGGCTTTCACAGAAGATGACATGCTCCTACCGACTTGCAGCCATAACAGGCCCCTCTACATGAAAGGGCAGCTGAACGGCCAGCCTATCAACAGGGTCTTGATCGACCCAGGGGCAGCGGTGAATATACTCCCGTACCGGGTATACCAGAAGCACTACTTTGACGTACATCTGGTCGAAGTTAAAAATGTCAAGATTGCTGGCTTTAACCAGAAATGTGAGGTTCCTATGGGGGTTGCAGAGTTCAACTTGACCTTTGATGACTTCACCACCAAGGTCCAGTTCTACGTCATCAACTCCAGCACTTCCTACAAGGCGTTGCTTGGCCGGCCTTGGCTACACCAGAACAGAGTGGTGCCCTCCACCCTGCATCAATGCATCAAATACCCCTGTGAGGGGAAGAAAGTCAGGATCTTCGCCGACCTCCACCCGTTCGAGGTGTTCGAGTGTCACCTGTCAGATGCCAACTTGTACTTAGAAAAGGCGAAGCAAGCTCCTCAAGTCATCCAAGACAAGGGAAAGAAGAAAATGGAATCGGGAGGCTGGTTTCCTCCGCCGCCCCCGGGTCATGTGGCTTCCCCACATGTACCGTTTATTGCACAAGAGGAAGGGGTATTTAGGGCAGCCCCTCTCCCTATCTACCCCACACCAGGGGCACCCTGGCTTGAAGACCTGTTAGAAGATGTCAGGGTCCCGCAAGGGATCGTCAAGCTGATAGCGGAAATTGAATGCCAAGCAGCTGAACAACTGAGAACCTTTGAGGTGCCTAACCCCGAGGGGCCGCCCACTATCTTTTATGTTGCTGGGGAGAAGCCAGTCACGGAGGACGATGATTGCCGGTCCCCTGACGAGTTGCATGACCCGCACGTCCCCATTACGGGACTTCCCCACATGACTGGCCGGGCAGCCAAAATGGTCAGAAAGCAGAAGATTCCTCCCTACCAGCCCTCCAGCCGGAAGGAAATGTTTGAAAGAATGTGGAACCCACCAAACCTGGATCGACGGTTGCTGAAAATCACCAAACACCCCGGTCTAGACTTTTCATTAGAAGATTGCTACGAGACTGATGTCATATCGGTCTCAACATGGCCCGGCAGCGACCCCGCAGAGGCTACAGATTCGCGGGGAGCCTGTCAGAATGCACGTCTTGCGCCCCCAGTCCAGGAGGCACAAGACGAGGAGATCTTCCTTTGGAAACCTCCCCGCCGCCGCTGCCTGGAGGAGACCCCCTCCGCCTCCGAAGTGTCGACTTCGAGAGGGCACACCAGCGAGGCACCTCCACCCCGGCCGACCGGCGAAACAAGGAGCAGAAGCATGGGCCAGGCTCCGAAGTCCCCTCGATACGACCCTGTTATGTACGCCCTGTACCATAGGCAGCAACGGGAGATCGAGATGCTGAGAGCACGACTGGCCCAGTTGACCTCGCTAGTCGCCGACCTGGTCCAGGGTTCTCTCCTCCCGCGGGGTGGCCGCATGCCTCGGCCCCGTGATGCCAGTCCTGACACCCCCGTCTGGTCAAGAAGGGAGTTGAGAGACGCGGCAAGCCTGTTGATCGAGCGGCCAACCAGGGAAGGCCTAACACTCCAAGAGAAGCTGCAGAAGCCCTACTCCTTCCCGAGAGAGAAGACCCGGGGCATCTTCGACTGGGCCCGCCATTACGGTAAGGTCTCCCTCCCACGGTCCAAGAGGCCGCAAGACATCCGAAGAAGTGGGGACCCACGATTTTGCCCTTATCACCAGATGCTGGGCCACGCCATCGAAGATTGCTACGTCTTCAAAGACATTGTCCAAGACCTCATTGAAAGGGACGAGCTCAGGATGGGGAACTATGTGGTAGCCCCGCCACGCCCCCACGTGGCGGACAGCCCCAGAGCAGGAGCCTACACCGTGTCCATCCACTGCCAGGCCCCTAAAGATGCGGCTACCCCGGCCCCCGTCCGAGCTGTCTACGATGAGTACATAAAAGACCCCGAGGTGACCCCGTGCCTTTCTGCACCAGCGGACCTCACCGACCTGGCGGCTACGGCCCAGGAGGACTGCGAGGTGAATGCAGCCTCCATGCCCGGTCATGATGAACAAGAAGATGGGGATGGCGTCCTCGAGCCCGAGGACAATGAAGACCAAGACTTCGTCGATTTGTCGCCAGTCCCGCCAGAAATTGAAAATGACGGCCAGGTCACGGTCGACGAACTAATTGAGGTCAACCTTGGTACAGAAGACGACCCCAGGCCAACCTTTCTGAGTGCTCTCATGCCCCTACAGGAGAGAGAACAATACACAAAGTTGCTGCAAGAATTCCGGGATTGCTTTGCCTGGAACTACAGAGAAATGCCTGGGCTCAGCACCGAAGTGGCTCAGCACATACTGGCCATTGATCCCAAGGTGGAACCAGTGAAGCAACCTCCCCGGCGCATGAGGCCGGAGCTAACCAGCCAGATCTGCAAAGAGGTCGACAAGCTCATAAATGTCGGTTTCATGGCGGAAAACCAATACACCACATGGCTGGCAAATATTGTACCGGTGAAAAAGAAGAATGGACAGATCATGATTTGCGTGGACTTCCGCGACCTGAATAAAGCCTGCCCGAAAGATGACTTCCCGGTGCCTATCACCGAATTGATGATTGATGCAACCACTGGCCACGAGGCCCTGTCCTTCATGGATGGGTCATCCGGCTATAACCAAATCTGGATAGCCGACCATGACCGGGTCCATACAGCTTTCCGGTCACCCAAAGGGATATTTCACTATAAGAGGATGCCCTTCGGCCTCAAGAATGCCGGTGCCACATACCAGCGAGCGATGACCAAGATCTTCGACGAGCTGCTGTACGGCAAGGTCGAGTGCTACATTGATGATCTGGTCGTCAAGACGAAGAAAAGAGACGAGCACCTGAGGGACCTCAGGGTCGTCTTCCAAAGGCTCCGGCAGTATGGGCTGAAGATGAATCCCATGAAGTGCGCCTTTGGCGTGTCCAGCGGGAAATTCCTCGGCTTTATTGTCCGGCACAGAGGGATCGAGATCGACCCCCTGAAGATAAAGGCCATCCAGGAGCTGCCTCCTCCCAAGAGTCTGGGAGAGCTGAGGTCCCTGCAGGGGCGTTTAGCTTACATCCGCAGGTTCATCTCCAACCTGTCAGGGCGCTGCCAACCCTTCCACAGACTGATGATGAAGAATACACCCTTCAGCTGGGGTCACGAGTGCCAGCACGCGTTCGACCAGCTAAAAGAGTACCTGAAGACCCCACCTGTCCTGGGGGCGCCTGTCAAAGGTAGACCGCTTATTCTCTACATAGCGGCCACCGAATACTCAGTGGGGGCAATGCTCGCCCAGAACAATGATGAGGGAAGAGAGCGGGCTCTTTACTATCTCAGTCGGAGGTTGGTGGGCGCAGAGGCTAAGTACACCCCGATTGAGAAAATCTGCCTTGCCTTGGTCTTCGCGGTCAAGAAGATGAGGCACTATATGCTGTCCCATGAAGTCAGCTTGATATCCAGGGCCGACCCCATTAAGCACATCCTTTTTCAGCCCGTCCCAAAGGGGCGCCTTGGCAAGTGGGCCGTGCTACTCATGGAGTTCGATATCACCTACGTGCCGCAAAAGGCCGTTAAGGGGCAAGCCGTCGCGGATTTCTTCGCAGCACACCCCGTGCCCGAAGACTCCCCGTTGGCCACCGAGCTACCTGAAGATGAAACACTAGAGGTAGACCAAATACAACAAGCCATCTGGCAGCTTTACTTTGATGGAGCCTCAAGGACAGAAGCGACCCCGTCCGGGCGCGCCAAGGTACGAGCCGGAGCAGGCATCGTCCTCAAGTCGCCGAACGGAGAGGTGATGCACACTTCCTGCTGCATCAGCAAACCCTGCACCAATAATGAAGCAGAGTATGAAGCTTTGATCATCGGCCTCCAGGTCGCCCTCCAGATGGAGATCAAAATGCTCCAGGTGTTCGGCGACTCGCTGTTGGTCGTCAAGCAAGTCCAGGGGCAGTTTGATGTCCGAAAACCTGAGCTGCTCCCGTATCACACTAAAGCAAAAGGGCTCATGGAGCGGTTCTACCTCCTCGAAATAGGCCATGTCGCCCGAGGGGAGAACGCCCAGGCCGACGCCTTGGCAAAATTGGCAAGCTCACTGGCAGTGCCTCCAGATGGATCTCTCAGCATCCAAGTAATAAACCAACGCCAGGTACCCAGCATGATAGAAGAGGAATCAGAAGAAGAAGACCTAGAGGTCACTACAGCAGAAGCCGTCAGCCTGCCTGACTGGAGGGACCCCCTAATGCAGTGGTTCAGGCACCAGCAACTACCCGACCGAAGAGAAGAAAAGATCAAGCTGGTCAGAACCAAGGACTCCTATGAGCTCCGAAGCGGAATATTATTCCGGATTGTGGCCGATGCCAAACGGAAGCTACTCCTCCGATGCTTGTCCATTGAAGAAGCTTGGAGGGTTATGAAGGAAGTCCATGCCGGCATAGCTGGCGCACACCAGGCGGGACCGAAAATGAAAATTGAAATCAAGAAACTTGGCTATTATTGGCCTGCAATGTTCAACGACTGTTGCGAGTATGCTAAGTCGTGTCAGAGATGCCAGGAGCATGCCACCATTTCCAGAAGACCTCCTGCACCATTACACCCAATAGCGCCCAGTTGGCCGTTCGCCCAATGGGGAACGGACGTCGTGGGCCCCTTGCCCGCATCTTCCACAGGCTGCAAATACATTCTGGCGGCTACCGACTACTTCTCCCGCTGGGCCGAGG
The DNA here is from genome assembly GCA_022559845.1 of Amorphophallus konjac. Lineage (NCBI taxonomy): Eukaryota > Viridiplantae > Streptophyta > Magnoliopsida > Alismatales > Araceae > Amorphophallus > Amorphophallus konjac. The sequence goes on from CM040118.1 coordinate 22,255,853, forward strand.
CCGTTGCCTTACGGGAGGTCACCAGAGAAGTCGTGGCCAGGTTTGTCCTCCGCAATATCATATTCCGGTTCGGCGTGCCCGACCGGATTGTGTCAGACAACGGCAGCCACTTCCGCAACCAGAAGGTCTACCGGCTGGCAGAGAAATACAAGGTTGATTGGAGGACCTCAACTCCTTACAATCCACAAGCCAATGGGCTGGCCGAAGCTTTCAATAAGACACTCTGCACCCTCTTGGCCAAGACTGTCAGCTCTAACAAGAAGGACTGGGAAGAGAGGGTGTACGAGGCGCTATGGGCATACCGGACTGTATACAAGACTCCAACGGGTTGCTCGCCCTTTTCTCTCGTATACGGTTCGGAGGCAATCGTCCCCGTCGAACTGGAGATACCTTCCCTCCGGGTCGCCATTCAGCATGGGCTTGTCCTTGAAGGGCAGACCAATGCCGAGCGAAGACTCGATGAACTCTCCAGCCTGGAAGGAAAGCGGCTTCAAGCCCAACAGAATATTCAGGTCTACGAGGCCCGGATTGCACGCGCCTTTGACAAGCTTGTCAAGGAGCGCGAATTCAAGAAGGCTGACCTTGTTATGGTCAAGAGAAGAGACCTCATGGCTGCCAATCCTAAGGGCAAGTTAAATGAGAACTGGCTCGGACCTTACGTAGTCCAAAAAGTCTACGAAGGTGGTGCCTATGTGATTGTCAACCATCGCGGGGAAGTTCAGTTCCCACCTCTTAATGGAAGGCACTTGAGGTTGTATCACGCTCCGGCGCCCCCATTCAATTAATAATATTACCCTCCGCCCGGTTTCGGGCGGGTTTTCTCGATTAATGGCCCAAATAAACTAACCACTATCCACGCTTTCAACAAAAAAGGGCAAAGGAAGAAAAAAGAATAGAAAAAAGAAAAAAAGAGAAAAAGAGAAATGAAAAGAAAAAAAAGAGAGAGCAAAAGAGGAGAAAAGAAGAAAAAAAGAGAGGAAAGAAAAGAGAAGGAAAAGAAGAGAGAAGAAGAGAGAAAGAGAGGAAAGAAGGAAAAAGAAAAAAAAAGAAGAAGAGAAAATATAAGAGAGAAAAGAAGAGAAAAGAGAAGGAAAAGAAAAAAAAGAAAAAGGAGACGGAGAAAAGAACAAGGGCAGAATAAAAGCAAAGAAGGAAAGAGGGGAACGCCCCCATTTCCAGCCGCCGCCCCGCATCGTCGGGGGTACCAAAATTGATTTAAAAAAAAAGAGAAAGAAACAAACTTTTCTCTCCGTCCTCCCCGGGCGGTGAGTACCCCTTTGGCTTGGACCTTCAGTCCAGGTCATTGACTAAACAAACTCTTCTCTCCGTCCTCCCCGGGCGGTGAGTACCCCTTTGGCTTGGACCTCCAGTCCAGGTCATTGACTAAACAAACTCTTCTCTCCGTCCTCCCCGGGCTGTGAGTACCCCTTTGGCTTGGACCTCCAGTCCAGGTCATTGACTAAACAAACTCTTCTCTCCGTCCTCCCCGGGCGGTGAGTACCCCTTTGGCTTGGCCCTCCAGTCCAGGTCATTGACTAAACAAACTCTTCTCTCCGTCCTCCCCGGGCGGTGAGTACCCCTTTGGCTTGGACCTCCAGTCCAGGTCATTGACTAAACAAACTCTTCTCTCCGTCCTCCCCGGGCGGTGAGTATCCCTTTGGCTTGGACCTCCAGTCCAGGTCATTGACTAAACGAACTCTTCTCTCCGTCCTCCCCAGGCGGTGAGTACCCCTTTGGCTTGGACCTCCAGTCCAGGTCATTGACTAAACAAACTTTTCTCTCCGTCCTCCCCGGGCGGTGAGTACCCCTTTGGCTCGGACCTCACGTCTGGGTCATTGACTAAACCAACTCTCCTCTCCGTGCCCTCTGGACGGCCAGTAAACGGTCTCCGACCGAGGCCCCCCTGAAGCCAGCATGAGCTTTCGACCTGGCGGCGAGACTAGGAAGGTGCCCGTCCGGTACAGTGGAGTGGTCCCCTCGGCCTCCCCCTGGGAAGGCGAGCACTCTCCTATGCCCTGACATGGGTTCCTGCCCGGCTCTCCCGAATCGAATCTTCACAGAGACCTGCACCCCGCCGATGTGTCTCGGCACAGAGACAGGGAAGGGAGTAGGGAGAAGAAATCGCTGTACATAAAAGAAAAGAAGGGGAAGGAAGGTCTCTCTGGGACAAACGCCCACACAAGAACACGCGAAGCCATAAATGTTGTTTTTTTATATTCAAAAAAGGGAGTCGGACTACAGGAACTTCGGGGCATACCCCTGTGTTACAAAAAAGGAAAAAATAAGGGAACCACGCCTAGTCAAGGCCCCTGAAGATGTCTTCAAGAGGCAGAATCCCTACGCAAGGGAAGTTCGTCCGGTCGCGGAGCCGCCCCCTCCGCTCCTCCAGCTGAGCGAGCTCCGCCTCTATGGACTCCACCTCGGCTTGAGCGGCACCGAAGGCTTCTCTCTCTCTCTCGGCCACTTCCTCGTTCACGGCGAGATCAAGCCTAGCTGCAGCGAGGTAGCCCTCCAATTCTATAATTCGGCTCTTCAAAGACGGGACCTTGCCCTTGCTCCCCTCCCAGGCCTCTCTATGGCGCTCCCTGTCGCCTCGCCGTGTTTCCAAGGCTTGCAGATACTCGTCCGCCTGGGCATCCAATGCGGCACGTTCGTCAGGAGCCTGGGTCTCGAGGAAGTCACTGCGCTTGATGTATTTCAGTAATAGCAAGACCCGCCGCGACCATTCCCCCAGCGGGCAGCCGAGCACTTGCAACGCCCCAGTCAGCTGCGCCACTATGGTGTGCACCTCCCGATACGACAAAGAGGGATCGGCGAGGAGCATCGCCCGTAGGGTGATCAATATATGGCGGATCGGCGCTTCCGACGAGGTGTGGCCGGCCGAAGGCAGGACTAGGGGAGTGAATTCCACGGTGCTGTCCACCTCCGCCCACAAGCCGGTATCCACCGTGACTGAGGAAGATGGAAGGGCAAGAGTCAAGTCGCCCGGCTGGCGTGGCTCGACAGAGGGCTTTTGGCCAACCACCGCCAAGGAAGTGGCCGAAACCAGCGCCGAAGCATCCGATGTCTCTATCATCCGCTGCTCTCCTGTTGCCCCTGCCCTGGCCCCGTCCGCTGGCTCGGCAGGCGAGGGTGCAGCCGTCTCTACCCTGGCCGAAGGAGGAGCCTCGAGCAGAGCTGGACCCGAGGATGCCATCCACGAACTTCTTTCTCGCGTCTGGGATCCCTCCAGATGTGCGCGAAGCCCCGTAAATATTTGCCTCAGGAGCGGGTCCTCCATCTGGGCCGGAAGCTTCGGGAAAGGCGGAAGTGGAACCATTAGTCGGGGTAGACGCCCCGCTTCCACCAGTGCGGCAAGGCTCGCCGCCCCTAAGCCGGAGATGCGAGCCGGCCCCTCCATCGCTATCGGGGCGACACTCGGTCGCCGCTTGGCCACGGCCTTTCGGACACGACCAGACGTCTTCTCCGGTCTCGGTATCGCCTGACCATGGGAATGGGAATTAGCTATCCGCCAGCTGGAATAAACCATGCGAAAAGGGAGACCGTGGAGCCCGCATACTCACCTCAGCCACAGGAATGAGGCTACCCTCAGGCGCGATCTCCCCCTCCTCCAGAGGCTCTCCCGCTAGGGGCCCCGCCGGCACATCCTCCTGAAGGGCCTCGAACAGAACGGCCAGCCTGCCCATGCCGACAGCGACCCCGGGACGGTCAACTGGCGCAGTTGGAGCAGCCCCTTTCGCGGCCTCCGGCCTAATTGATTCCTGCGAAGAACCGACACAAAAAAAAACGGCGTCAGTAGGCGACCACCAAGGCAGCCCTGCACCAACATAAAAATACACGCCTACGGCAGCAGCCTCTAGCAAGCCGAGCACATTAGCAGATGAAAAGCCTTAAAGATCGGCTCGGGCGGCCCGGTGCCTCAAGGCGCTACCTCAACAGGAGCCGCTTCGTCGGAAGAATAGTCGTAGTCTACCTCTTCCCCGGACGAAGACTCGACTGCCACTGGTTCGGCCGGAGCCGACAAAGGGGCCTCCACCTCAAGCTCGATGACCGGCGCCCCCTCTCACGGACCGGGTGAGGCTGGCAGCCCAGGCTTCAGCCTCTTTCGCACATACAGCTGCGTCACCGGGGGGTACATTCGGAGGCCAAATAGCCCGGTAACCGCTCCAGCTGCACCTGTCAAAAAAAAAACGCGGGTCGTATCAAGTCCAATCGGCTCCCAAAGGATGAAAGAGGCAAAATAGGCCGACAAAGGCAGATACCTTCTTCGACCTCGGCAGACAAAGCCTTCTCCGGAGCCGCAGCCTCGCCCCCAGAGAAGAAACGCATCGTCTCTGTGCTGGGACGCAAGGCCAACTCAGGAGGGAGATCCACCATGGACGACGTAGGCGACCGCCGAGCCTCACCAGTATCGCGGCTCGGCCCGGTCTGCAAGGCCGCAAATGCCTCGAAGGACGGGATAGCGGCCGCCGGTGAGGCCACTGTCGTACCCAGGGCTTCCTTAGCCCGGCTCCGCTTGGCCGCCTGTTCTCCGGCCACCTTGGCAGCAGCCAACGCCTTCTTGACAGGCGACTTCGCTCGAGGCCTTGCCTTGGCCTGTAGTGAGGGAGCCGGAGCTGCCACCGAGGCCGCCTTTGCTACGACCGCGGCCGCACCCCTGATAGGAGCCGACCCCTCCACATCAGGGACGGGCACGGACACGGGCTCTTCCACAAGGGCTGAGACAAAAAGTACATTCAGGCGTCAAGGCCCTGCTTCAAAAAAAAGGGAGAGAGGAAACTTAAAAGAGGCGCCGACGGTCGAAGGCACTGACCGGCAGGCGGGCTGGGCTCGGGCCGAGCGACTTCAAATTCCTCGAAGGTTGGGACCCGAGGCACTGAAGGAACGGCGGTCGAGGCTTTGGCCGCCTCCGTCTTGCGTCGCTTCGTATCCCGCTGCTTGGCCGCCTTCGCGGCATCCATTGCTTTCTTCACGGGGGATTTCGCCCGGGGCCTCTTCGCGGCCTTGGGCAAAGGAGCCGTGGTCGGAGCCAGCGGCGCTGCTTCAAAATATGCAGGCTTCTTTACCAGCCGGAGGAGATTCCGGTACGTGGCCATCTGCGTGCTGTCGGGATGGTCTGCAAAGAAAAGAGGGGAAAGAACGAACATGCATATACCATTAGTACTTAACTCACCGCGAAAGCCGCAACGTTAAGGGACAAAATCGAAGAGCAAGAGGGAACTGAGTACCATGAGGGCCAGTGTACAGCCGCAGCGTGATCGGCCAGTAGCTCAGGGACGTCTCCTTGTCCCGACGTGCCGCCTCCCGAACTAGCCAGCAGACGTCCTCAATAGTTTGACACCGGTCCGTGAGGTTGGCCAGATCCGCGTGCTTCTGGGAAGAGAGGTGACAGAAAAGATTGAAGTGGTCCATGCCCCACCCATCAGCATAATAGTAAGGGACATGCAGGCGCTTGCCCAGGATGGAGGCCGTCACATCTTCTATCTTCATCCCATTCACCCGGAGGAGAATATAGAGCCATGTGGTATCCTTATAGTTCTCAGGCCGCCTCTCCTCCCGCCTCATAAACGTGCGATGCGGGCAGGCCACGTCCCTCTCTGGGCGCCAGCTCTTGGCAGGAGTCCCCTCTTCCTCTATGGGGAATGGGTAGTTGATGAGCTCCAGACGGTCGCTCCCCACCCGGCACAAGTCCCGCAGCGTCTTCTCGTAGTCATCCTTAGCCGCTGGGGGTAGCTCCACCTTCGGCGTCGGCCTCATGTCCCGGGCTTCCTGGCGAGCCATCAGATACGCTGCCACTTCCTTTTCCTGTCTGTTCTTGAGCCGAAGAAGATGGTCTGGCTCATTATCAAGCACGGGCACGGGCTGCCGACTAAGGAACCTCCTTTCGGCGCCATCCCAACAGTCGGTTTTGTGTAACCGATAGAAAGCCGTCCGGGCATTCCACCACTTTATATAATCTTGGGTCACTCGGGGAACACGACCCGGGGTCGGCACTCTGAAGGAGGCGGAGTCCGCTCGGTGGAAAAAGTCCCACCAACTCCTGGCGTGCTCAGGAACTGAGCCCCCCCGACGCTCCGCAAGGGCAGCCCGAACTGCGCATGATAAGCGGGGATATGCTGGTCATACCCGAAATTGCGACCGAACCGGAAAGGGTAATACGGCTCCAGCAACACATTCTCCCCCTTTCTGAATACCAGCACGCTCGGGCGAATTGACAACGCCCAGTCTCGCAGTTTCGGCTCCAGTAGTGGGCGCACCACGTTCTCCTGGCTGATAGGATGAACGTACCTCTCCACCTGGTCATCTCTGCACTCCCTCTTATTATTCACAAGGGGGCTTGAATGTGCGGCCAGCGTCCAGAAATGAATGGTCCCGACCGCATCCTTGGGGACCGTTGTCAATCGGCCCCGGATGTCATACATCCACATGGAGGTAGAGGCCGGCTCTGCACTGGCAAACTCCAGCATCCTCGGTATTAGTCCCCAATCCTGGAGAACTCGCGGGGCAAACTCCGGGAACAGCGAACAGACCCACGCGTTGAAGAAGTGCAGTGGGCACACATACCGGGCCTGCCTCGGAAACTGATGGGTGCTGATATCTCCCAGCGCCTTGTAGATCAAGCAAAGGGTCGCCGGGCACAGGGACAGTTTGGTACCCCATGCCATCTGACATGCCGGGTAGATGGCATCCGGCCGGATAACTGTCTCGTCGCTGTACGTCATGGCAAATGAGCATAGCCAGTACGTGAGATAGGCGGCGTAGTGGGTTTGGGGATCCAAACCCATCGGGTTAGGCCCGCTTCGGCGCCCTCTAGACGGGATCTTCACGTCAAGCTTGGGCTTTGCACGCTTCTTGGGAGCCACGGCAGTACCGACGCAGGGGAATTCCTCATACCGCTTCGGCCCGTCAAAGAAATACTCCAGCCACAGAGGCATGCGCACCCTGTTCCTGTCCCCACGGGCGGGCTGCTTCTGTAACGACCCGAGAATCCGATTACCGGGAAGGCCCGATAACCCGAGACTCGTACCGCCACCCACGAGTCCGAAGACTCGGAAGGGTTAAAAGGATGGTGTGGAAACTACATAAGCATCACAGATAATTGCAGAAATTAAACAGTTATAATATTAAGCAGGAAATAAATTAACAATTTACATGGTCCACAATAAAGAACAATAATAACAGCAGTCCACGACTAGTACAGTGACAAGAAAGAAAAGTACAGCTACACGGGGCATCTCCCGGCTCTGACCTCTGGCACTACCTCTGGGCACCCGCACCACGCTGCGCTCCTGACGCGCTCCCCGAAGGTGGCGCCTCACCTGAAACACGGTGAAAACACGCAGGGAATGAGTCTCAGAACAAGACTCAGTAGGGATCACTCGAACCCTACCTCAAAAACGAGAAACCACTACTCTAGCGGTAGGAAAGTACCTCGGAAAGGAAAGCCCTGTACTCTACAGAACTAGACCCTACGGCACGCAAACCGACACACGTGCCACGGTACGAGAAGACCGAAACTCAACGGTCGAACCGTCAAAACCCGAAGGTCGGAAACACACGACTGACAGTCTAACACTCCGTACTCGACAGGAGTACCACCCACTAGAAGCACAGCCGGTAGCGTCCCCTGACGTCTTACACCGCACCGCAGGTGAACCGCCTGACGTGGTAGGTCCTACCCGAGGCGCAAACACCGTACAAGTAACCACAAACAAGTAACTAGCTGGGGTCACGCCCGTCGACGTGGGTCCAACCGCCCCCAACCACGTGTGCACACACAGACCTTGCGTCACTAGGTCTGGTCCTCTGACCGGTTTTCTCCCGTAGCCGGACTCTGGCTACCGACGAGGGGCCTACGGTAACCGGTCCACAAATCGTCTCGAAAGGTGGGTGCCCGTACACCACTCCCAGGTGAGACCAGCACCTCGTACTGGTGGGCTACGACTAGTGGAGGGTCACTGAAGGAGTAGACTCTCGAGTCAACGGAAAACAACGTCCGAAACCGACAACGTGTGGGAATCACCCCACGCACCAGCCCCGTCGCACGGTGACCATGGTCGGAAAAGAAACAGACGCATTGCCCACGGTCAAACGCCTGACCGAGGCGAACGGGACTTCCGGACACCAAAAACACGGTCACGGAACTCCACGGGGTGCCCGGGACGCACACACGGCCCAAGGGGAACACCCAACAACGAACCAAATCGCGTTAGGGATACCTAGCGCGACAGGGCATGTCGCGCTAGGGTCCCCTAGCGCAACAAGGGTTGTCGCGCTATGGCCCCATAGCGCGACACGGACCATCGCGCTAGGGATACCTAGCGCGACAGGGACCATCGCGCTAGGTCCTCCTAGCGCGACAATGATGATCGCGCTAGGGCCCCATAGCGCGACACGAACTGCCAAACTGTTCATCTTCTCCGATGAACGCGCTCGGTCGGGGCAGCGCGACCTCCAAGAACGCGCTACTGGAGTATAGCGCGTTCTCAGTCCGCGGCCGAAAACGGTAAGAACGCCCAAAAAATTCTAACCACGTCCCCATACCTCCATAGGAGAGGGGGAAAACAAAGGGGAAGACCCCTGGGGACCCCTAGCATGATTCTAGGCCCTCAAAACACGAATCCATGCATTGAATCCATAGATCGGGCGAGCTCTCCCCAAATCATGGAAAAACCCAAAAACGCTCAAATGATCCCCTCTCGGCCTCCCCGCGGCCTATAAATCACGGAAAAGAACGGCATGAGGCTAAGGAACGTCACCCTACCTCAATGGAGCGAATGCTCCGCCGGATCGATCACGAATCACGAAGAATGCTCGAAGCTTCACGAACTCCCCACGCTTCCCACGCTCGCCGCACGCCCACGAGATCGCCTCACCGTCGCCCACGCGTCCGCGCCGTCGCCCCGCCGCCGTCCGTAGCCGGAGAGGGGCTCGCCACGTCCGAATGGGAGAGAGGGAGAGAAAGAAGAAAGAGAAAAGGGAAAAAGAAAAGAAAAAGGATTAGGATTTATAGAAAATCCGAATTTTCGGAAAAATATCGAAAAATAGAAAAATACATTTCTGGAATCCTCGGAACGCACCGATCGCAACGGTACCACTCGTGCCCGGGTGAACGGCCCAGTTAACCCACAGCGAGCGTCCGAAGGAAAAGCCGAAACACACACCGGGAATCGGAAAACACACGCGGAAAAGCCGCGGAACGCCTCCGGGCCTCCGAAACGACTCCGGATCGCGCCGATCCGAACACGAAAGATGTCCGAAACGAAATTTCGGACACAACAGAGCTGGACGCTCCGAAAACCAGATCCGGGACCCACGAAGAAGGATCCGAAAGGTCCGGGATATTACAGCTTCCCCTTGTGCGACAGCTGGTACAGCTCCCGGTACGCCTTCATCAGGTACCGGTATGAATACCCCAGAGAATAATAGCCATCCCCGTTAGTCTCATCCTTGATTAGATCAGGGAGGCACACTTCTTCATAAGGCTCCCCGTCAATGGGTAAGCCGCTCAGCTGACTGAGACTCCATAAGTCAAGCGAAGTCTCGCCCTCCGCCGTGTAGAAGGTGTTAGTCGCTGCGCTGAACACCTCTATCATGCCGCAACAGAGGCCATTGGAAATGGGATAGCCATATCGGGAGGCGTACACGCTGTGATAAACGCCGACCCGGACCAGCAAAGGAGCATAGTTGAACAGCACATGCTCCGTGAACTCCACCGCCCTCTCCCGGAAGGTGTGGGCGTCCTGAAGCTTCAGCTCCCCGAACCAGCCCAATGACAGATCATACTTGAATCTGATGGCCAAACAGTCCAAGATGAAGGGCTCTTCTCTGTAGCCCCACTTCAGGGGAGCCAAGAATAGACCGAACCGAGGTGCCTCGTTGTGCACCTTCCCGGCAGACAAGTCCCATCTGGCCGGAGTAAACTGAGGCGCCCGCACCAGCTTGTCTTCAACCGGCAGTACCCCTTCGATCCCCAGAACTAGCTTCCACTCCCGGGCCTCTCCCACCAGGTACATCGGAATACTCCGAGGAACGCTGTACAACAAGCTATCCCGGGCCAGTAATATGGCCTGTTCGGCCCTCTTCACGACCCGGAAGTCTCGCCCTTCCCGCGAGCGAAAATGCTTCAGAAATCGAACCAGGTGCCTGTCCTTCGGGAAGCCCTTCCTGTACTCCTCGGTGACCCGGTCAAATGTGAAGCCACTGTCAACTCGGGCAAGCCTCTGGAAATCCATGGTCTCCCCGTCGGACCCAGATGACTCTGCCAAAGCGGCTATTTCTGCGTGCACTCGGTCTAGCTCCTCAACATTGAGCCATGTAACTGCTGGCACCGGACCCCGTGGGATGAGGTCAGCGCCGATAGCAGCAGCAGGGGCGGAAGAACCACTTGGGGCAGCCATTTATCTGCAAAGATACATAAACAGAAGATCAGAATAAGCCACAGGCGAAGGGAAGTGAAAGACTGTAAAAGAAGGGCTTTGCCACGAGCCAAATGAACAAAATATTGCCAATTTCTGACGAAATTTTGGCAGAGTTTCCCCTAGGCCAGAGGCGTAAGGGAAAACACGGGTGCGCGTCCACAAGGAGTGACGGCCCCAACAAAGCATGGTGGGCCCCGAGAGGCAACACCAGAAGTCCGCCGGTCAAAGGAGTCCTCTTCCCTAGCTGAAGAAAATCCCCTTGGCCCCTTGGCCGGTACGCCCCCTCTATGCCTCCACCGGCACAGTGGCCTGGCCACCTTCCCCGGCACACCCGCCCAGTGCCTTCCCCAGCACACCCCCTGGACGCTTCGCCGGCACACCCTGCGGAGGCCTTCCCCGGCACGCCCCAGTGGCTTCCCCGGCACGCCTGGCAGCTCTCTCGCCGGCACGCCCAAGAGGCCCTCCCCGGCACGCTTTGAAGCGTCTTCGCCGACACGCCCCCCTGGCGTCTTCCCCGGCACGCCCATGGGAGACGCTCCCCGGCACACCCGTCAGGATCGCTCCCCGAGGTCTCCCCGGCACACTACTCCATCGGGCTTCACCGGCACACTTGTGCCCCTCGCTGCCCAGCACACCCTAGAGTGGCCCCTCACCGGCACGCTCCATAGGCGGCCTCCCCGGCACGCCTTGGAGTCGCTTCCCCGGCAAGCCCTAAAGGGTCTTCCCCGGTACCATCCCAACCCGACACGCATACGCCCGCTCCCAGCGGCGTCCATCCGGCCACCCATAGCGCCGGCGACGGAGAAGAAGAGAGGGGGGAGGGGGAGAGAACGAGAGGGAGAGGGAAGAGATGGGGAGGTGGAGACGGACGGGGCGACCACCCCCGACCGCCGTCCACGGTGGAGGAAAGAGGAGGGGAAGAGAACGAAAGAGGAAGGGAAGAGAAGGGAAGAAGGAGGAATGGGGGGGGCTCCACGGCCGTCTCCTCACCACGACATCGGCGATGGTGGTGCCCACGGCGACGGTCGCGCCCGGAGAAGAAGAGAAAGGGTGGGGGAGCTCGTTCGCCCGGTCACCGGAGAGAAAGAAAGAGAGGGAATAGAGGGGGGGTTCGAACGGAGTGACCGTTCGAAGCACCCCCGCCCCCTTATTTATAGGAAAAGAAGAAAAAAAAAAGAAGGCAAAAAAAAAGAAAAGAAAAAAGGGGGGAAATAAAAAGGAATGAAAAAGGGGGGGAGAAAATACAAAAAAGGGGAAGAGAGAAGAGAAGAGAGAAAAAAAATAGAAAGAAATAAAAAAGGGAGGAAAAAAATATAGAAAGAGATAGAAAAGAGAATAAAAAAGAGGGGTGATGAAAGAAGAAAACAAAAATTGTTATAAATAAAATGTATACGTACTTACGTACATATATGCATCTACTTATATGTATATATGTATAAATAAATGTATATATATTTGGATATGCGCAAGAAAGGCACGATAATGAGGTCCTTCCGAGGGGACGTCCCGTCCCCACGGTCTCGGGTCATACACGCATCCGCACCAGCAAAGACGACTTTACCCCTGCACACAGCCACCTCTGCAATGGTGCCATTCCTAGGCCAACAAACGGGCCCGTCCCCGGCACGTGGCCCGGGCCTCGCCACCCGCCTCATACAAACTACCATCACGGACCTTACGTCCGAATCGGCACAAATTCTACCCTTGCGTTGGCATTAGCCCCTTGCCACCGAATAAGTCCCTTTCTGGCGCAGGGCCTCGTGCCCTAGCCGCTCGCTCCGCACAATATGGTCATTACGGACCTTACGTCCGAATCGGCACAGATTCTCCCGTTGCGCTGGCATTCTGTTCTTGCCAACGAGTGAACCTTACCTTCCGGCGCAAGGCTTCGTGCCCTAGCCGACACTTGCATATCACTCACTCAAAAAAAGAGGGAAAAGAAGATAAAATGGGGTTAAAAATAGAGATACCCCGCCGGACTTGCCCCTGCATGGGGACAAGGGTAAAAACGGCAATAGCCCGGCCGTAGCGAAAACCCGAGAGGGCGCTACGGGCAAAATTGGGTACCCCGTCACGTGAAAACCCGAAAGGGCGCGTGGGCAAAAGCAAGAGGGGGCCGGTACCGGCAAAAACCCGAAAGGGCGCTTGCATCGGTAAGGTGGTTCTAAAAAAAAAAAAAGAGAAAAAGAGACAAAGAGATCAACAAGCCAGGTCAGTTCCCGGCATCCTGTCGGCACTGACAAAGAGACCAAGAGACTAAGAGACCAGCAAAGCTTCAGTTCCCGGCATTCTGTCGGCACTGACGAAGAGACTAAGAGACAACAAACCAGGTCAGTTCCCGGCATCCTGTCGGCACTGACGAAGAGACCAAGAGACCAAGAGACTAAGAGACAACAAACCAGGTCAGTTCCCGGCATCCTGTCGGCACTGACGAAGAGACCGAGAGACCAAGAGACTAAGAGACAACAAACCAGGTCAGTTCCCGGCATCCTGTCGGCACTGACAAAGAGACTAAGAGACAACAAACCAGGTCAGTTCCCGGCATCCTGTCGGCACTGACGAAGAGACCAAGAGACCAAGAGACTAAGAGACAACAAACCAGGTCAGTTCCCGGCATCCTGTCGGCACTGACGAAGAGACCAAGAGACCAAGAGACTAAGAGACAACAAACCAGGTCAGTTCCCGGCATCCTGTCGGCACTGACGAAGAGACTAAGAGACAACAAACCAGGTCAGTTCCCGGCATCCTGTCGGCACTGACCGGCATCCTGTCGGCACTGACAAAGAGACTAAGAGACAACAAACCAGGTCAGTTCCCGGCATCCTGTCGGCACTGACGAAGAGACTAAGAGACAACAAACCAGGTCAGTTCCCGGCATCCTGTCGGCACTGACGAAGAGACTAAGAGACAACAAACCAGGTCGGTTCCCGGCATCCTGTCGGCACTGATGAAAAGACAAAGAAGATCAGCAGACCAGGTCGGCTCTAGACGCCCCGCCGGCATCAACAAAGAGAGAAGAGACGAAAACACCCACGGGCACCGCCCGGCTCATCCTTCGCCTGCGCTACCCGTGGGTGGGGGGCATTTGTGGACACCGAAAATCGCACATCCAAATGTCATGCTCGGCCCAGCATCAACAACGGCGCCGAGTGAAGAAACCCCGGAGAAATCAGGCACCAAAGGCCCCACAGCCCGTGGGCCCCGAAGGAAATCAAACGGGCCACAACTCGTGCCCACAACGGGCCCAAAACTGCCCATCCAGCCTTCAGCGGCACCCCCCCCCCCGTGGGGAGCCCTTCAGCGGCACGCCCAGCCCCCAAGGGGCCTCAACGGCACGCCCTGGTGGAGCCCCAGCGGCACGTCCCTCCAGGCTGCCCAGCGGCACACCCCATTGGGCTGTTCAGCGGCACAGCCCATCAGAAGCTTCAGCGACACGCCCCAAAGGGCCTCCAGCGGCGCACCCTGTTCAGCCCTCAGCGGCACGCCCCCTTGGCCTTCAGCGGCACACCCTCATTGGCCTTCAGCGGTACGCCCCATTGGCCTTCAGCGGCACGCCCCTTTCAACCCTTCAGCGGTACACTCCTCCTGGCCCTTTCAGCGGTACACTCTTTCCCTTCGCCGGTACACCCTCAGCCGCTGTATAGACTTGAGCCAGCCAATGTACAGACTTGACCAATGTACAGACTTGGCCAGTGTATAGACTTTGGGCAGTGTATAGACTTCACACCCCAATGTACAGACTTGGGCAGTGTATAGACTTCACACTCCGAGGTACAGACTTGGCCAACGTATAGACTTTGGGCAGTGTATAGACTTCACACTCCGATGTACAGACTTGGCCAACGTATAGACTTTGGGCAGTGTATAGACTTCACACTCCAATGTACAGACTTGACCAGTGTATAGACTTTGGGTAGTGTATAGACTTCACACTCCAATGTATAGACTTAGCCAGTGTATAGACTTGAGCAGTGTATAGACTTTACGCCCCGACGTATAGACTTTGAGCCATTCAATGTATAGATTTTGAGTAGCCAACGTATAGACTTCGAGCCTGGGGAACGTATAGACTTTACACCACCCTCCCTCCTTCACCGACACACTCTCCAGCGGCACGCCTTTTTCAGCCCCCAGCGGTACGCCCCTTTGGCCTTCAGCGGTACGCCCTTTCTAGCCCTTAGCGGCACACCCCAGCCCTCAGCGGTACACTCCCGTTTTCCCCTTCGCCGGCACACTATACATATTCACATATACAACCTGACAAGGGCACTAACAACAGCGAATGAATCAATAAAAATTATGCTAATTAAAGGACTCTGAATGCCCCACATTAATCACGATAAAAGAGGTGGGAGGGGTAATAATAAATAAATAATAACAATAAGAACAATCATGAATAAAAGAAGAGAAATCATCCCGATCAAAGGCACGAACAAACAGTAAATATCAAATCAGAAATCCCAGAAGATATAGCTAACAAAACCCCAGATAAAAGACGGACGCTAAGGCCCACACTGCAGTCCTCTCTCTCCCCGGGATCCTGGGCAAAAGGGAATAATAACGCCGCCCTTTCAGGTCGGGCCCGAGTCTCGGGAATCACCCCGATATGGCCAGGCTTTGATCTAACCTCGGGCCGACATCCTAATCGAACTGGATTTGTTTTCTCGTTCCGGATATCTTCCGAATCCTCATTAAAATTGCCGCATGTTCGGCAGACATTTGAAAGGATCTACCCCGGTTTTCTCATCGTGACTCCGCCGCGGACCTGTGTCCGAATGCGAAAAGGTCCCCGAGTGACCGACGTGGCCGATAGTTTATGGCCCCAATATAACCCTCAGCGTGATCTATTCCCAACCTCTCTTGCACAATTAGTGTTATTCTTTTCGGCCGCGGAGCCCCTAATTTCGGCAATTAATCAAGGGTATTCCCTCGTATGGGGGATGTAAATGACGTCGTGACCTTCATGGCGCGACGGGATTCGGTCCCGACACGAACCACACAACCGTCTGACGGAGTCAGATCTAGCGCACCATGGGCTCTTCGGAGCCCGAATAAATCGTCACCTCGGTGACTGGCACGCCCACGCACTTAATAAACGAATAAACCAACGAGAGAATATAATAAGTGCCGAAAAGTGCGTCCACAGCAGGGTGTGAGTCTTCGCGAGGATTCGCTTCGGGGGAACCAGGCAGGAACTCATGTCAGGGCACATGAGAGTGTTCGCCTTCCCAGGGGGAGGATGAGGGGACCACTCCACCATACCGAACGGGTGACTCCCTAGTTCTGCCACAATATTGAATGCTCGTACTGGCCTCGGGCGGGGGGCCTCGGTTAGAGACCATTTTCTGGTCGTTCAGAGGGGACGGAGAGAAGAGTTTGTCTAGTCAATGACCCGGACGGGAGGTCCGAGCCAAAGGGGTACTCACCGCCCGGGGAGGACGGAGAGAAGAGTTTGTTCAGTCAATGACCCAGACGGGAAGTCCGAGCCAAAGGGGTACTCACCGCCCGGGGAGGACGGAGAGAAGAGTTTGTTCAGTCAATGACCCGGACGGGAAGTCCGAGCCAAAGGGGTACTCACCGCCCGGGGAGGACGGAGAGAAGAGTTTGTCTAGTCAATGACCCGGACGGGAAGTCCGAGCCAAAGGGGTACTCACCGCCTGGGGTGGACGGAGAGAAGAGTTTGTCTAGTCAATGACCCGGACGGGAGGTCCGAGCCAAAGGGGTACTCACCGCCCGGGGAGGACGGAGAGAAGAGTTTGTCTAGTCAATGACCCGGACGGGAAGTCCGAGCCAAAGGGGTACTCACCGCCCGGGGAGTACGGAGAGAAGAGTTTGTCTAGTCAATGACCCGGACGGGAGGTCCAAGCCAAAGGGGTACTCACCGCCCGGGGAGGACGGAGAGAAGAGTTTGTCTAGTCAATGACCCGGACGGGAAGTCCGAGCCAAAGAGGTACTCACCGCCCGGGGAGGACGGAGAGAAGAGTTTGTCTAGTCAATGACCCGGACGGGAAGTCCGAGCCAAAGGGGTACTCACCGCCCGGGGAGGACGGAGAGAAGAGTTTGTTTAGTCAATTTTAGTACCCCCGTCGATGCGGGGCGATGACCGGAGATGGGGGTGTTACCCCTTCCTCTTAGCTTTTACTCTTTCCTTGCTTTCTTCTCTTCTTGTTTCTCTCCTATCTCTTTTTGTTCTCTCTCTTTTTTTTATATTCCCTCTTCTCTCTTTTTTTTTTTTACTTTCTTTCCTTTCTTTCTCTCTTCTCTCTCTTTTTTTTTCTCTTCCTCTTTTCTTCCCTTTCTTTTCCTTCCCTTTCTCTTTCTTCTCTCTTTTTTTTTCTCTTTCTTTTTGAACACACGGGTCGCGGTCAAGTTATTTGGACATTAATCACGCAAATCCGCCCAAACTAGGGCGGAGGATAATATTATTGATTGAATGCGGGCGTCGGAGCGTGGTACAGTCTCAAGTGCCTTCCATTAAGAGGCGGGAACTGAACTTCCCCGCGATGGTTGACAATTACATAGGCCCCACCTTCGTAGACTTTTTGGACTGCGTAGGGTCCGAGCCAGTTTTCATTTAGCTTGCCCTTGGGGTTGGCAGCCATGAGATCTCTTCTCTTGACCATAACAAGGTCGCCCTTCTTGAATTCGCGTTCCCTGACAAGCTTGTCAAAGGCGCGTGCAATCCGGGCCTGGTAGACCTGAATGTTCTATTGGGCCTGGAGCCGCTTTCCTTCTAGGCTGGAGAGTTCTTCGAGCCTTCGTTCAACGTTGGTCTGCCCTGCAAAGACAAGCCCATGCTGAATGGCGACCCTGAGGGAAGGTATCTCCAGCTCAACGGGGACGATCGCCTCCGAACCGTATACGAGAGAAAAGGGTGAGCAGCCTGTTGGAGTCTTGTATATGGTTCGGTACGCCCAAAGCGCCTCATACATCCTTTCCTCCCAGTCCCTCTTGTTAGAGCTAACAGTCTTGGCCAGGAGAGTGCAGAGTGTCTTATTAAAAGCTTCGGTCAGTCCATTAGCCTGCGGATTGTAAGGAGTCGATGTCCTCCAATCAATTTTGTATTTTTCTGCCAGCCGGTAGACCTTCTGATTGCGGAAATGGCTGTCATTGTCCGACACAATCCGTTCGGGCACGCCAAACCGGATTATAATGTTGCGGCGGACAAACCTAACTACGACCTCTCCGGTGACCTCCCGTAAGGCAACAGCCTCTGCCCAACGGGAGAAGTAGTCGGTTGCCGCCAAAATGTACTTGCAACCCGTGGAAGATGCAGGTAAGGGACCCACAACATCTGTTCCCCATTGGGCAAACGGCCAACTGGGCGCCGTTGGGTGCAATTGCACGGGGGGCCTCCTGGGTATGGTGGCATGCTCCTGACATTTCTGACACGACTTAGCATACTTGCAGCATTCGTTGAACATTGCATGCCAATAAACTTGCAGCATTCGTTGAACATTGCAGGCCAATAATAGCCAAGTTTCTTAATTTCAATCTTCATTTTCGTTCCCGCCTGGTGTGCACCAGCTGTCCCGGCATGGACCTCCTTCATAACCCTCCAAGCTTCTTCAATGGACAAGCATCGGAGGAGTAGCTTCTGTTTGGCATCGGCCACAATCCGGAATAATATTCCGTTTCGGAGCTCATAAGAGTCCTTAATTCTGATTAGCTTGATTTTCTCTTCCCTTTGCTTGGGTAGTTGCTGGTACTTGAACCACTGCATCAGGGGGTCTCTCCAGTCAGGTAGGCCGACAGCTTCTGCTGTAGTGACCTCTAGCTCTTCTTCTTCTGGTTCCTCTTCTGTCACACTGGGCATCTGGCGCTGATTTATCACTTGGATATTGAGAGATCCATCTGGAGGCACTGCCAGTGAACTTGCCAATTTAGCTAAGGCGTCGGCTTATGCATTCTCTCCTCTGGCGACATGGCCTATCTCGGGGAGATAGAACCGCTCCATGAGCCCCTTCGCCTTAGTGTGATAAGGGAGCAGCTCAGGTTTTCGGACATCAAACTGTCCCTGGACCTGCTTGACGACCAACAGCGAGTCGCCGAACACTTGGAGCATTTTGATCTCCATTTGGAGGGCGACCTGGAGGCCGATAATCAGAGCTTCATACTCTGCTTCATTATTGGTGCAGGGCTTGCTAATGCAGCAGGAAGTATGCATAACTTCTCTGTCTGGGGACTTGAGGACGATGCCGGCTCCGGCCCGAACATTGGCGCGCCCGGACGGGGTCGCTTCTATTCTCGAGGCCCCGTCGAAGTATAGTTGCTAGATAGCTTGTTGGACATGGTCCATTTCCAGTGTCTCATCCTCGGGCAGCTCTGCGGCCAACGGGGAGTCTTCGGGCACGGGGTGTGCTGCGAAGAAATCCGCGACGGCTTGTCCCTTAACGGCCTTCTGCGGCACGTAGGTAATGTCAAACTCCATGAGCAGCACGACCCATTTGCCAAGATGCCCCTTTGGGACTGGCTGGGAAAGAATGTGCTTGATGGGGTCAGCCCTGGATATTAGGCTCACTTCATGGGACAGCATGTAGTGCCTCATCTTCTTGACTGCGAAGACCAGAGCAAGGCAGACTTTCTCTATCGGGGTGTACTTGGTCTCCGCACCCACCAGTCTCCGGCTAAGGTAGTAGAGAGCCTGCTCTTTTCCCTCATCATTGTTCTGGGCAAGCATTGCCCCCAGTGAGTATTCGGTAGCCGCTATGTAGAGAATAAGCGGTCTGCCTTTGACAGGTGCCCCCAAGACAGGCGGGGTCTTCAGGTACTCCTTTAGCTGGTCGAACGCGTGCTGGCATTCATAGCCCCAGCTGAAGGGTGCATTCTTCACCATTAGCCTGTAGAAGGGTTGGCAACGCCCTGACAGGTTGGAGATGAACCTGCGGATGTAAGCTAAACGGCCCTGTAGGGACCTCAGCTCTCCCAGACTCTTCGGAGGGGGCAACTCCTGGATGGCTTTTATCTTAAAGGGGTCGATCTCGATCCCTCTGTGCCGGACAATGAAGCCGAGGAACTTTCCGCTGGATACGCCGAAGGCGCACTTCATGGGGTTCATTTTTAGCCCGTATAGCCGGAGCCTTTGGAAGACGACCCTGAGGTCATTCAGATGTTCATGTCTCTTCTTAGTCTTGACGACCAAATCGTCGATGTAGCATTCGACCTTGCTGTATAGCAGCTCATCGAAGATCTTGGTCATCGCCCGCTGATATGTGGCACCAGCGTTCTTGAGGCCGAAGGGCATCCTCTTATAGTGGAATATCCCCTTGGGCGATCTGAAGGCTGTGTGAATCTGGTCGTGGTCGGCTATCCAAATCTGGTTATAGCCGGACGAGCCGTCCATGAAGGACAGGGCCTCGTGACCGGTGGTTGCATCGATCATCACTTCGGTGATAGGCATCGGGAAGTCATCTTTTGGGCATGCTTTATTCAGGTCGCGAAAATCCATGCAAATCCTGATCTGTCCGTTCTTCTTCTTCACCGGTACAATGTTGGCCAACCATGTGGTGTATTGGTTTTCCGCCACGAATCCGACATCTATGAGCTTGTCGACTTCCTTGCAGATCTGGCTGATCAATTCCGGCCTCATACGCCGGGGAGACTGCTTCACTGGTTCCACCTTGGGATTAATGGTCAAGATGTGCTGAGTCACCTCGGGGCTGAGCCCGGGCATTTCTTTGTAGTTCCAGGCAAAGCAATCCCGGAACTCTTGCAGCAGCTTTATGTATTGATCTCTCTCATGAGGGGGCATAAGAGCACTCAGAAAGGTCGGCCTGGGGTCGCCTTCTGTGCCGAGGTTGATCTCAATCAATTCATCGACTGTGGCCTGGCCGCCATTTTCAATTTTCGGCGGGGCTGGCGACAAATCAACAAAGTCTTGATCTTCATCGTCCTCGGGCTCGAGGATGCCATCCTCCCCTTCTTGTTCCTCATGACTGGGCGCAGAGGCTGCATTCACCGCGCACTCCCCCTGGACCGTAGCTGCTGGGTCCGCGGGGTCCGCTGGTGCGAGAAGACATAAGGCCACCTCGGGGTCTTCCGTGTACTCATCGTAGAGAGCTTTGACGGGGGCCGGGGCAGCCTCATCTTCAGGGGCCCGATAGTGGATGGATATGGTATAGGCTCCTGCTCCGGGGCCGTCCGCCACGTGGGGGCGTGGCGGGGCTACCACATAGTCTCCCATCCTGAGCTCGTTCCTATCGATGAGGCCTTGAGCAATGTCTTTGAAGACATAACAGTCTTCGATGGCGTGGCCCAGCATCTGGTGGTAGGGGCAAAATAGTGGGTCCCCACTCCTTCGGGTGTCTTGTGGCCTCTTGGGCCTTGGGAGGGAGACCTTACCGTAATAGCAGGCCCAGTCAAAGATGCCCCGAGTCTTCTCCCTTGGGAAGGAATAGGGCTTCTGTAGCTTATCTTGGAGCGTCAGGTCTCGCCTGGCCGGCCACCCGGTCAATGGGCTTGCCATGTCCCTGGTTTCTCTTCTTGACCGGACGGAGGCGTCAGGACTGGTGCCTTGGGGCCGAGACATATGGCCACAGCACGGGCGGAGAGAACCTCGGATCAGGTCAGTCACTAGCGAGGTCAACTCAGCCAGCCACGCCTTTAACCTCTCGATTTCCCATTGTTACCTATGGTACAAGGCGTACATGACGGGGTCGTAACGAGGGGGATTCGAGGCATGGCCCATGCTATTGCTCCTTGCTTCGCCAGCAGGCCGGAGCAAGGGCGCCTCAGAGGTGCGCCCCTCCGGGGTCAGTCCCTCGGAGAAAGAGGAGGTCTTCCCCATGCAGCGGCGGATAGGGTTCCAAAGGAACACTTCTTCGTCTTGTGCCTCCTCAGTCGGAGAGCTGGGATATACATCTTGGTGGGCTTCCCGTAAATTTGCAGTTTCCGCGGGGTCGTCGTCGGACAAGGCCGAAACTGATATCACACCAGCTTCGTAATAATCTTCTATTGAAAAACCCAAACTGGGGTGCTTGGTGATTTGCAGCAACCGTCGATCCAGGTTTGGCGGGTTCCACATCTTTTCAAACATCTTCTTCCGGCTCGAGGGCAGGTATGGAGGAATCTTCTGCTTTCTGACCATTCTGGCTGCCCGGTCAGTCAGGTGAGGAAGTCCCGCAATGGGGACGTGCGGGTCATGCAACTCGTCAGGGAATCGGCAATCATCATCTTCCCTAATCGGCTTCTCCCCAGCAACATAAAAGATAGTGGGTGGCCCCTCCGGGTTAGGCACCTCAAAGGTCCTCAGCTGCTCGGCAACCTGACAGTCGATTTCTATTGCAAGCTTGATGATCCCTGGCGGGACCCTGACATCTTCTAGCAGGTCTTCGAGACAAGGTGCCCCCGGTGTAGGGTAGATGGCGAGAGGAGTTGCCTTGAATACTCCTTCTTCTTGTGCAATGAATGGTGCATGTGGGGGAGCCACATAACCCGGGGGTGGCGGAGGAAACCAGCCACCCGACTCCACTTTCTTCTTCCCTTTGTCTTGGGCGGCTTGGGGAGCCTGCTTCGCCTTCTCTAGATACAGATTGGCATCTGACAAGTGACACTCGAACACCTCGAACGGGTGGAGGTCGGCAAATATTCTGACTTCTTTCCCCTCGCAAGGGTACTTGATACATTGATACAGGGTGGAGGGCACCACTCTGTTCTGGTGTAGCCAGGGCCGGCCAAGCAACGCCTTATAGGAGGTGTTGGAGTTGATGACGTGAAACTGGACCTTGGTGGTGAAGTCATCAAAGGTCAAGTTGAACTCTGCAACCCCCATGGGCACTTCGCATTTCTAGTTAAAATCGGCAATCTTGACATTTTTAACCTCAACCAGGTGTACATCAAAGTAATGCTTTTGGTATACCCGGTAAGGGAGTATATTCACCGCTGCCCCTGGGTCGATCAGGACCCTGTTAATAGGCTGGCCATTCAACTGCCCCTTCATGTAGAGGGGTCTGTTGTGACTACAGGTCGGCAGGAGCATGTCGTCTTCTGTGATAGCCACAGCTACTTCAGGTGACATTTCTGCCAGGCAAGTTTCAAGGTGCGCTGGCGTCTGGAGGGCGGCAATGATGGCTTGCCGTGTTTCTTCGTCCAGGGACAACATCTCCCATACGGTAAACCGGGTCGGGATCTTTTTGAGGTGTCTGACTATCCGATCGGCGGCCCGCACCTTGAGTAATTTCATCTCTTCGGGCTTGCCGCGCCTGCCCCCATCCTAAGGTTGGGGTGCCAGATCAGGGGATGCTTGCTTTGTGGGTTCTGCTGCGGCCTGTTGAGCCGGCGGGGCCTGCTGGGCTTCCTCTGTTTCTCGCATGAATTCGGCGAGGTTTGGGATGCCGTTGAATTCTTCTTCTGGCTGAGGAAGAGTTGCCACCGGTAGAGCTTGGGAGCTGCTTACTTTTCCGGTCGAAGGAGACCCCTGGGAGCGCGCGCTCTCGCCTGCTCAGGCTAACAGGAATTAAGCAAATGATGGGGTGCTTCGGCTTCCGGCCCCTACGGGATAGAGACCCGCCGGAGGAGGGATCTCGGTGCCTCGGACCTCAGGGTCGGAAACCTGGTATGGTTGTTCCCCCCTGAGAATGATGTTGAGGTTATCCTGAGGAGGGCGCCCCCACTTCCTTCCCGACCTAGTGGCATGTTGGGAAGTGGAGACTTCAGCTTGATTCACCTCTGGCGGCTCATGGGGTGGCTCTTCTTCTGTTTCCTCCAGGGAAAGGGTAGTGTCGAATAACGCCGAGAGGGTACTGCAGGCGACGACGACCTCCTTCTTCTTCTTGCCCCTGGGTCTTCTTTTCTTCTTCTTCTTCCCTGCTGCTGTCAATGGCTGCTTTTGGGGAAGCTCACCCCACAGGGGAGGCTCTTTGGCTGCTTCAGCTTCTGTTCCCGGAGCCAGCTCGAGTGATTCGAACTCCTTCCAGGGGACATACTCCTTCAGCTCCACGGGCTGGATTTCAGGCTGTTCATAATCTTCAAGCCCATCAATAATAGCCTGGAGCCTTTTAACCGCCGGGCTGGTCTTCTTATACATCCGCAGCGAGACAGAGCTTATTTTATTGTGAGTGGGCCGCCTCATGACCAGCCGAGGGGCCGTGTCATGGCAAACTGGACTTGCCGGGGGCGGTGCAGGCAGGGGCGCCGCCTCCCTCGGGTGAATTCCTGGGGCAGGCCGAGGGGCGCGCGCCCTTCTGTTCTTTCTGGGTGCAGTCTGCCAACCTCCTTGGTCTTGAGCTGGGGCCACGATAAAAGTTTCATAAGTGGCATGGGCGCAGGCCTCCGCCCACTCCTCAGGTAGCTCCTGGTACAATGAGACCATATTGGCGGCAGAGGTTATGCTGGACAACTCATGCGGCTGCGGGGGATCTACCTTGTGCTCCCCCATGTCCAGCTCCCCGTTCTTGATTAAGGACTCAATAACGTCCTTGAAGACATAGCAGTCCTCAATGGTGTGTCCGAGCATTATGTGGCACAGGCAGAAGCGCGGATCATCTTTCTTCTTCAGGTCGCCGGGCCTTTTTGGCTCTGGCAATGTAATTTTGTTGTAGCTAGTTGCCCATTCAAACAGGAGTTTGGATTTGTCCCGGGAGAAGGAATATAGCTTGTTTCTCATCTTTTCCCTTAGTGAGGGGCCCTCCCGCCGTTCTGTAGTTCTGGGCGGAGGGAGGTTGGCAGCCCCCTTGGCTTTCTCTTTCTGCTTTTCAAAAGCCTGGAAGTCTAATGTGTGCACCTCAGGGGGAGCTGGCTTCTTCTTGGCCTGTCTGGCTCTTTGGCTTGACATGGCCGGGGCGGAGGAGTATCGGGCCAAAAATGCCTCGATCTCTGCTACCACATTGTTCAGGTGATCAAATGTCTTGACCTCGGTGCCAATCATCCTTTCTAGGATTTCTTTCTTTAAGTTCTGTTTGTAGATCTGCACCGCATCCTCCTGGTGTGGGGGACGCTTGCACCTCATGCTGAGGTTCCTCCATCTCTTGATATAGTCGAGGGCCGATTCATCGTTTCTCTGCCTCGTGGCGTAGAGTTCCGCCACAGTGACTTCCCGTTCTGCGACATAGAATCTCTCTTTGAACTTCTTTTGCATGTTGGGCCAATCGGCGACAGACCCGGGGGGCAAGCTGGAATACCACTCAAAGGCAAGCCCGGTGAGTGTCGAGCCGAAGAACTTCAGGAGGTAGGCCTCATCAGCAGCCAAATCCCCGATGACGTTCACATAATAAGCAATGTGCTCCCTGGGAGACCCTTGCCCGTTGAACTTTTCAAATTTCGGCGGCTTGGTGACGCCAACCGGTAGCTTCTTTGCGGCATAGTGAGCCGGGTAGGGCACCCTGTAGACGTCGAACGGCGTCTGATCCCCGTCCCCTCTCTCGGCCAGCTTCATGTCTATCATCTGTTCCAGCATCAACTGGCTAACTGTTGCCGGGTCGACCGGACTTGGATAGAAATGAGCGGGCTGTACGCTCGGGGTGGCCAACACAGTCGCCTG
Organism: Amorphophallus konjac; assembly: GCA_022559845.1. Taxonomy (NCBI): domain Eukaryota; kingdom Viridiplantae; phylum Streptophyta; class Magnoliopsida; order Alismatales; family Araceae; genus Amorphophallus; species Amorphophallus konjac. The sequence goes on from CM040118.1 coordinate 22,280,750, forward strand.
GGGGGCCAGGAGGGACCCTTGGGAAAGTGAGGCCTGTGGCGGGGTCGGTGCGGTGCCGTGTACCTGCTGCAGGGGCGCGCCCCCGAGAGGGTTGAGAGCTGCTGGGAGAGCTGCTTCCGAGGACTGCCCCCTGTCCCTGGGTGCCTCGGGTAAAACCTCGGTCTGCCAGGACATCGGGGACGGTGTGTTCCGCTCATTTAGTTACTTTTTAAGTGACTCAATTTCTTGCTGGAACCGCTGCATCATCAGCAGCATCGCCGGGTCAGCTGTGGGGAGACTAGGCATGCCCCCTGTCTCTTCGGCCGGGGCGTCCTCGGATGATGTAGAGGGTCCGCCGTGTTAGTGTTGGTGTGCTACAGGCCAATTTCGGGTCGGGTAGGCCCAATAGTTGTACGATCTTGTTCATTAATAAAGTGGTGTTTGAGCGTAAATATGCGATTGTGTTACTTTACGTTGTCCCTAGGATATGTGGTTGTAAAGTCAGCTCGAGATGGGATCTCGAACATGAGATTGACTTTACATGTACACATACCTTAAACTGTTCCTGGTTGGAGGGTAATCACTCGGGGACTTTGATTACCTATTAAACCAGTACACATGATTTGTCAGTGACCAGTCTCATGGTCATTGGTGCGGGGCACCAACACATATGTGTAGGTGTATGTCCTTGGAGGATGTGCACTGAACTGATCCGCTATTGGATCTTCAGATGGTTGATTATACCTAATGTCAACTGAAGATCCAACGGTCACAGTAGCATCGTTGGTCCTTTGACCTGAGACATTGATCGGATCTTACACGAGGACTGGAATGGTTTAATTACTAAGCTAAGTGACTTTAACCATAAGTCATGAGTTGCCGAGTCATTAACCACTCCAGGATACGTGTGAAGATCCTCAATGGTCAAGAGGGGATCGCTCACTGTCGGGTATATATCAGACAGTTAATGGGTCATGACATTGACGCTCCGTTAAATCCCTGGCCAGGGTCGTATGAGTTCGTTTAGAACGGACGTCATACACTTTAAGGAGGTCATAGTCAAATGGCACGATCATGGGGTTTGACAGAAACCGTACCCTCGATCGTACCAGACTCATAGAATGAGCGAGGGATTATATCGATACGGTAACTGTGGACTTACAGGTACCAGACAGGTTGGTTTAAACCCGGGGTCATCTAGGATCACGCGGATTTGCTTGACCCAACGTGATCAAAGGTTCGGAATAAAATAAACTATTGTTCGGCTCTAGTAGAAGCGAAGAATACGTTTAATTTACTTCTAATTGGGAATTAGAAGTTAATGGACCTTAAACTAGAGTGACTATGGGCCTAGAGGATCACACACAATGGATTCTTGGGTGACGGATAATTATTATACAAGTGTATGTATTATTTCCATTTAATTCCTTTTGGAAAGGAGTGTAAACGGAGTTTAATACATATGTATAATATGAGAAAGGACATATATACAGTTTTGGTCTTTTAGAACCCTTTTCTAATAAACCTAAACTCTATATATAGCCATCTACGTGAGTTCATTCGAACTCTTGGCTTCTCTCTTCCAACTCTTAGGCTAATCAAGCATTAAGCCTAAGAGGAGGATTAGTCTCCCCCTTTCTCCCTCTTGCTCTCTCTCTCTCCAGAAGGTGATTGAGCCGGAGAAGGTCGTGCCGGGGAGGTACCGTCGCTGCGCAAGGGTCCGTGTGGATCTGCTCTAGAGGCCGTACAGCTGTGCGGCTCGGTTTCTCTGCATCGGGCTTAGCGGACAGCGTCGTTCCGCGCAAGGTGAAACACGCAACCCGTAATTAGGGTATTAGAAACACCGATTAGAGCATAGATTAAGCTTTCCACAATACCGGGATCGGGCAAATTAAATTTTTGTTATCCGTTGCGCCGCCCGTAGGTGCTGTGCGAAACCTTACACGCCGCTCGTGTCACCGGTGGTGACCACGTTGGCCGTGAGGGCCGCAAGGGGTTCTTCAGGTAAGGTCCCTTCGGCGCCTGTGGGAGTCGCGTCGCCTGCCGCTCTCCCTCTTCTAGTAAGGGGTCCCGGCCTGGCGACGAGCCTGGCCATTTCTTCAGGATCGGTAGGCAGGGCCCCATACCGACCGTGAACTGCTGCCATATTGCAGGTGAAGGTTTGCCATCTTTTGTTTCTCTTCGTCGCCTTCTTGGATGATCTCCCCGGGAACACCAGTCTGTCAAAGACCGATCGTCGGGGTGGCGCTTCCTCCCGAACAGGGGACTGACGCGGCTCCTCCGAGTGGTTCCTCGACTCCGCACTGGGTGCAGGTCGGGCTCCTTCTTCTTGGAAAGCGGAGGCCACTGCCCCCAGCAGTCTCTGGCGGCCGGCGGGAGTGCTACCCGGGCCTCGGAGGTAATTCCTCATACCCTGCTCGATCCCTTCCCACTCCTGGTCAGGGAGAGCGGCCTGTGGTTGCATGTCGATGACAGTGGCAGGAGGAGAGTAGGCCGCAAGGGCCGGGCGGGCGGCATTGTGCCTGCGCCCTCAGCGACGGCGGTGGACGTTCTCGGACGGCACCGGGATGACGGGTGCCGGTCGGAGAGTTGGGGTCATCACCTCGACCCTGCCATCTCGTCGGGCCCTCCTCGGGCGGGAAGTGCTGGGCCCCGCCTGGGCGGGTGCAGTGGGCTGGGCCTCCTTGGGTACCCAGACTTGCTTCAGTTTGGTCGGCCTGTGAGCCGGCGCCCTTTTTGGTGCCGCAGCTGGGGTCGCAGGCGTCGCCCTCTCTTTCAGCTTTTCCAGTCCTTGAAAAGAGTTGTGGACCGGGACGGTCAGAACGAGGCGGTCCGGCGTCACCTGGGACCTCTGCCCGTCTAGGCGGACTCGGAGGGCCCCAACAGTCATGGACTTTCCGGAGTTGGATGAGCGGCCCCCCGAGCCGGTGCCGGTGTTGCTCCTCCGAAGCCTTCTTCGGTGGGATGCTGACCCTTGGTGGGAAGGGCCGGTAGTTTGGTGCACGTGGTGCACGTTGCAGCTCAGCGTCGTTGTGGGGACGCTGTTGTTGTTCTTGGCCGCAGCTCGGCCGACAGCAGCTTCGACGGCCCCCGGAGCGGGAGCGTTGATCTGGGACTCCTCGGGAGCCTTCACCTCAAGGATGTTGGCAAAGGCCACCCCCCAAGAAGTTGGGGAAGCCTACGGTGGGAGGGAAGCTCCCGAAGCTGAGGGGGACCGCCAGGTAGCCACCTCGGACGTGGTTCTCGATGGGTTGAGGGCCGCAAGTGACAGCCATCGTTGGCACCATGATGTAATTCTCTCTCCTGCATTCGAGAAAGTAACGCAATTAGTATTACAAGAAGGGGGCCGCGGGGCCCCTAATTTCGGCAAAGAGATGAAGGGTGGATCGGTCCCACCGGGCGTGCCAGAGTTGTGGACGCACTTTCCGTCCGCCTGCTGATGTGGGGCGGCCTGTTGGTGGGTCTGTTGGTCTATTAAGTGCGTGGGCGTGCCAGTCACCGGAGTGACAATTTATTCGGGCTCCGAAGAGCCCACGGTGCGCTCGACCTAACTTCGTCAGACGATTGTGTGGTTCGTGTCGGGACCGAAACCCGCCGCGCCTGTTGGCACTCAAAATATGATCCTTAGGCAACCAAGCCGCAAAGATGAATGATACGGCCCACTGAAGCACAGAAGCCGATAAAGATCAACTTATCAAGAGAACCCCTCAAGCTGACGAAGCTCTGAGCCACCTTGGAGGGAACATCGGGGACTTTACCTCAGGAGAGTCGAAGTGAACCCGCAACCAACCGGCAGCGCGATCAAGCCTGCCCAATGATACGGCATCGACCTCGTCATGCCGCTACCCCACATCCGTCACCCGACCAAGGACGACGGTCTACCTTATGACTCTCCTAAGGAGGAAGAATGTCCTCGGCCATCCGCAACAAGGGGCCGAAGGTTCTGTCAGCAGAAGATCCCGATTACCCGGCACGGGTTCGGCTTCTCGCCATAGTGGGCCCGTTAGTGGCCGATTGATCACCGTTCAAGGTGGAATTATCCAGGATGTAACGTCATCCTGCAAGGAAGCTTCGAGCACGAGTCCGTCTTAGCCAGAAGCACAAATCACAGTGCCGAAGGCTGTATCAGCAGGACACCCGTGTGCTCGGACCAGACACACACGAAGTCTTAATTAAGGCCGTTCGCCCTATCAAGAGCTTCGTCAACACCCTATCAAGGCCCTCCGATGGCCAGGGTGAGAAGAACAATCAACGGGAGCTTCCGGAATCATCTCCGGGCCCACCGGACTGGATACGCCAAGTAGACAGGTTAAAACGGTGCCGTCGAACCGGCGCGCCAAGAGCAATAGGGGGTGTTCCCGGCGCCATCAACCCGGGGCGCAAAAGCCAAATGGGGCTTCTTCCCGGCGCCGTCAATCCGGCGCGCCTCTTCCTGGGACGCCGAATTAACCATAAGGCCATATATAGCCTACCTTCGGCCAGAGAAGCGGGGGGGGGGGGGATCGAAAAGAAAAAAAAAAAGAGAAAATAAGAAAGAAGAGAAAAAAAAGGAGATAGCCAGAAGAAAATAGAAAGGATCTGAGGTCCGCCAATCAGAGCTTCGGAGGGGAGGGTTTCGAGAGGAGAAGGTTTTCTCCAAGGGTTCTCAGGCCGCCACCGCCGTTCTCTGTTCTGTTCGATCCTCCGGCGTCGGAGAAGAAGAAGAGTCTCTCTCTCTCTCTCTCTGTCTATTTAGGTGGGTCACCGTGTTCCTCTCGGTGGAGCCTCCCCCTATTCTTCCTGGGTTTTCTTCCCTGATACAATGTAAGTGAGTGAGGGGAGGGGCGATGATATGAGCCTGACCTCCCCTCCCTCACCAATATCTCTATTCTTCCTCTCTGTTTGTACCGAGTCCCTTATATTAATGAAAACGGCGGCCGGACGACAACGCCGGCGCCGAAACGATGCTCTGTGCACTTCCTTTCCATGTTGCTTATATCATGAATGAATGCTGCTTTCCTTTTCATATAGATCTTTTTTTTGTTTCCTCTTCTTCCCTGTAGCCGGTGAAGCGGCGTCCGACAATGATGCCGGCGCCGTGGAGGATGAACGCAAAGCATTGTGCATTTCTTTGGCCAAATGATCTTGCTCATGTTCCGTCTTCCCGACGCTTTATGCCCCGCTATGGCAAGGGCTACATCGATTCCCCTCCCCGGGGGTTTTCTCTTCCGATCGGATGCTAGGAATTTTCACCGTGTAAGGGGGGGTCAATACATGGGTTCCTCCAACCTGTCTGGGCCGCCCTCGTAATACCCTTTCTGTTCTCGACCATGAACAGAGGGAAATAAGGGCGTCCCCACACTCCCGTTATTATTTTCTGAACATTCCTTGACGAATACTTCTTTGATTTGTGAACATGCATATGCATGAACGTATGTATATCTACAGGCATTAGTTTTGGCCTGCTGGTTATGCGAATGATCTCACAGCTCCGTTCGACTGTTTCATTAGTGTGGATCAGTAACCCGGGGAGGGGGAACATCCCCCACTGTTCCGTTGTGATAACACTCTGTCCACCAGAGACCGTCCAGCAGTGACGAATCTCCTATGGATTAATGAGTGAATAGTAAACAGGTTTAATCCCGACATCTCAAATCCACAGTCCCTAATGGACTTTGTGGTGGCCGTGAGATGAGTGTGCCCCTCGTAGGCTGGCCCTCGGGGTTTCCTTCTCTAATCGGTCGTCCCGACTCGAGTGTTGTGGTGGCTCGGGTCGCGTGCCCCTTGTAGGCTAGCCCTCGGGGTTTTCGCTCCCATATCAAGTCGCCTTACTCACTCACTGTTACCCAGGGACTCGGTGCCCCTAGCAGGCTAGCCCTCGTGGTCTTCCTATCCGTTTGGGTCTGCCGATCGCCGTTGCGCCACCCGGCTTTTAGGGGTTCACTCCGCCACGTGAGTACTCCCTGCGTCTCCCCGACAATCCTTTGGGATGGGGAGATGCTGCCGAAATTCCGGCTCGAACGAGTCTAAACTCGGAACAATCGCCGCGCTCGAGTCCGGACCTCGCGCGAGCCCGTGATTTGACCTTTGGATGACTCGGGACCGATCCAATGAATAATCAACTCAATAAATTCTCAAAAATCCTCCAAAAACCTTTTAATAAACCCATGAATAAACTGACGAAGCTCCTGTTTCCATGAAATCGGGTTAATTCGGCGCGTTCATGCGCGATAACGCCTTAAAACGGCGCGCCCTTCCCGGCGCGCCCTTTCCGGCGCGCCTTTCCCGGTGCGCCCCAGCTCCCCACGCCGTTTTAACAGGGTTTCCCCCCTTTACCTACGGTTCTGGCGCCGTTTTAAACCTTTTACCTACGTTTCAGGGCGCCGTTTCAAGCGTTTTAGCCCCTTTCTTCGCATGCACTGCACCGGTTTCGTTCCGAATCGTGTCGTCGCGTCATTCTAACCCTTTTCCCACTCATGGGATGATTTCCTATGCTAATCACAGAAGTATGCAAGCTCCTCAACCAAATAAACTAAATAAAATTAGCATGTTCAAGCTTGAATCGATATGTCTCGAATCCTTGCCGTCACGTCCTGGTCCGAGTATTCATGTCACGTTAATGCATGCCCGAATGTGTGCATCTTTGTTATATCAAATAACATTGCCAGAAGGTCAGGTTACGCCTGATTGGAGGCTTTGTTACGCGTGAAGGTGGCCTTCGAGCCTAAGTCCTCCGCCGTGTACCAGGGTCCACCCTAATAAATCATGTGTAGTCAATCGTATCATCCTGCATGATCACTTGCCTGCTCTGTACCATTTATTCCGGCTTTGACAGCCCGATATCTCGGCAATTAATCAAAGGTGTTCCCTCCTCGTGGGGGATGTAATTAACGCCATAGCCTTTATGGTATGGCGGACTGCTGGTCCCGACCGAACCTCACATTCGCCCGACATGGGTCAGAATGAGCGCACAATAAAATCGTCACTCATGTGACTGGCACACCCGCGTCGTCAATCAGTCAGTTGATTACCAGTTAGTCAAATGGTTGATCAATACGCGAACGAAAAGGAAAGGAAAAAATACGCTGAAACAGCGCCATAAAGGTCACGACGTCATTTACATCCCCCATACGAGGGAGCACCCTTGATTAATTATCGAAATTAGGGGCCCTGCGGCCGAAAAGAATAATACTAATTGCGCGAGAGAGGGGCAGGAATAGATCACACTAAAGATTGCATCCGGACCACGGGCCGTTGGCCATGTTGGTCACTCGTGGACCCTTTCATATTCGGACACAGGTCCGTGATAGAAACGTGACGGAAAACCGGGGCAATAAATGAATCCGATCTGATTAGAATGTCGGCCCAAGACTGGGTCGGGGCACGATCATGTCAAGACGAATCCCAAGACTCGGGCCCGGCCTACGAGGGCAGCATTATTGTCCCTTTTGTGTCGGGTCACGGAGAGAGATGGGGCTGCAATGTGGGTCCTAGCATCTTTTATCTGGGATTTTCTTAATTATATGCTCCTATCTTTCCTATGCTGCTTATTATTTCTTTATGCATTTGTCCCGGATGGTTTCCCCTTTTTGTTATTATTATTATTATTATTTTCTCCCCCCTTCCCTTTTTTATCACTATTACACATTTTTGTTTGTTCCCTATATACACTCGAATTTCTTTAATCGTTATGATTTTATTATTATTAATTTATTTGCTATCATTATTATTACTGCCAATGTCATCATTACATGTTGTGTGTATGTGTTTTCCAGAGATAGAGGGCCGCTGAGGAGTGTACTGGCAAGGGGCATGGAGGGGCGTACCGCTGAGGGCATCCCAAGGTGTGCCGGTGAAGGGAGAGGGGGATGTGCCGGGGAGGCCGCCAAGGAGAGGGTGCCGGCGAGGGACGATGCAAGGCGCGCTGGTGAAGGGTGATGGGGGTGTACCGGAGAAGGGCTGGAAGGTGTGCCGGCGAAGGGCATTCGAAAGCGTGTCGGCGAAGGCCCCAAAGGGCGTACCGGTGAAGGATGCTGCTGGGTGCGCCAGCGAAGGGTGCTGGAGGTGTACCGGCGAGGGGCTGAGGGGTGTATCGGTGAAGGACGGAATGGGTGGCATGCCGGGCCGAAGTCTGTACATCCCTCCGCCCAAAGTTTGTACATTGGCTGCGTGTATCAGCTCAAAGTCTGTGCACTGGCTACTCTCATCAACTCAGAGTCTATACGTTGGCTGGTCATCGCCATACGAAGTTTGTACACTGGCCAGTTGCCTGCACACAAAGTCTGTACATCGGCCCTTGGATGTAATTCAAAGTCTATACGTTGTCTGCGCCACCAGCACTCAAAGTCTGTACATCCTTCGGCTTTCTCAGCTCAAAGTCTATGCATTGTCCGCTGGCTGTAGTTCAAAGCCTATACATTGCCAAGCCCAAAGTCTGTACGTTGTGCATTGGCAGCAATTCAAAGTCTATACATTGATCAGCTTGAAGCCTATACGTTGTCTATTGGCTGCAGCCCAAAGTCTATACATTGATCAGCCCAAAGTCTATACGTTGCAGCTCAAAGCCTGTACATCGCAGCGCGAAATCTGTACGTTGCAGCCCAAAGTCTGTACATTGGAGCTCGGAGTCTGTACATTGGCCAGCCCAAAGTCTGTACATTACATTTCAAAGTCTGTACATTCCAGCTCGAAGTCTGTACTTTGTAGCCCAAAGTCTGTACATTGGAGCTCGGAGTCTGTACATTGGCCAGCCCAAAGTCTGTACGTTGCAGCACAAAGTCTGTACGCTGCAACATGAAGTCTGTACATCGGCCACAAAGTCTATACACTGCAGCACAAAGTCTGTACATTGCAACGTGAAGTCTGTACATTGGCCAACCCCAAGTCTATACGCTGCAACACGAAATCTGTACGTTGCAACGTGAAGTCTGTACATTGCCCAAGTCTATACGCTGCAGCACAAAGTCTGTACGTCGTAACATGAAGTCTGTACATTGGCCACAAAGTCTATACACTGCAGCACAGAGTCTGTACGTTGCAATATGAAGTCTGTACATTCTTCAGCCTATTCAACTCAAAGTCTGTACGTTGCCCATGCAATCAACATACGAAGTCTATACATTGCTTGTTGCTGCGTTTGTGCATCCATCTGCCAAGTCTGTACACTGGATCCCATTGAGACGGTGGATGAGGGTGTACCGGCGAAGGAGAGAGACGATGGGAGGGAGTGTGCCGCTGAAGGGCCAGGAGGGTGCGTCGTTGAAGGCTCTTTGAGGTGTGCCGCTGAAGGTGAGTAGTGTGTACCGCTGAAGGCTCTTTGGAGTGTGCCGTTGGAGGCTGGGAAGGGCATACCGTTGGAGGCTAAGGATGGATATACCGCTGAAGGCGGTTTGGGGTTGGAAATGTCAAGGGGGATCCACTCTCCCTCTGTTTCTCTTAAGGCTTTTCTTTTCTTCTTTTCTTTATTTTTACGTAGTTTTTATGCAAATTTCCTTTCTCTTTGTACGTTTGGTGTGTTATGTTATTAATCGGCTCAGTTCTTCTTGTGTTGCCGGCAGTGGCTTGCTTAGTTGGAGAGTTTTACCATTGATTATTCTGTTCGTTTGTTGCTTCCTTTTGCCTTATTTAACATGTTGTTATTTTCCGACAAAAATTCGGCAGCATCTCCCCTTGACCCGGGGCGTAAGGGAGATACAGGGAACGCGCCCACATGGAGTGGCGGAACCCGACAACTGGAGGTGGACGCCCGAAGGCAGCAACACCTTTATGGAGCCTCGGAAAACACGAAGGAAAACAACGGGCCGATGGCCTCTAGGACTGGACAAGGCAGACTGGGGCTCAGCCAAGGCATACCGGGATGGGTCATGGCCAAAAGGTGTGCCGCTGAGGGCCCAAAAGGGTGTGCCGCTGAGGGCACAAAGGGTGTACCGGTCAAGGGCCAACGGGGTGTGCCGCTGGAACTAGAAAGGGGAAGTGTGCCGCTGAGGGCCACCATGGGTATGCCGGCAGAGGGGGTGAAAGGGTGTGCCGGCTAAGGGCCGGAAAGGTGTATCGCTGGAGAATTAAAAGGGAGCTAAGTGTGTGGGCTGGGAGGCTTGCAGGCTATTTAGGAAAAGAAGGGGAACTCGAGGCCAAGGGTGGGCTGCTGGTAACTGGGTGATCGGAGAGAGAGTAAGGGTCTCTCCCTCCCATGAGTGGGGCAAAGAACCCACGAGACTAAGGATCATAAGGGGGGGGAATCACATCACTACGGGGACTCCAAAAACGCCGGAGAAGAGAAAAAAAAAGAACAACACAGCATGCATCGTGAAGGTTGGCATAAACCAACGGGAATAGCAAGGAAACCCGACAAGGGGGATTTTCATTCATGGGAAACCAAAGGCCACAGCCCTACATACACATTACAAAAAGTGCCCAAGACGAGGCCCTGGGCAAGGAGGAAACCTAAAAGAAGGAAGGGGAGGAACGGAGTACAAAAGAGAAGGAGGTGCTGGGGATCGGAGCAGAGACAACCATCCCCTACTCCTTCCCCTATTACATCAAGCTCTCTCTCTCTTACTCTCGCTTCTGCCCAGTGGTGGTCGGAGGAGGCTCACGCTAAGCTCTTCTTCTTCTCTTCTCTCTTCTCTTCCTGGTCGTCTCTTCCTCTGTTCCTCCTCCTCCTCCTCCCTTCTCCCCCTTTTCTGTCGAAGCGGGAGCCCTTTATACTCCCGGCAGCGGGAGGCAGGAAGTGGCCTTGTGATCATGGGGTTTGACCTCCCCCATCCTGGATGTCAGGGGGCTACCCTGCGTGGCCCAATCGTTGGTCGACACCTCGGATTGGCCACTGCGCGCCAAGGATATGTAGGGCATGGGCTTCACGTCGTCCCGCCGTTGAAAAGCCTTCACGATGTGCCGTTGGCGGGCTCAAAAGGTGTGTCGTTGTAAGACACTGGAAGCGTGCCGCTAAATAGGGCAAAAGGCTTGCCGTTGAAGGCCCTGAGGGACGTGCCGTTGAAGACCCTCTTGAGCGTGCCGTTGAACGGCCTGAGGGGCGTGCCGCTGAACACCCCTGGGGGTGTGCCGTTGAAGCCCAGGATGGGCGTGCCGCTGAAGCCCCCCCCCCCCCCCCCCCCCCCCCAAGGGGGTGTGCCGCTGAGCAGCCGCAGGGGTGTGCCGCTGAGCAGCCCAGGGGTGTGCCGCTGAGCACCCCAGGGTGTGCCGCTGAGCAGCCCAGGGGGTGTGCCGCTGAGCACCCCAGGGGGTGTGCCGCTGAAGGCCAAATTGGGCGTGTTTCTGAGCCCGTTCTGAGCCCATTATGGACACGAGTCATGGTCTGTCTGGCTTTCTTCGAGGCCCACGGATTGTGGGGCTCTTTGTGATTGGTTTCTCTTCACTGTCGTGACTCCTAGAGGCGGCTTCGCGGCAGTACGCATACTTGGGGAGTGCGGACGACCAGTCTCTCCGGGGCTTCTTCACTTGGCGCCGTTGATGATGCGTGCCAGAGCGGGACCTCCGGGTGTGCAATTTTTGGTGTCCACACACGGAGACAAACAATCAAAGTTTTCAATAACACGACAAAGTTAGGTTACTCAATGGAAAAATTAAAGAATCAGTTAAAAAAGCTAAAGAAAATGTATTATTTAATTTTGAATGTCAAGAGTCGATCAAGTTGGGGGTGGAATGATGACAAAAAATAGCTACACCAGGCACAGACGAAAACTGGGACGATCTAATAGCGGTACAAAAGTTACATATATGCTCTTTTGATTCATATTTTTCCTTTTTAGTGATGAATTGAATATGGTGTGTGTGTGTGTGTATGTGTGCAGGATTGTGTGTGTGTGCAGACTGTGTGTGCGTGTGTGTGTGTTCAGGGGAGTCTTCATGTGGGTGTGTGGGTGTGTTCAGTGGGTATATGTTATGTGTGTGTGTGTGTGTGTGTGTGTGTGTGTGTGAGAGAGAGAGAGAGAGAGAGAGAGAGAGAGAGAGAATTATGTGTGTGCAGGGCAGACAGATTGTGCTTGTGTTGACAGGAAAAAAAAAAATTTTTGGGGGGTGGGTGGGTGTATGTGTGATGACCAATATATATAGTTTGTGTGTGTATGTGTGCAGGATTGTGTGTGTATGCAGGGGAGACATAATGTGCTTTGTGCAATTTTGTGTTACATTTATTCGTCTATTGCTTCCAATCTCCTCTGGAAAATTATCTAGTATTTTCATTTATGATTTTTGTTCTTTGCATTCTTTTCATGCTTTATAAAACAAGGTGCAAAATGGGTCAAGTATATATGGATACAGGATTTTGTGTGTGTGTGTGTGTGTGTGTGTGTGTGTGTGTGTGTGCAGGATTGTGTGTGTGTAGGGTAGACTTTTTGTGCTTGTGTTGACAGGAAATTTTTTTGGGGGGGGGTATGTGTGCTGACCAATATATATATAGTGTGTGTGTATATGTGCAGGATCGTGTGTGTGTGGACAAACTGTGTGTGTGTGTGTGTGTGTGTGTGTGTGTGTGTGTGTGTGTGTGTGTGTGTGTGTGTGTGTGTGTGTGTGTGTGTGTGTGTGTGTGTGTGTGTGTGTGTGTGTGTGTGTGTGTGTGTGTGTGTGTGTGTGTGTTCAGTGGTATAGGTTGTGTGTGTGTTTAGGGGAGACAGAATTGTGTGTGTGTGCAGACTGTGTGTGTGTGTGTGTTCAGGGGAGACAGATTGTCAGAAAATTGCTCCTTCTCATTACTCATTGCTCCCATTGTTCAATGTTGGTATTATACTCCTTCCTAATGTCAAACTATGGTTGGTCCGATCAGGTATGTTTGAGGCAATGATGATGGGTTGGATGGCTTAACAGCAGCATGATCCATGTTCTGAGCCTCACCTCCTTACTCTTGTCAAGTTCTTATACTTTACACTCATTGTTATAATTTACTCGTCTTATATCATACACATCTTTCAGGAAAAGAGTTCGAACGAGAAGATAGCAAAAATGTCTAACATATCTACAGCGGGAGGAGAGATTGAAGAACGTTGATTGGTGAAAGATTTAAGACAATCAATCGAGAAAGAGAAATTTACAGCAGAGTTGACTGTTAAACTATGTGACTCTTTATTATCAAAATTTGATAATTTGAAATTATGTAAGAAGAATTGATTGGACAAATTTTTTGTATGTTTGAGTAAACATTTCTAACAACTTTGTAAACTTTTCTTAAGTGTGATAAATAATATTTCATTGTGTTCATTCATCTATTCGTCTATTGCTTCCAATCTCCTCTGGAAACATTTCTAACAACTTTGTAAACTTTTCTCTAAGATGATGATCTAATATTCGTGTGGGTGTTTTAAATGTAGATAATTTTTTTCATATGAACATTATGCCAAGGCGTCAAAAGGATTAGAAATTCATATTAATATGTATAAAATTTATTTTCAAGAATAAAGTATTAATTTAAAAGGGAGATGTGTATTTTAATATTTGACGTGGATAAAATTGACTTATTACTAAAAGTGTTACAAGAGTTGAATATAATGGTTAGATCACTCATAAAAGGAAACAAATATATTAACTTGATAGGAGTAAAATTTTTTAAAAAGTTCACATACAAAATATTTTAAAATATAAATTTCAAAGATTATTTTAAAAAATTATAAGGAATTATTTTGATGTTACGTAATTTTTATTTTATTTATTATCTAGTTCAATGTGAGGAAAACATAGTACATGAAACATAATTGTCAAAGTTAAACTTAAATATGTTGAAGAGAGAAAATAATTATGCTATTCAGTCTAAATAAATATTCTCATTATAAGTAGGTATAAATAAATTAATAATATAGTAATTTTTACATATTAATGTATTTAATATTAATTATGTTTCAATAAAAAGATGATAAAAATAAATATATACTAATATTATAATATTAGAGATTACTTAAAATATCTTTTAATCAATGGTATTAAATATTACATTCATTATATATAATCTTCATTTTGAATACATATATAATTAAGGAGTATTAATTTAGATTATTATTAATAATCAAACATAAAATAAATATCCCTTATTTCCAATCAATCATAAAATAACGTCATGCCCTTTAACTCGAGATAAGAAAGTCAATTTAGTCCTTTTTCAACTCTTATTCTCATTCGTATCCTTTCTTTTTATCAAATGAATAATAGGAATATCATCGTACTTATTTTTCGCGAACCAAACGATCACGAGAATAAGAATAGGAATAAAATAACTCGGAATGACCTACACCTATTATGCTTCAATTTTATACTCCAACCAAACGGACCTAAAAGATTTGCGCACTCAACACTCTCCTAATCAACAAACTGTACAGTCATCCTGATATTTTTGAAGCACCCAATTCTATCATATGGTTGCCAATTGAGACAGGTAGATCAACTGACTACAGAATTAGTGTAATAAATTTGCGCTACGTAATTTCTAGCCAAAAGATTACAGACGTCGGTGTCTGGGTTTGACTGTAGAACTTTCAAGATTTGGTGAACTTGTTTTCCAACTAGCTAGCGTCCTTCTTGACGTCAACAAGGATACCTCCAAGATCATATATATATATGAGCTATGCAGGTTAGTTAATTTGATGTTTTGGTTGTGTTGTTCATGGGTACTGCAAGCACCATCGCAATTCTTAACTTCCAGTCAAAATGAGGGAGGAGCCTTTCAGATCGATATTCCCATAGAATTGGCCACTTCATCCTTGAGGCGAATATGAGCACCTTGGCTAATTTGCTGCACGAGTCTTTCTCCTTCCTATCCGAAGTCTTCACACTTCAACAGAAACGCTGTCGCTGCTGCAAAGATATTTATCAAGTTCCATTGGGCTGTCAGATTAACCCACTGCCTTCAAAAGTGAACATATGATCTACAAACGCAATATTACCGCGTCCCCAGAACCCCAATTCCTGAGAACGCAGTTCAAGAATTTATTAGCCAAAAAACAAAACTAAACCTCGGACAATGTCCGTGGACCAAGGGCTCCTCTTCCTCTCACTCTCTTCTCTGTTTCATGCAGCAGTTTATCTCCCCTTCCTTGTCAGTTCTTCCGGCGCAGGTTGCGAAGGCGGTAGAAACTTCCCAGCTTCTTGAGTCCTGCCCACGAAGAGGCCCCCCTGCCTCTCTTGGGACTTCTCCTTTCCTCCGGCGCATACCCATCTCTCGATTGGGGGGCGAGGGGAGGGGACTTCAGCCACCGGAAGGAAGGGATCTCCTCCCACTCCGACTGCGGCGCATATCCGCCGCGGTCGACGTCGGAGAACTCCACTTCGGAAGATAACGACGACGATGCCAGAGAACGCGTGTCGCCTGTTCCCCTTGGAGGAGCGACGGCGGAGGACAACATCCACCGCAGGGAGGGCAGCTCCTCCGACCCCAACGGCGGGGCACGTCCGCCGTAGTCGGACTCCGACGACGCAACTTCGGAAGAGAGCGCAGAGGAGGCCAGAGAAGAGTCCGTAGAGGGAAGGCGGTCTACTGCGGGAAAGGAGAGGTGAGCTTCGTCGACCTCATGCGCATAGCCGGCTCCACTTTGAGGAGCGAGGGATCGGGACAACAGCCACCGCAGGGAGGGCAGCTCCTCCGACCCCAACGGCGGGGCACGTCCGCCGTAGTCGGACTCCGACGAGGCAACCTCGGAAGGGAGCACAGAGGAGGCCAGAGAAGAGTCCGTAGAGGGAAGGCGGTCTACTGTGGGAAAGGAGAGGTGAGCTTCGTCGACCTCATGCGCATAGCCGGCTCCACTTTGAGGAGCGAGGGAACGGGACAACAGCCACCCGAAGGAGGGCACCACCTCCCACGGGGGGGAGGAGAGGTTAGCTATGTCGCCCTCCTCCTCCCCCTCCTCCTCCTCCTCCTCCCCTTCATCACCATGACTCGTCGCCTCCCAGTGGTGCCCATTCTCCGGTGAAGAGGAGGAGTTGTGGCGGGAGAGATGACCGAGGAAGAGGGCGTCGAAGTCGAGGTGGACATCCCCGGCGATGTCGTCGTAGATGCAGAGGAGGGCGCCGAGGGTGACGCGGGCGGCCTTGCTGTAGAACTGGAAGACCTGCTCGACGACGCCGTCAGTCTGCTCCTCGGTGAACTTGATGCGGGGGTTGAGCGCCACCACGAGGGCCGCCATCTCCCGGCGGTCGAGGCCCCCGTCGCCGTCTGCGTCGAAGTGTTGGAAGATCCTCTCCACCATCTCCAACCTTCTATCGTCAGCCACCTGCTTCGACGCTGACGCTGTGGCTGCCATATCTGCTTCGACGCTGTGGCTGCTGCGCGTTGGCCCCCCCATTTATCTGCTCGTTCGGCGACGAAGACGCGGGGAAGGTGAGCGAAGGGGTTCATCGAACGTGTCAGAGCGGCGGCGGTCGCTGTTTGTCCTCGGGGGTGCATGAGATTGAAAGTTGAAAAGGATTGGGTTCCACGCGCTGAGGGGGCGGCAGGGACGCGGAGGATTCTGACTTGTCGTAGTCCGGATCCAAGGCGCGTTTGGTTCTGCTCAGGGTATAAATGTTCTCTAAAAAAAAAGGTCATGTTTGTTTTTATAATAAGATAGGGGTAACTCATATACCTCGTCATTATTCATCCTAATCAATTTTATTATTTGAATCGCATATTATGATGGTCGGTATTCTAGTTAAGAGTTGGCATCTGAGTTAAGAGACGATAATATTGTTCGAGAAAAAAACAGAATAAGATAATCCGATTATAGTATCACTTGATCGAAAGAAAATTACTTATTCTTTATAATAATTTAACCCCAGTCATAATATACCATTTAATCTATCTTGCAAACAAACAGAGCTTAAGTGGATAAATGTTATTTTTCTAGTTAAGGAATTATGTGAGTGGTATTAATCAATGTTATTAGATCGGATCGGATCGGTAGATCGAATCGGTCCGATCGTGAATCGGTTTAGGAATCGGTCCGATCGTGAATCGATGTAGGAATCGATCCGATTAAGGTCGATCGATCTAATGTTAAAGAATCGGACGAACCGCAGTTCGACCAGTGAATCGGTCCGAATCGATCCGACCCGATTCATCTTTTAAAAATATATATATATATATAAATATTTAGATATTTAAAATTATATATATGTGTGAATAAAATTATCTTATTATTATTAATTTGTTATTATTTATCCTTTTATTTTAGATATATTTATAATTTAAATATTTAAAAGAATATATATGTCAATTGTGAAGAGTGAATACCAATGAAATATTATAAAATGTTAAGATTAATTTATTTAACCATATTATTGTTATTTTTTTACTTGTATAGTTATGACTAATAATTATACATGTATGTTTATTTATTTTAATCATTATATCTTATTTCTTATTATCTTGGGTTATAGAATCGGGTTAGACCATATATCAATATTACGATGGCGTCACGGTTTAAATTGATTCGATTGAACGGTCCAACCGATTTGAACCGAACTAACTCGTTAGTCGATTCAAGTACTGATTCAATTCTGATAATATTAATATTAATAAAAAATAAGAAATATGTACAAAAGAGATAATGATTGGATCGGTCTAACCTATTTGCATATGAGCTCCCCTAACATGAAATCATCGTCACAGAATCTGTGGATTATGATCCCGGGATCTACAATTTCATATATGCGCGCAACATAGAATACAATGAGCCATGACTATACAAATCGTGGACTATGACCCTAAAAGGATCCACTGACTACACATGCCACACACCAGGGAGGATAAAGGTTAGGATAAGTAGCTGAGGACAATGGGAGGGTAAATACTTTTTGGATTCCAGAGTAAGTCTTGTGAATAAATAATAACGATAACTCCCATGTCCTTAATTTACCCGTTCGCCAAGAGCAAACTATAGTAACATGAGTACCCACATACTCCGTTTGATAGCCCTTCAACCATGTAGTTACCTCTGAAAGCACTCACATAAGGTGTTAAATTCAGATAATTCTAATAGATGCAAGTTCAAAGAAACAAGATTCACAAATCAGCATAGGAAAAGTGGAATTAATATGGACTAAGCACAGACCATGGGAAGTCAAAAATATAAAGAAGGCAATCCCACGAGAATAAGAATTACAATGTCATCTTCTAATGAGAAATCTAGAGAGAGAACCCCTGCCTCCCTACTACTGAGATGTCCATTCCCCTTCTTGGACTCCACTATAAGTGTTCTCAAATAGACTAACGCCACGAAATTTTGAAAATCCTCAAAAATTAGTCAAAGTCAATTTTTTATCTCTATTAAATTATGAAAAGAATGCATAATCCCTAGTCAATATCAAGAACGCCCTCACAAGAAGTATTGGACTCTAGCCAACCACGCATCTTTGTAACATGTCAAGTTGATTCCCTTCATCTTTCATAGTCCCCGTCACCACCAGCCAGCCTAGGAATTGAAGATTAATGCTGATGGAGGGGGGGGGGGGGCTCCAGGTGGAGTGGTGTGCAGAGACAATTCGGGTAAACTCATCTGTTGTCATGGGTGTAAAGACACTCTCCAACAATCCATTGATTGCAGAAGCACTGGCATTCAAAGCAGACATCAGACTAGCAATCCAGCTAAATGAGAAGTCAACTATAAATAAAAAGGCAATGCAGGGAAGATTGTCTCATTTCTCAATGACAACGTACAACAGACCCGCGTGGACCCGTGGTCAATCAGAAGAACTATTGGGCCCTCTTTGAAACTTTTTCCCAAGTGGGATATCATTTTCGACCTTCAAACGGTCAAATATGATACCCAACCCCAATTAAGAGGCGTGTGTGTGAGAGGAGGATGTGAGCTCCCCCATAATTCTCTCTCATCGGATTTGCTATCATCCCCTATATTTCGATAACAAAACAACCCTTAATGAATGCAGGACTATGATCGCCAACCATCCCCAATTACCAACAGTGCACTTTGCCAGGAGTGCAAATCAGGCAGCACACAGCCTTAATTAATTAACCACTAAGAATTGACCTTGCCACCCACAATGGGGACCCGGGAGAAGTCCCCCACCCATTTGAGAGCATCTAGTAATATATCAGCTGTCCTTTGACACTCCCTTCTTTTAAAAAAAACTTATTTAAACAGTTTTAAATACTATAATGTATATACATTAATGTTTAGCGGAGAAATAGAATGTTGAATAGATGAAGAATACAACATTATTTGTGTTTAAAGTTGTAGTTGAAACTACTTGAAAGGATTAAAAATAAAGAAGAAAAAAGTTTGAGAGACTGATGGCGGGTTCTTAATTATTGGGGAGTCTTTGGAGTCCGATCTTCTCTCACACCGAGAGGATCTGGACTCAAGGCCCCTCTTTGATAGAGAGATAGATAAGAGGAGGGTTATCTCTCCTGGATTAATCTATCTTAAATTTTAATCTCATTTGCTTTGGTAGGCAATGGGTTGTCCTTGGGAGATAAAGGAGGGTTAACTCCGCTCCACCTCCGGGGGTGGAACAAGTTAAATGGATTAACTTGGAGTTATGCCTCGTTTTAATCGAATTAACTTTTTTTATCTACCAAAACAAAAAAAAGGAAAGATTAGGGGTTATCCCCAGGACAAGTGGGGGATAACCCCCAATCAAAGTGGGGCGAAAAGAAAACATCTTGCCAACAGATTCAATCCAATTGGTCTTGCCTTCGAAACTTTATGTTCACCACAGATGTCGGCTATTCTGGATAAAGAGGGCCCACATAGGGCAAAGACTCGAGGAAAACGGGACTCACTCGAGCCAAGTTGGCAATCCGATGTGGCAAAAGGGGAGAGAGAGAGAGGGGAGAGCGACGTCGCGATAGGGAAGAGGAAGAGTGTTTAAGCTGGGGAAGGTTGAGAGGTGGGATCGACGAAGGAGAAGGGGGAGGAGGCAGGCATCATGTCAGGGCCGACGTGGCACCCTCGAGCATGAAGACGACGTCGGACATGGAGGAACGGTCGAGGGGGTCGGGGGCGGTGCAGAGCAGCCCCACCTTGACGCCCAGCAGGAACTCCTCCCACTCTGACTACTATGGATCGATCTCCAGCAGGCCTGTAATATCCTGAACCTTTCGGATCCTTCTTAGTGGGTCTCGGATCTGGTTTTCGGAGCGTTGGTCTCTGTTGTGTCTGAAATTTTGTTTCGGACATCTTTCGTGTTCGGATCGGCGCGATCCGGAGTCATTACGGAGGCCCGGAGGCGTTCCGCGGCTTTTCCCCGTGTGTTTTCCGATTCCTGGTGTGTGTTTCGGCTTTTTCTTCGGAAGCTCGCTGCGGGCGAACCGGGCGGTTCACCCAGGCACGAGTGGTACCGTTGCGATCGGTGCGTTCCGAAGATTCCGGAAATATATTTTTCCTATTTTTTGGTATTTTTTCGAAAAATCGGATTTCCTATATAATCCCATTTCTTTTCTTTTTTCTTTTCTCCTTTCTCTTTCTTCTTCTTCTTCCTCCTTCCTTCCCCAACCGTGGCCGCCCTCCTCTCTCCCTCTCTCTCCCATTCGGATGCGGTGAGCCCCTCCCCGGCTGTTGACGGCGGCAGGGCGACGGCGCGGACGCGTGGGTGGCGACGAGGCGAGCTCGTGGGCGTGCGGCAAGTGTGGGAAGCGTGGGGAGGCGAGGTTTCTAAAAGTGTTCATCACGATTCGCGGGTGATTCGGCGGAGCATTCGCTCCATTGAGGTAGGGTGACGTTCTTTAGCCTCTTACCGTTCATTTCCGTGGTTTGTAGGCCGCGGGGAGGCCGAGAGGGGCTTGTTTGAGCATGCTTGGGGTTTTCCATGATTTGGGGAGAGCTCGCCCGATCTATGGTTTTAGCCCGCGATTTAACGTTTGGATGGCTTAGATGCATGCTAGGGGTCCCCAGGGATCTTCCCCTTTGATTTCCCCCTCTCCGGTGGAGGTATGGGGGCGTGGATGGTGTTTTTGGCCGTTTCCCGCCGTTCTCGATTTTCCGAGATGGTAGCGGTCTACCAGTGGCCGCGTTCACTGGTAGCGGCCGGGTGGGGACTGTAAGGTTTCGCACAGCACCTACGGGAGACGCAGCGGATAACAAAAATTTCATTTGCCCGATCCCGGTGTTATGGAAAGCTTAATCTGTGCTCTAATCGGTGTTTCTAAGACCCTAATTACGGGTTGCGTGTTTCACCTTGCGCGGAACGACGCTGTCCGCTAAGTCCGATGTAGAGAAATCGAGCCGCACAGCTGTACGGCCTCTAGAGCAGATCCACACGGACCCTTGCGCAGCGATGGTACCTCCCCGGTGCAACTTTCCCCGACTCTATCACCTTCTGGAGAGAGAGAGAGCAAAGGGGAGAAAGGGGGGAGGCTAATCCTCCTCTTAAGCTTATGTGCTTGCTTAAGCTTAAGAGGTTGGAAGAAGTTAAGAGTTCGAATGAACTCATGTAGGTGCCATATATATAGAGTTTAGGCTTATTAGAAAAGGGCTCCAAAAGACCGAAACTGTATATATGTCCTATCTCATATTATACATATGTATTAAGCTCCATTTACACTCCTTTCCAAAAGGAATTAAATAGAATTAATACATACAATTGTATAATAATAAACCGTCACCCAAGAATCCAATGTGTGTGATCCTCTAGGCCCATAGTCACTCTAGTTTAAGGCCCATTAACTTCTAATTCCTAATTAGAAGTAAATTAAACGTATTATTCGCTTCTACAAGAGCCGAATAATAGTTTAATTCATTCCGAACCTTCGATCACATTGGGTCAAGCAAATCCGCGTGATCCTAGAGGACGCCGGGTTTAAACTAGCCTGTCTGGTACCTGTAAGTCCACAGTTACCACATCGATATAATCCCTCGCTCCTTCTATGAGTCTGGTACGATCGAGGGTACGGTATCTATCAAACCCCATGATCGTGCCATTTGACTATGACCTCCTTAAAGTGTATGACGTCCGTTCTAAACGAACTCACATGACCCTGGCCAGGGATTTAACGGAGCGTCAATGTCATGACCCATTAACTGTCTGATATATACCCGACAGTGAGCGATCCCTTCTTGACCATTGATGATCTTCACACGTATCCTGGAGTGGTTAATGACTCGGTAACTCATGACTTATGGTTAAAGTCACTTAGCTAAATAATTAAACCATTCCAATCCTCGTGTAAGATCCGATCATTGTCTCAGGTCAAAGGACCAATGATGCTACTGTGACCGTTGGATCTTCAGTTGACATTAGGTATAATCAACCATCTGAAGATCCAATAGCGGATCAGTTCAGTGCACATCCTCCAAGGACATACACCTACACATATGTGTTGGTGCCCCGCACCAATGACCATGAGACTGGTCACTGACACATCATGTGTACTGGTTTAATAGGTAATCAAAGTCCCCGAGTGATTACCCTCCAACCAGGAACAGTTTAAGGTATGTGTTCATGTAAAGTAAGTCTCATGTTCGAGATCCAATCTCGAGCTGACTTTACAACCACATATCCTAGGGACAACGTAAAGTAACACAATCGCATATTTACGCTCAAACACCACTTTATTAATGAACAATATCGTACAACTATTGGGCCTACCCGACCCGAAATTGGCCGGTAGCACACCAACACTAACAATCTCTCACTTGAACTACAGCCAATTGCCCACAACTTTGAGGCCCATCTTATCCCAATGACGCTCAAATACAGTCTGTGTCAAAGGCTTAGTCAGTAGATCTGCTATGTTGTCTTCTGACGGTACACGCTCTACCGTCACATCTCCACGATCAACAATCTCCCTTATAAGGTGAAAGCGCCTGAGAATATGCTTTGACCTTTGGTGAGATCTCGGTTCCTTCGCCTGGGCGATGGCCCCATTATTATCACAAAATAATGGGATGGGAGTTGATATCTCGGGAACTACGCCGAGTTCCAAGATGAATTTCTTCATCCAGATGGCTTCTCCAACTCACTGCCCCTCCATTCAACATGAATATAAATCCAGATATGGATTTGCAGTCATCTGGATCTGACTGGGAACTAGAATCTGTGTAAGCTCTAAGCTGTAGGTCCTCTCCTCCATAAAGCAGAAAAAGATCCTTAGCCCTTCGCAGGTACATAAGGATGCCCTTTACTGCCTTCCAGTGCTCTTCGCCTGGATTTGTCTGATATCTACTAACAATACTCAAAGCATTGGCAACATCAGGCCGTGTACATAGCATTGCATACATGATTGACCCTATCGCCGAAGCATAGGGTACCTTATTCATGTGTGCCACCTCCTCAGAAGTTTTAGGACTCATCCCCTTGGATAGGCAAATTTCATGTCTCATGGGAATGAGACCTCTCTTGGAATTTTCCATCCTAAACCTTTTGAGGATAGTATCTATGTACATGGATTGGGATAATCATAGCATCCTTTTAGATCTATCTCGATAGATCCTTATGCCCAGCATATAGGATGCTTCTCACAAATCCTCCATGGAGAAGGTCTTGGACAACCAAGACTTGGTTGATGTCAACATCCCTACATCATTCCCAATGAGTAAGATGTCATCAACATAAAGGACCAAGAAGGTCACTGAGCTCCCACTGACCTTCTTGTAAACACAGGGTTCATCTTCATTCCGAATGAAGTTGAAAGATTTGACAGCCTCGTCAAATCTTAAGTTCCAGCTTCTAGATGTCTGCTTTAATCCATAAATGGACCTTTGAAGTTTACATACCTTATTAGGATGTGGCTTGGAGGTGAATCCCTCAGGCTGTACCATGTACACCTCTTCTGACAGGTTTCCATTAAGAAAAGCTGTCTTCACATCCATTTGCCAGATCTCATAATCCAGGTATGCAGCAAGGGCAAGGAGGATTCTGATTGACTTAACCATGGCTACCGGTGAAAACGTCTCGTCATAGTCAATGCCTTACCTTTGACGATATCCTTTCGCCACTAGTCTAGCCTTGTATGTGTCAACTGTCCATCTGCATCGATTTTCCTTTTAAAAATCTATTTGCAGCCGATAGGGACCTTCCCTTCGGGTACATCAACTAAGTTCCAAACTTTATTGGTGTACATGGACTGGATTTCTGAATCCATTGCCTCTTGCCATTTCTCGGAGTCTACACTCTGGATCGCCTCCTAGTACGACTGAGGATCATCATCCTCATCGATACATACTTTAGAGGACCCCTCTGAGACATGTCCAACATATCTCTCAGGTTCTCTCGGTAGTCTACCAGATCTCCGTAGTGTCAGTGTTTCACCTTGAATAGGATCAACCGATACCGTCTCATCTAACGAGTTTGTGTCTATGGGTTGTGGTTCTTGGACCTCGTCCAATTCTATCTGGCTCCCACTATTTTTCTGGAGTAGATATTCTCTTTCCAGAAATACAGCTCTCTTGGTCACTAAGACCCTTTGCTCAGAAGGGTGATAGAAATAATATCCAAACGTCTCCTTTGGATATCCCACAAACCTACACTTATCGGTTCTCGACTCAAACTTATCACTCTCGTTCTTCTTTACATGAGCATGACACCCCCAAATTTTAATGTGATTAAAATTTGGTTTCCTGCCCTTCCATATCTCATATGGTATAGAAGGAACTGATTTACTTGAGATCATATTCAATAAATTAGCCGCAGTCTCTAACGCATAGCCCCAGAGAGACAAGGGTAGTCCTGACATAGACACCATGGATCGGACCATGTCTAACAAGGTCCTGTTTCTACTCTCGGATACACCATTAAGCTGTGGTGCATACGGTGGAGTCCACTGAGAAACTATTCCATGGTCTTTAAGATAAGAAGTGAATTCATGGCTTAAGTATTCACCTCCTCGATCCGATCGAAGAGCCTTAATACTTTTACTTGTCTGTTTCTCTACTTCATTCTTGTATTCCTTAAACTTCTCAAAAGCTTGTGACTTATGTCTCATTAAATACACATAGCCATATCTGGAGAAGTCATCAATAAAAGAAATGAAATAGAGATAACCTCCTTTTGTTTCTATGGACATGGGTCCACACACATCCGAGTGTATGAGCTCGAGAAGGTCAACAGCCCTCTCACCATGGCCACCAAAAGGAGCCTTGGTCATTTTCCCCATGAGACACGACTCACAGGTATCAAATGACTTGTATTCGAACGAATTCAAATACCCATTTGAGTGTAAGTGAGAGACTCTTTTCTCACATACATGACCAAGTCTGCAATGCCATAGATATGCAGAATTCACTTCATCAGCATTGAAAATTTGCATAACATTAGAACGTGTATCTAATACATAAAGACCATTGACTAATGAACCATCGGCTATAATCAAACCATTATTCATTATAGAGCACCCAGTGCTATTAAAAGTCAATGTATATCCAATGTTATACAAGCCAGAGATTGAAATAATGTTCTTAATAATATTAGGATCATAATAACAGTCATTCAGCTCCAGAATGACTCCTGATGGTAAACTGAGGCGTGCAGTCCCGACAGCTTTGGCAGAAACCAAAGCTCCATTTCCCATCCTCAGTTCAATCTCCTTTTTGCCCAATCGCCTTCTATTTGCCAGCACCTGCACAGAATTATAGATATGAGAAGCACATCCAGTATCCAATACCCATGATGTGGATTCCATATATGACAAATTAAGGTCTATGACAAAAATACCTTCATTTAGAATTACATTGCAATTCCTTTTCCAATGCCCAGTTTCCCCGCATCGAAAACATTTATCTTCCTTTTCATTCTTCTTGCCCTTCCCTTTGTCAACCTTGGCGAGCTGCTTACCCGTGGCCTTTTTCTTTCCGTTCCCTTTGTTACTTGTAGTGGATATCTGGGTGGCCTTCCTTTTCTTATTGGCCCGGTCAATAATCATTACAGAAGAAGATGATTTATCTTTCTGCATAGTTCCTTCAGCACTCTTTAACATGTTGAGCAGCTCCGGGAGAGTTGCATCAATTCTATTCATGTTAAAGTTCATGATGAAGGAAGAAAAGGAATCGGGCAATGACTGGCGTATAAGATCAATGCATAGTTCAAGATCCAACTTGAACCCCAATGCATTGAGTCTTTCAATCCACTCCATCATTTTCAGTACATGGGCCTGTACTGATGAACCCTCAGACATCCGTGTCCTGAAAAGCCTTTTGGAGATGTCATACCTCTCAATCCTACCCTGCTCCCCGAAGAGCTGGCGTAGATTGAGAAGTATACTTCTACAATCAGTCTTTTCAAATTACCTCTGTAGCTCGGGAGCCATAGAGGCCAACATGTAACATTGGGCAAGGGAGGAGTCCTCAGACCACTTGGCATAAGCCAGTAACTCGCCCTCGTCGGCATCAGGAGCTGGCTCAGAATAAACCGTGTCCAACACGTACGCAATCTTTTCGACGGTAAGGACTATACGTAGATTACGCAGCCAATCCGAGTAATTCGGTCCAGTTAATCTATTTGCATCCAAGATGCCGCGGAGGGGGTTGGACGATGACATTGTAATCTGGATAAGAAATAAAAGATAACTTAGCATGTGTTCAAATTCTAACTTAAATGTGATTTTCTATCTTAGTTAGTCCCACTATTTTTCGATCGAACTATATAACCCTCAGTATATAGAATGGGAGATCAACGAGATCAACCTAGTGGGTAGGAATCCCAACGAGACTGATGTACGACCTTGTGGAAAGCACAACAAGCCATACATCATCTCAAGGGCAGTCAACAGGCACTTGCATCTAATGCAATATCCGATATTCGGCCCCCGAGAAATCATCCCCTTGTGGAAAGCACAACAAAAGATATTCTCGGTTAGATCTAACCATCATTACTACATAGCAATGAGTTCATGACCCGACCCTTGTGGAAAGCACAACAAAGTCGAGTTCAATTCCTCACCCCATTGAGGCCGAGCCTTAGAGTTTAATCCCGCCCCCAAACTAATGGACCTTGTGGAAAGCACAACAAATCCATGAAATGAAGACGTTCATTCACTCCATAATGATGGTGGGCCACGATGACTCCTAGAGCCACGCTTACCAGATCTAAAATTTTATCGCAAGGGAATTTAATTTTATCTTGATCTCACCCTAGGTGGTAATATAAATATATCCAATATATTTACTGTACCTAGTAGTTTGCATAAAATAAATGCATCCAATGTAAAAATAAACGCAAGTGATCATGGACTTTAACCCTAATGTAACTAAGACATCCGGCCCGCTTCCAAAGCAGTTGGATCGTCCTCGTCGGGTGTGCTCCGCACTTTCAAACTCCGACGCCGCATCAATTACAACTTTTACACGGCACGCAGGCAAAAAAAATTAAATTACATGTGACTCAAAATTCCAGCAGCCCTTAGGGCGAGTACAACAATGGAGGAAGATAGAAGTACATTGAAATTTTAACAGAGTAAGAAAGGAGGTTCACAGACCCTAATTAATTACATTAATCCAAGTCCATGATCACTTGCCAACCCATTCAAATAAAATCAATCAAGGGTTATTTTCTGAAAATAATCCTTACTTTTGAATTTAAAAATGGGATGTGCAAACAAAAATAGGCTAGCTTTGTTTAATTTTAAAATCGAAGCATGATTAACTAAAATTAAATACACAAGCAAGCCAATACAAGGTAAATAAAGTAAAGCACGTAAAGAACCATCATTTTCTAAGGGGCATCTAATTGAGATAATTAATTAAATTTAAATTTAAATTTAATTATCCAATAATCAAATTTAAATTCAAAATTTGAACATGTAAATAATTTAAATTTAAATTCAAACTAATTATCCAATAATTTTGTTTGAAAGTAAATTTAAAATAATGCAATTATACTCAATTAGTAATTTTCTAAAATTTAAAATTTAAATTTAACAATTATCTAATAATTAAAAATTCAAATAATTGAATTTTCCACATTTAACTTCAATAAAATGTAAAATTTAAATTTTCTAATTATCTAATAATTAAAAATTTAAAAATTTAATTTTACTGAAGTAACTTCAATTATTACCATTTTATCTCAAGGTAAATAGTAATTATCTCACCTTGGTAAATTCAAATTGGTTAAATAAAATTTACCATTCGACATTTACTATTGAGAAAACACTATTTAACCTAATAGATAAAATCCTATTTAATTTACTGTGTTTTTCATATATATATATCTAATATATATATTAATATATCTGAGCACAGTAAATTAAAAGGGTCAAAACAATTTTTTAAAGAAAAAATAAAAAAACATTTTTTTAATACTGCCGGGTCAACCCCGCGCGCGCGGGCGGCGCCCGCGCGCGTCGGCGTTGACCCGCGTTGCGGGCGCCCGCGAGCGGGAGCCGCCTGCGGGCGCCCGCCACGCGGACGCCCCGCGTGCGCGGTGCCCGCCACGCGGGAGCCCGCCACGCGGACGCCCCGCGTGGGCGGCGCCCGCCCACGCTGGTGCGCCCGCCGGCTCACTGCGCCGAGCGGCGCAGTGCGGCCGGCGGGAGCCCAAAAAAATTTTTTTTTTTAATTTTTTTTTAAAAAAATTTCTGTTTGGATGCCCAGTATCCAGGAAGAACAGAGATGTCCAAATCTATTTCTACAAATTATAATTGAAGATTTAATATGCCCCTAAAGCATGGTTCTAAACGGCGATAAAAACACCGACCAGAGCGCGAACCTGGCTCTGATACCACTGTAAGGTTTCGCACAGCACCTACGGGCGACGCAGCGGATAACAAAAATTTCATTTGTCCGATCTCGGTGTTATGGAAAGCTTAATCTGTGCTCTAATCGGTGTTTCTAAGACCCTAATTACGGGTTGCGTGTTTCACCTTGCGCGGAACGACGCTGTCCGCTAAGCCCGATGCAGAGAAACCGAGCCGCACAGCTGTACGGCCTCTAGAGCAGATCCACACGGACCCTTGCGCAGCGACGGTACCTCCCCGGTGCAACTTTCCCCGACTCTATCACCTTCTGGAGAGAGAGAGAGAGAGCAAAGGGGAGAAAGGGGGGAGGCTAATCCTCCTATTAAGCTTATGTGCTTGCTTAAGTTTAAGAGGTTGAAAGAAGTTAAGAGTTCGAATGAACTCACGTAGGTGCCATATATATAGAGTTTAGGCTTATTAGAAAAGGGCTCCAAAAGACCGAAACTGTATATATGTCCTATCTCATATTATACATATGTATTAAGCTCCATTTACACTCCTTTCTAAAAGGAATTAAATAGAATTAATACATACAATTGTATAATAATAAACCGTCACCCAAGAATCCAATGTGTGTGATCCTCTAGGCCCATAGTCACTCTAGTTTAAGGCCTATTAACTTCTAATTCTTAATTAGAAGTAAATTAAACGTATTATTCGCTTCTACAAGTGCCGAATAATAGTTTAATTCATTCCGAACCTTCGATCACGTTGGGTCAAGTAAATCCGCGTGATCCTAGAGGACGCCAGGTTTAAACCAGCCTGTCTGGTACCTGTAAGTCCACAGTTACCACATCGATATAATCCCTCGCTCCTTCTATGAGTCTGGTACGATCGAGGGTACGGTATCTGTCAAACCCCATGATCGTGCCATTTGACTATGACCTCCTTAAAGTGTATGACGTCCGTTCTAAACGAACTCACACGACCCTGGCCAGGGATTTAACGGAGCGTCAATGTCATGACCCATTAACTGTCTGATATATACCCGACAGTGAGCGATCCCTTCTTGACCATTGATGATCTTCACACGTATCCTAGAGTGGTTAATGACTCGGCAACTCATGACTTATGGTTAAAGTCACTTAGTTAAATAATTAAACCATTCCAGTCCTCGTATAAGATCCGATCAATGTCTCAGGTCAAAGGACCAACGATGCTACTGTGACCGTTGGATCTTCAGTTGACATTAGGTATAATCAACCATCTGAAGATCCAATAGCGGATCTGTTCAGTGCACATCCTCCAAGGACATACACCTACACATATGTGTTGGTGTCCCGCACCAATGACTATGAGACTGGTCACTGACACATCATGTGTACTGGTTTAATAGGTAATCAAAGTCCCCGAGTGATTACCCTCCAACCAGGAACAGTTTAAGGTATGTGTTCATGTAAAGTAAGTCTCATGTTCGAGATCCAATCTCGAGCTGACTTTACAACCACATATCCTAGGGACAACGTAAAGTAACACAATCGCATATTTACACTCAAACACCACTTTATTAATGAACAAGATCGTACAACTATTGGGCCTACCCGACCCGAAATTGGCCTGTAGCACACCGTCGGGGTACTCAGTACTCACCCCCACCACCACCTATGGCCAACCCACGGGATACCTCAGGAGACTTCCACTCCCTACAAGAGGCGATGATGGCCATTATGACTAGGTTGGACCAATCCGATGCTAACTTTCAGACTTTCTCCGATAATATGGATGGTCGCCTTAGAGCCATGGAGGGGCGCTTGGAGACCTCCGACAGGTTGGTCCAAGACCTCGTTGGGCGGTTAGATAGGATGTCACACGGGGACCCTCCAGGGGCAGCCCAAGGCCCACCCGCACCTCCTCCCGCGGTGGCCCAAGTCCAACCCGCTCCCATGGCCCAAGTCCAGGCCGCTCCCGCGGCCCAAAACCAGCCACCACAGGCTCCTCCACCCGCCCTTCCTCGGGTTCCCCAACTACCGCACCGTGACCTTGGTCTCGAGGATTATGGTTCCGACAATGCCTATGAGGGATATGGTCAACACCGTCGTGGTTTTCATCCACAACGAGATGAGGATGATGATAGGGTCCTTAAGACCGTGCGAGCGGACCCTCCCGCTTTTTACGGGTCTTTGGATCCGAAAGTCTACCTAGATTGGGAGCTCGGCATGGACCGTTACTTTGAGTGGTATGATATGTCGGAGCGTCGAAGGGTCCGATTCGCCACCATGAAACTCATGGGACAGGCACAAACCTATTGGAAGAATGTGGAGAGCCTGCTACTTCAGCGGTTAGAACCCCCGATCGACACATGGGCCGAGATGAAGAATAAACTTCAGCAAAAGTACCTTCCTCCCACATACCGCCAGCGACTCATCGATAGATGGCAAAGTCTTAGCCAGGGAGACCGGTCCGTCTCCGAATACATCGCGGAGTTTGATGAGTACTTTCTACGATGTGGTGTCACGGAGGAGAGTACCATGCCCGTGTCCAGCTTTCGACGTGGTTTGCGGCCACACTACAAGTATGAGCTTTTCTGCCGCAATGCCAAGACGTTGGAAGAGGCATACCAGGTTGCTCTCGAGATGGAGCAATTTGAGGGAGAGTTCGAGTCTAGCCATCGGTTAGGCCCCACCCCTCTCCGTAGTGCCGAGCCCCGTCACTCCATAGGCCCACATCAGCGGCCTCTCATGGCTCGACCTCAGGAGTCCACCCGTCAGGAGCACTTCGCTCCACGGCCTCGTCCTCCTCCACCCCGGGATCTATTTCCACCCCAACCACCGGCACCCGTTGCCCGTTCCCCGGCTCCTATAGCCCGTCCTCTGGCACCGGCACCCTCTCCACTATTGTCCAAAGCACCTACATCTTCCCCATTACTGCCTACACCCCCTACCCGACGGGATGATAAGGGTAAGGCCCCTTTGTAGACGGCTGGAAGGCGTCCACCCTCGAGGGAAAGAAAAACCATGATATAATAATAATAAACAATGACAATGATAAAAGGGTGATCGCCAGAGAGGTATAGGCGGCGGGAGTCGTCGTCTACCCTCGTCTGTCTTAGGAGATGGAAATGACGAGATCAACTCAAGAAGAGAAAGAGAATGGGGATGCAGAACGGACTCTGGTACGTGGCGGAGATAGGGGTCGGAAGACCCTCTCGCGCAAACTGACCCCTTCCCGGTAAGCGTGACTTACCGTTCCACGAGCAGTTTTTTATATACCGGGAAATCTGAGAATCTATGTAACAGAAGTGGAGAGGCACGAAGACTCAGAAGTTACAACGGTGTATCATTCTCCAGACAATTATAAGGATGATGCAAACAAAGACGTACCACCACAGGACATTGGTCTTTGTGGGGTTCTAACAGCAATGCAATAATATCAATCACTAATGAGTATATATATATATATATTAAGACCACCGCAAGACATTGGCCTTACGGGATTTTACTGCAACGTAGATAATAAATATTATATGTACATACCACCACGAGACATTGGCCTTCACGGGGTTTTCGCAGCGATATAAGTAATAAGTATAACTATATACAAAAGACCACCGCGAGGTATTATCCTCCGTGGGGTTTTTATTATAATAATTATATATATATAACAAGAAAAGAATAATGGATCAAATAAACCGCCGCGAGATGTTACTCTCCGCGGGGTTTTAAAGCGATGATAGGGGGGATGCGAAAATTAAATGGTTAGGGGTTAGGACGTTAGCGTGTAGAAATTGAATTACTGGAATGAAGATGGTCGCGGGAGATGACCCACCGCACCAGTTAGATAAGACCACCGCGAGGAACGAGTTCCTTGATCGGGGTCAGATTAAAAGAATGCAGAAAATTAAACCACCGCTGTAGACACGCCGTTTCTGACGTTACGACGAGTAAATCCCATATTGCACCGTAATGCCCTGAAGTGGCTTACATTTTCTTTTATTTGAGTGATTTTCATAATTATGGTTAAATTACATTATTTTGTGAAAGGGAGAAAATTAAAATATGTGTCCATATAAAATAAATAAAAAGATAAAAATAAATTCAAAAAAAATGTGTGTAGTTGTGTTTACGTAAAAATAATATAATTGATTTTTTTTACTACATAAAATAAATATATATATAAGTGGTTAGTATATATTTATTAAAAAGCAAAAAAAATATAATAACCATAAATAATATATATATAAGCATTAAAAAAAGCAAACAAAAATAAACAAAACAAACAAACATAAAATATAATAAATAATGAGATAATATTCCCTACCCCATTTTATTATCTCTAGGTCTCTTTCTATTTTCTATTCCCTTCCCTCTCTCTCACGTAATCCCCTCCCCTCCGTCTCTTTCTTTCCCTCTCACCTCACTGCACACACCCTTCTTCTTCATGGCACACACATACGCATACACTTCTCTCTCCCTCTTCTCTATTCTCTCCCAGCCGCAATCTCTCCCACACTAGCCACCCATTCCCTCTCTCATTCGGCCTCTCTTTGCAACCCATGCAACCCATTCCTTAGACCTCCTCTAACCCAACCAACGCACCCCCTCGTCGTGATCACTGGCCACTTCCGCAGAACCACCTCCCAGAACTCCCGCTAACCCATTCCTCCTTTCCATACCACCTCTCCCACCTTGACACAGCCCTCCGGCTACAGCCGCTACACTCCCTCTCCGGCCGCTTGCCTCCACGGCAGCTGCCACTCCCTACCCGTCGCCTTCGGACGCCCACGAGACCTCACGCCAGCGAGCTCCGCCCTCCTACCGGTGCACCACGCCTTCGACCACCACGCCGGTGCACCGCCGCGTCAACCCCCACCATCACCGGCGACGACCACCTTCGCCACCACCCTCACCGGACGCCGCTGCCGCGACCGCCGCAACCGCCGCCCACGTCCGCAGCTCATCTCCCACCTGCGCTGTGACGACCCGAGAATCCGATTACCAGGAAGGCCCGATAATCCGAGACTCGAACCGCCGCCCACCAGCCGGGAGGGCTCGGAAGGGCTAAAAGGAGTGTGGAGGCACAAAGAAATAGGAAATAAAGTAGGACAACCCAACAAATAACAGAAATAAATAAACAACTACAACAGAGTCCAGTCCAACAGAAAGTACAGTCTAAAGCAGTAAAACGTACCACATGCCAAGTGAACACTCGGCCCGGCAAGC
This sequence comes from Amorphophallus konjac, assembly GCA_022559845.1. NCBI lineage: Eukaryota > Viridiplantae > Streptophyta > Magnoliopsida > Alismatales > Araceae > Amorphophallus > Amorphophallus konjac. The sequence goes on from CM040118.1 coordinate 22,314,470, forward strand.
TGGCAACTGAGAACCTCCGCTCCGCACCCTCGAACCTCGAGGAAGAACCGCCACACCTGAAAAACAGGGAATGAGTCTCCCAAAACAGAGACTCAGCAGGGATCCCGCGGAACCCCAACCGGAAACAACGGCGGTAGCGGAAAAGAGAGTTACAACTACTGCAGGAACAGTAAACCGGTGGTCGGTCAAAACTCAGCACTACAGCTACTCCTACTGTACCAGAAAACACGACCCAGTCTCCCGTCGGGGGACAACCAAGCCACGCACCCGACCACCCGATTCCACGATCGGGGACCACCAGACACGAACCGCCCTAGCCATGCTACTAGGAAAACACCACGCTACCTCCGTAGCGGAGGCCTGCCCTTCGAAAAGGGCCTGAGCCAAAACCATACGGTCAGAAAACACGGTTACGACCTTACCGTCGTGAACACAACACTGTCTGGAGAAAGGCCCTCGGTGACGCTCACCGGAAACCCCATACCTCGACTCCGGGAACACTCCCAAAACCACTCACGAAGTCCCGTCCCGCGGACAGAAACAAAACCCTGTGCACGACAACCCACGTCACGTGACAGGAGCACCACCCACTAGAAGAACGACCAGATGCGTCCCCTGACGTCTTACACCGCGTCACAAGTCTCTAGCTGCTACGCCCCGGGCGTGAGACTCAGACACACTCAGTAACCAGTACCACAAAACAAGGACTAGTTGGGGTCGCGCCTGCCGGCGCCGTCCGACGCCCCCAACCTCGTGTGCACACTCAGACCGTACGCCCTAGGCCTGTCCTCTAGCTGGTATTTCCCCCTAAACCCGGACTCGGAAGTACGTGGGGGCCCTGCGGTAACCAGCCTACTCACCGCCTCTCTCGGGTACGCCGCTCAGCCACTCCCAGGCGAGCCAGCACACGCGTGCCGTGGGAAAGCTACGACTAGTGGTAGGGTCACAGAACGTGGACATAGAAAACCACGCACGCACCCATTGCGAGTAACATGGAGTAACAGGTGGCACGACGCCACCAGACCACAGATGGTCTACTAGACCTACGAAACCCAACGGCCTTTGAGTCATAAGACTCGGGGTCAAGACCGTTGCACACGACAGCACTGAGCCATCAATCTGGCCTAATCCCTAGGTCCAAAACCACAATGCGATGACTCACGAGGCGAATCGCAATCGCCGAGACCATTCCCCCACCTGGGAACTCAGGAGACCTCCAGTCCCAAGTTAGGACATGGACTCGCGGTTCACAGGCCATAGGCACGGCCTACGCGGAAACCACAGAAGCACGATTCCCAAGGCAGCACACAAGCCACCACGACGATTTCCCATCTTGAAGCAAGCGAGAAACCTCTAGCCCCAGGCCGGATAACTGGACTCGCAGTCCAAGGCCAAACACGTGGCCCACATGGGAATCGTCGACCAAAGAAACCCACGATATGCGGGGGAGGCCCCACCGCACACACACCAATACACGGTGACTCGATCGAGCGCAACACGAAAGCCCGGAACACGTGAGATCACCCAGACCCACCACACCGATGGGCACGCTAATCGAGGAAACACAGTCCTTCCCGACACCCCAGAAACACGGACACAGAACCCATGGGACGTTCGGGATACTCACAAGGCCGATGGTCGACCACTAGGTCACAACCGGGTCGGCCGGAGACCAAAACAACACAATCGGAGCGCTAAAAGGTCACATGGACCCTTAAGCTCATGGCACGCAAAACGAGATAAGTGGGACAACCTCTGGACACCCAAAGACAAGGTCACGGAACTCCACGGGGTGTCCGAGATACTCACGAGACCTAAAGTCAACCACTGGGTCACAACCGGGTCGAACGGGGGTCGAAACAGCGCAAACAGGAACCAGAACATGGTAGTGGTCACCTGGTGACCGCGACCAGATGGTAGCGGTCGACCGGCGACCGCGACCATGCTGTCACGGTCATCTCGCGACCGCGACCAGCCTCGCGCAAGCCTGATGGTAGCGGTCGCCCAAGGACCGCGACCAAACAGTAGCGGTCATCCCCTAACCGCGACTAGGCCAAAGCGGTCTATCGCACGACCGCGACGCTTGAAGGCCTTCCGACCCAAACACAAGGGTGAAAGCGGTTCTCCCAGGACCGCGACCAGATGGTAGTGGTTTCTGGTGGACCGCGACCATTTCGGAAAATCGGGAACGGCGGGAAAACGCCCAAAAATCCACGCCACGCCCCAATCATCCACGGATGAAGGGGAAAACATAGGGGAAGCTCCCCAACAACCCCTAGCATGCATCTATGGCTTCGGATCAGCCTAAAACGCAACGAATCGCTAGATCGGGCGATCACTCCCCAAATCATGATTTTCCCCAAAACGCCCCAAACGACCCCCTCGGCTCACCACGGCCTACCAAACTCACGGGAATTGAAGCGCACGAGCTGGGGGTCCATCACCCTACCTCCACCGAAGATTTCGCGCACCATGGACACCGATCCACGAAGAAAACGCTGTTGAAGCCTCGCCGCTCCACGAACTCACGGCTGAGCTTCACCGCGCCCTCGAGCCTCGATCCTCGACCCATCCTCGCCGTCCTCCTCGCCCGCATCGCCCGGCCTCGCCCCCGCCTCGGTCTGTCGGCCGCCGGAGAGGAGAGAGTGAGAGGAGAGTGTGGGAGAAGAGAGAGAGAGTGAGAGTGAGAAATGAGAGGAAGAGAGAGGGTGGGGGGTATATATAGGAAAATCCGAAAAATTGGAAAAAAAACCCGAAAATAGAAAATCACACCCTCGCGATCCTCGGAACGCACCGATCGCAACGGTACCACACTCGCCTAGGTGAACGGCCCGGTTCACCCGCAACGAGGTTCCGAAGGGAAAGCCGAAACCCATGTCGGGAATCGAAAAACACCCGCGGAAAAAGCCGCGGAACGCCTCCGGGCCTCCGAAATGACTCTGGATCGCGCCGATCCGAACACGAAAGATGTCCGAAACAAAATTTTGGACACAACGGAGTCGGACGCTCCGAGAAACCAGATCTGAGACCCACGAACAAGGATCCGAAAAACCCGGGGCATTACAGCCCTCCCCCCTTAAAGGAATTTCGTCCTCGAAATTCAGGACCAAGCACGAAGTCACAGGGGAAGAACACTGAACGAACTGACACGCTGTCAGAGCCACAACACAGAAAACCTCGATTCTCACGAAAACACCGATCCTGAAGGACACAGCCAGACTGACAATCACAAGTAACACCTCGCTCCTCGCGCCGAGCACACTGGCCAACAGAGCAGGCATATACCAAAGGACACAGTCCGGCATCACCTCAGACAACGCGAGAATCCATCATGGCACTGCAGCCACAATCTCGCCCACCTAGGAATCATAACCCTCGACACGAGCAATAGCTACCGATTCATCCAATGGTCGGTAGACAAATCGCACATCAGCTTCGCAGCCAGCTGACAGGTCGCACACCCTCCTCAAGAGAGCAACCAAAACAGAGCCTCCACCAGCTCAAGCATTCCTCTCCGCAGACCGCAACCAGAACATCGGCTAAGCACCAAGAAACACCTCACACATGGCAAGCCGAAAGCCGGACATAACACTGTGCCAACTCTTGTCAGAAGATAAACTTCGACAAAGTCCAGATCCCATCCGGAAAGGCACATCACAGAAACGACCACCAAAGGTCTCGCTGGCACACGGCTCTCGCCACGCTGGAGCCCCAACAACCAGCATCTTCTGTCTCTGAAAAGACCATCCACTGGCCACCAACTGCTCGTCAACGGGAAACCTCCGCTTGCTCAGCTTCTTCCTTCTTTCCTGGTCCTCGACTGGGTCCAAAGGAAACATTCCAAACCTCGACAAGCCATCCGTCGACTCACACACAGACTGATGCCGCATCTCGAGCTGCACTCCTCTCGGACACCGCATCCGAGCTCGAACATCGCTCCAACTCGACCCTCTCGGGGAGCACGACGAAACCAAATGACGGATCCTGGTGTCTTCAATCACCACCTCACTGGACTCAGACTCACAGGGGAATCATCCCATGCTGGTCACCAAACCAGGGATAACCATTGCGACACCAACGTCCTATCAAGGACCATCCTCCGACGCCCATCTCACAAAAGGCCTCCGCCCACAGGCGTCACTCATCCATCTGGTCTCATCAAATCCTTCAATCAATGCAAGTGGACACCTGCCAATCCTGATTCCGCCCTTACCACAGAGCCACGGGACACCACCTGAACAGTGCTCACGGGTCCCTAAGCAATAAACATCTCACCGTCACAATCCGACAAGACCGTAGAACCAACAGACACTGCTGTGGTCGGTCACACGGTTAGGCTCACCAGCCACACATAGCCGTCAACCGGGACCCATACTCTGCCAGAGACCACTTCCCCAAAACGATCTCATCCGAGGACATGACTGGGAACACAAGTCAGCACCAAGCCACCGACTCTGACCAACACGTCCTCAACCATCGTCAGGCGACATCCTCAACAACCTCATCCAGGTCCAACACCGACGCCTGACACGGCTTCCGACACAGGAACAGGGTACTCATGCGGCGCACTAGCCAGCACATTCCCCAACACTCCATCCTGCCAGTGCCAAGAACCATAATACCTCGAGCAACGGCACAGCAACAACACGTTTCACACCGAGGAACCAATCCTCCAATGCTCAACGCAAACTCAGGAATCCGCCCGTAGCAACCAACGCTACGATCCTGAACCAGTGGGTCACAAGCCCACCACGCTTCCGCTGCGCACTCAAATCCGCGCGCACAGCCGAGAAAGCAAACACCGCCCAACCAGCACTCGTCCTTCCAGAACAGCGCCAGCACCCTCACACGACAAGGGAATGGGCACGACTTCTCACAGGCAACCACCCTGCCAAGACAAGGACCACTTCTCGCACGGACTTCATGGCACACAAGGCCAACCAATCCGAACACACAATGCAAGACGACGATCCTTATCCGAACGCAATCTCTCCAACCAAAGGAGAAACCAGCGCACTTTCGACCAACGGAAAAACTCCATGCTCGACCTGGTCTCAAACCTCGCGCACGCTGGAAACAGCACCATCCAGCACCAAGCAAAACCATCGCTTCCATCAGGTCAGCGCCTCCGACACACTCGACGAGTGTCACGTCGGACCACAATCACAGCATCTCTCGATGCACCACCGCTGTAATTCCTCGAACTGCAACACGGCACGCTAAGAGCAGCAACACGAGCCATAACGACAACCACCGACGCTCATCCTCGAGTCCCGAAACTCACCGCGGAACCTTCACATCATTTCTGACGTCACAGAGCTTGACAAGATCATCAGGCTCGACGAAATAGCAGCTCACCGAGAAGATCCTCCGCTCACCCGAGCACACTTCTCGATCAGAACACCCACTCTGCCACCTTAAACCACAACCTGAACACCTCAGGGGATGGACAAACCTCAATCTGGAGTGGCCAAAACCGGCAACAGCTCCCTCAGAGAACGCTCACGGCCACTTAACCACGAAAATCCGCTCCAGCCATCTGACCACGCCGCAGATTCCTCGAACGCAGCACCGCGAACTCACGCCTGCCAGCAACCTCTGCCCAACGCAGCACAACCAGGGCCACCACCGATGAGGGAGAAGGCTCTCGACCTCGATCCTTAGACCCCATGCTGGCACGAAAGCCGCGGATAGCAACCACCTTCACAGCGCCGCACAGCGCACTCAAGCTCTCAAGCGAGAAATTAGGCGGAAAGCGAACACAAAATCCTATGCCAGCTGCCGACTGTACTGGACCTTACGGACTCTGATCACTGCAATATCTCGAATTCCTATGTACGCCCACAACCACCGCTCTGATACCAGCTGTGACGACCCGAGAATCCGATTACCGGGAAGGCCCGATAATCCGAGACTCGAACCGCCGCCCACGAGCCGGGAGGGCTCGGAAGGGCTAAAAGGAGTGTGGAGGCACAAAGAAATAGGAAATAAAGCAGGACAACCCAACAAATAACAGAAATAAATAAACAACTACAACAGAGTCCAGTCCAACAGAAAGTACAGTCTAAAGCAGTAAAACGTACCACATGCCAAGTGAACACTCGGCCCGGCAAGCTGGCAACTGAGAACCTCCGCTCCGCACCCTCGAACCTCGAGGAAGAACCGCCACACCTGAAAAGCAGGGAATGAGTCTCCCAAAACAGAGACACAGCAGGGATCCCGCGGAACCCCAACCGGAAACAACGGCGGTAGCGGAAAGGAGAGCTACAACTACAGCAGGAACAACAAACCGGTGGCCGGTCAAAACTCGGCACTACAGCTACTCCTACTGTACCAGAAAACACGACCTAGTCTCCCGTCGGGGGAGAACCAAGCCACGCACCCGACCACCCGATTCCACGATCGGGGACCACCAGACACGAACCGCCATTGCCATGCTACTAGGAAAACACCACGCTACCTCCGTAGCGGAGGCCTGCCCTTCGAAAAGGGCCTGAGCCAAAACCATACGGTCAGGAAACACGGTCACGACCTTACCGTCGTGAACACAACACTGTTTGGAGAAAGGCCGTCGGTGACGCTCACCGGAAACCCCAGACCTCGACTCCGGGAACACTCCCGAAACCACTCACGAAGTCCCGTCCCGCGGACAGAAACAAAACCTGGTGCACAACAACCCACGTCACGTGACAGGAGCACCACCCACTAGAAGAACGACCAGATGCGTCCCCTGACGTCTTACATCGCGTCACAAGTGTCTAGCTACTACGCCCCGGGCGTGAGACTCAGACACACTCAGTAACCAGTACGATAGAACAAGGACTAGTTGGGGTCGCGCCTGCCGGCGCCATCTGACGCCCCCAACCTCGTGTGCACACTCAGACCGTACGCCCTAGGCCTGTCCTCTAGCTGGTATTTCCCCCTAAACCCGGACTCGGAAGTACGCGGGGGCCCTGCGGTAACCAGCCTACTCACCGCCTCTCTCGGGTACGCCGCTCAGCCACTCCCAGGCGAGCCAGCACACGCGTGCCGTGGGAAAGCTACGACTAGTGGTAGGGTCACAGAACATGGACATAGAAAACCACGCACGCACCCATTGCGAGTAACATGGAGTAACAGGTGGCACGACACCACCAGACCACAGATGGTCCACTAGACCTACGAAACCCAACGGCCTTTGAGTCATAAGACTCGGGGTCAAGACCGTTGCACACGACAGCACTGAGCCATCAATCTGGCCTAATCCCTAGGTCCAAAACCACAATGCGATGACTCACAAGGCGAATCGCAATCGCCGAGACCATTCCCCCACCTGGGAACTCAGGAGACCTCCAGTCCCAAGTTAGGACATGGACTCGCGGTTCACAGGCCATAGGCACGGCCTACGCGGAAACTACAGAAGCACGATTCCCAAGGCAGCACACAAGCCACCACGCCGATTTCCCATCTTGAAGCAAGCGAGAAACCTCCAGCCCCAGGCCGGATAACTGGACTCGCAGTCCAAGGCCAAACACGTGGCCCACATGGGAATCGCCGACCAAAGAAACCCACGATATGCGGGGGAGGCCCCACCGCACACACACCAATACACGGTGACTCGATCGAGCGCAACACGAAAGCCCGGAACACGTGAGATCACCCAGACCCACCACACCGACGGGCACGCTAATCGAGGAAACACGGTCCTTCTTGACACCCCAGAAACACTGACACAGAACCCATGGGACGTCCGGGATACTCACAAGGCCGAAGGTCGACCACTGGGTCACAACCGGGTCGGCCGGAGACCAAAACAACACAATCGGAGCGCTAAAAGGTCACATGGACCCTTAAGCTCACGGCACGCAAAATGAGGTAAGTGGGACAACCTCTGGACACCCAAAGACACGGTCACGGAACTCCACGGGGTGTCCGAGATACTCACGAGACCTAAAGTCAACCACTGGGTCACAACCGGGTCGACCGGGGGTCGAAACAGCGCAATCAGGAACCAGAACCTGGTAGTGGTCACCTGGTGACCGCGACCAGATGGTAGCGGTCGACCGGCGACCGCGACCATGCTGTCACGGTCATCTCGCGACCGCGACCAGCCTCGCGCAAGCCTGATGGTAGCGGTCGCCCAAGGACCGCGACCAAACAGTAGCGGTCATCCCCTGACCGCAACTAGGCCAAAGCGGTATATCGCATGATCGCGACGCTCGAAGGCCTTCCGACCCAAACACAAGGGTGAAAGCGGTTCTCCCAGGACCGCGACCAGATAGTAGCGGTTTCTGGTGGACCGCGACCATTTCGGAAAACCGGGAACGGCGGGAAAACGCCCAAAAATCCACGCCACGCCCCAATCATCCACGGATGAAGGGGAAAACATAGGGGAAGCTCCCCAACAACCCCTAGCATGCATCTATGGCTTCGGATCGGCCTAAAACGCAACGAATCGCTAGATCGGGCGATCACTCCCCAAATCATGATTTTCCCCAAAACGCCCCAAACGACCCGCTCGGCTCACCACGGCCTACCAAACTCACGGGAATTGAAGCGCACGAGCTGGGGGTCCATCACCCTACCTCCACCGAAGATTTCGCGCACCATGGACACCGATCCACGAAGAAAACGCCGTTGAAGCCTCGCCGCTCCACGAACTCACGGTCGAGCTTCACCGCGCCCTCGAGCCTCGATCCTCGACCCATCCTCGCCGTCCTCCTCGCCCGCATCGCCCCGCCTCGCCCCCGCCTCGGTCCGTCGGCCGCCGGAGAGGAGAGAGTGAGAGGAGAGTGTGGGAGAAGAGAGAGAGAGTGAGAGTGAGAAATGAGAGGAAGAGAGAGGGTGGGGGGTATATATAGGAAAATCCGGAAAATTGGAAAAAAACCCGAAAATAGAAAATCACACCCTCACGATCCTCGGAACGCACCGATCGCAACGGTACCACACTCGCCTAGGTGAATGGCCCGGTTCACCTGCAACGAGGTTCCGAAGGGAAAGCCGAAACCCATGCCGGGAATCGGAAAACACACGCGGAAAAAGCCGCGGAACGCCTCCGGGCCTCCGAAATGTCTCCGGATCGCGCCGATCCGAACACGAAAGATGTCCGAAACAAAATTTTGGACACAACGGAGTCGGACGCTCTGAGAAACTAGATCCGGGACCCACGAACGAGGATCCGAAAAACCCGGGGCATTACATGCGCACGCCCTCACCGCCGTGGAGCCACCTCCCACCTGCGGACGCCCCCCACGTCGCCCTGCCAGGATAGCCGTCGATGACAAGCACTTCGCCCTCCCTTCAACTGCCGCTACTGCACACCCAACGCCACCGCCGGTGCACCCCCACGCGACCGTGGGCGTCGTCGTCCACCGTCCCACCACCGGCCATGCATGCACCGTGATCCCCCGCGAGCCCGCGAGCACGCCGACCGCCCCCCGTCGTCGTCCCTGCTGTCGCCGTGTAACACCCCCGCGGCTACCCTCACCGCCGCAACCGCCGCCCCTCTCCCCGCTTCTCTCTCCCTCTCACCCTCTCTTTCTCCCTCTCTCCCGTCGTCTCTCTCTCTCCCCCTCTCTCTCTCCCTCTCTCTTCCTCCCTCTCTCTCGCGCTCTCTCTCTCTCGCCCTCTCTCTTTCTCCCTCTCTCTCTCTCGCGCTCTCTCTCTTCGCATTCTCTCTCTTTCTGCTCCCTCTCTCTCTCGCGGGTTTCTCTCCCTCTCTCTCTCTCCCACGTTCTCTCTCTTTCCCTCTTTCTCTCCCTCTCACGGTCTCTCTCTTCCTCCCTCTCTCTCGCGCTCTCTCACTCTCTCCTTCCCTCTCTTCTCTCTCTCGCCTTCTCTCACTACCTCTCACGTACTCCCTCTCACTCCCTCTCTTTCCCTCATCTCTCACTCATTTTGCCTCTCTCTCTCTCGATCCCTCTGGCATCTCTTTTTTTATTATTATTTTATCTTTCTCTCATCTCTCTCCCACACGTTCTCTCTCCCTCTCTTTTTCGCCTCCCTCTCTTTCTCTCTCGATCTCTCCCTCTCTCCCATTTTTTATTTTTCTTTAATCCTCTCTCTTACCCTCTCGATCTCTCTTTCTTTTTTATTATTTTTTTAATTATCTCCCCACTCTCTCTTTCTTTCTCTCTCCTGTATATAATATATACACATAGTACACACATATATATATGTCATATATATATATATGTATATCTTCTCCTTTTTCTTCTAAAAACAAAGTCTTAAAAATAAAAAAAAAAGAGTTTTCTCTCTCCCTTTCTCGCCTTCTTCCTCAATTTTTCATTCTTTTATTTCGACCAGTTTACATATATGTTTATATATGTTTGTATTTACATATGTTAAATATCTTTAATATGTCTAAGTATATGTTTATGTAAATATACTCATCATTCCTATGTATACGCTTGTGTGTGTGTTATTATGTTCGGCCTAATCAGTTTCTGAAGTCCGTTTTGAAGTCCTTCGGTCGTGCTACGCTCGTGATATTGAAGCCCTTCTCAAAGCTCGTCGCCGGTCTTCCCCGATAAGCTTTTCTCCCCTCTCTTATTTTTATTTAGTCAGTTAATTACATTGCATGCATCACTTTAGCATATGTGCCATGCCTTTCTCTCCGAGAGGGTCTAGCTTGTGAGTGTCTTTGTGTTTGTGCATTTCATCATGTCATTCTCCCATCCTTTTAGTTCAAAAGGGGTTTTAAAAATAAAAACCAGGTACGTGTTCGTTTATATTATTTACAGTTTCATTACCTAAGGATTGGTACTACACCGCCGTCATTCTCATTTAGTTATTTTTCTCTGTTTGTTCTTTGTGTAAGGGGTAACCAGTTAAATGCCCTCTTCTTCGGCCTGTCGAAAGAAGAGGAAGTTGGAACCCGCATAACCTCGTGTCGAAGGCGAAAGTGATCAATTCACTCGGGACCCTCGGTCCCTGGCGATCACAACACTCTTAACGCGCGCTTTATTTTGATCATCTTTATTTTAATAACACCCGCGGAGAGTTACTTCCTGCAGCGGTTATCTTCTTCTGTCTCTGGCCTCACCCGCGCGGAGGATCATTCCCCGCGGTGGTTTCTGTGATTCACTTTCTATATATCTAATTCCTAATTGGTGCGGTGGGTCACCTCCCGCGACCGTTTACATTTCATCATTTTATTTTCTGCACTTTACTTTCTAATTCTTAACTATTTAATTTCAGCATTCCCCTATCATCGCTTTAAAACCCCGTGGAGATCAACATCTCGCGGCGGTTTATTTGATCCTTTTTCCTTTCCTGTCACATATACTTATATTATAGTAAAGACCCCTCAGAGGCCACAGTCTCGTGGTGGTTTATATATATATATATATATATATATATATATATATATATATATATATATATATATATATATATATATATACATTTATTTATTATTTATATTATTTATGTCACATTAAAGACCCCTCAGTGGCCACAGTCTCGTGGTGGTTTATATATATATATATATATATATATATATATATTATTTATATTATTTATGTCACATTAAAGACCCCTCAGAGGCCACAGTCTCGTGGTGGTTTATATATTTATATACTTATACTTATTATTTATGTCATAATAAAAACCCCGCAGAGGCCACAGTCTCGTGGTGGTTTATATATTTATATACTTATACTTATTATTTATGTCATAGTAAAAACCCCGCAGAGGCCAATGTCTCGTGGTGATGTGTATATATATTTATATTTATTATTTATAATGCATTAAGAATCCCGCAGAGGCCAATGTCTCGTGGTGGTATATATATATACTTTTATTTATTATTTATATTGCATTAAAAATCCCGTAAGGCCAATGTCTCGCGGTGGTTTCTATATACACATATATTTATTACTGCTCATCTTGCAACATTGCTGTTAAAATCCCGCAAAGACCAATATCCTGCGGTGGTATGCTTTTATTCATATTGTTCTTGTAACTGTTCGAGGAGTGACATATCGTTACAATTTCCGAGTCTACGTGTCTTCCCGTCTGTCAAATTCTATTACGTAGAGTCCCAGGACTCGAATTCGGTATCTGAAAAGCTGCTCTCGGAACGGTGGGTCACGCCTACCGGGAAGGGGTTCAGTTTGCGTGAGAGGGTCTTCGGACCCCTATCTCCGCCATGTACCGGAGTTCGGTCAGTCTAAATTCTTTCTGTCTCCATTAGAGTGTCATCTGTAGATGTACTTGTCCACCGTTCTTTCATATCCCCTATAGCGCGCGTTTCATTATTTTATCCTCATTTCTTTCACCCTTTACTACTCAGAGAGGGAGAAACCCCATCTCTCTCTCTCAGTCCACCACGTGACGCGTTCACATCTCTGGCGATCACGGTGGGACCTGCTTTTTGCTTTTCTGGTTACCCACAAGCTTTCGGCACCCACGTGTGCCCCTCCTTTTGACACCGACGTGTGTCCCTCTTTTCGGCACCCACGTGTGCCCTTCCTTATTGCGCCCCCGTGCGCTCACTCCCCTCGTGCACCTCGTGCACTCCCCCGGTCCTTTGTGGTTACTTGAGAGGATAACATTGTCTCGTGCACCACGTGCATTTCCCCTACCATTTGGCACCCACCTGTGCCCTCCCTACCATTCGGCACCCACGTGTGCCCTCCCTACCATTCGGCACCCACGTGTGCCCCTTCCCCTACCATTCGGCACCCACGTGTGCCCCTTCTCCTCCATTCGGCACCCTCGTGTGCCCCGCCTCCTTGTTCCCCTCTATTTGGCATCCTCGTGCCCCGCCTCTTTATTGCGCCCACGTGCACTACGTCATTCCCCTCGTGCACTACGTGCACCCTTAGAGCCTCTTTCTCTTTTTTTAAGTGATCTACGTGTCTCGGAAAGAGGAACGGTTGTATCCTACTCCATATGTTTATTGCTTTTATATCCTTGTTATATTATTGTGATTATCTCTGTTCTATTTGTGTGTTTATCTCTGGTATTTGTGCGTTATACATCTTTTATTCAGTACTGCATTTCATGCATTTACCCCTTTTCTTTTCTTTCTTTTACTTATTTAAGGATTAACCCCTCTCGGTGAAGGAAGGACTCTCCGTCGGGAATTCCTCTCGACGGACTAGGATCTCCTCCATTGAGACCTCCGTAAGTCCCCGACAGCGAAGGATTCCCTCTTCGTTCACTGGGCTGATTGTACCACTGAAGTACCCCGGAGTTAGTTACCTATTCGTGGTGAGACGAGTGCCCCTAGCTGACACGGTGGTAAAATAAAGTGCAATTAGGGTCCCTCCTACTAAGTGTGAATTTTATATTTGTTAAAATCACAAAAAAAGAGAAAAAGAAAAATAAAAAAATTAATTAAGTAAATCAAAACACAAAAAAGGGTTAAAACAAAAACAAAAAAAATGGCGTAAGATCATCCACTTGTCTGTTAATCTCTGATACTTGTTTGCTAGTGTATGCATTTACGCTCTGGTAAAATTACAGGAATGGCTCACGACTCTTCCGAAGAGAATCAATTAGGTCGTGGTCAGTCAGCTGACCCATGGGTCCACACAATGGACTCAGGCCCCTCCCGCGAGACCTCACAAGAGGTCCCCGTTGTTCCACGGGAGGTAGCTCCACCCCAGGATATCTTCTCCCTTTTGGGTGTCCTCGCTAGTACACAGCTCAGCCCTGAGCAACTTCTGGCCTTTCAGGCCATTTTAAAGGGGAAGTCTGTTTCTCCCCCTCCTCAGGAGTCAACTCCGGCTCCCACATCCTACCAACAGCCGCTCCAGGCCATTTTAAAGGGGAAGTCTGCCTTCTAATCTTTTTACCGCCCATTATCCGTATGACACACCATCCACCTCTATCCCCACTGAACCTCCTCCTCCACCGTTTAAACCTCTTATCAGTCACCATTCATTTGAGGTCCCCTCTACTTCCACTATACCCCCTCCATCATATAAACCCCTTATCGTCCATCATCCACCCCAAGTCACCTCCGTTTCTAATCTACCTCAACCATCTAAACCCCTTATCATCCGCGATTCACCCGAGACTCCTTCTACCTCTACTATACCTCCACCAAGCAAACCCCTAATCAAAACCCCTACACCCATCATAACCCCTATCCCACCAACCATTCCTCCACTATTACCCCTTAAACCCTTGTTAAAGTCCACACCCAATACCATAGAGGTGCAACAAGACCCACAAGAAATGGTGCTCCGGAGTGGAAGGATGTTCCACCGGGTATTTCCCAAGAATAGTCAGGCCCCTGAACAATCTCAGCCCCAGAAAGATAAGGAAGAGCAGTCAGAAGAGTCTATCCCTGGGACCCAGTATGATTTGCTAAAACATCTGGATAAGACGCCCGCCCGTATCTCCATCCTTGAGCTGATCAAAAGATCCCCATCTCACCAAGAAGCTTTGAAAGACTATCTTCAAAAAGTCATGGTGAACGAGGATCTCCCTGTGGAGAAAATCTCGACAGTCCTGACGCCCACTGATACACAACCGCCTATCATGTTTCACAATCATGAGCTTGCCCCCAAGGAAGCTCGAAAATATGCATTGTGTATTGCGGTGAAAATCAATGGCGTGTCATTGGATCCGTGCCTAGTGGACACGGGCGCGTCTATAAATGTGATTTCCCCGAGTACTCTCCAAGCATGTGGGGTCCATGAAGAACAACTCATGCCTTCCTCAATCACAGTCACGGCCTATGACAATAGTAAAAGACCGCCAATGGGGATGATTACCCTCAATGTAGAACTAGGCCCTGTATCAGTCTTCACGGAATTCCATATCCTTGATATGGATCCCACTTTCAAGGCTATACTAGGACGTACCTACATTGAAGCCATGAATGCTGTACCATCCACCAATCATCAGTGCTTGAAATTTCCATACAAAGGATGGGTTATTAAGGTAATGAGCATGCCTCTCTGTTCTACGGTGGATGCCATCAACACCTCTTTGCCTTCGGTCTGGCCGACTCATCGGCCCATACTATCCTTGTTGGATGTGTATGACCCTTGTCGTGCTCCCTTCACACAACAAAAGCCATTCCCTATGTTAAACTCACGTCTCCCCTTCCGCTCCAAAGGATGGGAGATTATGAGAAATATTGGTTACCAAGATGGCAAAGGTTTAGGAGCACAACTGCAAGGAAGGCTGAGACCACTCCAAAAGATAAAGCCAATCCATAGAGCTAGCTTGGGTTTTAAGGGGCCATTCGAATCAGACGGTAAACCCCTCACTTGGACTTTGTCCTCACATTTCAAAAAGGGGCCCATCGTCCAGATGGGAGATCCTCCACCAGAATCACATGGGCGGTTACAGAATGTATTCTTGGCTGAAGGATGTTCAAAAACTCTAAAAAAAGGAAAGATTGTCCACTTGGATTGTGAATGGTATAAATGGTTTGACATACCAGATATACCCATTGCACTGGAAAGAATGTTCTCACCTCCATATCTAGAAGGGTCGTCTTTGATCTCCGAAATGCCAGGGGACACCACCACACTTGCCAGAATGTCAAACCCTCCTTGCCAAGAGGATGTTGTCATCGACGGGTCATCATCCGTCACCAATATTGTCATCGACGGCTCATTAGCCGTCATTTTCTCTACCCACCTATCACAGCCTCTGTTGCTGTCTCCTTCCTGGGCCAGACAGTTGTCTGATGATCTTCCCAGGTCTCCTTCTTTACTCGTTTACCTGCGTGAGTTTCTCAACTCGCGCAAGATTTTCAATCATGATTTGCTCTACGAGCTACACAACCCTCTAGCTGTAGTCCCATTTTTATCTCCTCTAAGTCCTTTCCATTGTTTTGTCATTAAACATGAAAATGAAAATGAAAAAAAAACGCCAATTCCACAACTCCTCAACAGCGCATTGTCTTTGAGGAAACCTCCTATATCTCCCACGAGTGTGTCCCGACTCACGGGCCACTCATTCAAGGTCCCCTGAGCGACCTTCTTTTCCCCTCGTCTGAGGGGCCTTTCCCTGTACATTCTTCACCATCCTCTCTAGCTTCTTCTTCTTCTGTAAATAATGTGTGTCAGGTTAGGAATAAGTCAAGGGTAGTACCTAAAAGGAAATCTAAGAGTAGGCAGATTCCTCGGCGATTTCTTTTAGATTTAGCCGATAGGTGTCAAGCCCTTCTAGCAATTCCTCAATTGCTAAAAAATCCTATCCAATTGCCAGAGATAGAATGTGAAAATGATGGTATGATTGATGAAGGGTACGGGGTTTATGAAATCACCGATGATGAGTACCCCGTTGAAGAAGATGACGAAGAATATGAGGATGCGGCTGACACCTATGCTAGTGGAATGAGCAGATTTGACGAGCCATCAGCCGCTGTAGAAGAGTCAACCAAAGAGATCAATCTGGGAACTGAGGAAGACCCTAGGATTGTCCTCATAAGTGATAATTTACCATCATCTGAAGAAGAGGCACTAGTTAAGGTTCTTAAGGATTACAAGGACACGTTTGCATGGAGCTATGAGGATATACCGGGATTGGATTCTACTCTGGTTGAGCATTGTCTCACCCTCAAACCAGGGTCCATCTCGGTAAAGTAACGGTTAAGACGTTTTCGCCCACAAATGGCTTTAAAAATGAAGGAAGAGGTCGACAAACTCCACAAAGCTAGGTTCATAAGAGTCGTCCTTTATCCTCAGTGGGTCGCAAACATCGTCCCGGTCATGAAGAAAGATGGAAATGTGAGAATTTGTATTGACTTCCGGGACCTTAACCGTGCGTGTCCGAAGGATGATTTATCTTTGCCTCATATTGATGTGTTGATTGATAACACGGTAGGATATGAAACCCTTTCATTCATGGATGGGTTTTCTGGATATAATCAAATCCGTCTGGCAGAAGAAGATCAGGAGAAAACTTCATTCACTACTCCCTGAGGAACTTATTGTTATGTGGTCATGCCATTTGGACTGAAGAATGCTGGAGCCACTTATCAAAGGGCTATGATGGCAATATTCCATGACATGATGCACATATATTTGGAGGTATATGTGGATGATTTGTTGATAAAATATAAAACTAGGGCGGAACATCTCGAGGTCCTTGCAAAGGTGTTGCAAAGATCACGTGAATTCAATTTGAAAATGAATCCAAAAAAGTGCGTGTTTGGTGTATCATCGGGCAAGTTACTTGACTTCATTGTGAGCAAAAGGGGTATTGAGATAGATCCCAACAAGGCTAAGGCGATTAGGGATATGCCACCCCCGAAGAATATGAGAGAAGTTCGAGGATTAATCGGGAGGTTGCAGTTCATCCGTCGCTTTGTGTCGCAACACTCGCAAAGGTGCCGGCCCTTCTACGAGTTGACCAAAGTAGGGACCAAATTCTGTTGGGATTCTAAGTGTCAGAATGCTTTTGACGGATTAAAGGAATATCTGGCCAACCCGCCTGTTCTCACTCCACCTATTCCAGATAAGCCTTTGATCCTATATATCTCGGTCCTAGACGACTCTGTGGGAGCCGTCCTGGCACAAATCAATGAGGAAGGCAAGGAACGGGCAACCTATTACTTGTCCAAACTCCTCAACCCCTGTGAGCGAAAGTATACTACCATGGAAAAGACCTGTGCCGCCCTTGTGTGGGTAGTGCAGAAATTAAAACATTACTTTCTTGCTCATGAAGTCCATTTAATTGCTCGCATGAATCCTATCAAATTTCTCTTGAAAAAGTTTGTCCTTACTGATAGGCTAGCACGTTGGCAAAGCTTCCTATCTCAATTCGACATCACCTACATTCAACAAAAGGTAATCAAAGGCTATGCTATAGCCGAGCATCTCGCTCATCACCCTCTCCCCAAGATTGATCCTGTTCAATCAGAGTTTCCAGATGAGGAACTAATGTCCATTACCCAGTCTGATGATCCGATGTGGACATTATATTTTGATGGAGCTTTGAATTCCCAGGGGAGAGGTATTGGCATTGTCCTTTTGTCACCTGAAGGTGTCGCTATCCCAGAGGCATTTCAGCTCTCATTTCCAGTCACCAATAACGTGGCTGAATACGAGGCTCTTCTGGCAGGCCTGAATCTTGCCTATTCCTTCTGGGTCACCGAATTGTGAGCCATAGGTGATAGTCAACTTATCCTTCGCCAAGTGCTCACTAAATATCGCACTCGTGATCCCAAGCTCAAGCCATACCAAGAGCTTACTGTTGCTTTCGCTAAACTGTTCACCAAGTTAGTCTTTGTTCATGTTCCTCGCAATCAGAACATTCTGGCCGACGCTCTTGCTTCGTTGGCATCATCATTAAGGTTTCCTCTGGGCAGAAGGGCTCTGTCCATTTCTATCCACAAGCTTCTCTTCCCTGCTATCCACAACCCTTCCTATTTAAGGGTTCAGGAGGAAATGTCAAAGATGGCTCATGATAGAGAAGTTGTTGAAAAGAGGGAGATTATGTTGGTTGAATTGGAGGAAGAACTTGCTGATGAGGAGAAGCCATGGTTCTATGAGATTATCAAATATTGCAAAGACCAGTCTTACCCTACAGAAGCAACAGCAGAAGATAAGAGGGCCATAAGGAGAGTTACCCAAAGGTATACGGTGGTTGGAGGATTGCTGTACAAAAGAAGCCTCACTGGTGTTCTTCTGAGGTGTCTTGATGATGATGAGTCCTGGAAGTGTGTAGAGGAAGCACACTCAGGCGTGTGCGGTGGCCATGTGAACAGCCAAATGCTTGCTAAGAAGATCCTTCGGCAAGGCTTTTACTGGCCCACCATGGAAGAAGACTGTGCTGTCTATGTCCGTAGGTGTGTCAAGTGTCAACTTCACGCTGATAAGATCCATTCCCCATTTTCCTCTCTCCATCCAGTATCCTCCCCATGGCCTTTCTCCATGTGGGCATTCGACATCATCGGTCCTCTTGGTGATCCTAACTCCCTTACTAAGTAAAAATCCTTCATTCTCACTGCAACGGAGTACTTCACCAAATGGGCTGAAGCCGAAGCCTATGCAGAAGTCAAGGCATCACAGTCTGCAAGTTCATCATGAAGAACATCATCGCCAGGTTCGGTATTCCAAGAACTATCATCACCGACAATGGGCCACAATTCATCTCTCAGGATCTTCAGGACCTCTGCCAAAGGTATAAGATTGCATTGTATCATTCATCACCATATTATCCACAAGGCAATGGCCAAGCGGAGGCCACTAATAAAACACTGATTAAAATCATAAAGAAAACCTGTGAGTCTAGCAGATTCTCGGATTGGCAAGAAAAACTTATTGAAGCTCTATGGGCTTATCGCACTTCAGTCCGTACTCCCACTGGGCAAACTCCATTCGCCCTTACTTACGGGATGGAGGCGGTAGTCCCATATGAGATTCTGGTCCCTTCTCTTAGGGTACAATTGGATAAGGAACTTCCTCTCGACGAACGTCGTGACTCACTCCTTGCCCAATTGGAACTCTTAGACGAGAAACGTCTGGTTGCTGTCGGTCATGCTCGCGTCTACCAAAATAGACTCGCACGTTTTTACCAGAAGAAGGTTATTGAGAGAAAGTTCAAAGTTGGTGAAATGGTAGTAAAAAGAATTTTTGTAAAACCTGGCGGGCCGCGTTCTAAGCTCCAACCCAATTGGACAGGACCATACGTGGTTCAGGCTGTGCATCCTGGCAACGCCTACAGGCTAGTCAATGCTGAAGGAGTTGAGTTATCCCACCCTTGGAATGGGCTTTACCTTAAGAAGTATTACCCTTAGATAGGTGTACATACTGTCAAAGATAAAAAAATTGAAAAGAAAAACAACAAAAAATGAAAAAAAATCAAAATAACAAAAACATGTGTATAAAACAAAAGAAAAGACAAAAAAATAGAAAATTCAAAATGCTGATGCTTGGAGATCACCATGTAGTTAAGTCATTGCATTCAACCTCCATGTTAGGAAAGGGCCCATTAAGACTTGGTAGGTCTCAGGTCTTGGTTTGCCAGAACCGTGGAGACCCATGTCTGGCCAGTTCGGCCTATGCCCCCTCAAAAGAAGACAACATGAATACACATCTGTGTTATAAAAATTGATAGCATCGCTTATGGTAGGGCATCACTCAAAAGGTCTCCAAGAAAGCTTAAATCTTTGTTCTCTTCTTCTCGACCGAGTGAGACAGTCGGCGCCCTTAAAACGCTGAGCATGGGAAACATGAACACGACCCCTAGGGTGAGAGTAGGATCCAATTCTTCGAGCATGAATCAGAGCACGAGAAGAGGGCAGTGTCCCCGCAGGCATCCAAGAGGGATTCCATAATGTCAAAATACTATGTCCCTCGCAAAAAAAATCCATCAAAAGAATCAAAAAAAAAGAAGCAAAATAAATCAAAGTCAAAGAAAGGCCTAGTCGTAACCGTGCCTGATTCCACTAAATGAAACCCCTTTGACTGAAAGTCAAATTACACAAAAGGGGGTCACGAGATGCAAATGCTCGAGAGTTAGTCCGAAGTTGCCCGAAAGGGGACGGCATGGCATGACGGTATTGTCATCAGGATAAGTATTAGCCGGCGGAATTATCATTCGAGGAGTCTAGAGGCCCAAATCAACTTAGATGTGTGCTTAGGATACCTGGGAGGTTACCAAGAAACCCTCGTCCTCGTGCAACTTACATGTTATATGGGTTGGTCATCATGCATTAGTAAAAAATAAAAAAAATAATAAATAAGCTAAAAATAAACAAAAAAATGATAAAATCAAAAAAAATCCAAAAAAAGGGGGAGAAAAATGTATATGCACAAAAAAAATGGAAATGTAAAAGACCAAAAATAATAATAAACAAACAATAAAACACAAAAAAAATTAATATACACCTACAAAAAAAACAAAGATCACATCTTTGCATGATCGCATTTGTATGCAGCATTCATTTTAAATTATCGTTTGCATCCGTGTGCTTGTCTGTCGCATTCATCATCATCTTTTATTATTGCCTTTGTTAATAAAGGCTTGCCCCTTGACTCGTTATCAAGGATAGTTCAAAACTTCGTTTGCTTGTTGAGCAAGGGGCAAGTCAGAGCAGAAATACTGACTTGTTTGCTTAGGTGTGTGCAGGAATTCGAGAGCTCAGGAAGAAGCAGAGAATCAAACACAAAACACTTTATTTCACTTCTATTCAAAATAAAAATAAACAACAAAGAGATTACATCAGGTTTCACCTTCTCTCTCTACATTACTTGTCCCGCCACCCTCCGGACGAGACACTCTTGAGGGGGCTATCCAATCATGGAATGCGGTCCTTCCACCGCTTTGTGCTCCTCTTCCGATCTCTACTCCCGGCGCCGATCTGCGGGGGCACCAAAGGAGCTGCTGACACGAAAGCCACGCTCTCGTGCTCTTCGGTAGCGTTCCTCACCGTCCTTTAGCCACTGCTCGGCGAGGCCGAGACTGGTCTTCAATTCAAATAATTGGGCCTCCAGGGCCCTCTTCTCCTCTTTCTCGGCCGACCTCTTGGCCTTCTCTCTTTCCTTGGCCTTTTCCCTCGCAGCACGTTCTCTCGCTCTGTCTTCCCTCTCCAACTGAAGGGTGATCCTCAGCTCTATAGCGTCCCTAGAAAAGTCATCACCTGGACGACGCTGCAGTTCCTCTTCTAGCTCGGCTATTCTAGCTTCCTTCTGGGCGGCATGTGCGAGTGCCTCCTCCGTTTCTTTCTCCTGCCAGACGTTTCATCTCAGGCTTCTGGTAACGCTTGAACAAGGGATTTTAAATGGTGAGGCTCTCACCTGTACAGAAAGCATCCCTTGTGCTTCCGCAGCCCGCTGTGTGGCATGAGCAAGTTGCTCGTGTAGTGAATCTAACGCTGAAGTGGGAATCCATAGACTGGAAGAAACGCCGTCTGCCCCCATTGCCGATGAAACTACATCGAGCTGGGCACGCTGCGTACACATACGAGAGGTGACAGTTAAATGGTTAACGCCATGAATTTCAAATCATGCCAGGAGTATATATATATACACTTACTGATGAACCCAGAGCCGCTCGAGTATCAGTTAACTCTTGCTCCGTGTCCGCCAAACGAGCTCGTAAGTTCGTTATTATGGTGTCACGGGCATCCTACAGCCATGGCTCTTGAGTTCACAAATAAAAATAAAAAATAAAAAATGGAAATTATAAAAGACAAAAAATGATGTTTTACTTTACCTCTATAAGCCCTCCAAGCTGGAGCCTCTCCGCATACATTGCCCTATAGAGCCGTAGGTAATCTTCACTGTCTTGCGCTTGTGATTCCAAGAGCGTGCCACCCCGCTGCCAGTCTTCATACTATTCGGGGAAGCGCACCCTCCAATCAACGCAGGTTGTCGGCCCACGCGTCTTCTTCCCGACGCTGGGTGAGGAGGTTATATCCACCCATTCCTGGGCAAGCCCGAGAGTTCTCATGACTAATCGTAGCCTTAGTGGCTGAATTTCATTCAAGCAATGGAGCCAGAGGTCCCGTCCGAATCGGGCACGGCTTCCAATTACCCATGGCTGGTCGACATCGACCATATTCAAGTAAGGCCTCCAGTTCACCTATGTTGGGTTGTACATATCCTCTTAGTTACTCAAAAATACAAAAAAAATAAAAAAATAATGAAAAAAACATATAAAAAAGAGATAAAAGTATCCTACCATCGCTGCAGGGAACTCTTGCAGCTCCCGTCTCGATACCATCAGCTGGTAGGATAATGGTGCTGTACTCATGATGGGTTGCCACCGCCTAGTCAACGGGATCGTCACTGGCCGACAGTGTCGAGCTCTCCCCATTGGAATATAATAGTAGCTCCACAGCTACACCATCATGTGTCATTGGCATCGACAAATACAAAAAAAGCATAAAACGAAAATCACAAAAAAATATTTTTTTTACCTGGATGAAAGGCGTAAATCCATTTATTGTCACCTCTCGGCCTGTCCTTTGCGACAGACCTGTAAATAGATGTGCCAGCACGGCATCTCCCCAGGCGTACTGTCCTACTCTCTCCAAATCTACGAGCAGCTCCAGGAAGCGGCAGTGTATGTTGTCTCCCTTGGAGCCCAGTAGCAGCCTACCCAGCAGAAAGAGGAGGAACCTCCTCAGGTCTATGTTGGTCCTCTCCCAGTTGCTGGCATCTGCACAGTATACAGCACGAGCACCTCTCTCTGCCCTTTCCATAAATTCCTCCAAGGACTCGTCATCCCGTGGACGGATGTCAGTAAGCCCTAACACCTCCATGATCGATGTCTTGGTTACTGACCTGTTCTTCCGTCCATCGAGTTCCAGTCCTAACAGTTTCTGGGCAACTTCTCGGTAATCCGCATAAGTGACGCCGGTCACTGCCTCTCCATCCACTTTGAGGCCCGTAATGCGGACCATATCTTCCAAACTGGGCACCATGTGCCCCCAAGGCATCAGGAATGCCCGACTCGCCGGATCCCATCTTTCATGTAATGCTTGGATCAGGGAAAGGTCGAGCTTTATTGGCTCGATTCGGAGGAAGGCACCGAACCCCATCACGTCTAGCCTGGCCTTTTGGAAGTCCGGGAGACCTCGATATGCTGCCACTACGAGCTCCCAAGAGATGTGCGAGCGCATCATGCTCTGCACATATACAAGAAGTGGAAAGGGGAACATTGCTAAGCAAGAAAGGAGAAGAAAAGGATGAAGGAAGGAAACCAAAGAAGCCACTTACAAGCTGTGATCGGGTCCTCTCACTCAGTTGTCCTTCGACTTCTGAGAGTCTCCTGGAACTGCTACCTGATCTGCTCCTCTTCGAGGAGCGGGAAGACTCACCTTCTGCTCTAAAGCTGGATTCACCCTCCATCCTGAAAAAGTGAGCAACACTCGCAACCTCCCTTCCTTACAAATTTGTACTCCTCAAGTCTGCTCTCTGGACTTCGGTGTTTCCAAGTCGAGCGAAAGGGGAGGTATTTATAGGATTGGAAAGAAGGTGATCTGGATCTATCACCATCACCCCAGCAACATCCTTCACGACAAGTCACCCTCTCTTTACTCTCGTATGTCACTCTGCCATCTGGAGTGATCAATTTGGAGGCGTGATTTGTTGACTTGTCCTCCCCATGCGGTCTACAGATTCCCCATGTTTATTGTCCCGTTGCGACTATTGCTAGCGCAAAGAAGAAAGTGGGGGATATTTATACGGGAAAATTGGACCAGGGACCGACGTTGTTGAAATTGGTGGTAGATTCCTTTGAAAGTCATGGCCACGGTACACTCGCGTGCCACTTTGCCATGTGAAGTAAATGGAGCAGAGCTGTGATTTGTTGACCCGCCACTCCTATTCGGTCCAAAGATTCCGCGTGTCCCTTGTCCTATTGCGACTGCTTTTAGCGCAAACAAGGAAATAAGGGACATTCACGTGGGAAAAGAGCACCACGGGCCGATATTGTTGAAATCCGTGGATGATCCCCTTGAAAATCATGGCTATGGTGAGTCACCGTCCCGTGTTTTAAGGAGACATCTCGTCGAGTACGTCTCGCGGGAACCCATGTGGTAGAGAAGAGCTGTAGAGCAGAAGGAACATATCCAGGGCGAACCAGCCGTGTTCAAACCAACCTATTTCACTCGCACATATATATAAGGGTTTGTGCCCGTCATGAGAAGGGAGTGAGTGAACAAGTCACTCACTAACCCTCACCACCCTCCTGGTCGCTTCTATTCTCTCTCTCAAGGTAAGAAGTCCCTTGGAGGCCTTTTATAATTCCGTGACGCAGCAATCGCTTTGTCGCGCCATGCGTTCCCACTTGCTCTTCGGAAGTGCTCCTCGCCGTCCTCTTGTCTCTCTCACGACCCTGATGGCCGCGAAGCTCTTGAAGTCGAGGTCGCTAGCTGAGCTACCCTATGCTCTGCCGATGAAGATGCTGCCAACTCCAGGAGCTCCTCTGTTGCGAGCTCTAATCACCTCCAATCTGCAGAGCGAGCCATGTTTGGATGCTCTTTCTCTCAGAGCTCCATCTCCTGCGCCACTGGTGCTGCTCTATTTTTGTCTTTTCTCTCTCTATTATCTCTTGCTTTATCTCTCTCTTAGCCATTCGGAGAGAAATCTTTAGCTCCCGGGCATCTCAGGGCAACTCCTCATGATAGTTGCCTTGAGTTTTTGGCTCTTGTCCGGAATGGTTGGCTATCACCTAGCACTGGCTATTGCAGATGTTTGTGCCAAAAACAAGAAAAAAAGAGAAAAGGGGGAATAAAAAAAGAGAAAAAAAACAGAAGAGAGTTAGGATCTAAATACGCATTAAAGTTTCCATATTTATTCCAAGATAAGATACATTAGGTTTTGGGCATCTCAGGCCTCAATTTCTCCAACTCGATTACATAAGCTTTCAGCAGTTCTTCGTCCTCACTCACAATTCTGTTGCCCTCAGTGCAATGTTGGCCTTCCATGACGCTTTGATTGTCTTCACATTTCTTGCGTCACCCCCTGTGCCCAGCTCCCTTTTCCTGATTAAAGGAAGCTCGGATAGCAGTGGGAATGAATGGCGAGGGAGGCCCATCTGAGTATGACACCGGTGCGTGTTGTAAAGGATGAGTTCAGACGTGCCAACAAGTTGGAGCTCCATGTTAAGAGAAGACCTCGTGAGAAGCTCATATGGGAGTAAGCATGTCGGTGCACGAGTGAACATATACTCTTCAATGGTACTGAAGTGAGCCCGCCAGTCTTCTCGTTTCTTCAGCCAGGGAACGTGATTTGCTATACTACCACTAGAGCCTAACACATTGACCATATGGTGAAGCGGGCTTTGTTGGAAGAGTCTTGAAGTAGACGACATTCCCTCACGATGGTTAAATTTGAAATACAAGTCAGTCCAGCAATTCAAAAGGAGTGCGCAACCAAAAGGAGGCTTACCCATACTGGAAGCCGTGAGTCCGCTATAGAGATAAGCAAGGATGGCAGGTCCCACTCTCTTTCCTTCCCAAATTCCACAGATGGCGCTTAGTTGATCTTCCTCCACTATGTTGTCAGTATAAGGGAATAGGAGAGCACCTGCTAAGCAGATGGTGAATCCCTTCATGAGCCCTTCAATGCGATCATCATCGCTTGTCAACCTTTCAAGAGCATTTATGACCCAATCTGCAAGTTTTTGCAGATGGATTCCCTTCTGAGTCTGGACGCCCTTGATGGCTTCGGACGGCATGAAGCTTCTGAGCACCTCCTCGGAAGTCACCCTTCTTAGCATGCGCATAACCTTTACCTTGCCATTTCTCTGGAATTTCTTCACGCCCAGCAGAAGTTCTGCTTCTTCGAGAAGAATAGTTGCCTCGAAAGTGGGGAAAATG
Organism: Amorphophallus konjac; assembly: GCA_022559845.1. Classification (NCBI taxonomy): domain Eukaryota; kingdom Viridiplantae; phylum Streptophyta; class Magnoliopsida; order Alismatales; family Araceae; genus Amorphophallus; species Amorphophallus konjac. Next base: position 22,340,703 of record CM040118.1, read on the forward strand.
AATGTATGGGTTTGAGGGTGCCAAAGCTCTACCAGTGTACCCATAGCCGCCCAATCCATGTGAATCTCGTTGTAATGTTTGGCATGAGTTACGAGCTTTTGGAGATGCCACTTTTGATGATGGCCCTCATGCTGATCGAGATGTTCGAAGTGAGTCTCGACAGCCATGGCAACCTTGAAAACTTCCTCGGGCCAGGAAAGAGTGGATATGGCTGGAAATAGAAAAGTGGAGAAGGCGAAAATGAGCGTAAGAAGGTCTTGCAGAAACACAAAAGGAGAAATATTAACTCACCATTCGAGACTGGATTCTCCCGCTAAGATGCCCTTTGAAGTCAGTAAGCCGCTTGCACTCGTTGCTGAGCTTGCTTTTCTTCACGGGACGGGAAGACTCCCCTTCCATCTCGAATTCTGATCTCCTCCTAAGCTTCCTTTCTTAACTCGCCCTTGAATGCATTTTCTTAAGGCCAAAGGGGCGATACTTATAGTGAGGAAAGGAATCTAGGAACAGTGTTGCCAGTTTCGTTTTGTTGTGTGTGATAATTTGCTTGCATAGTTGTGATCTTGTTTTGTTATGTTAATTATCGAGTGGGGTACCACTGTCCCACCAATGTCCCACCAATGTACCACCTTGTCCCGCCTTGTCCCCTAATCATTCAATCATTGTGGTCACCCCTTATCATGCATTGTGTTGTATGATATTTACGCTATTAGAGCATGCCAAGGACCTTACGCCTTGGACAAATCCGGGATTTGAGTTCCCCTTCAACAAAAACAGTGATGATCCCGGAGGAGTTCAGGACGTACGGATAGGCCGTTAAGTTGTGATAGAATGGGGACGACGGTTCCGTTCGATGAGTCGGTACGTGGATAAACGGGCCCCGGCTCAGTATCAGCTCATTGGATCGGTATCCTGACCCACTCTCCACAGCTTAGCAATATTATCCTTGGCTAGTTTCTATTTTAGTTTGTTTTATTTTTCTTTTAAACCCAGCATGCATTCATGTAGGACTTTGAGTTCATTGTGGAAAATCATTCACTTACTGTGATTGTGTGAGCTACTGTGTGTAGTTGCTTGAATATGGGATATTCCATTCCGAGTCGAGTACTGAGTTTCCCCGAGGTTGCCTTCGGACGTTTCTCTGGAAGAAACCATTGTTTGGATTTGTCTCCAATCATCTGTTAAATTCCCCTCGGACCCACCTTGGTTGTAGCACGTCCACAATAGCTGGTAACCGCTCCCCAATGGTGAAACCTGAGGTTTACGACCCAGGTACTTCCGCACCGTGAAGTTGGTCCTTTTAATTTGTTTGTGCCCCAGTACACACAATGTCCTTCCCAGTTTGTTTACCATCCAAACAATCGTTGATTTCGGAGAACCTTCCTAAAGGTTGCTTCGTGAAACTCGGGAAAGATTCCCGTCCTATGACGTTAGAAGCGTGTCTCATCACACCTTGGCATCCGCTTTTCAGTCCATTCCATTTCACTCCAATACACTTCATTTCATTCCATTACACGTCCTTCCCCTACAAAGTGGATGCCAAGGCGGGGCAGCTGTAGACACGCCGTTTCTGACGTTACGACGAGTAAATCCCATATTGCACCGTAATGCCCTGAAGTGGCTTACATTTTCTTTTATTTGAGTGATTTTCATAATTGTGGTTAAATTACATTATTTTGTGAAAGGGAGAAAATTAAAATATGTGTCCATATAAAATAAATAAAAAGATAAAAATAAATTCAAAAAAAATGTGTGTAGTTGTGTTTACGTAAAAATAATATAATTGATTTTTTTACTACATAAAATAAATATATATATAAGTGGTTAGTATATATTTATTAAAAAGCAAAAAAATATAATAACCATAAATAATATATATATATATATAAGCATTAAAAAAAGCAAACAAAAATAAACAAAACAAACAAACATAAAATATAATAAATAATGAGATAATATTCCCTACCCCATTTTATTATCTCTAGGTCTCTTTCTATTTTCTATTCCCTTCCCTCTCTCTCACGTAATCCCCTCCCCTCCGTCTCTTTCTTTCCCTCTCACCTCACTGCACACACCCTTCTTCTTCATGGCACACACATACGCACACACTTCTCTCTCCCTCTTCTCTATTCTCTCCCAGCCGCAATCTCTCCCACACTAGCCACCCATTCCCTCTCTCATTCGGCCTCTCTTTGCAACCCATTCCTTAGACCTCCTCTAACCCAACCAACGCACCCCCTCGTCGTGATCACCGGCCACTTCCGCAGAACCACCTCCCAGAACTCCCGCTAACCCATTCCTCCTTTCCATACCACCTCTCCCACCTTGACACAGCCCTCCGGCTATCGCCGCTACACTCCCTTTCCGGCCATTTGCCTCCACGGCAGCTGCCACTCCCTACCCGTCGCCTTCGGACGCCCACGAGACCTCACGCCCGCGAGCTCCGCCCTCCTACCGGTGCACCACGCCTTCGACAGCCCACGACGCCGCCCACCAGCCGCACCCACCTCGCCTACACCCCCTGCCGCACCACTGCGACCACCACGCCGGCTGCACCCCCGCGTCGACCCCCACCATCACCGGCGACGACCACCTTCGCCACCACCCTCACCGGACGCCGCTGCCGCGACCGCCGCAACCGCCGCCCACGTCCGCAGCTCATCTCCCACCTGCGCACGCCCTCACCGCCGTGGAGCCACCTCCCACCTGCGGACGCCCCCCACGTCGCCCTGCCAGGATGGCCGTCAACGACAAGCACGTCGCCCTCCCTTCAACTGCCGCTGCTGCACACCCAACGCCACCGCCGGTGCACCCCCACGCGACCGTGGGCGTCGTCGTCCACCGTCCCACCACCAGCCATGCATGCACCGTGATCCCCAGCGAGCCCGCGAGCACGCCGACCGCCCCCCGTCGTTGTCCCTGCTGTTGCCGTGCAACACCCCCGCGGCTACCCTCACGGCCACAACCGCCGCCCCTCTCCCCGCTTCCCTCTCCCTCTCACCCTCTCTTTCTCCCTCTCTCCCGTCGTTCTCTCTCTCCCCCTCTCCCATTTTCTCTCTCTTCCTCCCTCTCTCTCGCGCTCTCTCTCTCTCTCTCCCTCTCTCTTTCTCCCTCTCTCTCTCTCGCGCTCTCTCTCTTCGCATTCTCTCTCTTTCTGCTCCCTCTCTCTCTCGCGAGTTTCTCTCCCTCTCTCTCTCTCCCACGTTCTCTCTCTTTCCCTCTTTCTCTCTCTCTCCCACGTTCTCTCTCTTTCCCCCTTTCTCTCCCTCTCACGGTCTCTCTCTTCCTCCCTCTCTCTCGCGCTCTCTCCTTCCCTCTCTTCTCTCTCTCGCCTTCTCTCACTACCTCTCACGTACTCCCTCTCACTCCCTCTCTTTCCCTCATCTCTCTCTCATTTTGCCTCTCTCTCGATCCCTCTGGCATCTCTTTTATTATTATTATTTTATCTTTCTCTCATCTCTCTCCCACACGTTCTCTCTCCCTCTCTTTTTCGCCTCCCTCTCTTTCTCTCTCGATCTCTCCCTCTCTCCCATTTTTTATTTTTCTTTAATCCTCTCTCTTACCCTCTCGATCTCTCTCTCTTTTTTATTATTTTTTTAATTATCTCCCCACTCTCTCTTTCTCTCCCTCTCTCTTTCTTTCTCTCTCCTGTATATAATATATACACATAGTACACACACACACACATATATATATATCATATATATATTTATATATGTATATCTTCTCCTTTTTCTTCTAAAAACAAAGTCTTAAAAATAAATAAAAAAAAGAGTTTTCTCTCTCCCTTTCTCGCCTTCTTCCTCAAATTTTCATTCTTTTATTTCGACCAGTTTACACATATGTTTATATATGTTTGTATTTACATATGTTAAATATCTTTAATATGTCTAAGTATATGTTTATGTAAATATACTCATCATTCCTATGTATACGCTTGTGTGTGTGTTATTATGTTCGGCCTAATCAGTTTATGAAGTTCGCTCTGAAGCTCTTAGGTCGCGCTATGCTCGTGCTATTGAAGCCCTTCTCAAAGCTCGTCGCTGGCCTCCACCGATAAGCTTTTCTCCCCTCTCTTATTTTTATTTAGTCAATCAATTCATGTTCCATGCATCATTTAGCATATGTGCCATGCCTTTCTCTCCGAGAGGGCCTACCTTGTGAGTGTCTCTGTATTTGTGCATTTCATCATGTTATTCTCCTACCCTTTTAGTTCTAAAGGGGTTTTAAACACACCAACCAGGTACGTGTTCGTTTATGTTATTTACAGTTTCGTTACCTAAGGATTGGTACTACACCACCGTCGTTCTCACCAACCAGTTTTCCTCTGTTTGTTCTTTGTGTGAGGGTAACCAGTTAAAGGCCCTCTTCTTCGGCCTGTCGAAAGAAGAGGAAGAAGGAACCCACGCAATTCCCGCGTCAAAGGCAAAAGCGATCAATCCACTCGGGACCCTCGGTCCCTGACGATCACAACACTCTTAACGCGCGCTCCATTTTGATCATCTTTGTTTTAATAACACCCGCGGAGAGTCACTTCCCGCAGCGGTCATCTTCTTCTGTCTTTGGCCTCACCCGCACGGAGGATCATTCCCCGCGGCGGTTCACCTCCCCTATTTAATCCCTCAATATTTTTATTTCCTATACATCTAACCCCTAACTGGTAGCGGTGGGTCACCTCCCGCTACCGTTTTACTTTTCGCACTTTTATTTCTGTATATCTAACTCCTAACTGGTGCGGTGGGTCACCTCCCGCGACCGTTTCCATTTCAGTATTTTATTTTCTGCACTTTACTTTTTAACTCCCAACTATTTAATTTCAGCATTCCCCTATCATCGCTTTAAAATCCCGTGGAGATCAACATCTCGCGGCGGTTTATTTGATCCCTTTTCCTTTCCTATCACATATACTTATATTATAGTAAAGACCCCTCAGAGGCCACAGTCTCGTGGTGGTTTATATATATATATATATATATATATATATATTATTTATATTATTTATGTCACATTAAAGACCCCTCAGAGGCCGCAGTCTCGTGGTGGTTTATATATATATATACTTATACTTATTATTTATGTCATAATAAAAATCCCGCAGAGGCCACAGTCTCGTGGTGGTTTATATATTTATATACTTATACTTATTATTTATGTCATAGTAAAAACCCCGCAGAGGCCAATGTCTCGTGGTGGTGTGTATATATATTTATATTTATTATTTATAATGCATTAAGAACCCCGCAGAGGCCAATGTCTCGTGGTGGTATATATATATACTTTTATTTATTATTTATATTGCATTAAAAATCCCGTAAGGCCAATGTCTCGCGGTGGTTTCTATATACACATATATTAATTACTGTTCATCTTGCAAAATTGCTGTTAAAACCCCGTAAAGACCAATGTCCTGCGGTGGTATGTTTTTATTCATATTGTTCTTGTAACTGTTCGAGGAGTGACATATCGTTACAATTTCCGAGTCTACGTGTCTTTCCGTCTGTCAAATTTCTATTACGTAGAGTCCCATGACTCGAATTCGGTATCTGAAAAGCTGCTCTCGGAACGGTGGGTCACGCCTACCGGGAAGGGGTTCAGTTTGCGTGAGAGGGTCTTCGGACCCCTATCTCCGCCATGTACCGGAGTTCGGTCAGTCTAAATTCTTTCTGTCTCCATTAGAGTGTCATCTGTAGATGTACTTGTCCACCGTTCTTCCATATCCCCTATAGCGCGCGTTTCATTGTTTTTATCCTCATTTCTTTCACCCTTTACTACTCAGAGAGGGAGAAACCCCATCTCTCTCTCTCAGTCCACCATGTGACGCGTTCACATCTCTTGGTTGTAGCACGTCCACAATGGCTGGTAACCGCTCCCCAATGGTGAAACCTGAGGTTTACGACCCAGGTACTTCCGCGCCGTGAAGTCGGCCCTTTTAATTTGTTCGTGCCCCAGCGCACATAATGTCCTTCCCAGTTTGTTTACCATCCAAACAATCGTTGATTTCGGAGGACCTTCCTCAAGGTTGCTTCGTGAAACTCCGGAAAGATTCCCATCGCGTGATGTTAGAAGCGTGTCTCATCACACCTTGGCATCGACTTTTCAGTCCACTCCATTTCATTCCAATACACTTCGTTTCATTCCATTACATGCCCTTCCCCTACAAAGTGGATGCCAAGGCGGGGCAGCTGTAGACACGCCGTTTCTGACGTTACGACGAGTAAATCCCATATTGCACCGTAATGCCCTGAAGTGGCTTACATTTTCTTTTATTTGAGTGATTTTCATAATTGTGGTTAAATTACATTATTTTGTGAAAGGGAGAAAATTAAAATATGTGTCCATATAAAATAAATAAAAGAGAAAATGAAATCAAAAAAATGTGTATATAATTATGTTTACATAAAAAAATGTAATTGATTTTCTTAAATAATAAATTTATTTATGTAAATATATATATATAAGTGATTATTATATGTAATAAGATTGTGAAACGAGTTCCTTGATCGGGGTTGGAATTGAAAGTGCAGAAAATTAACAACCGCGAGGAACGAGTTCCTTGATCGTGGTTGGAATTGAAAGTGCAGAAAATTAAACCAACGCGAGGAATGAATTCCTTGATCGGGGTTGGAATGAATGTACAAGAAGTTAAACCACCGCGAGGAACGAATTCCTTGATCGGGGTTAGAATAAATGAAAAAAAGGGGATTAAATAAACCGCCGCGAGATGTCACTCTCCGCGGGGTTTTGAAGCGATGATAGGGGAGGGTTAGAGTTAAACAGTTAACGGTTATGATGTTAGAATGCGGAAATTAAATTAATGAAATAAAATGGTCACGGGAGATAACCCACCGCACCAGTTAGATGAGACCACCGCGAGGAACTTGTTCCGTCAATGGGGTTTAAACAGAAAGTAAATAACAAGAAAAGGGGAAGGGAAGTGTGATCGCCAGAGGCTGAGAGCCCCACAGGAAATGCCTTGATCGCGTCCGCCGCCGAAGCGGGAGCAGTGCGGGTCCTCTCTTCCTCTTCGATCGGCCTGCCGACGAAGAGGGCCTTGCTTTGGTTACCCTGATTTTATTATTCTTTTTATTTTGTTTTATCTTTTGTTATTATATTTTTTTGGGATTTTGTGACTTTTATTATTATTTTATACTTTTATGTCTTTTTAAAGAGATGTGAGAAAGTGAAGAAAGAAACCGAGAGATAGATGATAGAATAAGATAATATGATATAAGGAAAAATCACTAAGAAAATATAGATAGAGTGAGAAACTTATTTTAGACAAAATAGAAAAGGACGGAGATGGAGATTTAACAATATATAACAATAACAAGGGAGAGAAGACAGACTTAATTTTGGACAAAAAATAGAGAAGGATAAAGGTGGAAATTTAACGATAAATAACGATGACAAGGGACAGAATTAGAATAGGACGAGGGAGGTGATAGTCGGGTACCTCAAAATAGGAGAGATGGTCGCAGTTTATCCCCGAACTGGGGGCACGTGAGTTGCTCCTCCTCCCTTTTCGACCGACTGAGGAAGCGGGCTTCTTGACTGGTTGACCCTTGCAAAACACAGCAGACAGAAGAAACAGATGGTGGATTAAAAGGAAAGTAGTATAGTACCGATCCCTTGAAATTACAATGGCACGAACATATTCAAACACACACCTATTTAATGTTTTTTGAAACCCATTGGGAATTAAAGGTGGGAAAATGGTATGATGAAGTGCGTACCGAAATATTCTCAATGCAGGGATTGTATTGTAAACATGATAACGAGTGATGTACGCAAAGGAATCAAAAGACTGAACATAATGCAAAAGGGGAGAAATGCTTATTGGTGGGCGTCGATGATGAGATCGGGATTAACTTCTCCTTCCCTTCACACATACGCACGCAAACATTTACAGACACCTGCAAAGACACTCACACGAACACATCTATATACATATACGGAAATAGATCTATAAAGGGGAGGTCGAAAAGAGAGGGAGAAAGGAAGAGGGAGAGAGAAGAGAAAAACCTTTTTTTGAGATTTTTATACTTTAGTTTTATTATATAGTATGTATATATGTAGAGGATATATATATATTAACTATATAAGATGTATATATATATAGTATGCTTATATATATATATGTTATATCTAAGAGAGGAAGGGAAGAAGAGAAAGAATAAAAGAGAGAGAGGGAGAGAATATCAGAGAGGGAAAGAGGAGATAAAAATAAAAATAAAAGAAAAGAGATGAGATGAGAGAGTTTGAGATGGGGAGAGAGGGCGGGGGAAACTGTGAGAGGGGGAAGAGTGGGAAACAGAGGGAGGGAGAAAGAGAGAGAGAGAGAGACGGTGGGAAAGGAGATTAAAAAAAAGAAAAAAAAGAAATAAGAGAGGGAGATTGAGAGAGAGTGATCGAGAGAAGAGAGGGAGGGAGAGAAGTTAAAAAAAAAAGATAAAAAAATTGTGTGAAGAAGAGAGAGAGAGATTGGATGGGGGAAGAGAGAGGAAGAGGGAGAGAGAGAGAGAGAGAGAGAGAGAGAGAGAGAGAGAGAGAGAGAGAGAGAGAGACCACGGCGGTCTCGAGAGGAGAGAGAGAGAGGAAGAGAGAACGGAGGGGGGAGAGGGAGAGAAAGGGAAGAGAGGGAGAGGAGGAAGAGAGAGAGAGAGAGAGAGAGAGAGAGAGAGAGAGAGAGAGAGAAGGGGGGTCCGACGGCGACGGCGGGAGCGGTGGTCGGAGGCTGCCAGAGGCGGAGGCAACAGCGGCGATAGGGAGAGGCCGGAGGCTGGAGCGACGGGCGAGCGGCTGGTGCAGAGGCGGGAGCGGCCGGTGCAGAGGCGGGAGGCGGCTGGAGGCGAGGCCGGAGGCGGCCGGAGGCGAGAGCGGCCGGTGCAGAGGCGGGAGGCTAGGGCGCTGCGGGCTGGGGGTGTGGCTGGAGGCGAGGCCGGAGGCGGCCGGAGGCGGCCGGAGCAGGCGGGGGCACTGCGGGCGGCGTCGGGGCGAGCGGCTGGGGGTCGGAGGCGGGCGACGTGGTGGGCGGCGGCCGGAGGCGGGGCGGCATCGGGGTTGCTGCGGGAAAAGGGCCGCAACGGCCCTTTGTAGTTCAAAGGGGGGCACGTTCGACGATGCCCCCCTGCGAACCTGAGAAACTTTTTTTTTAAAAAAAAACGTAAAAGAGAAAGAGAGAGGTTGAGGGAGGGAGAAAATACAGGGAGAGAAGAGAGAGAGAAAGACCGAGAGGGAGAGATCGAGTGAGAAAGAGAGAGGAAGAGAGGGGGAGAGAATACAGGGAGAGAAGAGAGAGGGAATGAGGGAGAGAGAATACGGGGGAGAGAGAGAACAGAGGAAATAGAGGGAGAGAAAAGGGAGATGGAGAGAGCCGTGGTTTCGTGTGTCAGAGGGAGGAAGGGAAAGAAAGGGGAGGTGGCTGCAGGTGGGGGAGAGCGGGTGAGGGAGAGAAGAAGAGGATCTGGAGGGGAGTGGAGCTTAGCAGGGAATGGGAAGGGTAGGAGGAAGACGGTGGAGGTGGTTGTGGGTTCGCAGAGAATGGGAAAAGGGGAGTGAGTATGGAGGATGGGGTAGCCATCTGTTCTTACGTGAGAGGGTGTGGGTTGGGAGCTTTTGTGTGTATATTTTGATTGGGGATAAGATCCGAGAAGAATGGGGAGTGAGTTAAGATGAGAAGTTAAGATTAGTATATATATAATGTATATGTGTAGAAGGTGGGCCAAGCCCTATTAATGTATTCTTTTTTCTATTTTTATTTTTATCTCTCTCTCTCTCTCTCTTTTCATATTTTATACATACATATATATAAGTCCATCAACCCCCTCTTTACTCTATTCTTATTATTATTATTCTCTTTTTTTGTTTTTATTTATTATTATATATATATATATATATTATGAGATCAAATGAAATTGCAAGAAAATTGAAAATCACTCAGGTGATTCAAATGTGCGAGCTGCTTTGGGGCGTCTTAGCGTAATATAGGATCTGCTCAGCGTAATGCTAAAATACCGTGTCTACAGCTGCCCCGCCTTGGCATCTGCTTTGCAGGGGAATGACACGGAGTGGAATGAAATAGTAATGAAATGGAGTAGGTAGTGGACTGAAAAGTGGATGCCAAGGCGTGATGAGACACGTTTTTAACACTACGTGATTGGAATCTTTCCTGAGTTTCAACAAAACAACCTTGAAGAAGGTCCTCCGAAATCAATGACTGTTTGGCTGTACATAACAAAAGACTAACAGAAAGAGGGACCAACTTCTCGGCGTGGAAGTACCTGAGTCGTAGACCCGCAGGTTTCACCTTGGGGAGCGGTTACCAACCAATGTGGAAGTGCTGCGACCAAGGTGGGTCCAATGGAGTAAAATAAAAAAGGGTAGCTGATAATTCCAAACAAATGTCTCTTTCAGCCAACCAGCCCAAGATGGTTTCACAGAAACTTAGTACTTGATTCAGAATGGAATATCCCGTATTAATCAAGAATTTAAGCACATCGGCCCTCACAATCAAGTTAAATGAATGATCTTCCACAGTGATATCAAAGTCCTACATGGATGCATGCTGGGTTTAAAGGAAAAATTAAAACAAACTAAAAATAGAAGATAGCCAAGGATAATATTGTTAAGTTGCTAAGTATGGGTCAGGATACCGCTCCGATGAGCCGATACTGAGCCGGGGCCCGTTTATCTACGCACCGACTTCACCGAATGGAACCATCGTCCCCAAGCTACCACAACCTAACGGCCTATCCGCACGTCCTGAACTCCTCTGAAGTTGTCACTGTTTTTGTTGGAGGGGAACTCAAACTCGAGATTCATCCAAGGCATAAGGTCCTTGACGTGCTCTAATAGCGTAGATATCATATAGTAGGATGCATGACACCGTGGGGTCAGTCACCGGGGTGACTGATGGCGGGACCTGGTAGGGCAATGACGCCCTCTTGCTTTCTTATTTTATTCTTGGAACCTGCACCGAACAGCAAGCAGTGAAGAAGGATTTATTTCATAAGAAGTAAAATTACATTCACCTGTGCAGGACGTCCGCACATCAATACAGGAGCAGGGGAAAACACGACGCGAATCAGACAAGATTTATTCGGTTAAAATTCACCACGGTAACTTGTCATAAATGCTTTACATTTACCTTTTTACCCCCCCTTTTCACTATAAGTACCCCTTTGATCCTTAGCAAAAGATCATCCATTGGTGCATGGTTCGGGGAGTTAGACACTTTTGAGATGGGAGGAGAGAAGTCTTGTGCTTTTGAGACGGAAGGCGTGTCTTCCCGCCCTGCCAAGAGGAGCAAGTTTGGCCGCGAATTCAGGAGGTTGACCGACATTGAAGGCCATCTGAGCGAGAGGATTCTCTCACGGGCGGTAAGTTGGCTCTTTCTTCTAGTTTCCTCTATAAGTTCTCCTTCGCTTTTTCATTCCTTTCTTTTCCTTCCTTTCAGCCGTATCCTCTTTTTCCGGGCCCGAGAAAATTCTCAAAGCTGCCTTGGCTATCGAAGCTTACGTCTAACATCACTATCAGTATGAGGGCCGTTATTTCAAAATGGCATCTCCAAGGGTTGGTGATCCATGCCAAGCATTATGACAAGATCTCCATGGATTGGGCGGCCCTGGGTGCATTGGCGGAGGTTTGGCATCCGGAAACCCACACTTTTATCTTCCCTACTTTTGAGGCAACGGTCCTCCTCGAGGAGACAGAACTTCTGCTAGGCTTAAGAAGGTCGATGAAGGATGACAGGATAAAGGTTTTGCGGATGCGGAAGAGGGTATCTACCGAGGAAGTTCTTGGAAGCTTTATGCCATCTGGAACCATAAAGAGCGTTCAGACTCAGAACGGAGTCAACTTGCAAAAGCTCGCAGACTGGACCGTGACTTCCTTAGAAGGGTTGACAGATGATGAACATTTAGAAGGGCTTATGAAAGGATTCACAATTTGTTTGGCCGGAGCTCTCCTCTTTCCTTGCACTGACAACATCGTAGAGGAAGACCAATTGGGAGCGATTTGTGGACTTTGGGAGGGAAAGAGAGTGGGGCCCGCTGTCCTCGCACATCTTTACAGTGGTCTCACGGCTTCCAGCATGGGTAGGCCTCCTCACGGGTGCATGCTTCTCCTCAGCTGCTGGATTGATCTTCACTTCAAATTTCATCACCATGAAGGGGTACAAACCGCCTCCAGGATTTTCGAAAAAAGCCCCCTCCATTACATGGCCGATGTGTTGGGCTTTAGTGGGAAGGTGGCCAATCGCATGCCCCATCTGAAGACACGCGGCGACTGGCGTACTCACTTCAGCTCCTTGGTGCGAGAGATGTTCACTTGTGTGCCAGCATGTTTACTTTCACGTGGGCTTCTCACGCGATCTTCTCCCGATGCTGAACTCCAGCTTATCGGTGCAACCAAATTTGTTCTTTACAGCTCGCACCGGTGCTGCCTGCAAATTGGCCTTCCTCGGCACTCTCTTCCCATGCCATCCAACCTTCCTCTGATTAAGGAGAGAAAGCTGGGCACGGAGGATGATGCGAAGGATGTGAAGGCAATCAAAGCATCGTGGAAGGCAAGTATTCCGAGGAAGGTGACGGTATCTGTGAGTGAGGATCGAGAGCTATGGGAGGCTTATGTAATGGAGCTCGGGAAACTGAGGCCTGAGGTGCCCAAACCCTGATGTATGTTATCTTAAAATAAATGCAGAGCCTTAATGCCATTGCACTCTCTTCCAGTCTCTCCCCTCCTTTTCTTTGTGACTGGAATGGCGGACGTCGGGTGATGGTCGGCCGTTACCAGATAGGATCTGGGGGGCTGAAGCAACTACAGTATGCGGAGATGCCCTGAGATGCCATGGAGCTGAGGATTTCTCTTCAGGTGGCGATGAGAGAAGTAAACTGGGAGAGAATGGAAAGAGAGGCATGGATAAAGCTACATCGGGATTGAGAGGAGAGGAGGGCACGTGAGGCTCAAGTGATGAAGCTCCGGAAGACACAGCGCTCGGACACGTCACTCCTTCAGAGTCACTGCCGATTGGAGGAGAGTTGGAGCTCACGGTGGAGGAGCTCCTGGGGTTTGTGTAGTCTCCATTGCAGTGTAGGGGGCGGCTCAGCAAATAGCCTCGGGTTCAAGAGCTTCGCGGCTGTCGGGGTCGCGAGAGACCAGAGGAGGGCGAGGAGCGCTACGTACGATGCGATGAGATAACTGTAACGTCGCAGAGCCCTAGATGACCTCCCAGGTGTAGACACGCCATTCTTGACGTCTCCTGAGAAAGTCTCATATTACTATATAACGCCGCGCGACGGCTTACGCGTTCTAACTCACTTGAGTACTTCCTTTTCTTGAGTCTTCTTCCACCCTTTTCGGCATCCGGAATCGTCTCATCACGGCGTTCGGACGGCATCAACACCAGTCAGACGCGTCAGGGGTTCCGGAACCAAGAAGGGTGTCTGCCGGGCGGTAGCCGACTGAGGACCCGGTGGGTCTTAAGGGGGCGTCCAGGCCCCTGGACGCCCCCATTCTTTAAAGTTATTTTATTTTTATTTTTCTTTTTTTAAAGCCCAAAAATAAATAAAAAAATATATATATTAATGGAGGCGTCCAGGCCCCTGGACGCCTCCATAAAAACAAACATAGAAAATTAAAATGCCAGCCTTGGCATAAAAGACAAAACAAAAAAAATAAAAATAATATATTTTTGGAGGCGTCCCGGCCCCTGGACGCCTCCATCAACTCTCTCACGGGCGCCGGCCACCGAACGATGGTTTGTCGTGTGTGAAAAAATCCAAATTATAGAGACGTCCAGCCACCTGGACGCGCCCATTTCCGAATCACGAGGCGCCGCTCACAAAACCACGCGTTGTGCCAAACCGCGTGTGGCCGTCGTCAGTTTTCGGTGGACCTGTTGGAGGCGTCCGGGGCCCTGGACGTCTCCACAAAAATATTCTAAAAAAATTAATAAAAATAGAATAAAATACTAGTTCGGCCCTGATGGAGGTGTCCAGGGTCCTGGACGCCTCCACCCTCCGGAACCCTATAAATAGAGGCCCACCCCCTCAGTTCTGGAGGAGCTTCGAAAGAGATCCGATAGGCTGCCGGAGCCCAGAGGCTACCGGAGTCATTTTCTAACCCGTGGGATCTTTTGTAGGTGGAGGTTCTGCCGGCTTCTCGGGTGCCCACGCTCGCGAGAGGAAGATCGTCTTCATCCACCGCGCTTCCACGCCATCCCTACGCTGCCGGAGCTCCACCGGATTTCACCATCGGCACATCCAATAAGCCAATCCCTTCCTTTTCTTCTTAGTTCTTTTGCATTCATCATCTCGCATCATCTATCCCCCTTCATAAGGGCGCCTCTTCTTATATACTTCTTGCATCCATCATCTCATTTTCCTCCTACTCGAGTCCGAGAGGGGTTTAAAAGATAACACCAACCAGGTGTGTGTCTTGCCATCATTTCGTTATTTTTATTGCAAGGATTTGAATACTACACCTTCATCTTTCTAATCCACTCGTTACTTGTTTGTCGTTATTTTGCAAGGGTACCCAAGGAAAGCCCTCTCCGTCGGCCGGACGAAGGGGGAGGAAGAAGTAACCCGCCATCTCCCGCTCTTGAGATAGGCACGATCACTTTCTTTATTTTGGGGTCTTTCGGCCCCTGGCGATCACATCTTGTTCTCAAGGCCGTGGCGAGTCACTTCCCCAATGGCCGTTTAAATTCCCGTTCTTATACTCTCTTTATATTCTGTTGTATTCTGCTCATATTCTCGAGGCCGCGGCGAGTCACTTCCCCAATGGCCGTTTAAATTTCCGTTCTTATATGTTATATTCTTATCTATTCATGTTCTCGAGGCCGCGGCGAGTCACTTCCCCAATGGCCGTTTAAATTCTCTTTATATCCTGTCATATTCTTATCTATTCATATTCTCGAGGCCGCGGCGAGTCACTTCCCCAATGGCCATTTAAATTCTCGCTCTTTATATTCTCTTTATATTCTGCTATCTTCTTATCTGCTCATATTCTCGAGGCCGCGGCGAGTCACTTCCCCAATGGACGTTTCAATTCCTGCTATTTAATTTCTGCACCATTCCCGTCCTCCCGAGGTCGCGGCGAGTCACTTCCCGCTATGGCCGTTTAACCCCCATATCTTGCTATATTATATTTGTCTCGCTCGCCCCGCCGGAGCAATCTCACGTGGTGGCCCCTTCTCTTTTCTCTTATTTCTGTGTTGCAGCAAACAAAAAGAAGGAGCCCGCGCGCTCCGCGTCCTCTTCGCACCCCGAACCGCGTGACGTCGCTCACAGATTGGCG
The DNA here is from genome assembly GCA_022559845.1 of Amorphophallus konjac. Taxonomy (NCBI): domain Eukaryota; kingdom Viridiplantae; phylum Streptophyta; class Magnoliopsida; order Alismatales; family Araceae; genus Amorphophallus; species Amorphophallus konjac. The sequence continues at coordinate 22,356,000 of CM040118.1, forward strand.
ATCACGGTGGGACCTCTACTGCTTCCTTTCGGCTACCCTTGCAAGTTCGGCACCATCCGTGCCTCTCCACCTTGGCGCCCGCGCGCGCCCCTGTTGTGCTCACGGCAGCACTGTCAGTTTTGATTGGTTATTTGTTTATTATATGTCTGTTATTTCTATTGTTTTCCCACTCCATATCTCTGTCAGCATTTCATTGCATGCATCCATCCCTCTTTTCTATCCTTTCTTCATTTTTTTTTTGAGGATCACCCTTTCCCGGTGAAGGAAGGACTCTCCGTTTGAGAATTCCTCTCAACGGACTAGAATCTCCTCCACTGGGACCTCCGTAAGTCCCCGACATCGAAGAATCTCCTCTTCGTTCACTGGGCTGGTTGTACCATTGAAGTTCCCCGAAGTTAGTCATTTCATTCGTGGTGAGACGAGAGACCCTAGCTGACACGGTGGTGAAACAAAAATAAACTAGGGTCCTCATTTTGTGTGAACTTCGGATCTCGCTAAAAACACAAAAAAATCATCAAAATCAAAACACAAAAAAGGCGTAAAGGCATCCACTTGTTTGATAATCTATGCTACCTGCTTGCTAGTGTATGTTTTTACGTTCTGGGAAAACTGTGAGCATGGCTCACGAGTCTTTTGAGGGAAACCACCCTAGTCGTGGTTTGTCAGTCGACCCGCGAGTCTATGCTATGGACTCTGGTCCTTCTCATGAGCACTCGCATAAGGTGCAGGTTATTGCCGGGGACACATACCCACCGCAGGATATCTCTTCCTTACTGGGCGTCCTCGCCAACACGGAGCTTACCTCTGAACAGCTCCGGGCCTTCCAGGCCATTCTAAAAGGGAAATCTGTTTCCCCCACGCCCCAGGAATCAACTCCGGCCATCGCACCCCTCCAAGAGTCCGTGCAGGCCATTCCATCTCCTTCATTGGCGCAAGCCATCCAGTCTCCCTCGCTTCAAGGACAAGCGAGCCAACAACCACCCTCATTCCAGTTCCCATCACAATCTCAAACTCCCGTTGTTCCCCACACACCGCTTCAGCTAGGGCCAACTGTCGGCGGTCCGACAGCTCCCTCTCATTCCGGGTTCCCCCCTCAAGTCTCCGGGAGACAGTTTCTCCCCCAGTGGCAAGTGCCACCTTCACCTCCAGAGGAGCTCGCCCAATCGCTCCTCAATAGGTTCAATCGCATGGACGAGCAGTTTCAAAATCTGAGAAGGATGGTGGACGTGAAAGCCACCCCGGAGGTTGCTTTGCCAATCCTTCCCGTCATTCATCTTCCTCCCTCCGAAATGCCCACGTACCGCAGATACAATGGTACCGGCAACCCCTTCATTCACCTCAAGGATTTCATGTATGAATCCTCCTATTGGCAAAACGATCAGAGGTCCCTGGCATACCTCTTTCGGAGATCATTGGATGGTCCCGCGCTTGAGTGGTTCTATTCCTTGGAGCCCCGCGAGGCCGAGAATTTTGAAATAGTCCAGAGAAGGATCTTGCAGAAATATAGGGATAGGGTCGGTCCCTCACTCTCCATTACCGACCTAGTGGCCGAAAAGATGAAGCCCGACGAGGATTTTGTCCGCTATGTTGATAGATGGAGGTCTCTGGCGGAAAGAATAAGGGATACCCTCTCTGAGCCCGAACAAGTGAAGATGATTGTGTCTAATGTAACTCCACAGTTCAGACACGTCCTGGCGATGAATAAACTTACTACAATGGAGGAACTCTATGAAAGGGCCCGATACATCCAAACCCAGTTAAAAGACTCCCCCATTATGAACATGTTTGAGTCATCGAAGCCCAAAGTGGTCAGAAAGACAGGCGCTGGTGTCCCGGGCGGAGCCACAGAAGGGGTCGTGACAAATGAGCAAGTCAGTGCGGTCAACAATGCCAACTATGCAGTCAACCAAGGCCTCCACAAATGCCCCGACTTCCCCTCCAACCATGTCCTTTCCCTCTTCGTCCTCCACCCCAAAATAATCCACCCCAGGATAATATGCCTCCATTACGTCAACCCCAGCAACAACAACCACAACCTCAGCAACAACAACCACCGCTTCAGTACAACCAAGTTCCACCCCCGGGGAACTATGGTCCCCAACAGCAACAAAGGAGGCCGCTCGGTCCCAAGAGAGCCTACTATCCACCATTGCCAGAAACCTTAGCAGACATCTTTAATGCCCTCATGGCATCAAACCAACTCGCCCTACCCAGAGAAAGGCCCGTGTGGCCCCCAAATGTTGATACCTCCAAATACTACGTCTACCACAGGCAGCCAGGACACACAGTAGATTACTGCTTCCATTTCAAAGATTACATCCACGATATGAATGATGAACATCAAACAGATTGGGATGAAATGAGACGATACGTCGCCGCTCTTAAGGCTAGGAGACCTCCTCATAGGCCACAGCAGCAGTTACAACAGCAGCAGCAGCAACAACCACAACAACAACAACAGCCTCAGCAGGCCCCACAACAACAGCCCGACATGGGCATAATCCAGAATCCATTACCGGAGCACCAACAGCCCAATCATCAGGTTAACCCCATCTCCTCCTTCCCGGAAGTCGGGAGAGAGCAGGTGTGGCACCAGGAAAGTACCTCTATTCTTTCTTCCTCCAACCCCATCGTCATGCAACCCCCTCGCCTTGCCCGGGTAGCACCTCTCTCTCATCAACCCGCATCAGTATCACCTTCACCATTTCCACTACCATTACGCCCTCTCATCCGTACCCCGATCTCCTATCAACCGACACTCTCCACTACGCCTTCACACCCTCTCATCTTCTCTCACTCCCCCACTTTACCATCCACCTCTACCACATTTACCCCTACGCCTTCTAAACCCCTTATCATCCGTCAACCATACATAACCCCGTCTTTCTCCACCGTATCACCACTAATGCCTTCAAAACCACTCATTACTCATCGCCCACCTCAAAATCATTGCCCACTTCAAGCCCTACCCACTTCTACTTCGTCTCCACCTCCACCTTCCAGACCCCTTATCCTTCATAATCCGCGCGATATCCCCTCTACCTCCACCATGCCTCCACCTAACAAACCCCTCATCAGAATCCCTGCTCCCGTCATCACCCCTGCTTCATCGACCATTCCTCCACCACTACCCCTCAAACCTCTGTTAAAACCCACTGCTACCCCCACAGAGGTACAAAAGCCGCAGGCAATGGTGCTCCGGAGTGGAAGGATTTTCCACAGGGTTTTCCCCCACAACAGTCAGAATCCTGAGCAATCTCAGCCTGAGAAGGATGATGGAGAACAACCAGAAAGAGCTATCCCTGGAACATAGTATGATCTATTAAAACATTTGGACAAGACGCCTGCTCGGATCTCCATCCTGGAGCTTCTTCAAAGATCCACATCCCACCAGACAGCCTTAATGGAGTACCTTCAAAGAGTCATGGTTAATGAAGACCTCCCCGTGGAGAAGATTTCGACCGTCCTGACCCCAACAGACACACAACCGGCCATCATGTTCCACAACTACGAGCTCGCTCCCAAGGAAGCTCGGAAATATGCACTGTGCATTTTAATAAAAATCAATGGGGTATCCATAAACCCGTGTCTTGTGGACACGGGTGCGTCCATAAATGTGATCTCCATGAGCACTCTTCAGTTGTGTGGGATCGACGAGGAACAAATAAGACCTTCCTCGATCACGGTCACGGCCTATGACAATAGCAAAAGGCCGCCGCAGGGGATGATTATTCTGAAGGCAGAACTAGGCCCCATGTCAATTCCCACGGAATTCCATGTCCTCGACATGGACCCCACATTCAAGGCTATACCGGGTCGCCCTTACATCGAAGCCATGGACGCTGTGCCTTCCACCAACCATCAGTGCATGAAGTTTCCTTACAATGGGAGAATTATTAAAGTGCTCAGTACACTTGTCCTTCGCACAGTGGATGCTATCAACACCTCTCTGCCCTCTATTTGGCCGTCTCATCGGCCCATATTGTCATTGCTGGACGTGCGTGATCTATCTCACGTTCCACTAGCACTAAAGGAGCCGGTCAGGACAACCGCAACATCATGTCTCCCTTTTCACTTCAAAGGTTGGGAGATTATGAGGAACATCAGATATCAACAGGGTAAAGGTCTGGGCGCACAATTACAGGGTATGCTCAAACCGCCAAAGGAAATTAGGCCGAACCGTAGGTTTGGCCTAGGCTTCAAAGGACCGTTCAGGGCGGATTGGAAGCCCCTCACATGGACTCTATCAAACCACTTCAACAGAGGGCCCGTTGTTCAGATGGGAGATTACCCACGAGAAGCATATGGGGGATCACATGCTGTATATTTGGCTGAAAAATGTCCGAGGATCACCAAAAGAGGCAAGATCAAAGATCCGAAATGCGAGTGGAACAAATGGTTCGATATACGGGACATTTCCGTTACACTGGAAAGGATGTTCTCGTCTCCGCAACTTGAAGGACCGCCATTGATCTCCGGAATACCAGAGAATATTACCACTCTTGCCAAGGTTCCAAACTATCCTCGTCCTCGCCAGAAGGACTCTGTCATCAACGGATCTTCATCCGTCCTCAACATTGCCGCCGACGGCTCATTAGCCGCCATCTTCTCCATCCACTCGTCTCAGCCTTTGCTGATATCTTCTTCCTGGGCCGGACAATTGTCTGATGATCTTCCCAGATCCCCTTCTCTGTTTACATACCTACGCGGGCTTTTCAACCCGCGCCAGGTCTTCAACCATGATCTGCTCTATGAGCCTCACAATCCTCTAGCCATAACCACTTTTCTCTCACCTCCAATCTCTTTTCACTACTTTGTCATTAAAAATGAAAATGAAAAAAAAAACGTCAATTTTCAAACTCCCCAACAACACATCTTCGTTGAGGAAACCTCCTACATCTCCCACGGGTGCGTACAGCCTTGCGGACCACCCGTCCAAGGTCCGATGAGTGATCTTTTCTACCCCTCCTCTGAGGGGTCTTCTCCTGTACATTCTACACCATCCTCTTTGTCTTCCTCTTCTTCTGTAAATATTGTCAGTCAATCTAGGAATGATAGGCCAAGGGTAGTACCTAGGAAGAAGTCCAAGGGGAGGCAGATCCCTCGTCGATTCCTTCTGGATTTAGCCGCCAGGTGTCAAGCCCTCCTTGCCATCCCCCAGTTGCTAGAAAATCCCATCCGGCTACCAGAAATAGAATGTGAGGGCGACTGTGCATTTGATGAAGGGTATGGAGTCTACGAGATCACGAATGAAGAATGCCCCACTGAAGATGAGGGTGAAGAATATGAGGATGCGGCAAGCGCATACGCTAGTGGAATAAGGAGATTCGACGAGCCGTCAACCGCCGTAGAAGAATCCACCAAAGAAGTCAACTTGGGAACTGAGGAAGACCCTAGGATCATCCTCATAAGTGACAACCTACCACCCTCTGAAGAAGAGGCATTAATTGAGGTTCTCAAGGAATATAAGGACACGTTTGCATGGAGCTACGAGGATATGCCGGGTCTGGATTCAACCTTGGTCGAACACCGTTTAACCCTAAAACCAGGGTCCGTCTCGGTAAAACAAAGGTTAAGGCGTTTCCACCCTCAAATGGCTTTGAAAATGAAAGAAGAGGTCGATAAGCTCCACAAAGCCAGGTTCATTAGAGTCGTTCTTTATCCTCAATGGGTGGCGAGCATTGTCCCGGTCATGAAGAAAGAAGGGAAAGTCAGGATTTACATCGACTTCCGGGACCTTAACCGCGCGTGTCCAAAGGATGATTTTCCCTTGCCTCACATTGATGTGTTGATCGATAACACGGC